>CAJQUW010011605.1:0-611143 GCA_907163375.1 Prostheceraeus crozeri
CATGGAATTTCTTGATATTAACACATGGAATGTCACTTCCATCTAAATTTCTTCCTCTCGACTTAACGATTAGGGCCCATGACTTATCGAGCAGCGGAGGAGATTTCCTCACGCTGCTTACAATGTCCGCGGGTATCCGCATTCTGTTGTATAACAAGCAAGGAGTGGAAGCTGTAATTGGTGATTCATCAAATGTTTCCTCATATTACTTCACTGTGAGTGGAATGTGCTGTAGCAGAGTCACTGTTTCAACTATATCCAACGGTATTGAAGCCTGCAAGTGTACTGCTGTGGGGCTGTTAAAAACGCGGTTACAAATCTCAGGTGGAAATCCTAATGTAACTTAGCATCAATTTTCACTGAAAACCGGGAGATACTCAATTGTGGCACGACGTTTATAAAATTCGTGAAAACTTCGTGACGACCAATTAATCACGCCTTAGGTTCGCTGCATTTTAAAAGAATCGGACTTTTTGTCGGACATCACGGACTCAAGCACGAACGGATAAAACAGTTTCGCGAACGGACGTAAGAAATTATGCGCGATTGAAGTACGGTGCGGTATTTCCAGAATTTCCGTCTTTTTTGGAAAAAGGAAGCAATCGCCCTTTATGCGAGTAAGCTAATAATAGACATTCATCAGACTATGATATTCAGTTCATCAAACTACAAACTTATCATGAATTGAATATACTTTATCGCGTCAATTGGATCTATGGTAGCCACTACGGAGTGCATGTTATTTTTGACATTGAATTTGAATAGTTCAGCTAACAGAATCCTTGGGCTCAGCCCTAGGGGCCACTATGTCTCAAATTCTAGTGGAAATTTCATGACTCTTGTTTGTACAAATGGGTAAGATTCCAGGCTTTTTGCGTGGATGTTATTGATTTTGTAATTCCCAGATCCCATCTCCATTAACCCACGGCACCAATATCCTCTCTCAAGAATAGGCTACCGGTCCTTAGCAGGACATCCAAATGCCTGACAAATCTAACCAACGCGCCAGCCTTTTTGCAAAACTAATGACTCCCCAAGACAATATGGCTACAGCTCTCTTTTCTATACATCTGGTGTCCGTAGAAGGACAGCAAGTTCTCCCCGAGCGATGGCAGGCGCACCTTCTTCAACTAATCTGCATTTGGATACATAGTGAATATCCAAAGTAAGATAGTTCTCAGGTTAAGATAGATGAGAAGTTGGCTCAATCAACCTCAACTCTGTCAAAGAAGCACTTGACGGCTTCCATAATATCCAACAGAGATTTCAGTGAAGGTAAAGGTGGCAAATTGTCAGTATACATGACAGTCTTCCTTCTGACAGAAATACAGTGTAGTTGTCCCACACGCAGATCGAAGTCGAGAATGTTGAAAGCGCCATGGGCGAGTCGTGCTTTTATCAGGAAATAGCACGCTTCAGTCGCTTCGCATTTTGGTCGCGTACATTATAGGAAATATTCCACAGAAGTCAGATTAGACAGCATGCCACTTAGTAATTTTGGTGGAGACTTCTCGAAAACGTCTTTGACACAAGTCGACAAGGCATGTTCGGTACAACTAATTCTACCACCCAAGTTCAGCGTCGTTGGATAACGGCCGTCGAACGCTGCGACCATTTTCGGTTCGTTGTCACTAACTATAAAGATGGGTTGAGAGAGCTCACCCTGTTTTTCATCATCCGGTGACTTAATGCATTCTTCGAGAAATTTTGAAAGTGAACGAAGCGTCGTGTGGTACATCATCCAAATCACAAATCTTAAGTGGATAACTGAACCAACGCCAATCTTTATCGAGTCCACAAGCAACAATAGCAAAATAAGGAAGTCGATGTTCATGTCTTCCAACCAAAATCAATCATGCATGATACACCAGCATCCGGATCGTTGAGACTGTTTCTAAAATGATGCTGCAACTTCGCATGGGATTGCTCTCCCTCAGTAATTAACCCCGATGAAATGTAAGTTCGTCCGATGGAATAGTCATTGATCTTGTTGTTTCTGTGCGTCACCGAAGAAGCGAAGTTTGCGCAAGAAGATGCAATTTTAGCCATGGCGTTGATGGACACAGTCGGATGGGCACAAACAAGCTTCACTACATGCTGCTGCCATTGTTCTTTTGCTTCTTTCGGAAGAGGAGGCTTGCTTGTTGATGGAGCACACTGAAAACTCGGTGAATGGTGAGTTGATCGGACGTCGACGTCGGCCGGTGCGCAGTTTTTCTCGAGATGGCGCTTATTGCACTGACACCACTCTGGTTGACCCACTGTCCTCTTGTCTTCTTAAACCAAAGAAACAATTTCTTACAGGCATCACAATAAAGGAAAGGGGCCAAAATGGCTTCTTGTCGTCTCCTGAGCTCTCGGCAACCGGTGATATGTCCACTTGCACGGCCTTTATCCTCGAATCAAGATTGGCACTACCACTGGTAAATGACTCGGTGGCGGAACAAAAGATACACGAGCACAGAAATGTGCTGCTGCTGAGTTTTTTGTCTACTTCGAAGAACTTGTTCGAAGACATCGCAGCGACACCTGCCTCAGAGTGGGAACTGAAGTTGCAGAGAGATTTTAATTTTAGTTACATCATATAGCTCGTTCCTCTTCGGTCTGCAGCCTAATGAATCATCGCCAAGCGTCAGAAAAGAATGTTTTGCGAGCTCACATTCCCTCACTGAATTGTCAAAAGTTGCGTAAGTGAAATTGATCATGCAGCGCACGGGGCGAGAGAATCGGTCGGTCACTGACATGGATACTGATTCTCCTCCCAGCCGGTTGACTATGCGAATTGACAGACAGCCTCAACAGATAATTGCATAATCCAGGTTCTCTCTTTCTCATTCAAGACCGATATTAGTCTTCTTATAAGATTGACAAGCCAAGAAAAGACTTGTTATGATGATGTTTACGACCCGTGTTTCGTCACCCTGACAGAATCATGCTTTTTTCAGACAAGGACAGCCTGCTTACTGTAGACAACAACTGTACAATGTACATGTATAAATGTTGTATTTTTCACTTCAATCTGTGCGTCATTCATGAGCGGCTTCGCCTAGTCATCCACTAAGATGAGTGCAACTACAGTCTGCATTCTCGCTTTCTCACAACCTTTGCAAACCAAAAAAGAGTTGATACTTTCAAATAAGATTTAAATTTACCCATATGGTGATCAAAATTTTCATTTAATTCCCATGGGATTCCCATGGCATGAAGCAAGATTCCCATCTCATGGGAATTCCCATTCCCACGGCAAGCCTGGAATATTCCCACGTAAGACACTTGTTAAATGAACTATTAATCAATATGTTTGAAGCCATACCCGTATATAGTATTCAAGAAAATTTCCAATAGACAGAAAGCGCTGCATGAGATAATTTGCCATCAGAGAAAGACATGGTGGTCCTCTCATATGTTTGTGGTCCCTGAGCCCGATCCATTTATAGATCGAAATATGTAATTCGTGCGAACCTTCACTGTTTGATCCAGAAAAGAATTTATCTGTGGACGAGAGCACGCCCGCAGATGAATTTCTTGATTCAATCAATAGAGGAGGCTCATATTTTCCGCTAAGCCATGTACTGCAGATCAGCGTGTGTCGCTTGAAATTTTTTAAAGAGGTCGACGCATCGCAAGCATTATCCAGAAAGCTGTTTTCCACTCAAAACAGCCGTCGCATATTTTGCAACGTGGTTGACATCTCTTTTTGGACAACAACATTTAGGCATTCAGTCGAACCATGTGTACAAATGGGCACGATCTTATTTTTGAAATGTCCAATTGTTTGTATAATTGTTTTTGAAAACTATACAAATCAAAACTCAGAAAGAGATTTGAAGGCCAAATCAAACGCGAAGTGTTACAAGTTTTCGGGTCACTAAAAGTATTATTTTGAAAGGCATTTGCTTTTAGTTCTTCGTGATTTTGTTAAAGCTGTAAGAGCCTATATCAAACAAATAAATACAATGTGCCAATGTTCCTATCAACAATAAGATATACATGTAGCAATAGTTGTATGCATAAGATAGGATAAGGCACTGGACGATTAACCAATCAGACAGAAACAATCATTTCACCGCGTCTCCCTAATGGCCTCTCATCGTAACGCGTCAAAATGAGTGATCATTCCAGGTGCAATTATCTAGAATTCCATGGCATAATGGAACAATGACTAAAACCCGAAATCCATTTGGTCAGACTGCATGCTGAGATGATTAGCTTATATTTGATGAATCTGGCAGGCAAGTATGCAAAGTTTCGAGGAAATAATCCATAATGTAAACATGAGTTTCACTGTTCTATTTCAAGACGATCACTTGAGAAACCTGTGAGTTTGTACTAAGATTGCTTGCACATAGGGGTCAAATAACGTATTGGTTACATGCTGCCCATTTACCTAGCGCATGAATCACACAAGGTAGGCGTTACAGACAAGCGGGAAAGTTGTGCAGCGGCTACAAAGCTGACTGACTAAAGAAACGTATTGGAATGGAATCCTTGCTACCTAGACTATCTAAAGTTATTACCACATGTATTTGGGAAACATCGTCAATCTATAGAATAAAGGAAATTATACAGTGCATCTAAGTCCATTCAATTTTTGGTTTAGACTTTAATATTCTAACAGCTAACTTATAATTTGAAGTATGAGCTTAAGGCAACCGAATTGAATATTAATGACGACTTCCAGAGAATTATTTTCTTTTACGATCATGCTTGCTTGCGTGTGTGTATTAATTTTTCGTGTTAGAGTGCCGTGGTACACTTATTAAGGTTACTTAATTTTCAAGAAGAACAGCATTATAACACATTATTACGCAGAATATTGCGCACGGTGCATCACGAATGTAATAAACAAGTGTAGCACTACTGTAGTACAACCTGATAAAGCGCAATAACACTTAATTATAATCGCTAGCATTGAATAATCAGCTCGAGAAAATGAGAAATCGAACACAGATTTTCTTCAACCAATTAAGAGAAAATATTAAATTTTTTCTGTGTAACGTTTCGCTTTCTGCTTCTGCTGATAAAATCATAAAAATAAAGGGAACTTTAAAATCACATTGAACGAATTGTACTAGAGTCTGATGCATGGGAGCTGCTTTCTCTTGTTCCCAAAGGCCGACGAATTTCTATGTTCTTGCTGAGGTGCATAGTTGACCATTGAATCACTTTCATAGAAGGATTGGCACTGTATGCAATTAGCAGTTGATAGACATGTGATATATAGGGACAGTCACGTGAACTCACACTCTAGATCTTATTGTGCGAGCCGATTCTCCAACATATGTCGATGTGCAACCTGTGCATTCAATGAGACATATACAAAACTTTAGCAATCACACTTCAGATTTGTAAGACTGTGTGCAGTACTTACAGATAGCTATCATATATACACTAATGCCATTTTTTATATATCCTCGTCAATCCATTGAAAATTGAACTTAGGTGAACTTCAAGAAATGTGAAAAAATGATGCTTTGAAGGAAAATGACATGAATGTAACACAAATTCCAAACGGCAATGCAAGAGCGATTGTCCAAAGAAAGTTATCAGACATGCCATGAAGCAAGTGAGTAGGCCTATATCGAGTGAGAAAGAGGTGAAAGAGAAAAGTTGTGGTCATCATTACCAAACAGCAATGAATTGAGAATTCAAGAGAAATAAAAAGAATATGGTACAAATGTAGCTTGCCACCTCATTAAATGTCTCTCGTGACTGTCTCTATATCACATGTCTATGAACTGTTAATTGCATACAGTGCCAATCCTTCTATGAAAGTGATTCAATGGTCAACTATGCACCTCAGCAAAGAACATAGAAGTTCGTCGGCCTGTGGGAACAAGAGAAAGCAGCTCCCATGCATCAGACTCTAGTAGGAGAGACTGGGGATCAAAGTGCATTTTTTCACTCATTCTCATTTTTTGACGAAATTATTGCAAATCAGAACTCAAAATTTTACACAGATGTGAAAGATATCTTCACAAATAAATTATTTTTTGAAGTGTAACTCTAGTATATCTAGTTTTTGCACAAGACATGTTTTTGTAACATGTAACGACCCTGCACATTGGTCCCCTATAGCGGGGACCAATGTGCACTGCATGGGGACCAAAGTGCACTGAATAAAAAACCATGATTGCGCAAGGAAATTTCATTTTATAAAATAGATATCGCTAAAGCACATTTTTCTATGATTTTTACTGTATTCATTTAATTTTTGTGAATTAGTAAGTGGATATAAAAACTATCAATAGGCAAAAAAATGAATTAATTTTTTACAGCAATTTTTACTAATTGCTTATTGGACGCATCTTTATTACATTAATTAACTGTAAATAGTCAATTCTGATGTGTTGAGTTCAAAAATAATAATCATTTCTCTCTATGAGATTAATATTTTGACCTAGGATAAAATCTTTATTATAGGCCTAGGCCTATATAGGCCTACCCCACTTTCTTCTCATCAATTTAAAGATGTGTTTGACTTCTGAATATAATGACCTTTACGGACAAAAATGGTCATAATGGTTCAACAGATTGGATTTGGCAAGAAGGAAGTAAACAATTATTTTTAAAAAAAGTAAACTTTTCAGATAGGTCTACCAAACAAAAAATTGCCAAAAAGTCGATTTTCGAATATACATGTATATGCAAATAGTGCATTATGTAACATAATAAAAACAGACAGGAGTCGGGAATGTCGCTTTAAAAACATTTGTCTTGTACTCAACCAGAATGTGTTCGTCACATTCCAGTTGAGCGCCGTGTTTTCAATTGAGGAGTCCTGGGTTTCTTTACTTTTGGATGCAGCATTCTCCGGGGGCATATCGGTGATAATAGTTGATTTTCTTTTTCTTGATCGTTTGTGTTTAAATTTTTCAGATAGAGCCTTCGTCGGATAAGGTCTGATTATTTTCAGGTAACACTGGCTCACATAATTATCACGCCTCGTCGTCAACGTCAACAGGGCACCGTCATCAGCAGGAGAAATTGGGCCTGTGCTTGTAGAAGGTTGTTCAATTTACGAAGTTCAAACACTCAATCGGAGGGAATGGATAGCAGGAAATCCCCTTAGCTGAAAGCGTTTGAGTTGACTGGGAATATGCCGGCTTTTTGAAAGCCAGATACGATATTCATGGGCGTAAAAGCTTTGTAAAATGAAGCTGAACTTAGTGAGGCAACGTCATGAATAGCAATTGGTTTTCATGGATGAGTGAGCATTTGATTGTTGCACTCACTCACATAGAACGTCTTAAATGGACCATAGACGCAGACGTCCAAGGGCTGCATGCGATGGATTAAATTACATTTTTTTAAGGTTTAATTACACTTATTTCATTACGTTGAGACACTGAATACATGGTTTGCAAAATACAAAGGAAAAAAGGAAATTTATCATGTATTGCACTTTGGTCACCATTTCAGAGGGCACTTTGGACCCCAAAGCAACTCATTTTCAAAAAACCAACATTGACAAATAACTGGGTATACAGATGCCATCCCCGAATTATGAAGCAATTCTAGATACCTTAAATGTTAAAAATTATTGTTATTCTAGGCACAATGTTGACGAATGAAATTTAGAAAAAATAAACAACGGAGACTCAAAAATTTACTTTCGACTGCATTAAATGTATTTCAAGACCTACCAAATAAAATATTTTGAGATAAATCTTGATTTTTCCGTTGAAAGTCATGTTTGATCAGAGAATTACTCAACTAGAAGAAGAAGTTCGAATTCGGTCTTTATCACGTCGAACTGGCAGATGCACTTTGGTCCCCTATGCTGATAGGTCCCCAATCTCCCCTACAATTCGTTCAATGTGATTTTAAAGTTCCCTTTATTTTTATGATTGCATCAGCAGAAGCAGAAAGCGAAACGTTACACAGAATAATAATTTAATATTTTCTCTTAATTGGTTGAAGAAAATCTGTGTTCGATTTCTCATTTTCTCGAGTTGATCTTTCCAACCACTTGTGAAACAGCTGGAGTCAACCTGATGGCACACCTATTAAAGGTTTTCAAAGTGAAATTAAATAACGGTTTTCTAAGTGATAACTAAAAGACCAAAAATAATTGGGCTATAATTCAATCAGATAGTGTACAAATTGTTGGAACTTCGAGGACTTGATAACTTACTTCATGGCTTAAAACACCGATTCGAGGATTTCACCAAACGTGGATTTCTCAGATGACGCAGCAGACGCGTTGAAAGAACCCGATTAGCCCGAACTGAAATATAAAACATAATATGCTTGGGCCAGTTAGAAAGCTATGAAACAAGCGGAATCAAAAGATACACCCGGTATCTAATATAAGAAAAATTCTGTTCCAATTTCGATGTAACTAACTGCTGCATCATTTAAGTGATTACAGATATCTTCAAAACTTATAGCATAAATTTATGCGTAGGTCTTCGCTGAGAAAGGTTTGCGATTTTCAAATTAATATCCTGAATAATTTAATCTAGTTAAAATATTCAAATTTACAATAATTTTTGTGCTATGATAACGAACATCGCATAGCACTTGAACGTATTGTTGAAATGGCTACTTTACACATACGACAATTGAACGAGGGATAGATAAGACTGTCTACATAAATCTTATATTACAGTAGTTCTAATTCCTACCTCGAAAAATCTAAATAATTGCATAATTCAATAAAACAGTGCGTGAATGAATTGCTGGAACAATGAGGACTTGATGATTTGACTGATGGACTATACAAATGATACTGAACAATGACACTGAACAACTGAAGTTTCATTTGAACTTACTCCATTGGTGTGATGATTGAGACAAACCGGATAAGATGATTGATTCAGCAAACGACGGATTTTCATAAAAATACGAGACACTGAGACACGACCAAAGGATGTGATTAGCAATGACTGTTGCACATGCCAAAGGCATCTGAAATTATACTGAACATGCAAATGTTGCAATATCATTGGACAAAGTCAGATTACGGAGTCAAAACTGTCGCTGCGCGTTTGCTTCTTTTGGATAGCTTCTATGGCACTCATATCTTCCCACTTCCAGTGCAATTGGATCCAATTGACTTCGATTGAATGGTGAGGTGTGCTATGGCACTCCCATTGCGTGTCATAGAATGCCATAGAGTGCCATTGAATTTGGTTAATCGGGAAATGACCAAAGAGTAAGTATATTATGTAAATTGGTTGCTCCGTATTTATTTGATCTCCAACGCTGCCCCAACGTATATACACATTCGATTTTATTAAATGAACTCGAAGTGAATGCAATTGGTTATTGTTACTGAGATATGCAAATTTTTGCAATTTTGAAGAATTGAAATGATCATGATAGTAGGCGCCTAATGCAGGAGGAATGATGGTATTTTATAGATTCTCAGTGTCATTGACAGCCTTGGAGAGTCAGTGCTTGGTAAATTAGCAATTCGATGGGCGCTAGGTTTCATAGTCAACCTCAAGAGAACATTCTTAAGCGTGATCATGTCATAAACAACCTGCCGCTGGCAGAGCAAAATCACTTAATCAAAGACCGTAGATACACCATAGATACACCATAGAAGTCACAGATATTCAATTATTTCAATCAACTTTGAAAGATGCAAATGGGTCCACACTGTTCTATTGTAGATTTGTATATGGCCAACTCATAAGACAAAACAACCACTTGTGAGCGCAGCCAGGCGCAGTGTGTTCTTTATTCAAACTCACACCGGATATATTGCATGAATAGAGAAATACATTCCTATTCTTAATCATGACAGATTTTATGGCTACTTATTATGTATTGAGTAGCTGCTTACTATGCAATCTTACTATATAGCACAGCAATATACATCATCTCCCTTTCTCACGATTGTTCATGAATGAATCGTCTAGGGATCTGCACATTTCGTCTCAGCCTCGATCTGTAGTTTTCCGATGTCTGGGCTGCTGCTGCGGGCTGATGATGGTGAGCACTTGGATTAGAGGGTGAATGTACATGTCTACTATGGTCCAAGTTCACGTTTGCGAATCGGCGAAGGTACCGGCGGTTTCTTCTTAGTACTCTTCCACTTTTCATTTTGATAAGGTAATCCCGATGTCTCATCCTCTCCACGATGATTCCTTCTCTGTCCCATTTTTTTGAGAGCGAATCTTGGATGACTACTGAGAACCGTCAGAGGTTGAATTGGTCAGTTTTGGTCTGTAGCGGCTAAACAAAGCCTCGTAGGTAAAAATGGAAACGGGTTTGGACTTTTTGGCCAATTTTGTGTCTAGAGGACTTGTTTCCAAAGTCGTAGACCAAACAACGAAGAACTTCGACCCCCCCCTTGGCAGCGATCTTCCAACTTTGGTTCTAGAGATCGTAGAAAGTCGTGCAATAGCTCGTTTGAAAGCTAAGAGTGCCACAAATTCATTGGAAAGCACAGTTTGACCCTATCTTTCATTGCTGAGGCTTGAGAGTGACATTGAGACTTTTGGCCATGTTAGAGAGCCGTCAGAGGGTTTTTGAGTTTTGTGTTTTGGGCTCCAACGGGCGAACGAAGCATCGGACGAGAAAACTTAGACCAGATTTGGAATCAGCTTGATGTCATTGGCCAATGAGGAGCACATCCAATGAGAATCCAGCATTTCTCTATAAATAATGAGGTTTTCAGAGTGACAATCATTCTATCTTTGAGTCGCACAGGTGTCGGACGCACGTTCTCCCTCTACATTCCTATTATATTATCCATCTGAAATGGTAAGTCGGAACCTTCCTTCCTCTCCTTCCTTGAGTGTTAACTCAATAGCATCTCTTTTATTTTCAGGAATCTACTACATCAGGGAATTATAGATAGTGTATCGGGAAGAACAACGCACGATGTTGCGAAATGTGCCTTGACAGGGAGAGGGTTAACATCTCGCGCTGCAGTGACTGCTTACATGACAAAGATAGATTGAGAAGCTGTCCCTTCCAAGTTCCAATGCATGCGATAACGTGACTCACACCTTTCATTACCTAAGTGTAAATGTATTAGCTGGGACATTGCTTCGTCTTGCTGACTATCAGACTGTCCGATTCTCAACTTCGCTCGCCATAACGTGCATTACCGTGTAACATATATTTTAAAGACAACGTTCAACCGATGGTGTTTTCGTGCTGCGTTCCTAATTGTCGAAGTGGCTATAAGCCCAGGAAAAATGAGGTCATTGAGAAATGCTCAATGTTTCAGTTTCCAACAGACCCTGCTCTACATTCAAGATGGATGTCTGCTATCCCACGAAAAGATTTTACTCCTAATGAGAATCACAGAGTGTGTGAGAAACACTTCAACGACCACGACTTCGAAACAACGTCGACCGACTCACGTGAAAGTAGACGGGAGAGTAGATTATCGCAAATTCTTCAGAAGAAACGATTGAAATCAACGGCAATTCCTTCAGTGTTCCCAGAGTGTCCTAACTATTTCACCAAATCTCCAACTGTTCCCCGATCTTCAAATTCGACTGCTGATTCCCGACGGTCCTTTGAGAACAATAGAATTGAGAATTTGATCAGAGAATCTGTTGAGGAAGATTCGTTTGATTCTCTCGATGCTTTGCGTTCGAAACTAAGTGATTCTTCAAGTCACCCTCTCCCCACCAATATTGTGAAGGTAGATCATCAGTCGTGTTTGATTTTCATGTACGTCAGTGTTTCTAACATCGAACTTATGGCTCCTGTTCACAAAGCTACGGTGATCGTCGACGAAAGCATGAGCGTGCGAGTATTCGTGCTGTCATCAAAGTTAGCGAATTCCAACTTTCGCCATATCTTCAGTGGAGATAAAGTAAAAACTATTTCTCAACTTAGTAACGTTACTGCCTATACGAAGAATTTGTCAGAAAAACATTTAGATAACAACAGTAGCTCTCAGTACCTAGAACTCGCTGCTTCTTTTTTTGAAACATTTTTAGATTGTGAAAGTCAATCAGATGACCCCGAATTTAAAATGTACCACCTAGTAAATTTTGTTATTAAGCAGATACGACTTTGTCAAGTACCAAAGAATGCCAGGAAATATTCATGTAAGACGTTGGCACTTTCTTTTTTGTGGCAGATTACAAGTGCATCTTTGTATAATAAATTAAGAGATGTTTTCATTCTGCCCTCTATGACTACGATGCGTTCATTGTCTAGAGGATCTGCAGTTGAAACCTGTTCGATTGATCTCGAGTATCTGCAAAGGACATCAAGTTTTTTGGATGACAGAGAAAAAATTGTTACATATTGATGATCGACGAAGTCTATACTGCTCAGCGTGTAGAACTCAGTAATGGACAATTTGTAGGTTATACATCGGATGGCATACCCGCCAAGACCGTTTTAACTTTTATGATTCAGTCGTCTTGTTCAAAATATAAGGATGTCGTGTGTTTAATTCCTGTGTTTCGACTTAATTCCGATATTTTGTACAATGAGTTTATGAGTGTCATTCGTCAAATTGATTCACTTTTTCATGTTGTTGCTGTTTCAACTGACAATCATGTGATCAACTGCTATTTTATCAAGCGACTTTGTGGTGGCACTAAAATATTTCCTTTTATTAACCATCCTATTCGAGCAGAGGCAAAACTGTTTATTTTATTTGATTTCACTCACAACTTGAAGAACATATTCAATAATTTTGTGAATAAAACAAAAATGACACTTCCTGATGGACATAGAGACATTTTGAATGTTGACGGTGTTTGTAATGCCTCATTTTTACATGTAAAGAAACTGTATTCGAAGGAGGAGAACTTGCCTTTGAAGATAGCACATGCATTGAAGAAAGGCTCGCTAAATCGCTAAGATTATTTAATAAAAATGTCAATAAAATAAATGTCAATAAAACAATTGCTTGAATCAGAAAAGAAAATTCATGTACTTGGTCAAATTCAGCAGAAACTTATTTCCACTGTTATGCATGATGACTCCTTTCTGATTGTTAAACTAGACGCTTTATGTGAGTCCAAGTGGTTGGTGGATTTTTCGTCACCAGAATTGTTGGATTTGGACAATTTATTAGAAAATGATGTAAATATTATTTACTATGTTGCTGGTTACATCGGTAGAAGTGTTGCACGCCAATTCAAATGTTCGGAATGTAAAATTCTGCTTATTGCAAATGATTCTGTCGACAAGTGTCCATGCACCGTTTACGATTCCGTTGGGTAGTAGCCAGCTTTTTGAAATGGCCAATCGAGGTGGTTTGGCTGAGCCCTCAGATTTGTGTTTTCTTATAAGCGCGATCGGCTACCTCTCTTACGCTGTCATTTTTGACAATGATGTTTCGAAATCACGTTTCCTTTCAGAGCAAAATCATCGCTCTCTGTTTGTGAAAGCGACATCTGGTGTAATGATGCGTAAATTCTGTAATATATCGACGATATGTAAATCAAATCATTTTGCTGTTGACCATATTCTCACACGAATGTACAATTGTTTGTCAAAGAATGAACTAAAACGAGTGAACACAAAAGATGAGTCGGCAAGTATTACAAAAAAATGCAGGAAACTTCAGAGTGATTTTTGATGTACACAATGGTTGTCAAATCATGTAAATATGATGTTGTAAATATTCCTTCATTTTCTGTAAATAGTTCTTGCAATATTTTCTGATCTGTTGGATGAATGTTTTAACACGAATTTTTGTAAATATTGTAAAATCATGTAAAAAAACAGGAAACTGTAGAGAAATGCTGCAAACTGTAATAAATTTTCTTGTCATATTCTTCATTGCTTTCGTTATTTATATAGTTTATAAAGATGGGGATGTGCGTATATACATGAGTTATGATATGCAATTAATAGTTATACAAAGCGATTTAGTATCTTGACTTGATAGGCAACATGAGTGGTAGTGTTCTAAACTACTAATGAAAGTAACCCTCATTATGTCAGTAGTGCGACGTTGTTGTTCTTCCCGTAACAAAAGATATAATATATAATTCCCTGCTACTACATCTACTACATTTACAGGACAAGATAGTGTTCAGACGTTACAAGGATCTCCACAATCAGATCGTCTTATTTTGAGGCCAGTAGAAGAGACAACAAAGGTACATAATCCTACCCCACTAAAGCGTAAATTTAGACAAGCCATACGTTATTACAATCATAGTATAGTATTGCAAACGGGAATGATTCCTTCCACTGAAGTGAAGATATTGAACAATCAGTATGAAAACTGCGTAGTCATTCCTGTGAATCCATACATTCGTCGCCAACTCGATATTATTGAAGAGTTTGCAACATCAAATATGGACATCCCTACTCCCCTTAGCAAGGAATGGAAGGCGAGAGACGACAATGATGCTCCATATAGAACGATATGGGATGGTAAAAAGCTTTCTTTACCACTATCGCATTGGTGCTCATACTATAAAAAGGAAGGAGATGAAGTGACACCCATCAGCTGTGAAGAGCTCGCAGAAGGCACTTGGAATACTGGTTTTGCTATCAGTGGAATATATTATGGCTATCACCAGAACAACAAATTAGCTATTATATCGATGCATGCTCAATCCATCCTATATATACCAAAGCAACTCGTTCATGACATTATTGATCAAATCCTCAACGAGAGCGGTACAAAGCGCAAGTCAGAGAAGAATGCTGCCGCTAAACGCAAGCCAAAGAAGGAGAATCAGTAGTCCTTACCTATCTCTACCTTATGACAATTCGCTCATGTGCTTTGAGTGTCGTAGACGTGGTCTTATCAGATACATTTTACTTCTTCGCTGTCATCATGTTATTTGTGTATTTTGTCGTGAACAGCATCGTTGCACTTCTTCATATTGTAATATGTTATAGGATTTTTCATCCGATGAGTAAAACTATGTAATTTTCTTTTTAGTCATCCACCATCAGTTTTATGGATTGTGAGGGTGAACCTGTACAGGAGCTCAGTGCTATTGCCATGGACAATTGCTCATCAGATTGTTGGTGTTTATCATCAACATGCCAAGTGTGATCCCAAAGCTGATGGATTGGCGAGAAAACATATTCATGGACTTAATCAACAATATTTACAAGACTGTGGTCTTCCTAGTGAAAGTGCTCTTCTTATTGACTTTAAAGGATGGCTAGCAGCCTTCAATGTTGTACGTAGCTTTTGCAATGATCCCTCCAAGGAGAGAAAGCTTTTTCCTAATCTAGTCATTAATGATATTCTACTTCCACTTTAGGATAGTAGAGTTAATCAACACTATCATGAGATCACTAAGCGTTTTAAGGAATTGAGTGTTCCTATTTTGAATGTTCGTTGTAGTAGTTACATTCATAATTAATGTTCTTTTCCTCCTTACCTCAACACTACCAAAGTAAGGTTTGGTTTTCATTGCTCTCTGTATGATAGTTACCAACTGTATCTATTTTATTTGTTTCAAACCCAAAATTTGTAATGCATGCTTGTTAAAGTCCTTTAATAAATGCTTCATTAAGAGATTTGTTATTTTCATGCAATTGGAGGGATAGATGAAGGATGATAATGTCTTTCTCAAATGATTGTGGAACATTAAGTTTTCATTGACAAAGCTTAAAGGGAACTATTCAAGATTGTGATAACATTTCATAGAGATAAGATCAACATCAAATCAGTTATTGGTGATACCAGCACTCTATTTTTGAAGTTAATGGATACGTTTTCCAATAGAATTGTAATGGCGAGATTAGTTGCAAAAATTCATTTCAGTCATTTTGGGAAAGAAGAGGTAGAAGATCGTTTCTTCCACTTTGCTTCTTATTCGATGGAAGTTGTAGATAATCCTGAAGAATTTTTTGAAAGACATATGGGAAAAATTGTTCAACGTCTTAATGCATTTAACCATCACGGTAGCAGTCTAGTGATTGAAGCAGTTTCACATATTCACATTCAACTTTGCATAAAAGAAACTTAAAGATGCAATGGTACTTGATCGTAGCACAATTGGTTTTCGAGTTGTGTCTGCTTACTCTCGAAGTATATTCCTTCTGCACATGTGTCTATTATTTAGAAAAGGCTAGCAAGTTCATGTCGTCAAAAAGACTTGCTTTAGAAGTTGTTAGTAAGAGTGAAAATATGTGTGATGTATGTAAGCGAAAGGATGGAAGTGAAAAACGCATCTTTAAGAGATGTAAGCATACTTTCTGCCAGCGCTGTTTCATACGATACTGTATTCAACTCTGTCAATGTAGCCACTGTGATATAGCTCATTTTGAGTGTCACTTCTGCCATAAAAGTTAGTACCTATGTAAATATGGAAAACTCAAGTTGTGACAATGGTAAAGAGAAAAATGGCGAGACGTAAAAGTCGAAAGTCTTCAAAATTTTCTGCAGGCATTCGAGCTCTTCAACAAATGAAAGGAAATCATCGATATAACCCTATACGACATGATAATGATAAATTTATTCGAGAAATTGTTTCTCATGTGAGAAGTTTGAGGACAAAGAAATGATCACCACAACAACGAAAGTTACTTAAGCGATATACTACAAAATTACGATTCATCTCCAATCCTAAAATCACCCTTCAAAGAAAGAGGAAAACTTTGTCACAAAAGGGTGGTTTCCTTTCAGCAATACTTCCGATGTTAGCTCCTGTAGTCGGTGACCTATTGGGTGGGATCTTTAATCCTATAATAATAATAATATATGTACATATGTATATTTGATCAAATGACAATCGATACATTACATCGAGTCAGTAGTATGTACAAACGAAGGTAATTCAACAAATAAGTGAGGCATATAGTATACTTTTGAAGAGAGCTTCCTACGCTGTCGAAAGTAAAATCTTCGGTTTCAGAAATTCACCGTTGTAAATCTCGCATACTTTGAAGAAGAAGGAATCACTGCGTCGTTTGGTGCGACGATGAGGTATAATGAATCGACCAGATTTTGACATTGAAGGCAATAGATTATGAAGAATATGGCTTTCAGACATTACCAATTTCAGAAACCTAAGAGATAACATATGTCGTCTTTGAGTTAAGGAACACAAGCAGTCCTCGTGGCATTCTCCACCGCATAAGACACGATGAGCACGCTTCTGAAATTTGTCAAGTCAAGTCGAATCGTATGATGACATGGTCATAAACAAAGGGGCACAATACTCAATACAATATGTTATCAATATATGTTGGATAATATGTTATCAAAGTGGTCACTCCACGTCCAATTTGAGTTCAACGTTACTCCAAGTATCTTCAACTTATCAACGTTTACCACTGATGGAAGTACAGGTATAACAGTAGTGTTTTTCTTTTTAATCGTCATGGACTTGCATTTACTGGAATTCAGTGGAAGTCTAATAGACGTAGACCAATCAATCATCCGATGGTGATGAAAAGAAATATTTTCTAAAGTTTGTATGGGATTATACTGAAGCGGGAAAATCAGTGTGACATCATCCGCATACTTAAAGACCGAACAAGTAGAAGAGTCACTTACAAAGGAGCCAATTGCTATGGCGAATAAATAAGGGCCAATAACAGACCCTTGCGGAACACCGGAGGACAACGAGGAGTAAGAGATCACTTGGGTTCCAACACGCGCAAATTGATGTCGATCAGTTAGGTATGATTGAGTCAATTTGATGAAATTTAGGGGCAACAGGCAATCACTCAGTCTTTGCAGTATGACATCATGAGGAAGTTTGTCAAATGGTTTCGAAAAGTCGTAAGATACCATACAGACACCAGAGGTCGAATCGCTGTCAAGGAATTTTGTGACACAGTCTTGAATTCCCATCAAAGCACACAACGTGGAAGAACCCGGTCTGAAGCCGAACTGCTAATGACCAAAATTATCAATAAGTTTTTGCTTCACAGCCTTCAAAGCCAAGGTCTCAAGAAGCTTTGCAGGGGAAGGCAAAATGCTTATAGGTCTGATATTGTCAATATTCGCAGTAGCGTTCCTCGGAATCGGAGATACAGCGGAAATCTTCCATACCTTTGGAACATATTGATATTTGAAGGACAGCTTAAATAAATGAGCCAATACGTCAGCAATAAACGGAGCAGCTTCCTTGCAAAGAGCATTAGGGATGTCGAAAGATGATTTATTGGGCTTCAACTTTGAACGAAGAATGTAGACATCTAATTCATCAATATCACAGTTCCATGAGGAATCACATATGGGTGTGATTGAAACAGACTTGCTTATTTCGAAATGAGAAGCTAGATGATGATTGATGTCATCAACAGCCTCTGAGAGAGTTTCATACTGACACAGAAGACGCTGCAGTTGATTTTTATCGCGCGTTTGAATTGATCGCTTGCCCTAAATTTTTAGTCGTCATACGCTGGGTCCAAGAAGACTTCGCTTTTGCATTTCGCATCGAACTCTTTCTTTAAGATGAGTGTACATGGCGAAGTGTCCACAACGGAAGGCATCCCAACGTCGGTTGATTAACAACTTCAGGAATGACGTCATCCAAGGCTTATCCCTGGGTGATAGTCTGACATATGAGACCGGTATACATTCAGCAGAGAACTCATTAAAAATGTCTTGAAATCGTTGGCACTTAACATCAAGCGAAATTGAGTCGTCGTAGATAAAGTTCCAATCAACTCTATGAAGGGAATAAAGAAATTCGTTGACATGGGAGCTTCGTAAATCATAAACTTTACGACTGATAAAGCATCCTTCCTTTGTATATGAAAGTTTTGGCTTAGCTAGCAGTGATACATGAGCTGTCTTAGAAATGTCGAGAGGCGCACACAAAGTCACATTATAATGATCAGACAAAAACCTTGAGAGCAAAATGTAGTCAAGCTCAGCATTATCATATGTAGCACGATTGTTGCAATTAACCAAACCAAGTTGCTGGCAAACATGTTTGACATTGAAGCGGTTAAGATCGCCGCATATAATTACTTCATAATTAGTGTGAGAACTTAGTACTGAATCAATTTCACAAATTATAAAGGAGTTTAAAGTTTCAAATTCACGAGTCGCCAATATCGGAGGAATCTGGAGAACGAGGAGCACGATTTTCATGTTAGGTAGCAACATTATGAGAAATTCAACTTCCAGCGATATTTTTACGTTAAGTTTAATGCAGGATATGTTATCACGGATCCACACAGCAACACCTCCTCCAATACGATTCTGTCTATCAAAACGAAAGCAAGTGAATCCAGGAACACTAATTACACTATTATCAATGTCATTATGTAGCCAGGATTCACAACAAGCAAAAATGTCGATGTTTTTCAGAAGGAGAGTGGAACGTACTTCATCGATTTTAGGCAAAACTGATCGCGCGTTTGAGAGCCAGATGGAGGGCAGTGTTGGCCGAAAATCAGATAAAAACTTCACTGAAAATTTTGAGATATTTTGACGACCTTCCCACGATAAATCTTAACCCTCTCACCAGCATCCCGTCTTCTCTTGAGCTCTGCTGCGTCTTCTTTTTGGGATTGCTGCTGTGATGGAGTCAGGTCAGGATTTATGAAGACATTGTCATAATTTTGCATATGCCTCAAGTCTCTCGCCCTCTTCAAAATATTTTGTTTTGATTCATTGTCGACACAAACCACCTTGAGTAGGCGTGAAGATCTAAGTCTATGAGCCCTTCCAATTCTGTAAGTGTGCTTAAGTGAGTTGTCGTCAATGCTCAAATCTTTAGCATTTTAACCTTCCTGCTATGATCATGCAATTTGCGCTCATCAGCATCTCCATCAATTTTCTCGGATATCCCAGAGATAACTAAATTATTCTTTTTTCGATCTCTAGCCTCGAACTCATCATATATCACTGCGTTTTTCTCTGACAATTCGATGAGACATTTGCAAAGATGGTCAAGCTCTAACTGATGCACATCCTGAATTTGAACGACTGCAGTCAGGGATTTTTCTAGATTTTCAACTTTATTCGCTAGAGAATCAATTCGATCAATCATTTTATCTAACTTATCGGAGAGACGTTCTTCTAACGCTGTGATCGATTGCTTTACACTTTCTAAAGTCGAATCGTCAGCAACTCGCCCATGTCTTGTTCGTGGTGTCGACATATCAGCAAAAATGCGTGAAAATATGTTTAAACAAGGTAATTTGACCAAAATTGCAGAACGAGAGGGACTCGAACACCCAACCTTCACTCGCGAAACTCGCGCCGAAAGCGATTGACCACTATCACAACTAATGCTAGGTTAGATCAAAGATATAGATAAGCCAAACAATCTACCAAAGACCGTGGTGTCGTGTTAGTGACGTAGTTATTGAATTCCCGACTTCAGCAACAACAACGTAACACCACGGATCACAACTCACTGGAAATTGTACACAGAATTGAAAATGGGAAATTGCCAGCCCTCGAAGCGACGACCAGTGTAAACCACAATGAGATGGAGAATAAGCTCAATTCAAGGAACACTCTAGTGAAAGAATCACGAAAATCGATGCTGTATATCCAGAGATATGATTCACATCGACAAGTGTGTAAGGGATGCACGCTCGGTGCAACTTTTATAGTGCAACTAAGCGTTAATTATGCAAATATTGAATCCCAAAGTATTAAAATGGATTTCAGACTTCAATGTGATAAAGTTCTGACTGTATCAGATCCATCCCATGCAGGTAAAACTGTTTTCACTCTGAATTTGCTAGATAAAAGAAAAGAGTTGTTTAGAGAACCTATCAATCTAGTGATTTGGTGCTATGGAATTTATCAACCGTCACTGATTCAGGAATTGCAACATCGTAACTTTATTCAAAATGAAGGAATTATTCCCGTGGATAAGATTCAGTCCAATGATGTCGTTGTATTGGATGATCTATTGAAGGAAAGCAAGAATTCTAAAGACGTTACAGATATGTTCACTCACGCAGCACATCACAAAAGATGCTTTATAATCTATATCACGCAAAATTTGTTTCCTGATGGGGAAGAAGCCCGCACATGAAACCTGAATACACACTATTACGCTATTTTTAAGAATCCACGAGATAGAAGTCAATTTGAAATTTTAGCGCGACCAGTTGCGCCAAGAGGTTCAAAAGCCTTAATTGAAATTTTTCAAGCAGCAACTGAAAAACCACATGGTTACCTATTTATTGATTTTACACAAGAGTGTCCGGAAGAATTTAGATTTCGAAGTGATATTTTGAAAGAGCCTATGATTATCTACAAACTATGAGTTCTTATTCTCGCATAGTTGTTATTCCTCAGGATGAATATGTTGCATTGACTGCCATGCAACAAGTAAGACGACCTCTCGCAAATCAAATTTATAAGAATGAATTAAATTATCAGCAAAATACGCATATCAAAGATCCACATCGTGCTGTATTATTACAATCGGAAACTGTCGAAGAATTAAAAAGTTTGAAGAATAAGATGCGTGACTCTGTTTCGACTGCTACACCTTTAGCATCTCGTGCACATGCAATGTCCCTTTTCAACAGCATTGAACCATATCTCACTGTGAATGAAAGAGGTGATAATGAAATTATTAATGCTTCACGCTATAAAGACTTGATACAGCATGCAACACACAAAAAGCGCCGTCAAGGCTATGTCCCACCTGGTTGGTCTTACTTTCTTAAACTATTGAAAAAGCACAATGTTCCAAAATTTCCTTTGAATAATGAAACATTGAAAGAACTTGATTCTATTTCAGCAGTTGACGCTACTTCATCTATTTCACCGGTTAAGAGTAAAATAAAAATGCCAAGGAATTGGTTTAAGAGTTCACCTTCTAAATCCCCTCCCACACCCATCAAGCAAATAAGGGGAAGAGAACGACGCAGAAGAACTCCTCCAAAGAAATACATGTTCTCAGACTATTAATATGAAGCAGATGTGTTGCATGCCATGTAATGAACCGCCGGAGGTGCATGTTGATGTAACATGTACTTGCTGTGCCAGCTCTCACAATGAGACTCCTAAGCAATGTAAACGTAAATCCCATAAATCCTGTGGTTGCTGTAAATGCAGAAAGGCAAGAAAGCAAAAACATGAGAAGAAGGAGGAAGAGTCAGTCGTCATCGGATAAACTTTCAAAGTCAACATATTATGATGCAAAACATCCTGCAGGATTTGCATCTATAAAGAAATTGTCAAAAGCGAGCGGTCTTCCACACTCACAAGTTAAACAATGGTTAAAGGGTCAAGCTACATATACACTCCACAAACAAGCGAAAAAGAAGTACCGGACCGGTCATTACATTACTCATGACATTGATGAACAGTGGCAAGCGGATTTGTGTGACGTTGCCTCTATTTCAAAACATAACTCGGGAAATAATTTTATTTTGACAGTAATTGATATTTTCTCGCGTTATGCGTGCGCTCAACCATTAGAAACTAAAGAAGGTAAACGAGTAGCAAAGGCATTTCAGTCAATTTTCCGAGAGGGTCGCATTCCAAGGAGAATTCAGAGTGATCAAGGAAAAGAGTTCGAAAATCGGCATGTGGGAAGATTGTCTGAGAGATATGATATTGAGCTGTTTAGTGTAAAGAGTGCTTATAAGGCTGCACTAGTTGAACGTTTTAACCGCACATTGAAAAATCGCTTGTGGCGTCATTTTACTGCCAACTTAACACAAAATTGGACAAAGATTCTACAAGATACGGTACATGCCTACAATCATTCTGTGCATCGTTCTATTGGACTCAGACCAGCAGATGTGAATGCTGACAATGTAGATGAAGTGCGTAAAACATTCCAACGTAAGCGTAATAATGCAAAAAGTGATGTAAAAATAGGCGATAAAGTTCGCTTATCAAAAGTGAAGAGTGTTTTTGCCAAAGGTTATCTCCCGAATTGGACAGAAGAAATTTTCACAGTTTCAAGTATCAATAAAAATACTCCCCGACAACTTACAAGTTGAAAGATTACGATAATGAAGAAATTGACTGTAGCTTTTATCGTGATGAGATTGAGTTAGTCACTCAAAGTGAAGCATATTTAGTAAAGAAAATCATTCGAAGTAAGAAACGACAAGGTGAAGAATGGTGTCTTGTTAAATGGGTCGGTTATCCTTCAAGTATGAACTCTTGGATGCGTCGTGCAGATAGCTTTCATCTACGCGATCGTCAGTGATTTATGCAAAGATATAACTTATAATATCAAGGTCTAAGTTATGAATCCGACTGCATCGTTTTATTCACGCCCCTTCTATCTAAGTGGTGTGGGTGCAATTTTAAGCGGCACCCGCCGTCAACGTGGAGGTAGCATATTTGGTGCGCTGAAATCTGTTGTAACTCATCTCTTATCTACTGTCGGAAGATCTTTAAAACGAACTTTTTTCAATAATGCTGTTTGCTTTGCTGGTGATGTTGTTAATGATATTACCAGTGGTAAAAATGTAGAGTACTTTACTAAATCGTGGGAAGGAACGCGATTTAAGAACATTCCAGCAAACTTTTAATGCTACTCAACAAAAAAAAGCACCTAAACGAATGAATGTTAGTAGAAAAAGAAAACAGGGCGGAGGTGGCAAGAAGGAGCTTCAAACAAAACTGAGAAAAGGCATTCACGCAAACGTCGTGCGCGCTGTAATCTTTCATCAAGTGCTAAACGACGACGCTGTTATAACTTCTAATCATGGAGTGCAAAACTTCAGGCTATTGTTTGTTTGATCAACAAGCAATACAGACAGATATTCTTAGTTCAAGTATTGTAGATTATCATGCTCGTACAGCTGAGAATACTGGTCCTATTGAATTTGTTATTCCTGGCGCCAACGATAATTACATTGATTTGAGTTATCGATGGTTGATGTGAGGTTTAGAATTCAACAAGAAGATGGAACTAAAATTGAAGATGCATATAAAGTTGGTCTGAACAATTTACCGCTGGCTACATTATTTCGCGATGTTTCTCTAACTGTTGGAGAGCAACAGGTGGTCAAAGCGATTATCCCTATAAACCATATTTGAATGCTATATCACAGTTTCATCCAGCAGCTCAAAACAGTCATATGGAAGCAATGGGATGGTGTAGAGATCAAGCAGCACAATTTGATGATGAGACAAACACTGGTTTTGTAAAGCGATCTGCTTTGATTAAAGATAGTAAAGTGTGTCAGCTATATGGTCTACTTAATTTAGACTTCTTCAGGCAACCAAAATTTGTACTCTGTAATACCAGCATGCGACTCAAAGTTACATTGAATAAGCCTGAATTTTTGTTGAATGCATTTGCTTCAGTTGTGAAATTTAGAATTCATGTCGAAGATATTACAGTATACATCCGTCGAGTGGTGGCTAATCCAAGTGTAATTAGAGGACATGCTGAGGGTCTTTACCGCAACAATGCCATTTACCCCATTTAACATACATAGGTTCTCACATCTACTATTCCTAAAGATCAAAAGAGTTTTATGAAAGATGGTCTTTTTCCATCGGAAGCGCCAAAGCTCCTCGTGGTAGCAATGGTTGAAAATGATGCATTCGATGGTAATGTCAAGAAGAATCCTTTCAACTTCAAACACAACAATTTAAGTGAAATTGCTTTGCGTGTAAATGGTGTTAGTCATCCTGGTCCGCCCTATAAACCAGATTTTACTTCTTATCAATTTCTGCGTGGTTATGTTGATTATATGAATGTCTTTGGCTTTTAAAACACAGACGATACCAACGGAGTGAGAAAGAGATTAAAAATGGATATGCTATTTATGCATTTGGTTTGACTGCCGACAGCGATATTAGTGCACCTTATCGTCAAGCTAACGTTCCTCACAATATTCGCTTGGATCTGGAGTTCAAAACAACGCCAACGGAGACGATCAATGTACTAATTTATGCAGTCTCTGATTCAAGTATTGAAATAACTAAGTATCGTGCCGTGATTCTTCACTATAATCGCTAATGAGTTGGTTGAATGCTGACGATATTAAGACTAATGTGCAGCGTAATGCAGATGAAGCTACGTTGAAAGCTTTTGATAATGTCTATTCGCTAGATATCTTACCGACTACTGAAAAACAGTATCCCATCTTTATCGTATTGTACACTCATTCACAGAATTTAGAAGGTGAGCATTGGAAATCTATCTTTATTGGAAAAGACAGACGTGGTGAACTATTTGACTCTCTTGCTCAACCTCCGAATATACCAACACAGCAGTTGTTGAGAAAGCATACTCGTCAATATCAACGAAATGAGCGCATACTGCAACATCCACTTTCATCAACTTGTGGTGCTTTCGTATTGTACTTCATTTTAAAACGTTTGCATGTGCACCAATTTAAATCTGTTGTTCAAAAGTTTTCATGTAATCCATCTTCTAATGAAAAGATAATTTGTATGTTCTATCATGATTTGAAATAAAAACATCATGTTGGAAAAATTGTTTTTATTTCAAAATCCGTTGGTTATGTACATACTCGATTAGATAGTCTAGGATCGTATCTGCTTGTATTTCAGATTTCAGTCCAGTAATGATAACTTTACTATTATGAAAGATTGCAACATGTACAGGTAACCAGCAACTAATGAGAGCCGCGGGAAAAGTTGTGGTTCATAACACAAATTGAAACTGCTGGTATGAATCTTCGAAAACGATAGATCTTCACTCAATTGAGTAGAGATCACCATATTGTCCACAGTCAGATTTGACATCACACACTTCTCCCTCTTCCATATCCGTTGTAGTAGTTTCTGCAGCTGTAAGCGCCTTAACCGCGCTGATGAATGAGAAAAAGCGCCGAGAATCTGAACAGTTACATTTGGGAAGAGTTGAAGATTCCGTAAATTGCTCATCTTCACCACTAACATTTGCGGTCGACCCGGATAATACTTGCTGTTTTGAATTTGTTGATGCAATGTTGCGAGATCGATTTTCGTGCAGTCTGATGCGTCGGAGAATGTTGACGATGGTGTAGCGATGACGTTTCATGATGAAGAAATGAGTAAATAGAGCGATGTATCTTCCTTTTATACTTTTCCCAACTGTCTTGATGAAATGTGAAGTAGGCAGAAAGTTGTGAATGATAGATTTGAATTCGCTGTTTGTTGAGTCGCAGCCATATGCGATTTCCTATGCGTGAATGTTTTTTCATATAGAAGTATTTTAAGTCCTTCATAATATGATTTAGAGACGGAAAATGTCAATATGATAAAGCAAATGCTCTTCTTACATTTCTAGTATAATCTTTGAAACATACGTTTCGTTCATGATCAATCTCAACATGTTGTCGGAAATCCAATTTCCAAGTCTTCATGATGGAGTGTGACATTGTGTTGAAGATGGTGTCTGATGAGGATTTGCATAGCAAACCGATGAACTTGCGTCGAATGAGAGACATAATGGAGCGATGTACACATCTTTTATATTTTTCCCAATTACATTTGCGAAATGAGAAATAGATGGAGAGATGAGAATGATAGATTTGAATTTCATTTCTGTGATGTTGAAGCCAAACTTGATTACGCAAGGAGATGAATTTCAACGTTTTGAAATATTCCAAATCCCTCATGATATCTTTAAGATTAAAAATTTGCCGCCATGTTAATGTAATTCCTCTCGATATATTTCCATAAGAATTCTTGAAATGAACGTTTAAATCGCGATCAACTTTAATATAGTGTAGAGAGTCCAAAATCCAAGTCTTCATGATGTTATGCAAATTGGTTATGTATAGATTACCGAAATGAAAATGTCATTCTATCATGTTTTGCTTAGCAATGTGGCAACAAATAGATTTGTTAGCAATCGAGCTGCTGTCCTTTCTACTCCCATTGATAATACACAACAGCTGAATGGGAAGTGGGATGTAGGCGTCACCCAAGTTGTTTACAGTAACTATGTCCATACTTTTGATCATGAAGTGATGACTATTAATATGAGATGTACAGATGCCTATCAGTGTGAAGAAGGATGTCGAGTTTACATTCCGAAATGGCCCAAGAAAGATTTCTCAACATGTAAAAAATTCGTATTTGATTTCCTGAATAAAGCATGTAGACACATTGTCGAGTTTACTCCCCACAATGGTAAACATGATCATATGTATCATGCAGTTGATAAAGATTAGATTGTTGCTTTGAGTCCGAGTTTAAGAAGTGATTTTGGTTACTTTGTTAGCGCCTTTACAAGCTATGATAATTATAAAGCTAATTACTATCCAAGAAGTTGCAAAAATTTAATTTATAAAGAGAAAGCCTATTACGTGGATCTTATTCCGAAAAATGAAAAGACGTTGGTGAAGAAGATTGTGATTAAGGCAAGAAAGACGAACATGAATCCTGAAGCATTATTGAAGAAATTTAATTATCTCCTTCGAGTAGATGGTGAACAAGTGGCAACATTAACTTACAACAAAGGGTCTAATAATATCGTAATCAATAAACTAAAGGATGATGATCTAGTATTGGTTTGTTCAGAAGATTTTCATCAGTTCTTGCGACATCGTTCTGCAGCTCTTCATGGAAAATTTAATATGCGCTATCTGGGACATAATAGTTCAAATCAATTTGATACAGAATGGTCCGTATCTTTATGCAGAAAGTGTATAGATCCTTTAGGTGATATCTTACATAAAACAAGAGTGTTGACACCTCGCATTATCACTTCAGTGAAATTGGCTATAAATTATTTGAATGAAGTGATTAATGAACAGCATATTTCTTTTTCTGAAAAAGAAGGTGTTCTGTCTATTAGTGTAAGTGGGAAAAATATTGAGCTGATTATGGACAATACCCTAATGGACATTTTGGGATTTGATCAAAATACGTTTAAAAGTGGTACTGCAACAAAACCTAGCGCGAGCATATCGTTATCGCGTCGTATTAACTATTTTCAGATATATTCCAATATTGGTGAAGATGTACGTGTGGGAGATGTTGAAGCTCCACTTCAAGCAATGATACCCTACCAACCAAAAAGCAATAGTACTCTATCTGAGCATACTTTTCAGAAAGTGCATTATACAAACTTGAAATCAAACTATATACCACAAATTGATATTGCAATTTATGACGATGCTGGTGCGTTGATTCCTTTTCATAAAGATGCTGTGACAAGTATCATACTCCATTTTCGAATGAAGAATTAATACAAAAGTGCGGAAATATATGTTTCCAATGTAAATGATATGGAAAGTGAAAATAAGGATTCATTTCTAATTTACTTACCCAGTAATGCTTCTATCAATAAATTTCCCAATAATAAACCATCAGACTATCGAGTAGAATTAAATCGTCCATTATTTCTAGAAGGTGAATGGGAAGTAGGTGTTTCCAGCATTTGTTATGATAGCAATATTCAGAATGTGAATGAATTTGAAGAAATGGTATTGACTCCTCGCACCCATGATGGAATAACGACGAATAATACATTCAAGTTTCCATACAATTTAACATCAGATGGAAAGTGGAATTATGAATGGAATCAGTTAGAACCAGATTATCATGGATCATCAGATGAAGATAAAATCATTGAGGCATTCAATAGTGGCAATGATTCTATTATGAAAAATAAGGGTCAGGAAGTTTATGAGTTTACTATCTATGAATGGCACGGGAGACACTTCTATCCTTTTCACTCTTTTACTAAAGATCTTACATTGAGGTTGGATAATAACTGTCCACATCTCGGTTTTGGACACAGTCTGCATCTGACATCAATGGCTATTGCAAGTGTTACAAAAATCTATTCAAAGCGAATAAACAAATTTCATTATAAATTTAAAATATTTGATGAAGATGTCGTAGAATGTGAAGAACGCATTATTTTGAAAAAGCGTGGTGTCAAGCCTTTGACACCTATTGAGTTAGTAAAACGATGGAATGAGTCTGTGGGTAAGAAGTATGGAGAGAAAGTCATGACTGAGAAGGATAAAAATAAGTTGGTTATTCAGAAATATAATGACAAACTTACAGTTTATTTCTCTCCAACCTTGCGCCATTTTGTAAGACATTATACACCTATTATTGGAAGCGGTGTGGTGTATGCTTCTCATGAATATCACACTAAAGCTGATTCAGTTAATGATGAATGGTGGGTGGACATCTATGGTGATCGCATCAAGAAAATTTACCAATCTTATCAAGAAACTAAAGTTAGTATCAATGCAATGCCGCGTCTATACAATACAGTTGAAAACTTTATTCGTGTCATAAATACATATATACAACATAAGTTGAAGCAAGTGTTGAAAAGTAGACATGATGCAAAGGCACATCACATTTCGTTTTCAATTGAAAATCAAAGTGCTGTTCTGAAGCTGGGTGATCACATTCAGTGTCAATTGAGTAACAATTTAAAAAAACTCTTTGGCTCTTCATTGCTACATGTGCAAGATAAGTTTGCTACTTCATACACGATTGGTGTAGGAATACCAATGACACTTGATAAATATGAACAACATCTCTACATTCAAAGTGATCTGATTTCACCTATTTCTGTTGGTGAAAAAAAAGAATACATTTTACGTAATTTCATTCATGATAAAGACGCTTCCTATGGAATCGTTGAAAAGATGTTTAAATCTATTTTCTACCATCCTGTTATCGAACAAACTATCCCGTCTTTTTCTCTCAAAATTGCAAATGGTTTACATGAGTGCATCCATGTGAAAAATACTAAATCCCTCATAACTTTAGTGTTTCGTAAAACAAAGTAGTCATTGTAAAATTTTATTGAAGTAAAAAGATATGTATGAAAAAGTGTTTTGAAGAAGTGTTGACAAAGTGGAAAAGTCTTTTCACAGATATAGTGGGAATGAACTGACTGTAGGCATATATTCACAAGAAAGTGCAATCTAAAGCGATACATAAAACAACAATGAATATCAACAAAAAACATCATCAAAATACTGATTTAAGAATGAATCTATTTACACATCTCCTGAATGTGGTAGTGTGAGTTGGATTCTTTTGGGTGGTAATATGTTTGTGCCAGGATGTCCATGTCGAAGAGATATGTTATGCCCTATCCAACACCTCTTATCCTCCCACGCTGAAAGTGATCGCTTCCTAAATGTATGAGTTTTACTTCCTGTGTCTTTGATTTTAAGATGATCATGTTGACAAGCGTTATGTTCTTATTTATGTAGGCCATCTTATAGACCCTATGTTTTATATTTACAACAATCGATTTAGATATGCCTTTTGCGCGCTTAATAGTGTCACTGGAGTCTTTTGCTTTCATAGAATACCTTTTAGGACGAAGAAGAATCATTTCCTTAATTTCTTTTTCTGCCATTTCATCTTTAAAGCATCCTAATTTTGCTTCATTTTTAGTAGAGTATAGTGGGTGATCTGTAGGATAATTTGATGTATCAAAATATTTTTCTAAAGATATTCCTACTTCATTGAAATTTAACTCTATCTGAGCAGCGATACTTAAAAAAAAACTGTCCGTATCACCGCCCAGCAAACGCACGTCTTTAATTAGAGGACATGGTTTTAATATTCTATAGAAGAGTTGATACATTTCAAGCTTAGAATAATCTAACTGAGCTTGTCCAATGTAGATGGGCTTGAACAACTCTACTTCTGATTTTATCATTTTAACACCAACCAACGCATCATCTATAATATCTCTATCAATAAAGAGAGGTGATGTCGCTAACTTTTGAAATTTATCATTATGATTCACAAGTTTATAGTTAATACGCTTTCTAACGTCCTCCATCGTGTTACCAAAAAGACTATTATTCATATATTTATAGAAATCCTTTTCAAAATTATTTTGGGCTAGAGCACGTTTCTGGCTGTTACTATCAATATAATGTTTCAGAAATCTGAAACCTTTCTGTCTAAATTTGATAATGCGGTGAACTGAAATCATCCCCAATTCTAAATAAATTTTTTTGATAGAGAAGTGGACTAAATAATTTTCTTTATCAAATTGAGTAAGCAAAAGTTTACGGCAAGGCTTATACTTGGGCTGTCCGCTCCCTTCTAAATCTTTATGAAATTGTTTCATTAAGTCCGAAAACATATCTTCAGTCACTTCGCCTGATTCGGGTGCAAGTGGAAAACCCACAGTTTTATTTTTAGTACTATTTGGATAGATAAGATCCATCTCAAAACAATATCCCCAATCACCATAATCTGGAATAGGTAGTATGTTTGAAGGGTTGGAGAAATGCTGAATTTAGATCTTAGAGAATTTCATCACTAGCGCCAGGAATGACAAATTCAATTGGGCCAGTATTCTCAGCAGTTCGAGGATGATAATCTACAATACTTGAACTAAGAATATCTGTCTGCATCGCTTGTTGATCAAACAAACAAAAATTTGAAGTTTTGCACTCCATGATTAGAAGTTATGACAGCGTCGTCGTTTAGCACGCGATGAAGGATTAGAGCGCGCACGGCGTTTGCGTGAATGCCTTTTCTTAGATTTGCGTGAAGTTCGCCTCTTACCAGCTCCGCCCTGTTTTCCTTTTCTTCTAACATTCATTCGTTTAGGTGCTTTTTTTAGTCGATTGCGAGTTAAGGATTCCTGTAATGTTCTTAAACCGAATTCCTTCCCACGATTTAGTAAAGTACTCTTTATATTTTTTCCACTGGCAATATCATTGACAACATCACCAGCAAAGCCAACAGCATTACTTAAAACAGATCGTTTTAAAGTTTTTCCGACAGTAGATAAGAGAGGAGTTACAACAGATTTCAGCGCACCAAATATGCTACCTCCACGTTGACGGCGGGCACAACTGTAAATTGTACCCGCGCCACGGACATAGGAGGGGCGTGAATAAAACGATGCAGTCGGATTCATTACTTAAATCTTGAACTCGCAAGTTATAGTTTTGCATAAATCACTTGCGATCACTTTGATGAAAAATGTCTGCACGACGCATCCAAGAGTTCATACATGAAGGATAACCGACCCATTTAACAAGACACCATTCTTCACCTTGTCGTTTCTTACTTCGAATGATTTTCTTTACTAAATATGCTTCACTTTGAGTGACTAACTCAATCTCATCACGGTAAAAGCTGCCATCTATTTCTTCATTATCATAATCTTTTAACTTGTAAGTTGTGGGAGAGTCTTTTTTATTGATACCTGAAACTGTAAAAATTTCTTCCGTCCAATTCGGGAGATAACCTTTGGCAAAAACACTCTTCACTTTTGATAAGCGAACTTTATCGCCTATTTTTACATCACTTTTTGCATTATTACGCTTACGTTGGAATGTTTTACGCACTTCATCTACATTGTCAGCATTCACATCTGCTGGTCTGAGTCCAATAGAACGATGCACAGAGTGATTGTAGGCATGTACCGTATCTTGTAGAATCTTTGTCCAATTTTGTGTTAAGTTGGCAGTAAAATGTCGCCACAAGCGATTTTTCAATGTGCGGTTAAAACGTTCAACTAGTGAAGCCTTATAGGCACTCTTTATACTAAACAGCTCAATGTCATATCTCTCAAACAATCTTCCCACATGCTGATTTTCGAACTCTTTTCCTTGATCACTCTGAATTCTCTTTGGAATGCGACCCTCTCGGAAAATTGACTGAAATGCCTTTGCTACTCGTTTACCTTCTTTAGTTTTTAATGGTTGAGCCCACGCATATCGCGAGAAAATATGAATTACTGTCAAAATAAAATTATTTCCCGAGTTATGTTTTGAAATAGAGGCAACGTCACAAAAATCTGCCTGCCACTGTTCATCAATGTCATGAGTAATATAATGACGGGTCCAGTACTTCTTTTTCGCTTGTTTGTGGAGTGTATATGTAGCCTGACCCTTTAACCATTGTTTAACTTGTGAGTGCGGAAGACCACTCGCTTTTGACAATTTCTTTATAGATGCAAATACTGCTGGATGTTCTACATCATAATATGTTGACTTTGAAAGTTTATCCGATGACGACTGACTCTTCCTCCTTCTTCTCATGTTTTTGCTTTCTTGCCTTTCTGCATTTACAGCAACCACAGGATTTATGGGATTTACGTTTACATTGCTTAGGAGTCTCATTGTGAGAGCTGGCACAGCAAGTACATGTTACATCAACATGCACCTCCGGCGGTTCATTACATGGTATGCAACACATCTGCTTCATATTAAGTCTGAGAACATATATTTATTTGGTGGAGATCTTCTACGTCTATCTTTTTCTCTTGTTTGCCTAGAGGGTGTAGATCTACGTCGTTCTCTTCCTCTTGTTTTCTTAGTAAGTGTGGAAGGAGATGTAGAAGGTGAACTCTTAAACCAATTTCTTGGCATTGTAACTCCTAGTTTCAGGAACAGAATTAACATTTGAAGTAGTACCAACTTCTGAAGTAGAATCAAGTTCTTTCATTGTTTCATTATTCAATGCAAGTTTTGGAAGATTATGCTTTTTCAATAGTTGAAGAAAATATGGCCAACCATGTGGGACATAACCTTGTCGACGTTTTCTACGCGTTGCATACTGAATCAAGTCTTCATAACGCGAAGCGCTAATAATTTTATCATCATCTGTAATGATTTCACCTCTATCATTTACATTTAGATAGGGTTCAATGCTGTTGAAAAGAGCTATTGCATGTGCACGAGATGCTAAAGGTGTAGCAGTCGAAACAGAGTCACGCATCTTATTCTTCAAACTTTTCAATTCTTCAACAGTTTCTGATTGTAATAAAACTGCGCGATATGGATCTTTAATATGTGCATTTTCCTGATAATCCAGTTCTTTCTTATAAATGTGATTTGCTAGAGGTTGCTTTACTTGCTGTAAAGCAGTCAATTGCAACATATTCATCCTGACGAATAACAATCATGCGAGAATAAGAACCTATAGTTTGTAGATAATCATAGGCTTTTTCAAAATATCACTTTGAAATCTAAATTCTTCCGGACACTCTTGTGTAAAATCAATAAATAAGTAACCGTGTAACGCTACGTGTAATCTGTAACGTCTTTAGAATTCTTGCTTTCCTTTCAATAGATCATCCAATACAACGACATCATTGGACTGAATCTTGTCCACTGGAATAATTCCTTCATTTTGAATAAAGTTACGATGTTGCAATTCCTGAAAGAGTGACGGTTGATAAATTCCATAACACCAAATCACTCGACTGATAGGTTCTCTAAACAATTATTTTCTTTTATCTAGCAAATTCAGAGTGAAAACAGTTTTACCTGCATGGGATGGACCTGATACAGTCAGAACTTTATCACATTGAAGTCTGAAATCCATTTTAATACTTTGAGACTCATCATTTGCATAATTAACGCTTGAAGCCAAAGACATTACCCAATACGTTGCCCACTACAGGAGCCAACATCGGAAGTATTGCTGAAAGGAAACCACCCTTTTGTGACAAAGTTTTCCTCTTTCTTTGAAGGGTGATTTTAGGATTGGAGATGAATCGTAATTTTGTAGTATATCGCTTAAGTAACTTTCGTTGTTGTGGTGATCATTTCTTTGTCCTCAAACTTCTCACATGAGAAACAATTTCTCGAATAAATTTATCATTAGCATGTCGTATAGGGTTATATCGATGATTTCCTTTCATTTGTTGAAGAGCTCGAATGCCTGCAGAAAATTTTGAAGACTTTCGACTTTTACGTCTCGCCATTTTTCTCTTTACCATTGTCACAACTTGAGTTTTCCATATTTACATAGGTACTAACTTTTATGGCAGAAGTGACACACAAAATGAGCTATATCACAGTGGCTACATTGACAGAGTTGAATACAGTATCGTATGAAACAGCGCTGGCAGAAAGTATGCTTACATCTCTTAAAGATGCGTTTTTCACTTCCATCCTTTCGCTTACATACATCACACATATTTTCACTCTTACTAACAACTTCTAAAGCAAGTCTTTTTGACGACATGAACTTGCTAGCCTTTTCTAAATAATAGACACATGTGCAGAAGGAATATACTTCGAGAGTAAGCAGACACAACTCGAAAACCAATTGTGCTACGATCAAGTACCATTGCATCTTTAAGTTTCTTTTATGCAAAGTTGAATGTGAATATGTGAAACTGCTTCAATCACTAGACTGCTACCATGATGGTTAAATGCATTAAGACGTTGAACAATTTTTCGCATATGTCTTTCAAAAAATTCTTCAGGATTATCTACAACTTCCATCGAATAAGAAGCAAAGTGGAAGAAACGATCTTCTACCTCTTCTTTCCCAAAATGACTAAAATGAATTTTTGCAACTAATCTCGCCATTACAATTTTATCAGGAAACGTATCCATTAACTTCAAAAATAGTGTGCTAGTATCACCAATAACTGATTTGATGTTGATCTCATCTCTATGAAATGTTATCACATAATCTTGAATAGTTCCCTTTAAGCTTTGTCAATGAAAACTTATTGTTCCACAATCATTTGAGAAAGACATTGTCATCCTGCATCTATCCCTCCAATTGCATGAAAATAACAAATCTCTTAATGAAGCATTTATTAAAGGACTTTAACAAGCATGCATTACAAATTTTGGGTTTGAAACAAATAAAATAGATACAGTTGGTAACTATCATACAGAGAGCAATGAAAACCAAACCTTACTTTGGTAGTGTTGAGGTAAGGAGGAAAAGAACATTAATTATGAATGTAACTACTACAACGAACATTCAAAATAGGAACACTCAATTCCTTAAAACGCTTAGTGATCTCATGATAGTGTTGATTAACTCTACTATCCTAAAGTGGAAGTAGAATATCATTAATGACTAGATTAGGAAAAAGCTTTCCCTCCTTTTGAGGGATCATTGCAAAAGATACGTACAACATTGAAGGCTGCTAGCCATCCTTTAAAGTCAATAAGAAGAGCACTTTCACTAGGAAGACCACAGTCTTGTAAATATTGTTGATTAAGTCCATGAATATGTTTTCTCGCCCATCCATCAGCTTTGGGATCACACTTGGCATGTTGATGATAAACACCAACAATCTGATGAGCAATTGTCCATGGCAATAGCACTGAGCTCCTGTACAGGTTCACCCTCACAATCCATAAAACTGATGGTGGATGACTAAAAAGAAAATTACATAGTTTTACTCATCGGATGAAAAATCCTATAACATATTACAATATGAAGAAGTGCAACGATGCTGTTCACGACAAAATACACAAATAACATGATGACAGCGAAGAAGTAAAATGTATCTGATAAGACCACGTCTACGACACTCAAAGCACATGAGCGAATTGTCATAAGGTAGAGATAGGTAAGGACCACTGATTCTCCTTCTTTGGCTTGCGTTTAGCGGCAGCATTCTTCTCTGACTTGCGCTTTGTACCGCTCTCGTTGAGGATTTGATCAATAATGTCATGAACGAGTTGCTTTGGTATATATAGGATGGATTGAGTATGCATTGCTATAGAGGCCAATTTATTATCCTTATGATAACCATAATATAGTCCGCTTATTAAGAAGCGAATATTCCAAGTGAATTCTGAGAGCTCTTCACAGCTGATGGGTGTTATTTGTTCTCCATCCTTTCGATAGTAAGAATACCAATGCGATAGTGGTAAAGAAAGCTTTTTACCATCCCATATCTTTCTATATGGAGCATCATTGTCATCCCTCGCTCTCCACACTTAGTCAAGGGGAGTATGGATATCCATATTTAGTGTCACAAATTCTTGAATAATATCAAGCTGGCGACGTATGTATGGAGCTACAGGAATGATGACGCAGTTTTCATGCTGATTCCTCTTCACACTCACGTCTGTGGAAGGGATCATTCCCGTTTCCAGTGCTATAGCATGATCGAAATAGCTTATGCCTTGTCTAAATTTACGCTGTAGGGGTGTAGGATTATGTACCTGTGCTGTTTCCTCCACCGGTCTCAACTGTAGATGGCTTGATTGTAGCGAACCTTTCACCGTCTGGACATCAGCATCTAGTCTGGTAAGTGATGTAGAAGCCTGAAAGCGGAAAGATGCGATTAGGTAAACACTCAAGAAAGGAGGTGGAGGGAAGTTTTTCGACTTACCATTCTAGTTGAAAAGTAGGATAGATGAGGTGAGAGAACGTGCGTCCGTCACTTATGCGATCTAAAGATAGAATGATTGTCACTCTAAAGTCTCATTATTTATAGAGAAATGCATGATTCTCATTGGATGATGATCCTCGTTGGACAATAACATCAAGCTGATTCCAAATATGGTCTCCGTTTACCCATCCGAGCCTTCGTTCGCCCGCTGGAGCTGTTTTTGGAAAATTCTAACTTTGTCGTTTTTCGTCAATTTCCCAAATCTTAAATGGCGTCTCACATTTAAACTAAGACAGATATGAACAAGCCGTTTCTTTCACTGAATTTGTCTCACTCTTAGCTTTCAAGCAAGTTATTGCACGACTTTCTACGATCTCTAGAACCAAAGATGGAAGCAACGCTGCCGAGGGGGGAGTCCCATAAATTTTTTCTCTCCGATGGAGCTGGAAATCACCCTACCGATGCAGAATTTGACGCTGAATCCGAATCTGCCCTCCGTTTTCCTATCCGATGCTTCGTTTTGGCTCTACAGCCCAAAACATCCCAAATTCGCCGTTAACACTGTCGTTTTTCGGAAAAATTTTGAAAATTTTTTCTCGCCGATTGAGCTGGAAATCACCCTACCGATGCAGAATTTGACGCTGATTCCAAATCTGGTCTCAGATCTGCCATTGGAGCAGCCGTTTAGACGCTGGAGCCCAAAACATCCCAAATTCGCCGTTAACTCTGTCGCTTTTCAACATCTACCAACCTGGTCGGCCGCCCAAGTCAACCTGGACGGCCGACCAAGACTCTCTCCCGAGGGGGCGCTGTGTTTATTGTGGAGGTTTGGTTACTACTCTCCACTCTGCTATAGCGTATTTAAACAGTTATATAGGACGACTAATCTGTCATGAACACTGTTCTATTTTTTTCTATGCTTACTGTCATTTGCTTACGGTATTTTAGTATGGGCTACAAGTGTATAGGATTGTCATTTATCTATGTACTTTATCTTGAACATTTTTCTATGTAAATATACCCTTTCAATTGATGGGAATTACGTTCTATAATAACTCCCTGAAAGTGAAAATAACTCCCGGAAAGGGACATGGATAGGGATATAATATCCTGTAACAAACTCCGGCCTGCGGCCGTCGCTTGTAATGTTGATAATGCTTTCAAATATCGTTTGATTTCCTATACTTGTCAATCGCATCATTTTGAGACGTTTCCGAAGTCTTTGGTCCTCTCTACGATCAGCAGGACATGAAGACTTTGAATTTCAGTTTTTTCTTTTTCAAGAATGATTCATTTTTATATTTCATTTCTGCTGTTTGGCAACAGTTCCATATAATTTCTTTAATTCTGTTAATAGATGGGAATGTGCTGTGTATATAATTTCAGTTTTAAAGTCCTTCAGTTAGAGCATAAATTCTGCATTCAATTTTTGAAGTCCTTCATTGAAAATTGATTCTGCTAAGATACCAATGAAAGCATCAGTCATTCTGTTGTGTCTTATTCGTTGACGGGTGCCCGGCCTATTAGCGTCGTGCTAAGTGACAGTTTAGTCGAGCGGTCAATTCCAAAAATATCACGCCGCTTCCGGATATTGAGTTAAGAACTCTTCGATGCAAAGTAACAAGCATTGCACAACTCACCGCGCCAATTCAATAACACCAATTACTTCTATCAATCACCTAACCCAAAAAAGAGAAAGACAGTTGAGAAATAGGGGTTTGATTAGCTTGAACCAAATACCAGCAGTAGCGAACAATAGGTGACTGTGACGTCAAACCGGGCATACATTGTGGAAGACTGGCAAGGTAAAATGTTACACTCGTTGAAACAGTGGTGGATGATAAGAGAAATAAAGGCTCGTAGAACGATGTAGGCCTACTAGATACAAAGATACCGATGAACATGCTATGCGATAATATCAAGCACCGAAGCTATGATCGAGCTCGACGTACATGATAAAAATAGCAGCAAGAATATAATATAATAGAAAATATATTTATTATTTCATTTATTCAATTATGCATTTTACATGCGTGAAATACATTTTACATAAGACAGATTTCATGAAATCAATTACATTGGAGAAAAGGATCAGATGACCCGCACATGGGATATTAGGGCTGACCCTATTTATTACTTAGCGTACTGTATATACAAACTGTATGCACGGATAATTACAAAGAACATAAAGGGATTACAAATTACAGTATTGCATAAAAATTTACAATTTTTACACAGATACGAAATAAAATATACATTATACAAATGTATCTGCTTATAAATGATTTTAAGTATTACACAAACAAACATAAGCTTACTTGTCTCTACAGAGTTAGAAATACACATGAACGGATATCAGTATAGTATTTAGTAAGATGAGTCTGATTATTGACATAAAAGTTTTCTATCACGTAAGTGTATAAATTTCAGATGATTCAGTATAGCACTTGTTTTTCTATGCACATCAAAAATAATTCATTTTATCTATCAGCAGTGATTTTAATTTTTGTTTGAATTCCTTTGTTGTTTAGCTTTTTTAATGTTGTTTGGAAGACCATTCCACAAAAATGGCATTTTAAATTTACTACTCTTCTGCTCTAGGTATGTACTAACATATGGGATTTTATAGTTTCACAAAGCCTAGTTGATTCTTCTAAAATGTTTTTATAGTATGTGGGCAAGCTGCTATCATTGTATTTTATTTTGTATGCGAGAGTTACTAGCTCAAATTCATGCTTGGTTTCCACATCCATATACTGTTCACGTTTGTAAAAGATATATCCAAGAACTGTTTTTCCTCTCGGTATATTATCTTAATCAAAGTTTGATGTAAACGCTGTAGCTTATTAAGTGACTGCTTGTTGCCACTACCATATGCGATTAAGCAGTATTAAACAGAAGGGAGACATAGTTATTCGTGCAGTGTGCGTAATGTTTTTGATGGCATGATATCTCTTAGCTTGTAAAAGGTCGTTTAAATAAGACACAGCGAAGAGATGAGATATAAACAAGATAATGAGAAATATTTTGGAAGTAACAGTAGTAGAACTGCACATTCAATTCCCTCGATTCCCTATATGGTCTTGCACCTAATGTACGCAAATCTTATTAATAAATGCCTAAGGTTCACAAATGTGTTGCATTTGCTATTTCAATTACAGTTAGGAAGGACAACACAATCTGATTTAGGCCTAGTTGTAATCTCGAATCGCGATATTATTTGAATCTGTAGCTATCCTTATTTGGAGAATTTTGAGCTCGAAATCTCGAGATTCCGAGTCGAGATTGAATTCATTAGCTGTTGCTGAAAAAGACGGCAAACAACTGCCAGGGCCGATAGACGTCCCTAGGGCTAATAATATTTGTCGTCTACCCTCCTACGCTTGCTATGAAGGGAAAAGAGCAATTTCGGCAGCATCCTATGCTGGTAAGCAATAAGAAGACATAGAATCACAGAAAATGCATTTGCGATGCTGAAGAATTCTAAAGAGACCTCGACTTTCACCCGCTCATGTTTTTCGTATAGAAACGTAAACAATGCAACGTGTAGCTACGTAGGTTGGCGAGTGCGGCTCTCAGCAGATTTCACCCATATTCGGTAGCTGGTAGAAGGGAATTTGTTGGCCCATCTCTCCGCATTCTTCAGAACGACAGTGCTCCTCCTCACCGTATAACATCGATCAGTTGATTGGCTAATACAGCATGCCTCTTGAGTGCATTGTGTTGGCCATCACGACCACCCGATATGAAGCCTATCAAATGATAAGAAAAATTCATATGCGGAATCCCCCACCACAAAGTAGGTACAGCTCCAACGAATTGACTGACTGCTAGAATGATGTCCCGAAGACTTTTTTACGGTGACTCATCTTGAGTATGCCACGACGAGTGAGTAGTTTTTCTCTTGCGTGCGGAGCTTGTGCTAGTTACTCTTTTTTAAGTTGCTTTCAGTTTGCAATCGATCGTCTACAGTAAATAAAAAAAATGTGGATTTGTTTTTAAAATTTGTCTTTCAAGGGCTATTATCAGGTTTGTTACATTTTATATTTCAAGCTTTGGCACTTAATGTCATCAAATTAATTAGATATTAAATGAAAATTGCGATGTTTTGCAAGCTTTATTCGGTAATTTACAACAGCTGCTGGATTTAAGGTTACCTATCAGACTCGCTGACTATTTTTTTGAATTTATTATTTGTTATTATTATTTATTATCATTGCAATTAATTATTTGAATAATTGACAAAATCGAAATTCTGTAGATTCGATGAGAGTTAATTTTCACTTTTAACATCTTAATGCCTTAATTATAACATCATGTTAATATATCTTGCGACTAGTTGCAGTGATAAATCATGAAATCGACGAGCGTCAAAAATGAAGGCGAGGGAGATATTGCATTGGGAGGCTGTGGTGTTCACTTTTAAATGCTGCACAGCGTGCATCATCGTTGTGCGAAGGGTTATTTTTCGGCCTCGTTCCTCGAAGAAATTATCTGGCTTTCGAGCTATTGATTGATGCACAATAGAGAGTTAGCGAATCGATTAGCAAGAAAGCGATATCACTACCACTAGTGTGAAAAAATAAGCGATATTTGCTTTTGCTGTTTTTAATTCGAAGCACACTCTGAAGGAACCTATTGCTTCTAAGACTTGTTTCATTAATCCTTGTATAACCATTCAACGTCATCCAGTCAAACAAAGACCTTCCAGTGTAAAACTAACTATTATTCTTAATTGTTGGCTTTGTACAAATACAAAAGTCTTCCTTCTATACTTCCAAACATCGCTAAAACATTTCTCTTTCAATCGTTGATGATTGAGCTAATAAAACTTTTCATTCTATTGACTTCAAATCTTTCTTTTATAACAAGGACAATTAAACAATTGACCACCAACAAACTTGAAAAGCCGTTTTATCCAGTCATAAGAAAAGCTTTAATTCATTCGCCACTGTAGTTGTCAACTCACCCTTTCAGTTAATAGAAGAACCTCTGATAGCTGAAAGTAGACCTGTAGTTTCCACGAAGATCGATTTGGCTAAACATGAGACAGTTTTGCAATTTCAAAATGGTTTTTGCAGTTGGTTTAACTCTTTTGATGATGGTAGATCTATCGTTTTCAAGCGCATGCGCTACAGGTGACGTGGCTGTGCCAAGAGGCAATGCTGGAAAGATAATAGACCCATATCTGCCGTTTGCATCCCTGGGAAGACCCATCAACATAGACACAAATGAAATGGCACAAATCCAATTCAAGCAGAAAGATATCACGCGTAAGACACATACCGTTGATACCGCTTTAACGGTTATAAAGTACAAGAACATTATGACTACTGACGAAGCGACTGACATGTTGGATATCAAGGGAAAATTATCTTTAAATTTGCAATTGGGAATCGGAACAATCGGAGGCGAAGGCGCAGGCGGTTATTTGAAGCACTCTGGTGATCGGTCACAATATGCAGAACTCTCAATTTTTACACAAGTAACCACGAAATATAAACAACTTCGAGATGTGCACAAATTGATGAGCTCACGAATTTGCAATGAATTAAAAAGAAAAGGAATGACGCACATCATCACCGGTATTGAATATGGCTCGCAATGCATTATTTCATTGAGGTCTAAAGTACAAAATTCCTTAGATAAACAAGACATAGCCGCAGCATTGAAGGTGAAGCTTGAATTGTCAAAGGTAAGCATGCATAGTGTTTTCTCCATATAAAAACGATAATGTAAAAAACGAATTAAACTGCAATGAAAATGAAAAATCTGCATTTAGATATGGTTCGCTTTCCTCGACAGCACAAGCGTTGTTTACTTTGCACTTGCATAAGCCTATATGTTTACATTAAAACTGAAGATACAGTGCAGTGGTTCCAGGTCAAAATGGTCTTGGAACTAAGTTTTGTAAACTGTCCAAGCGAAAGCCACGAACTGGAGGCGAGAGAAGAACCTTTGATATGGTAGGAAGCAAAACCAAAACTTTCGGTTAATTGCGATGTATATCGGTCATGCATTAGGCCATGATCACGCAGGATGAAAGCACAGATACTGGTGGACAAACTTAACACAAATCACGAATATAGCGATGCATCAAAATCACTGAAATCAATTTTGGAAAATCAATTCAATGGAAAAGCAGCAGCAATTCAAAAACTGCAAAGAATTATGAATTGCACATTTTCTGTGAAGTATTTTGCTTTTGATGCTGTATACATGTTATTAATTTTATAGTAGTAGTTCCCAGCACTTCATAATTCTTTGCAGTTTTTGAATTCTTATTGCTTTTCCATTGATAAAATAATTGATTTTGATAATTCGTGATTTGTGTTAATCTTGTTCACCAGTATCTGTGCATTCATCTTGCGTGATCATGGCCTAGTACATGGCCGAAATGCATCGCAACTAACCGAAAGTTTCGGTTTTGTTTCCTACCATCAAGTGTTATCCTCTTCTCCACTATATCATAATGTCTGACAGTGGAGGATATTTCTGTCGAGGAAAACATGTGTAATTCTGCTAATTCAACACGAAATGCTATCGGCAACAAGCAAGCGTGCAGCTTAACACACGTGACATAGGAACATAGAACAAGCACATTTATATATAATATTTAAATAAACTAATAATTCGGCATTAATTGCATCGTCAATGTTGTTGGATAATTCGAAAATGCACTTCGGTTTCAAATGTAAAGATGAAAATTACCACACTTGTACAAGTGTGGTAATTTTCATCTTTACATCGTCAATGTGTTTGTAGTTTTCATTTCATTAGATGAACTCTTGTTGCTATCTAGTGCCACATGTGAGATGCGCATTTTTGCTGTTTTGGAGAAATTGCCAAGGAATTAAATATCATGCACAGAAAAAGCAATAATGTTTTAAAAATAATTCGAGTCACTGATTACTTTGGATAGGTAATATTTTTGATTAGCTTCGATGAAAGTGACTAATTCCACCTCTTCCAATTCATGTATCAAATCACCAAATTCAATGTTAAAATTACTCAGATCAAGAATAGTTCTTCAAATCAGACGTTCAATTGTTGATTTCTGATATAATGAATCTTAATTCAAGGATGAAGTTTCTCTTTTCTGATGTAAAGTTATTGACGACAGAAGAACATTGTCGTCACATATCTCAAGTCATATTCAAGTCATTTCTCAAGTCATATCTCAAGTCTCAAGCAATATTCGCAATTCATTTAATAAGTATCTATAAAAAACATCGCTCCGTGCATCGACTGATCATTCAGTAAAAATGCCAAGAAATCGCATCTCCATGGTTGACAAAGAATTGTTGCCGCATATGAGCCTAATGAAGATTATAGAGATGCCAATAAGCAAGACAGTGGAGTTTTGCGCATGTAAAATGTAGTAGTTCGTCGATACTGTGAGCATGGAACTGTCCTCTTCCGCGCCTCGAGGCGGAGATAGGACATGTTCGTTTGGATGATAATATGGAGGACGCCATTGTGTCGATCACTGAAGATCATCCGTAACTCACTTTGATGCAAATAAATGCAAAGGTGCGACTTCGCCTCCCAGTAAAGGTGAGCATCTGCGGCAATTAGTTTCAGAAGTGTTGGATGGAGTCTGACAACAATGAACAACTCTGAAACTGTAGCTAAATGTACCAGAGAAACAAAGTTCAGCAGTTGTGAAAGCTTCCAGATTACATGTACTCGTACCTATAAGACCGTTTCCAAGAGGTCAACCTGCGTGCTGAGTACTCAATGCACATCAGTTTCGCAGCATGTTAATTGTGAAAATAGTTCAATGTTTGCAAAACGGAGTTCAGAAGCTGATGGCAGATATTAGGCACTATCTACTACAGCAAACTCACATACAAAGGAGAGGAACCATGATGTTGTAGTCAATAGGACCATTCGGTAATGTAGGCTATATGGAAGTTGGCCGACTTCATCAACATATGTTGACTTTTCTTTCATCTTCCATAGTATAGGTGATAAAATCAACCATGAATATATTATAATAATACATTTCATTTTCATAGATACATGAATCTTCGGATAATTTTTGCGTTTTGAGCGATCTAGCAGGGGCGTAGCGTCCATTGAGGCATTCGGGGCAGTGCCCCCAATGTATTTTTAGATAAATCCCCCAACATATTTTAATCATGTACAATTTGCGCCAGTGACCAAACGCTACATCTTAGGCCAATCTATCAGTCTTTATTTCATCTTTACACCGGATGCATGTGTAATTGTAGATGGTTTTCTCTCTCATTCTTCCTCTCTCAGGGGCAGTCGCCGGAGTGTCGCCGAGATTGCACTGATTGGCCAAAATCTAACACGAGCCACACATAATCAGCAATGGCTAGTTGATGTCATCGACAAATCAGCCAATCTATCATTGTGTCGTTCGCGCGCGCCAGAGCAGCTCGGCGTTAGCTCGTCGCGGCCACTGCATACAACCCACAAACAAGCAATCCATCTCTGTGATTCAACCCGAGCGAAACAGGGAATTCTTTGCGAGTTATGCTTACACACACGCTGACTGGCTAATCACGGCGAGTCTGACAAATGCTCAGCTAATAGTTAACACGTGCATACCTTCACTTCTTCATTCTTTCATCATTATTTGAGAAGATCAAAGTGAATTCTAGATTAGAGCCGGGTACTTTACTTTAAGGCCCGTTTCCTAAATCGTTGCACACTACGAAGTAGGCTTACAGTAGGCCTAGGAAACAGTGTGGTTTGGCTAATTAAGTGAAGTAATTAATTAGTGATTGGAAGTTTGTTGCTTCATAGTTGCTGATCCAACAAATTCTGATCATAACTGCTGATTCTTACAAGTCGCAATCGTCTGCCTTCCTGTCATCATTGATTGAGTAGTAAAAATCCTGTTGATCCCCTTATCGAACGCCAGCGTCAATAGCTATAGCGAGAAGAATTGCTATTGTTTGTGAACATGTGCAGAGCCCGTGATTTTAGCCCCGAAAACGTTTGAAGCACGCTACGCCACTGCGATCTAGAATAGAAGATGAAGCATAAATGCTACATAGGTAGTTTGCAGCCTATTATGTACATGCACACATTTTTCAATCCAAGAGCAATTATAATAATATATCGTTTATTGAAATCAAATGCCTCAATAAGTGAATCGTGAGGCTGAATTAAAAAGTGAATAAATCATATATCATATATCATATATAAATATATCATATATATATACAAAAAAAACTTTTACAAAAAAGTTTTTTATTAGTAAAAGTTTTAAAGATAAAAAAGTAAGAAGAACTTTCCGACAACCCAAACCCCTTTTACGTATCCTTAGCAGAAATAACCGCTGCACGATCACTGGTGTTCATAAATGTGAGGAGCCTCTTTTTAAGTGCTGTGACATTCTTATGACAGGAAAGAGTACAATTTTTAAAGTCGGTGACACTAACATTGTTTTCGAAATAAGATCTAACATGTCTTGTTTGTCAACTAATGTCATCTATAAGTTAACATGTACAGGGTGTAACGAGTACTACATCGGACAAACCGGAGACAGCCTTCGTCACCGAATGACAGTACACCGACAACAAGTGCTTGATGCCAGGTATTCCATCCTACCTGTAAGTAAACACGTGACCAGATGTGCAAAGGACAACGATATCAAGTTCCTAGTGCTACCTTTTTATAAGATGCCTCCCACTTTCAAGAAATCAGACAGGGAGAGGGTTGAATCTGATTTCATCCAAAGATATCAACCGACACTCAATGCCTCTCATTGATTTTGAATTTTGTGTATGATTTTAGTACATATTTAATTACTATGTATCCTCCCTCATTTCATTTCCCAGTCCCCTTGAGAAGTCAGCGGTAGCTGATGAAACTAGTCGGGGAATACATCTATTTTGGAAACCTCTGGTCTTCTTATCTTATATATATATATATATATATATATATATATATACTCGTATATATATATAAGAGAAATAAAAAGACCAGAGGTTTCCAACAAAATTAATTGTATTCCCCGACTAGTTTCTGCAGGGTGCTACCTGCTTCTCAAGGGGACTGAGAATGAAATGATAGAGGATACAAAATTATAACTGAATGCATATAAGCATACACAAAAACATAGAAATTATGCTTAACATGCATTGAGACGAGGCTCATATCTTTGAATGAAAGCAAATTCCATTCTTTCCCTGTCCGCTTTCTTGGATTTTGGTGACATTTTATAAAATGGTGTTACAATGAATTTGATTTCTTTATTTTTAGATCACAGCACTTGCACAAAGGTTCATTGCATTTGGTGACTCCGGTGATTGTGCATCGGTTATTTCTATTCAAAATGGTTAGCAGAGGTTTGGGTTGTCTGAAAGTCCGTCTTACTTTTTGATCTTTGAAACACTTTGAAGCAGAGACAGAGTTGACTGCTGAGTATATCACATTGTTGTAAATACTTGGGTTGTTCAGACAACCCAAACCTCTGCTAACCATTTTGAATAGAAATAACCGATGTACAATCACCGGAGTCACCAAATGCAATGAACCTTTGTGCAAGTGCTGTGATCTTCTGTCAACAGGAAAAAATACTGTTTTTAAAGTAAAAGATACAATAATCAATTTCGAAATAAAATCAAATATGTCTTGCTTATCAAGCAATCTGATATACAAATTAGTCTGTAAGGGGTGTAATGAATACTATATTGGACAGACCGGAGACACCCTACGCCACCGCATGACACTTCACCGACAGCATATTTTTGACCCGAAATACTCCATTCTTCCTGTGAGCAAACATACGTATTATTATTCTCGTTATTCTCGTATTACTAATTGTGCTAAAAATAAAGAAATCAAATTCATTGTAACACCATTTTATAAAATGTCACCAAAATCCAAGAAAGCGGACAGGGAAAGAATGGAATTTGCTTTCATTCAAAGATATGAGCCTCGTCTCAATGCATGTTAAGCATAATTTCTATGTTTTTGTGTATGCTTATGCATTCAGTTATAATTTTGTATCCTCTATCATTTCATTTCCAGTCCCCTTGAGAAGCAGGTAGCACCCTGCAGAAACTAGTCGGGGAATACAATTAATTTTGTTGGAAACCTCTGGTCTTTTTATTTCTCTTATATATATATATATATATATATATATATATACAAGGTGTTTCAAAAGTAGGCTAACAGTAGAAATTGGCCTTGAAAAGCTATGTCTTAATGCTATAGATTAATAAGCTATGTCATAATAATCTTTTTCACGATGCCACAGATAGCTAATATGCCTTGTATTCGTAAGGGGCAAAAATTCAATACTCTTTGACATCGCGTAAATCATATTAAAATATCTCATGATCTCCAGTGTTTTCATGCCTACATATTTCACTACAACCCAATTTGAATCTATACCGATCATGAGAAGTCGAATAACTATCCAACATCAAAAAAAAATTATTAGGAAACCATGTAAACAAGATAGTAGTTGTTTCAGTGTTACTGCGGAGAAGGAAGAACAGCTGACATTCGAATGTCCTCCGCGCCCCTCAGCCTGGTGCACGAAGACGCTGTCGTCAACACAAGAGAGGGAGGCGAAGAAGGAAGAACAGCTGACATCCAAATGTCCTTCACCTTTGTTAATTTAATTCCAGCCTCCTCTTAGACCATCGTCAGAAGCTTCTGACGATGGCCTAGAGGAGGCTGAAATTAATAAAGGTATTAACATTAAAACAACTACCATTTTGTTTGCTTGGTTTCCTAACAAAAAAATGAACAAATGAATAACCAAGGCCTATTCAACATATCAAAAAATTAATCAACTTAAAGTTGCAAAAATTCACGAACGCAAATGCTCAAAATGTCCACCATGGACATCGGCACATTCTTGTAGTCTTTCGGCCACACTGTGGCACACAGTTCTGCATAAGTTCCTGTCATCACTGATCTCTTGACAGGCATCTGTGATGTAGGAGCGGAGTTGAGAAAGTGTGTGAGGTTTTCGTCCGTACACTTTCTCCTTTACAACGCCCCAAAAGAAAAAGTCCATCGGAGTTAGATCGGGAGAGCGAGGAGGCCAAAGGATGCTACCACATCTCCCGATCCACTTTCCTGGAAAAGTGTCATTCAGATAGCTTCTGACACTCACTGCAAAATGCGCTGGTGCACCATCCTGCTGAAAGTACAGCTCATTGAAGTTGTTCAATGACTGCATCTCAGGAATCGCAAAGGATTGGAGCATTTGAAGGTACACCTCAGCCGTCACAGTTCTTTCAAAAAATACTGGCCCAATCACACCGTTGCTTGACATACCGGCCCACGGTTAAGCCAGGCTGGTTCAGCTCATTTGTTGATACCATGTGCGGATTTTCAGGGAACCAGTAGACACAGTTATGTCTATTTACGTGACCTGATAGTTTGAAACTGGCTTCGTCAGACCAAACTATCTTGTCAAGCAAATCTGGGTTCTCCCGAATTTCCGACAACATGAGCACAGCAAACTGCAAGCGTCGTTCAGCATCATCCGGTAGAAGGTGCTGCAACAGTCTGGGTCGGTATGGTTTCAACTCAACTTTCCTCATCAGTCTCCAAGTAGAGCTTAGAGAAATGTCCAACTCCAATGAGGCTCTTCTTGTTGACTTCTTCGGACTTTGAACAAATGTTTGGGCCACTAGCTCCTCGTTTGATGTTATTGAAACTGATCGAGGGCGTCCTGACTTCGGTGCATTCTCTACCGAACCGGTCTTTTCAAATTTATCTCGAATGCGATAAATAGCAAATCTTGATGGAGGATTGCTGTGAAAGGCATCTCTCCATTCCATTCGCACCTTTTCAGCATTCTTGTTTTTCCAAAAGGATTTCAAAATCCATTTTCTCTGATCATCTTTTAGATGACCTGACATGACAGAAGCAGCAAATTCAAAAAAGCTTCAAGCTTGTTTAATTCACTTCAAGTCAAACTAACAGTGTTTGATTCAAATCAAATTAATTGAACATATCCATGTACGTAATGTCAGATTGGTGCTATATCTTGTCCATGATAGATTTCAAAATTCCTTTGCCAATGGAATGCTACTGCATAGACTTCTAAATGATGGTAGCAATTACTTCGAAGTCTATGGCTCATGTTGGACTGATCATGGATATCCATCGACTGATTCAGGTGTAAATCGCCAATAGAACGGTCAACATAGATTTCCTAGGGCAAAATCAACTGTTAGCCTACTTTTGAAACACCTTGTATATATATAAGATAAGAAGACCAGAGGTTTCCAAAATAGATGTATTCCCCGACTAGTTTCATCAGCTACCGCTGACTTCTCAAGGGGACTGGGAAATGAAATGAGGGAGGATACATAGTAATTAAATATGTACTAAAATCATACACAAAATTCAAAATCAATGAGACTTGTAAAAGAGACAGTCGAAATATTGTCATAATAAGATCTTATTTATTGGCCTTGTCTTTCTTTTTTTATATATATATATATATATATATGTATGTATATATATATATATATATATATATATATATATATGTATGTATATATATATATATATATATATATATAATATCAAAGATATAAAATAATAGTATAATATATGTTATAAGTCGTGAAATTCATTGATTTTACGCTCTTCTATCCCAGTTCAAGAGTAAAATTCTTAAGTCATCAATTTTTTTTTCAAGTCATTAAACAACATCGTTGCTTTACAAGTAGCATGTGATAAATATACAAGTTCCTAATTTATGGGCACTACCGAATCATTGTAACACCAATGACTTAATCACGAATAAACTAATGCACCCTATATAGGCCAATTCATTAGTCGCAGTTGAACTTAATTGTGATTTTAATTTCCTTTTTCATTTTCATTTATTATTGAACTCTTTAAAGAAGTTTGATCCTTTTGATATTGTGAAAATGAAAATAAGGGCCGCTTTCATTTCCTTGTGGTTTATTTATCAGCACGACATGTTTCGCCAGCTCTTCTCAAGTGCCACACTATGGAATGAATTTGCAACAGCGGTGGACGTTGAAATGACTAATACTCTTAATGTCGTTCACAAGTGTGACGTAGTTTACGCTGCAAATTGACAGAAGGGAAGGACCGCTATGCCTGGCACTTCACAATTGAAATGAGTAGTTTGAGATAAAATGAAATATACAAAGAAGGAAAATATCAATCACTAGGGTAAAACGAGAGCTATGAAATGCTCCTTTTGAACACACAAATCTTGAATTGAATACTTTATACCAAGAGCCTCCATAATGCGTAAAATGAAATCATGACTAGAGCGCTTTACACCATTGAAGCAAGTTCTTGCAACATCGGCGGGACAATTACAAATTTGCAAGTGGCGAGTTACTGCATTTGACGGAATTTTAGTTGAACGAGGAGGACATTTCAACACATTCGACATCTTGCGTTATCTGCCAATTTGCAATGTAAACTACGTCACACTCGTGAACTACATTAAGAGTATAAGTCATTTCAACGTCCACAGATGGTTGTAAATACATTCCATTTGTAGTACTTTAGAAGAGCTGGCGAAACATGTCGTGCTGATAAATAAACTGCAAGAAAATGAAAGCGGCCCTTATTTTTATTTTTATTATTGAACTGTCAAATAAAGATCTTATTCTAAATTAAATCTTAATTTTTGTTGAATCAATTTTACAATCAGAAGACTTGGCGAAGACATGGAGTATCCAAATGAATCAGATATTTCAAAATTATATCCTCTCGTGCCATACAGTAAATGCATAATTGGAAGCATACCGCCGGACCGGATCGGCCTGCATTTGAGACCAGCACTGCCATCTTTTATTATTTTAAGTAATGAGCAAATTTGTCACCAAGCAAGAGATTTCTTTGATTGAAAATGTCTTTTGAGTTAAGCCAATTTAACTTATTAGTTAATATGACATATTTTGTAACTTATTATAGCTTATAAGCTAACTTATTAGAACCGAGACCCCGCTCGCATGGGTTTGAGTGTTCAGGTTAGGGGTCGAAACACAACTAGACGAGTACCTGCTGATGACTGACGGACTGCAGTATTATGTTTTATATCCATTAATCTGTAGGTGAAGTAGTGGTCCATGTATTGTATTTCAAATGAAGAACAAATGAAGAAATGTGGGATTACATTAAGTATTATACACTGATTAAGAAACTGGCGATATCAAATTCAAGTGAAGAAATAGTATTTTACATGTGTAGTCTTAGGTATAATGTGTATAGTTTCATTGCTTTCGGTGTAGTAGAGTGTCATTGTAGTTCTGTTGTCTGCCTCCATTATCTAATTTCCACTTATTCAGTATTACCATTATCCACCATGTGTACACTGTAAACCGTAGTCCGACAATTATCCTACAAAATTACTGACAAAATCAACCGACGATTGTCACCTCCAATATCCTGGGATATCCGACGAATTTGTAGGTTCTCCACCGACATCGAAACAGATGCTTTGCATGCAAATTAACTAAACAAAAACTGTTGAATATTGATTGATTTTTTCGAATAGTGATTGCTTGACTTTTGGGCAATTTGTATTAGTGTGTGGCAAAACCATGATTTATTTTGACACAATTTAATTAATTACCTACATTTTTGATAAAATTTAAGCTATAATTCATTGCTATTCATTTTGTCGCTTTCTGTCAGATATTGTAGGTGTTCAGTGGCAATCATCCTTCAAGAACTAACAATGACCGACAAAATAGATTTTGTAGGATAAATGTCTGTCAATTGTCAGTCAAGGGTTTACAGTGTAGTGTCAGATACAGTAATGTAAGATTAGTTCACTTGTAATCGCGGTGTAGTAGCATCATTGTATTTCCATGTTTTACCTCCACTTTTCCAATTTTTATCCATCGGTCTCCTGTTGTTTTATAATATTCACTTTTAATTTCCTTAACCTATGGTGACCACTGTCCTATTCTATTTCCACTACCAGCATCTGTAGTTGGTACAGCATGTAGACGTCTGTTTTGAACATGTATGCGGCAGTGTTTGGAATCTTTGGTATTAGTTTATTAACAGTAAGAATGAGCAGTGTTACAAGTCTTAAGAATTCCATTTTTACCAGATATCGGGCCAAAGCTGATCAATTTTAATTTGTTGCCACGGTAAAGCTCCATTGAGTTCTTTTAAGAACTTAATCCAATGGTTGCAGTAGCAACCATCTGTACACTTGCAGATTGGAGAACGCCATCAGTCCTCATTAGGACTACTTCAATTAATAATTTGAATTAGTAAGCATTATATTCTATTATAAATGGCTGCTGGGATGATTTTCATCATCGCATGAGAATTATTAGGTATTCTATGAATGTTTAGTTAATGAAACTGATATTTCGTGAGCATCGAGCTGGCAACTGAATAGGAAAATTGTGATGTGTAATCAATTACACTAGCAAACACTAACTTCGCTGCATGGATAAACTGAATTGATTCTACCTAATTTGGCAACGCTGATTTCAGATCTGATGTCCGTTTTTGGCCCAATGCTCCAGTATTTTTGCAATCGAGGTATTGATGTTGCGAATTCCCCACTTACTATTGAATTACTGCGGATATGTCAGCTTGTATGACTCCTAAATATCAAATGTTAATACTGTGCTAAATTATGCACTGATTTCAGTTGTAGCGTCCGTTTGTTGTCCCATTGCTCCAGTTATTTCAATTGAGGAATTCAAGTTTTTGAAATTTGCTTTCATACTACTTATTTTACTACTGATATGTAGGCCTATATAGGCGCTACAATATTCCACGAAAAAAATAACATGAGGTGAAAATGATTATATATATACATTATGTATACTATGTATATTAAGACAAGGTTTGCCCAGATTCATATTTTTGGAAAGAAAAAAGCACTGTTTTTCTATCAACCAAACATGTTTTGGAACGTCACAGGTTCCATCTTTAGCGGACTCGACAAGTTACAAACAATACAATGAAGACATTTATATACAAAATTATTTTCGATGAAGACAGACCAACTGATATGGTTGAACACAACCTTACAGGCAGAATAAAAGCATGGAAATCTGCGTATTTGCAAAAGTCAAACTGCGTGATTATCTACTAGTTCAAGCGGAGTGGTACTGATCCAACCATTCATTGGACAGGATATTGTTATTGTCTTTAATCAAAATAGATTCAAGAATCAATGGTTGTTTAGAGCTACTGATAATTGAGAAGTTTTCAGATTTCGGATGATGGTCATGCATCGATCGATACTTCCGTAGGGTTTGGGTAGTCTTTAAGATGCTCATTAATGCACGCAGTCAGGCGCCACCTTGCCATCATATGCTTGTCCCAACGTCCTTGATAACGAACTTCCATAACTTTGAGGTCTGGATGGAACAGCTCACCTCTGTTCATCACTTGCTGCTTATCCTAGACTATGGGGAAATCTGTCAGGACGACTGTGAAGGCATTGCAGTTTCGCACATATTTTGCAACCAAGATCACGAAAATCTGATAGCACATTAGTTACGAAAGTTTCGTAGTGTCAGCGATCTGGCTACCGAGAAAGTTTTCAATCACTGCAACAAATGACAGCCATGCAAATCTTTCCGTATCATATATTTTTGAAGAAAATTGGATCACGCATAAGTAATCGAATCTGTGGTCCATTAAAGACACATGCCTTCATCTTCCCGAAAGACAAACCCGGAGAGTAGAGAGAATGTGTTGAAAGCACTCACTTTCAGTATACCACGATTTCACAATTTGGAGTGGTGGGAAAATGATCTTATCTCGATTTACAATGGGATCATTAGCTATGTTTGGCAGCCCTCTCTCCAGTGTCTCACGCATAGGCCAACTGTTCTGGTTCCAGTGTTTCTCTCTAGCACGACTGTCCCACATACAAGGGAAGCAAGAGCATTTTGTGAATACAGCCGGCTGACCGAGAAAAATAGTAACCATTTTGAGATCTGCACATATTATCCATTTGTGCTCATTGTATTTTACAAGTTCAATCACAGTTTTGATGTCATTGCTTGCGGCCTTCTTTCAAAATAACGGAATGGCTTATTGGAACTGCTGCTTAAAGATTGCCATTGTTGAGTAGTGAGTACTTTAGACTACGCTTAGAGCTGTCTGAAATAATCTCAAATCATTTTGGATCGCAAACCGGCATCCCCAATTCCCGAAAAAGACCTGGGTTTTTTTAAAGTTTTTTCCTCTGAAGAATATGGCAAAACAAACATTTCTCTATTTCGAAGGTAAGTAACTTTGGATTCCAAGAATCAACTGTTTTCTCTTGCAATCTGGAGGCTAGTAATTCAGCTGCCGCTTTGGAAAGACCCAAATCATGCACAAGATTATTCAGCTCCGTCCGACGAAACTTTCGAGAAATTGATGATTCTTCGGACTCATATGCAGGATTGAGAGGATTTTCTTGACTGATATCATCGCTTTCTTGCTCTGGGGAAACAATTTTAAAACTGCATACGGACTGTGTAATAACAAGACATTGAAAATATAGACTAATGGAAGTATATAGATATGAATCACCAACAAAAAAACTACATTGTCATCATTCATGTATATGCTTTATATGCTGTATTTTTCATGAAATATTGCATTAAACTACTTATTATTTTAATTAGTAACCAGTGAGAAAATATACTGTTTTATATAATTCAACTATTGAAATATCAATCATGCAATAACTTCCAGCAGAATCGATCATAATTGTGAAACATGACAAAAATTCGGGAAAAATAAAAAAACATGCAAAAAAATCATTAGTGCGAATGACTAGGCGAATGGAGAAAAAATCGATTACCGCATCAGATTTGATCTCAGGAGGTCCGAAATAGCATGAATCCATGGAAAGATCTCATGCAACAAAAACTTTCCAAAAATTTGTTGAACAGTGTTATCGGTGGGGTCAATGCAAATCACAACAACGATTTTGTAAAGCAGAAGGAAATATACACTATGTAATCATTTTGCAGTATTCTTCAGTACAATTTGTATAACAGGTTATCGGTCATCTTGGTCGGTCATCACTCATCTTGATGAATTACTACATGACGATAACTATAAACATAAATTGATGTACACCGGAACCGGATGCTAATATCATACCTTCCTTAAAAACATGTTTTATACGACAATAAATGCAATAGAGTTATCAGTACCAAAGTCTTGAAAAAAATACATAATGACAGTATCTCGCTTTCCTTTCTGTCCAAGAAATAGATTTATCGTAGATAAATATTGATAAATTTTATTACAAATCATGCATCATATTTACGATGACAATCATTCTTTGAAGCAAGTTAATTTTATTCACATTTGCCTATAACAGAACATGACTCAGAGTTTTAAAAGTTGTCATAAGAGTATTGTAGTAAGTATAATTACTTACTTATTAGTAATAAAGTAGACTAATATCATAGTAATAGGATCCCGGTCAGAATCCTATAAGAGATCAGCTGTAAAAAAGACATGTTTGGCAAGCTTAGTATCTAAATTGATCACTATGGGATGCTTTTTTGCGATGGTGACGGCATTGCAAGTAAATTAGTCAATAAAACTGCAAGTTTTGACTGACGAAAATAAATTAATTGCAATTATTTTATCACACCAATCAACTAATTGTAATCTTTTGATCGCAGCAATCAATTAAGTGCTACAAATTGTAATGCAATTAATTTTTGATGACCACGTTCGTGACGGTCTAATTTTGAAAAATTGAAAAAGCATGCGCAATGCACATGTTCGCCCGTTTAGGTTTTAAGAATGTATGTCGAAAAGACGTATAAATACAAAATGTAGGCCTATATCCACAGTCTGTGTAAGATTAGGAGCATCACATTTGCTATAAATCACTGAATACTGAATCCAAAAAAAAAAGTTGCACAAAAGATGTAAAGGCGAAAAAGTCAGAGAATGAATATTCGGAGACCACGTTATTGTGTTCCAAGGACACATATGTTGTGTTGAGTACGCGTCATTTACAAAGCAATATTTTGTGTTCCAAGGACATGCTGTAGTGTGCTGAGAGCGTGCCAGTTGTCGAACACCAACAACAGTGGAAGCATAAATTGATAAGATTTTTTTCTCAGTGTACGAATAGTTTAATCGGCCGAAGCTCCGAAACTAAAGTTGAGAGATCATCATAGGAAAGAGTCCATAAATAGTCCTCACTGCAGCCTCATTGTAAAATTTTATAATGCCCTACACTGCTGAGTTGGAAACGGCCCGGGTCTAGAATTTATTGCCCGTGGCCCACGGCGGGTTCTGACCGGCCATAATTAGGATGTCATCTATGGTAAATACCTAAATATTTAACAACATATGTTGTGTGTGCATCATGATGTCATACTGTAATCAATTTGCACTAATTAGTAGCATAGCATGCCATTGTACGCATCGAATTGGAGAATATATTTCACTTCTATATATCCGCTATATTGCATGTAATATTTAAAGAACAAACTTTTTTAAGAATTGAATGCATTTCTTCAGTAGCACCTATCTTCTGCCGAATATGTCGCAATTTAGACCTTCTGCAGTAACATTTCATATGGGAAACCAGGGTCTGGATGGCAGCTAGCGACGGAAACAGAAATCAATCGCACAATCGAAACCATAACGCATTCCGACGAAAGCTAGGACCTTGAATGCTGAGAATTTTACAGGCGTTATGCAGACAATTATCTCTGACAGCAGTACAGCTTCGTGGCCAACTCTTTTCTTGCTTCTTAGCAAAGCATTTTCGCATCCTTCACGACCTGGGAGAAATGCACTACCACAAAAATACATAAGTTTAATTTGGGATTTCACATGTAATCACACCTACATTGATGTCGCCACGGGAAATTCTGATGCCATAGCAGATCTTTCTGAAGCCAGCAAGATAGCGAAGTACGAAGAGCAGGACGTCAGGCACATTTTCACCCCACTTTGTGTGGCGACTTCGGGAGCTTTTGCAAAGTACGCCGCTAGCTTCCTCAGTGAAGTTGGTCATCACTAGGGTAATTTTTTATGACATGCCATATTAAGTCACATTTTGGTCATTTTCTGTAGTTTTAGACTGTAAGAGTTGCCGGGAAGAGGGAATAGAAAATGACCGCTGCCTGTAGAATGACGCAATATTGGTCTTCTCAACAGCGCGAAGCTCTGAGGACAGTTCCTATGCATGCATTGCTACAGATAAGAATGTTTCTGTACTGAAGACTAGAACAGAGCGCGGTCTTAGGTCCCATCATCACTACAGAGAAGCAAGAACTTTCGATAGCACTTTACGCTGAGCTGCAGCGATGCTTCTGTAGAGTGCTCATTCTACAAGCTGAAGAAGATGCTATACTGAGACAGACCTCTTTTTAACATCAAATGTAGTAAATTACATTACTGTTTTGTTCAGTCGGCTATAAATGGGCATACTGTGGAAAAAGTTTGACATAAATCGTTTTTTGTACGTCGCAAATTGAACTTTTTAACTTTTTGCCTGTAAATGGAAACACAAATTTTGCTATATTTTAAGACTTTTAAGTCTTCCTAAATTGCAATTTAAGAGCTTTAGGTCATTTATGAGATACATTAAGCTTTTTTAATGTCATATTTGGATATATTTTAAGCTTTTTTCGATCTTTAGGTCATACAAAATTGCCCTAGTCATCACACAGGCGAGACTCGAGCAACATCTTTTCGATTCCATCTCTCTCAGTGTTGCACTGCAAGTTGGAAATGCATATTGTATTCTTGATTGCATTGTGAATCTGGAAACAATCTTTCTGCTCTAAATACAATTTTGTAGTTTTTTGTAATTTTGTAGTAATTTTGCACCAAACAATTAAATAATTTTTTTGATAGATCAGACTATACAGATTGATTTATAAAAACGGATCACTCTTGGACATCAACTGAAATACAAATAACTGCACCTTTTGGAATTTTGCACATATCTCTCTAAAATTTGTGGTACACGTCAAATTTACTCGATTCTTTAATCCATAAATGTCCGGCGGCAAACTGCGGAACACTATTTAAATCAGATGCTTGAAATTCAGCAATTGGCATGTTGAAAACATATAGACACCGCTTTATTAAATATTCGATTTCTGCAACGCATAGCAATTAATTGTCGTTAAATGACGATCATAGTCTCGTTCGATATGAAACCTGAATAAATAGAAGCACTGAACTGAGTGTAACTATCGCACGTCGAACGTAATCTGAAAACGTGAAGGACGATTTCTGAAGCAATCGATCAACGCAAGCATCCGAAATATTGTCATTGTTATTGAAATGTAGGTATTTCTTAATGTCCTTTTAGCAATTTCTCGACATAGAGTTTCCTATGACAGTGCAGTCAAAGTTTTCAAAGCTTCCCATAGAGAGATTCTATTGGATAAGAGCGATGACCAGATAAAATCAATATTCCAGCGAAGAGAGCTTCATGTCTTCCACCATACACTGAAATGTCACATCAGTCTGTTGTCTTGCATGCGCCACTGCGTGAATTCAGTATTTTAAATTTTGGCGAATTCATCTATCAGATATTGCAATGTACATGTATACTGCGGGCTTCTAATGCCTTTTTCCGCATTATGAATTGTAAACGTTTCTTGTTTGATGACGATTCTGAAGGTGATTATTAGCTGATCATCGCTTGCAATGCAAATGACATTTGACGAGTGTTACGCACAGATGATGCGCCCATGACTTAAGCCAAGAACTACCATAATCCTAGACAAAAATCTAAAATTCAGTTAGTCATTACATGCACGTTGAGAAAGCTCGCATATTTGATGAATCTGGCAAAGCTTTGAGAGAGTATTCCATTTTGCAAGCATTGCTCTCTTTCAAGACGACCACTTGAGAAATGAAACGCAAAATGTTTTGCCATTTCCTTGAATTGGCTAATTTTCTTGGTCTTTGACTAAAAAGGACCATGATCGTTACCATCACCTGCGCCCACTGACTAGTCTGCCTGCGCCAACAGTGCAGCCAGGATCTATTTTCGGGGAGGGCCCGATTACATGTTACAGTGTATATGCGTGGGTTGATCGGAAAGTTCCCGGACTCCGCCTGCTATGTCTATGCCATAGAAATAGATTGTTGTTTATCTGAAGTTGACTAGAATGGAAATTGACTCAAGGTCGCGGCACATCCGGGGGAACTAAGTTGGGGCATTATGAACCAATGAAAAGCTTAGAATTGCACATGTGACTGATTCTAACCCAATGATACAACCGTTGACAAGCGAATCTAAGTGAAAATGCGTGCTATTTTTGTGCCACTATTATGTATTGCATGAAGCTTTACTTCCATTCTAGAGGTTTTATTGTTATCAATTTCTATGGTCTATGCTACTGACTCCGATAGCCATTGCATTCTTCATAGATATCTATTCAGTATGCTTAAAGTGTAGGAAAATCGATTTCGTGATTTGATGTCGTCTTCATGTTGACAGCAAGGTACAGTAAATTGATCATTTGCAACCTCGGCGATCGTCAGCATGACAGATAAAACAAAACAGAGAACGTGCATCAAATTTTGCGTTAAGTTGAACAAGATAGCTACCGAAACTCTTGACATGCTTCATCAGGCCTTAGGCTCAGATTTTTCTCGTACATCCGTCTTCGAGTGGCATTCGCGGTTCAAAAACGGCAGAGAATCTGTTGAAGATGACGAGCGCTCAGGCAGCGACAACCAGCAGGACAGAATGTCAACGAAGTTCGACAACTCATTCGTGAGGACCGCCGTCGCACCATTCGCCAACTTTCGGAGATGGTAGGAATTGGCTATGGAGTTTGTTAGGAAATCTTGACTAGTGACCTGGATATGCGAAGAGTGGCTGCCAAATTCGTTCCTCGAATCTTGACCACTGAGCAGAAACAAAGGCGGGTGGATGTGTGAAGGAACTCCTGGAACATGTTAACGGTGAGCCAACTTTCATGTCGCGAGTGATCACAGCCGACGACAGTTGGATTTGCGAGTATGATCCTGAAACGAAACTGCAGTCTTCCCAATGGAAGAGTCCTCGATCTCCGAGGCTTTGAGAAGCCCGACAATTCCGCATTGCAACAAAGACAATGTTGATTGTTTTCTTTGACCAGAAGGGCATCGTTCATCGTGAATTTGTTGACCGGGGGCGGACATTAAACTCAGACTTTTACTGTGACGTCTTACAAGATTGAGAGAGGCAGTTAGAAGGAAGAGACCTGACTTGTGGAGGAACCGCAATTGGCTGCTCCATCACAATGCACCTGCGCATACCTCCTTGAGAACAACCTAATTTTTGACCGATCACGGCATGACCACCGTTCCACATCTTCCGTGCTCCCCTGACATCGCCCCATGTGACTTTTCTTTGTTCTCAAAATTGAAACTGCGGTTAAGAGAACGTCGCTTCCAGACTGTTGAAGAAATCCAAACAGAGACAGACGCTGTTTTGAGGAACTTTGAGCCGGAGTTTTTTAACGTAACTTTCGAGGAATGGAAGTGCCGCTGGAATCGCTGCATTCGTGAATAACGTGGCAAGTTCTTCGAAGGCGATAATTCGAACTTATCTGATGATGCTGAGTAATGCAATTATTTTGAAATTCTTATTGCATTTTTCATTTATGAAATACATCTCTTACTTTGATTTATATAGCAAACGAAAAAATGCAGCATCATTCCGGGAACTTTCCGATCAACCCACGTATTGTCAAAGAGTAGTGAAATGGAAGATACAGAAATGTGATTATAACGCATCATTGCAAAAAGCTGTGGCGGAATAAAAACATGTACTAATATCTAATTAAGTTGAGAAAGAAATCATGACGATGGTGCAAATTTTCAAGTGAATAACATTTTTTTTCTTAACTTCACAAAACAGGATAGAATAGAAAAGATATGTTTTCAATTCTCAATCAATTTATTACACGTCATAAGTAGCGTTACAGTTTGACAGCAATATCATAGAAAAGTCAGAGCAGAATGAGAAAATTAATTAACTTATATTGTTGAAAACAGATTTACGGTAAAACTTCATTCCCATCTTGTGATAAATTCCACAAGCTTTTGAAAGTGCGGTGGAATTGAAGCTTATCCAATCTAAAAAAAACGATGTCATCACTAAGTTGCATTTGCTTTATACTAATTATTTCTTTCTGGAACACCTTTGCAGACTCTTACAAGCCTACGACAGAGCTTTCCAAGTTTTTCATTCCATTAATAATGATATTAAGTTCACTTCAAAAATGCGAGCGATAAATTCTAGATTAAAGTTCGTAGATATTTTTATAGGCATTGATGAGAATAGTCTAAATTGCTTCAGTTTTGTGAAGCTTTACCCTTTGGCTAAGTCACTTATGGTGGTAGGATTCTTCAATCGGGGAACGTGTTTAATGCGCATTTTGGCTACATAAATCAGAAATATTCGGAGGGGGCCCAGGCCCCCAAGCGTCCCCCTTGGCTGCACCATTGGTCTGCACCAAAGAAGATATTCGTTGTTCTGTTACTGCAGCTGCCATAGTCACCGCTTGGTTTATAGTTTTACTAGATATAATGAGTTCATTCAGCTCCACGTTTTCTGAAACGTGCGTTCGATCCTCTCAATAAGTGAGTGCATCTAATAGTTGATCATGAAAAACGGACCACCTAAATTGTGACAAACTCCTGCCATTTAGTCACATTTTACATTGATAAGCTATACACCATTTAAGAGCTTAAGTTCTCAGCTTTTCAATGAGTCACTGCACATTTGTATCCGTCATTGCTTAAGGTGGACAGAGGTCAAAATGTGAAAATCGCGGTCAGAATTTCGAACAGATCGGATGATTATTCGTTTAGAAAGAAATAATCCATCTCTGTCTTCAGTCGAGTTGAGTAGTTTACTACAACAGCCGACGGTTTCTGCCATAACAGTGAGACGTTGCCTGAAAAGTGAGCACTTCAAAAGCCGCAGGAGACCATCTGGGATCGAATTGACCGCCAACCACAAGAGCTTGAGGCTGAAGTCGGCAATCCAACATCGCCGCTGGCATTCTCAATGGAATCGACTTGTTTAGACTGATGGAGCTTCCGTTTGTCTCAGAAGCCGCCATGGCCGTTTGAGAGTTTGGATGAAGGTGAGTTTGGACGCAATTCCTGATCATTTGACATTGCCTGTGAATCAAGGTGGAAGATTGTTTATTTGGGCTGCGATATGGTTGAATGGCCGAACTGAACTCCATATCCAAAGGGATAACATGAATTCCGATGAAAATGTCAATGTTTTGCAAAGGGACATTCTTCCATTGTACATCCAATTGGGTGATCCTTCCGCCGACTGAATTTACATGGACGACAACGCCACTTGTGACAGTAGTTGTGTAACTAATTTTTTTATAGCTCAAGCCGGCATGCGAACTTTGAAATAGCCCGCATACTCACCAGACCTCAATCCAATTGAATATGTCTGGAGTCTACTGAAGCGTGGTGTGAGGCGATCAATTCTTCCTACAGATGCTGGTCTCTCTCTCTCTCCCTCTATCTCTCTCTCTCTCTCTCTCTCTCGACTTGAAGCTTTGCCAAGGAAAGAATGGGAAAGTTTTGATCAAGAAGTAATCAAGCGCCTGACCAAAAGCATGCCCTCCCGGATTCGACAAGTGATTAAGCATTCTGGCAAGGTTACGAAATATTAGTGACTACCAGCGAACGCAACATTGGCCAACTGGCTCTACAGAGTATCTGTAGGCCAACTGTCCTCTCAAATGCATCTCACATTTCGTAATTGCACGTTACTCTAACATATAGAAAATAAACCAACAATTAATATAATTGTCAATTCTAGTAGGCCTAATTTAAATTTAAAGTTTGGTCGTGAAGTGACGATCGTTGGTTCAAATGGGTTAACTTATGTCAAAAAGTTTTTCCGGTTTCATCCTGTGGATCAAATAATGCTGATGTACTTATCAATTTTTCATTTCAAATGCATTGGATAAGACTTCTATTCAAATAGACCAAGAGCTGCTGACGTTTTCTTCTTAAATTCGCGCACGAACTTCTTATTGCTTCTAATTTGAAGATCGTCACACAACATCAGCAAGACGACAATTTTTAAACTATACTTCCCAGAGAATTGGACAATTGCTCCGCTCCTTCAGTGCTCCTAGAAAGGATGTATCGTATATCGCATACAGTGCTATTGGAAATGGCACACACTTTCTCAAACAATGAACTGTCAGCCTGATTTTGGACAGCAGCCAGTGAGTGGAGTGCGTCTTGTAATATTACTTGGTACACCCAAAACACACATCGCTGTCTTGCTATATTCAATGTATGCAGTGAGGAATGCTGAGAAGAGGTTGATGAAATCATTAGTTGAACCAATTTTCGTTCGCCTGCTATAATTCTTGATCGGAAGGACCAACGTCATGCAGAAAGCTTGTGCGCAATGATCTGAATTCTTAGAATCTAAAGAAATCGTGGAAATCGAAGCTTTTTTGATGGAATTTACAGTAATCCGCAAGCGACACACGACTGTTTTCCTGTCTCTGCAAGGTATTAGGATTTTTTGCCTACTTATGAAGCTCCAGCGTGTCTCATCGTTTTGAATTAGTCCTCACTTCTAACAAACTGAAAGAGTTAAACAATCTACAGTCCGTTTCATAAGTCGCTACACACCACGCAAAATATGTTTTATTATCACAAATGATGCTATTTTATTCTCTTTTAACGCAAGCTACGAACTTGGTTTGCCTTTACGAGGGCAGAGTGTGCGCTCACGTGAAATTATTCTCACTCAGTAGGCTCGGCTTATCCCACGACGCTCCATCACTTTCCTAATCCTATGAGGCATGCGCGAGATCAAATTTCTTATCCATGTCATATTGCAACCTACATTTTGTACGTTGCGTCATACATCGCAAAATTCCATTTGTTTATGCAGATCCATGTAGGTCTACTTCCGAGTTTGGTACACTTAATATGAACGTATTGATCTAACATTCAATCCTTCAAAATGAGACTTGTCATTTTTATAATTTTGATTGCACTTCCATGTATAAGGCAGACATCCTCCTGAGTAGGCAGAAATGCGATATTCCTTGTAGCCGCTAGCTTGGCCTAATTGCTCTTGAAGATAATGAAAACGTCATGATAACCTATGCTATTATTGGAGATGAACAAACAGACTTAACTGATCACAAAATAATAGTCACAGAATATATTTCAATTTTCAGATACAACACCGTTTCAGCAATTTGATTTTTCCTAAGATATAGCAAAATTTACATTGATCGGTGCTCGAGTGAACAGTTGAAATTACCATCCACAAATAGCTATTTTCCACTGTAGTCCCACCGTGGAGTAAGTATATCAAGTAGAGTAGCAACACAGAATTAATCAAATCCCCAACGCGTATGAAATTAAGACTTAATTAAATGAACTCTAGTAGAGACCCTGTACCACATGTGAGATATGCAAATTTTTACACTTTTGGAGAAATTACTTCGGAATTGACTGATCATGATAGTAATACAGAAGGAATAATAGTATTTCACCGATTCCCCTTGTCATGTCAGCCTTGGAGAGGTAATATACTGTACATGTAGTTTGTTAAATTAGCAAAATTTGAATTAGATTAAAATTAGATTTCTTGAATTTCTCTTGCACGTGTACTTTAATGCTCAGCCATAATAAGAGTATTTTCTTAAGCGTGATTACATCACAAAAGCTGCCTGAAAGAGCAATAGTACCGATCAATGAAAAAGATCATAACGTCGTTGTCCGACGATAACCGTGTATCTACAAAATATGAATTTTTTCAGGAGACACAAAAAACATTCTTATAAACGCGTAACTATTTTCTAAGTTTTGTAAATTCGGGTAATGCATATGACAGGGATGCTTTATCATAAGTTTACTATTAAATTGAGCAACTTTTGATATTTTCTATTTTAGTGTAGATACACGGTTATCGCCGTGAATATTTGTCAGTAGATACACGGTTATCACTTTTTCTTACAGATGTATGTATACCACGTAGCATATTTCAACACAAATAATGGACGGCAGTAGTTTCAATTAAGAATAGTCATAATCATGACTGCTAAAACAGCACGTACAGACTCCTTGTGCAGGCAGGTATATATCAAGAGAGTAAGGATAGCAATACATAAAAGAAAACCCATCAATCTGTTATAATCTTTCCGCATATCTAGCATGTGTGAAGGAGTACTACCTCAGTGTAATTTAAAACAATGTCGTAGCTCAAACAATTCTGTATGTATTATATAATCAAAAAATTGAACCACTTGGTAAAGATAATAGTTCAATGCGATAGTGAGTCATAGAAAGAATGGTAGTCACTCGGAATAACCAGTTTCAACTCCTGCAAATGCTTGTATTTGGCTGCGGATATTTTCTTCGCGTTGTCGTACAGTTGGGTTGGCAGAGATACTATCGACGTATCTTTTCCTCTTTTTCCATAAGTACCCACATGTCATCAAAATTAAGTTTGAAAGAGATTCTGCCATTCGACTCGTATCTCAAGGCTCTTATGTCAACAACTTGGGCTCTCCAACACGTTTTCCAGGTCTCATGCTACGAAGTGAGGCAATTTCAGAAAAATTCAAAAAGAAGTCATTATCTACGTATTTCACAAAATACGATTTAGGCTTTGATCGAGATTCTTGAATATAGCGCACGTAATCTGCTGGGCAGTAAATATCCTTATTTTTAAGACATCGCTCGATAATGCTGTGGACACTGTCCACTTCCATTTGCGTGTGCCCACGCTCAAGAATTTTTTGGATCACAGTTTTATTATTTGTTTGGGAGAAAAGTGACAAAGCTTTTGCAATAGTCACATTTCTGTTCTGATAAGTACAGCCGTCAGAATATATCACATACTCATCAAAAGATGTATCAGAACTTAAGAAATCATATAGGCATGAAGCAAATTCATTCGCTGTAAGCCCTCCTTGGTCCTCATGCCAAACATAGCATGTTGTATCTTTAGTTATGCAATCATAAATAGTAAAATTCTGGACGCACAATTTTGTACGGTAATATACTGCTGACGCTTTTAGAGATGGAGAAACTAGAACTGCTTGGAGATCCATCGTTAGCATTCGGATACATTATGTGTTATTTGAAGCAATCTCTTTATCTTTTGTTTTCTCAGTCTGTGTCTTTTCCTTTTTAGCCCTATGTGCAAGATAGTCATTTTCCGATAAATTTCCTTCTTTGAAGGCAACACAGGTATCGCACTGATCTTTCCTAGGATGGAATATGGCCAAGTTTGCACCATGAAATTCATCCATAAACACTTGACGAGATACAATAACATTTCCCGTATTTTTGCAGTGGTTCACATAGCTATTGTAAAGATGCAGGTGGCTAGTAAAAATAGGTTCTAAGTATTTCTTATTGGTCGAATTTCGACAATAATGTGATGGAACTGATGGTAAACTGCTCAGGAATTCCCTGACGTTGGAGCGGCCAAGAGAAGAAGGACTTTGTATTATTGAATCATCAGAAGTGGAAACAACGATCTCATCGAGTCTCGTCTTTGAATGCGTTCTTACGAAATAGTCTGTAAAACCAGTCGTATTCAAAAACATTTTCTTGCAAACTGACACTAGTTAGCCATTAATTTTTAAATGATATTCGCTAGAAAACATTTTACGCAGGATATCATTTGAGGTTGTCCTCCGTTTAACCTTGTTGACAGAAACTAGTGATCGTACAAAAACCCTTTATTGTTCCCAATTCATGGACCAAACATCTTTAAAGACAGCATCTCTGGCCTCATCAGGAATACTTGAGCAGCGTAAAGACCCGCAAGAACAGCGACTTTTTTAAAAATCTAGCACATTTTACGTCTGGCTCACAAGTTGAATTTGTCGTGTCGTACTTCCTTCCAATATACTCTTCACCTCTTACCCGCTTCTGTTTATTAACATTTTTTGCCCAAGACCTGTCACTCTTCGCTCGTTTTGCCTTAGGCATAGAGTTTATTTGCATGGTAGTGATACTTTGGCCTACTGGAATTATAGCGGAATCGATGGAATTGTCAGAAGGACTGGAGTTTGTTGCAGTGTTTTCAGCGCTGCTACTAGCTTTTCCCTGAAACTTATGAGAGATCTCAGAGTAGGCTGATCTGATTACGACGCTACCCACACCGTCCAATGCAAGATTGTGATCGATATACTCATTTGGATCCTCTGTATTTGAATTGGTTGATTTCTCCTGTAATACTCGAGATACTTTTTCTTGGTATTTCTTCCGAGCCAAATGAACCATTTTCCAACTTCTTTTTGAAGACATCTAAAAAAAAAAATTGAATTGATTATTCATAAAGCAAAAGCGAGTGCTGTGTAGTATAGGCAAGACAAAACCTGGCAGCAATAGGCCTTTATAATGTATATACTCTCTAGTACTTTACAGTAACGGCCTTAACAACATTTCGAAATTATTTGACAGGATTTATTTTTCTATTCCATTAAAGTTACGTTAATGTTCTAAGCACTCATCAGCTAAGTAGGCTATTCATAATATGAATTTGACGTCAAAACAAAGAAACAAGAATATTTTCATAAATTGTAAGTTAGAACATCTGTAACAGAATGCATGTAGTTATCAACAGAATTAATTGTAAATATAGTATCGTATTAGAAAAAAATATTTATTGAATCATGATTGACTTCTTCACTTGTCGTATCTAAGCAGAAATCATATCAGCAAGCTGTCTTAAAGTGGTGATTGCATTTCATATATAGGCATCTATAGGCCTATACAAAATTGGTCGAATAGCAGTGTACACTGTAAACTGTCACCTCCTAAAATCGAAGAAATCTGCATCCTAAAGCGCGACACACTAGAATTTTAGGAGGTTGCGTGAAATAGAATGCTGACATACTAAAGAGAACAATAACACTAGTGCGCTAGCCTCCTAAAACGCTTTGCTTTAGGATTTTTTTATTAGTTACGAATAGTGTGTCGCTTCAGTGTATGATTTAGGAGGTGCTGCTTTAGAGTGTATACTACACTCTAAAGCAGCACCTCCTAAATCACACACTGAAGCGAGACACTATTCGTAACTAATAAAAAAATCCTAAAGCAAAGTGTTTTAGGAGGCTAGCGCACTAGTGTTATTGTTCTCTTTAGTATGTCAGCATTCTATTTCACGCAACCTCCTAAAATTCTAGTGTGTCGCGCTTTAGGATGCAGATTTCTTCGATTTTAGGAGGTGACAGTTTACAGTGTACTTACAGTGCAAACCAGAATAATATACTCTAAAAGATGAAAAAATATGTAGATTATATGGATACTTTGAAAAGTTTCTAAGGATCCCTGTCTATTTGTACTCAAAGCCCACCGCGTTCATCTTTTACATGTATCTACCCATAGGTCTTTAAATAGATAGGCTTTACAGCCGTATTGTAGACTCTTATGCATTAGCAGACACATAACCAAGTGTCTGATAGTTCAATAATAAATCAAATTAACACTTACCAGAGCGAACGAGAATTACTGGTCACCAGCATCAAATGCCAAAACAACTTGAAATGAAGTCAACTTTGAATAGTAGCAACGTGCGTATCGAATACTGTCTTGCTCTTAAGATAACTATGACGTTGATGTAGGGTGCAAACAATAAATGATGATTCACGATCGCTGTGATGTCGGGAAAGTGGTTTATGAGATTGCTATTCTTTAGAAGCGACCGCACGAGCATAGTTTGTCATTCTTTGATTCATGGTTTTGTAGATACACGGTTATCGTCGGACAACTTTTAGTGCAAAGTTGAATTGTGCGATTAGAGAATTGTGAAATTTTCCAAGTTCCCGTTAGTTTTTAGACTTAATATCATAATACATTGTGTAAAAGGTGTAAAGGATTTAGAAAGTGCAAAAAAAACGAATTTTGAAAATTTTGTAGATACACGGTTATCGTCGGACAACGACGATTAATTAACTTTAGAAAATGTAAATCGGTCAACATTACTATCCAGATTCAGGAATTAAAAGATGGATTTAATGAATCATAAAAGGCCATGAAGGCTTGCATTATAATGTGCCTCATGAAATTTCCTTGATAATCCGCTTAATTTCCGCTAAATTAAGATATCTATTAAAAAATGCTCATTCCCTTTGATGTCTGATAAGTTTCATAATACTTATATAGTGGTTTCACGTCGCTAGTGTATAAACACAGGAATAGTTTGCAAATATTCAGCTTCTTAAAAAGCCATCAAATATTTTTTAGACCGCAGGAACCAATCGCCGCAAAAAATAAATCTTTTGATATAAAAATTTTCACTATGTCGAAATTTTTTTTGAGTCAACACTCTATCTTGCGTTAACCTACAATAACTTACTCAGGGATAAAAGTCGGATTTCTACGAAGGAAAGCCAAAGAAATCCGACTTTTCGCTTTGTTTGAGGTAGTGGGTTAATGTTGCTCATAGAAATTGTTGTAGTCCTTGACTTACTTGATACACGCTATTGACAATTAAGAGAATGTTCTGATCATAGAAATAGATTGTTTATCTACAGTTGACTAGAATGGAAATTGACTTAAGGTCGCGGCACATCCGGGGGAACTAAGTTGGGGCATGAAGAACCAATGAAAATCTCAGAATTGCATATGTGACTTCTTCTAGCCCAATAGTTTAGCCGTTGACAAGGGTATCGAAGTGAAAATGCGTGCGATTTTTGTGCCACTATTGTGTATTGGATGAAGCTTTGCTTCCATTCTAGAGGTTTGTTGTTATCAATTTCTATGGTTCTGATCATTGCATTACTGCATTGCAAGTGCAATTTCTATGAACGAAAAAGAAGTAACATTGGGGCTGTTCATTAACCAAAATTCTGCCGACAGAAACTTAAACCGATTTAATATTCTGCCCGCAGAATATTCAGCCGATTAATGAACGACGGTATAACACCGAAACTGGCAGAATATTCAGTCGGTTTCGGTATTATAGCGTCGTTCATTAAGTCCGCAGAATATTCTGTCGGCAGAATATTAAATCGGTTTAAGTTTCTGTCGGCAGAATTTTAGTTAATGAACAGCCCCATTCACTATACAAATCAGCTTTTTTCTACTGTGACATCAAACCTGCCACCAGGGATGCACAGTCCTATATTTTGATAGGACTCCGCCTCCTGGGACAGGCCTAGTAAGTTGTATGAAAATGTGAAAATTATGTGCTTTGTAGGTCAACACTATATCGCTAACTCCCACGATTGATGTTGGGATGAATATTAAGTATACACAGATTGACTACTCCAGCAAAAGCTCACTTGTGATGAACACATGAAGCAGGAGAACAATGTACAGACAAGAAATGAATCACGATGTTGAAATATCAACGATTGCTACACAAGACGAACAAACATGCTTGGATAATGTCTTAACAAACTGTCGTATGATTCCTTTATCAACGAATTCTGTTCAATATCGCATATTTTGCTAGTTTGATTTCCTCACACAATGATAACGTTAGTTGAAATATGATTCATGCTTTAAATGTTAGATAGAAAAATGTCATTAATACCTAAATTCTGAAATTAATTAATTTATTAAGAGAGACAGAAAGAGATAAATTCGGATGCCTTTTCTATTACTATGTACAGTACATGTATGTGTAGCAATTTGCTCACACAGCTGAATCATGCCCACAGTCAAGCACTATATTTTTTGCATTCTACTTATAATACATTTTTCACGTGATTTTTTTTCAAACTGATGCCAATGCATTGAACTCAGATAAACCATCAACTGTAAGTATTGATTTGATTTTTGCTTAGCATCCGCTTTATGTGGACAGTGATTCTAACAAATTAATCACATACATGTACACCGAGATTCTGTTTAATATTTAAAGTATAAACAATTCTCGCACAAGCATCCACAATTCAGGAAAGCATCACATAGCGAGTAGAGGACATAGGGAACGTCTCATCGGATGATTTTTGCAGCTTTGGAATGTTCTCGGATCAAATCCTAGAAATATGGAATCTTCTGTAAGTGCTAAGTGCAATTAGTAGAAATACTTATCATTGGTCGAAACCTATTATAGACCTAAGTCATATAATAACTTTTTGTGAAAGTTTGATGTTCCGATAATTTGTTTTTCACAAGACATGTAAAACGCTGTAAAAGTTATTTACATGCATATGCACAAAATATGCACCGATAGTGGATCATAAATTTTATGATGTGTAATGGGTAATATCAAAAAATTGAATGGGTCATTCTTAGTCCAGTTTTTATCATCATACTTGTTAGGTCAATGCACGTGATCCTTGCAATCTATGACGAGGTGTGACTCAAGTCTTTTCAAAAAATTCCTGTTGAAAGCAAGGCATTTAACATGTTTTCAATTTTGATGAACTGATTCACTTTGATATATGACTTAAACGATTTGATTGCAAAAGAAATGTCTATGAGCTTTCCAGTGAGTTTCCGTTACTACTTATTTAGTCACTATATTTAATTATATTACCGGTACTTCTCTTTTTTTACTGAACTTTCTACTTGCACTTTATACACCCTGCATTTGATAGCAATGATATTTCAAAACTGATGAAAGCACCGACAAAGTCTAGAAATCAAGAAATGGCTAGCCACATCTTTTGCTCTATCAGGCAAAATTGAGTTGCAGCTTCTAACATTTTGACAAGGAAAACCACTGAATTGAGAGAGTTATGAAATATTCGTATATAAAAGATCCATCAAGAAATAAATGATGCGAGACATAAAACTGGTTGTGCTTCGCAGAAACAGAACGCAAGTCTGGTTGAAATGTGGTCTGTGACTCACATCCTAAAGTACATATTAAGCCCGATCGATGACGAAATCAACCATAAAGAAATCATATTAGCATGAAATTAACCAGACGACGGGAGATCATAATGATTTTCAACAAAAAAAAGTGCAGGAAAAACTCCCCAAAGGTTACGGTCGTCGATGTATTGAAATTAAATCAGTACACGACAGATCTTCGGCGTCCAGCGCCTTCGTTGGTCGATCTTACAATAAAACACGTTACGCGGCAAGCAAGCAATGTGAAGTGAAGATATATGAAGAATGAGTGATGTTAAGAAATGTGCTGGCTGTATGAATGCATGTCTAATTGCGACGTCAGATTGTAGCGTGGAAGTTCGTATTTCCTGTTTATTGTAGGTTTCAAGTGTGTCTACTCATTTCTCATATATCTTCACACGGCTTGCTTGCCTCATAACATTTTTGCAGTTCATTAATGATGTCTTTGTTAATTGAAATGCATGTAGATTATTTTTTTGATGCAATAATCAAAATACCTTTTATTTCATGGTCTATGGGCTAATGATGCCCGATGAGTAACGTGTGAATTGACTATTGCATCTTATTTTAATATTCATTAATATTTATTATTAATAATTGATATTATTTATTATTATTTATTTATAGATCGAACAATGTTCGACAATAGCGAAGAATCGCTTTATCGACGGAACATACAGTAGTGTAAAGTCAGGTCGTAACATTATAAAAAACGACTTCTTGAAAATAGTCACAGATGGGCTTTCAGTTATTGAAGACGATAGTTGGTTCCAAATCTTGATTGTTCTGTTTGCAAAGAAATGGGATCTCGGTCTGCAATTTCTAACTAACTGCTGCCGATACCAAAAAGCGTGCCTATGTATTTTAACGCTTGACTCCCCTCCTTGATCATTAAGGTAAAGAGGCTATAGTGGATAAACGAATGTCAGCTTGAAAAGGCCGTTATGAATCTTATAAAGCAACAAAAGATCTGCTCTTATCCGACGATCACTGAGGCTCCTCAAATTTAGTTTTTGAAGACGTTGTTCGTATATCAACTTTCTCAAGCTCGCAACTGGTCGTGTTGCCCTTCTCTGAACTCTTTCAAGTCTCTGAACGTCACCAACATTACAAGGATTCCAAACCTGAACACAATGCTCAAGTAGAGATCTGATATGTGCGATATATATTGGCATTAGTGACGCTCCTGTTAGGTATTTGAACGATCGTCTGTACATCCCGAGACACTTATTAGCCTTGACAACGACAGATTCCACTTGTAGCCTCCACTTCAGATCCGCAGTCATAATTACTCCTAGATCATCGACAGATCTGCTCTCTTTAATGAGCTTTTCAACTGTAATAGGGCTTTCGTGAGCAGCAATTTCATATTGAAAATGGGGGTTCGATAGTCCAAAATGAACAACATCACATTTTGATGAGTTCAGTTGCATCTGCCAATTATCGGTTCATCTGCTTAAATTATCGATTTCATGTTGGATATCCTGTAAAGCTGAATCTCCTGTAACCTTTACTATCAACTTCAAATCATCCGCTTAAAGTTTGCAGCTGTTCTTGCAGACCAGACTATGTTCGACTTTCATATCACTTCCCCACAGAGCTCTATATTTTAGAACTAATGCATGAACCATAAAGTAAGTATATTAGGTAGAGTAGCAACTCAGCATTAATTAAATCCCCAATGTGTATACAGTCTCGATTTCATTAGATGAACTTGACATGAGACCCAGTACCACATGTGAGATATGCGAATTTTTTGCACTTCTGGAGAAATGTACACGAGGGTGGACCAAAAAATTTTTTTCTCGATTTTCTATGTTCCCACCTCACTAAAATGTGCCACTTGATGAGAAAGTAATATAGTAAAATTTTCAGAAGCATTGGTCATCGTTAAGTGGTGCCTCAAGGTCATCCAATCTTTTCTATGAAAATGAGTATTAAGCTTATGACCAAAACATTTTTTTCTCGATTTCTATGTTCCCACCTCACTGAAATTTGCCACTTGGTGAGAAAGTAATCTAGCAAAATTTTCAGAAGTATTGGTCATCGTTAAGTGGTGCCTCAAGGTCATCCAATCTTTTCTATGAAAATGAGTAGTAAGGCTTATGAAATGGCAATTTTGTGCTATATTTCAACAAAAGGCAACAACAGTTCTTGTAACAGGCACTCTATCGCTTCACTCTCAGTCTATGCTTAATTCATTGGTACTCCGCCTTTGTTTGGCTTGGCTTGTCTTCCCTTTGCGCTTCCACCACTTGCAGGAGGTACTGGCGCTGTTGCTCATCTCGAGTGACCTGCAATATATAAACCAACATATTTTGGATGGGAGAAGACTCAGTGAAACTCAATCATTACTAACCTTCCTCGCAAAGTCCTCGATGAGCTTTACAGAGCGCTCTGCAGGATCATTCACGCACTGAAGCCCTTTGACAATTTTAGCCATCCGCTGAAATTCTTGGTGCTGAGACCACTCTAGCACAGGCTTACGCAGCCAATCCCCGCTGAAGCCCAGAAGTTGGAATGGGGTCCAGCTCTTACCACTCATGAAGTCAGCCAGACGGGTCTCCATCGTGATGACCGTCGGGAAAATAGGCTTCCCCTTCCGCAAGTTGGGCGGATGCTGCAGTATCTTGGCCGCAGCGTCCTCCCTGTCTTCCATTGCTGAAGGAGTCAGAGAACAGCCCAAAAACAGCTACCTCCGGAGTAAGGTACCACAAATGCCTGCCAAAAGCATCTCTGGCCGCACCTCCAACATCTGGATCCACATAACAATATCTAATTAGATCTTTCTGCAGCGCGAGATCTACAGCCGCTGCCTCGATCGTCAGCGGAGATCGGAGCCAGGGCACTATGTAGAGCATAGCCACAAACTGCATGAAGCGGTGAAGTTTTGCTACGAATTCCGTCGAGTAATTAAGCTGCCTGCTGAAGAGAAGCATTTTCCCGTAGTAGAGGATATTCGCCATCCAGCGAGCGTGATGGAAGGCACCTGGCTTCCTGAATTTTATTTTCAGATCTCTGCCACCAAGTAGTGAATATGCGATTTCTGCCGCTTCCTTGTAGTCCTCACGTAGCCATTGGTTAGTGTTGGTCAACAATGCCCTTAGCTGATCCAGAACAGACGTTTGCCGAATAGCCATCCAACCTTCACGTATCTCCAAAGTTGACCAGCTTGCTTTGTTGAGGGTGGGCCAGATGTCTTTGAAGTCTTTGAAATCTCTGTTGGAGGGTCCGGTAGTTTTCCCGAACACTGTTGCTCCAACCTGGCGTAACAGAAGCTCCAGGACATGATGACGGCAAGCCAGCCACATGAGCTTCCTATTGAGCATCCGCTCCAAGATCACGCAAGTCCCTACATGTTTTCCAGTGTTACTAGCAGTTGTGTCAAAGGAGAGAGCAACAAGACCATCTTCCAGCTGCCAGTCTTGTACCGCATGATGCACGACAGCTGCTTGGTTTGCACCGCTCGATGAGTCCACCGTGGGAATCTCCAGCAGCTTCGCCCCTCCTTCCGCGCTCACCACCACTCCAATCCGGTCCCGAAGAAGCTCAAAATCTTCCACAATCTTCCCATCCCAGTGCACTACCAAGTTCTCTTTCTTTTCCCCAAAATACTTTTCCTTCAGTGTCTTCGACACCTTCTCTCTCACCTCATTCCTTGACCTTGTTGCACTGGAGGGTGATAACACAAAATCATCCACCGTGGCAGTCGATGCCTTGATGACTGAAGCAACCGTGGCAAATAGCTGCCTCTTTGAAAGCCCGTGGCGGTCAGCACTCACACAGACTGCCTCTGTTGTCAGAATCTTCCTAGGCAGCCTTACTGTCACCCAATCCCTTCCTCTCTCAGTCTCTGACCTATCCTCTTCATTTTCTCTGTCATCTATTTCAAGGATGAAATTTTCATTGCCCTCACTTTTCTCATCAGTGTCGTCCATCAGCTGCACCAAAGCATTCTGTGACTCTCGCCGCTGTATCTCTTTCCTTCTCCTCCCATGCTCTGCCTCTTCTCTCTCAGCTTTCCTCTTTCTCTTCGATACATACTCTTTGTCTACCTCACCCATCTTCAAGAGCCTCACACTCCTTTGATCTTCGAGAAATTCACGATCTTCCTCGATTTTGACGATTTCTTGCAGCCGGTGATGGGAGATGTCGAAGAGCTTGTCTAGACCATGCCGGAATTGCTCTTCCCGCTTCTGCTGAGTGTCAGTTCTTCTGATGTGATTCTTTTTCACCTCTCGCTGCCTCTCGTAAAGCTTCGATATAGATGTGGTGATGTGCTTATGTTCACGTGTTGGAAGGTGAGCCTTCTCCCAAAGCCTAATAACGTCGTAGGCGGTCTCTCGGGCACTTTCTGCGAGGGAAACACCGTTGCTGATCCGCCCCATGAGCTGCTGCAAAGTTTCTTTTGTTGTGGGGAGTGTGGTCTGTGGCAGCACGAAATTCCCTTGAAGCTCCACCAGGAACCGGTCGAAGTCGGATGACTGACGCGAAATTCGATTTTTCGACATGTGGTCTGAGCTGCAAGTGAAAATGTGTATGTCGAAGCAATACTTCATTGGAGTGGATCGCGTGGAAATCAGCTTGCGCTCTGTTTGACTAAAGGAGCAAGAAGAGAGAAGAAAATCTGGTTTCTATGGTGCAAGGATGAAATAAAGACATTGCTTCTAATCATGACTTCAAGAATTCTGAAAACCTGCACTATCTCTACAGCCTGTGACTCACCAGCTAAACACCTTCCCACGTACGTCGTTGAATCGATGTCAATCGAAATCTGCTCGCACTGAATGTATTCCTCAACGATGCACAGTCCCACGAAGCGGCGCTAACAAACTTGACAAGCACGTCTTGTTTCACACGCAGACAAAGCGAAAATGTACAGATCAAAAACTTTGGAAGTTGTAGACTGTGAGCTCCAATGAAAATTTGAAAAACAAAGATATCTGCTTCCTGCACAGATATCACTATGGTGACTCCTGTTATTTCAATGCACAACAGCGATCCAATGTCTGTATTGAGGACAGATGAGTTATTTCCAAAACTTGGAAATGAAGAGATATAGGAGCTTTAACTCTTGCTGGTAGAAATGATATTGATAGCTTTTGGTGAAGTTGCAATTGGTTGCTAGTCGATTGGATTTGCGGTCGACTATTGAAACAAAAGCCAGCCACGTCTTCAGATCCTAGCATTCCTCGTTCTTAAGTCATGAGTGGACCTATATCGCCCTGCATCCTACCAAAAATTCGTGAAGATAGCAAATTTGCACAAAAAATGAGTTTTTGATGTTTGACCTTTTGATGACCTTGAGGCACCCCTGGGTGACCACTGATCGAAAAGTTCAAATAGATGCCCGTTGAGTCTATTCTCCATCTATCCACGACTTATCTCAAGTCATGAGTAGACTCATCTTGTCTTGCATTCCACTCAAAATTCATGAAAAGGAGCAAATTTGCACAAAAAATGACTTGATGTTTGACCTTTTGATGACCTTGAGGCACCCCTGGGTGACCTCGGATCAAAAATTGCCACTAGAGACCTTTTGAGTCTCTGCTCCATCCATTCGAGACTTTTGTCTCAAGTCATGAGTAGACTGATTTTGTCCTACATTTCACTAAATATTCGTGAAAAGGAGCCAAAATGCCAAAAAAATGATTTCTTTATGCTTGACCCTTTGATGACCTTGAGGCACCCCTAAATGACCTCGGATGGAAGAGTGCTAATTGAGACTTTCAATTTCGTCATAAAAAGGAACATTTTCCCGGGGTGGGAAGTAAGATTGGAGATACTTCATTTTTTCCTATGGGAGCTTGGACCACCCTAAATTGTACACGAATTTGACTTATCATGATGGCAATACAGAAGAAAGAAGAGTAATTTACAAATCCTCCATGTCATGACAATCTTGGAAATGTAATATGGTTTGTTAAATTAGCAATTCGATGGGTTACCATTGCTTTAAAGCTCAGACTTATTACAATAAGATCATTTTCTTAAGCGTGATCATATCACAAAGTACCTGCCAATGAGAGAGCAAACTTTATAATCAAGGAAACTGATCATAGTCAACTTTAAAAGATGTAAATTGTTCAAATTAGTATTTAGATTCAAGAAATGACACCTTGTTAATCATAAAATCATGCCGCTGAAATTGAACTAAAAAGAAGACATGTCAGCCAAGAAAGCTCTTAATAAGATCTTATCTACCTTGAAGACTTGCAGGGACTTGCATTATAATGCAGTTCATGAAATTTACTTGATTATCAGCTTAATTAAGATGTATGATAGCAAATATCCATTCCCTTTGTTATCCAACATGTTTTATACTACTTGTAAAGTGGCCTCATCTCAGTAGTATTTAAACACAGTAGAAATTTGCAAAAATTTGGCTTCTAAAAACTGCCCAAATAATGTTTTGGATCGGAGGAACTCAATCTCCGCAAAAAACTGAATCTCTTCATATACAAATTTTCACTGCATACAGATACTTCTTTGAGTCGACACTCTACCTATTGCTTATTTTTATGACATTAACATTTCTGTCCAGAAGAGTAATATTTTTGAGACACTGGCGAGAATTTCTTGACAATGAAAGTGAGATCGATGAAACACGTTGTGTATTTAACAGTGTAACTGATTAAGTGCATTGTTGTAACAGCCTGCTAAATCCTGAAAGAAGACGCTGTGTGAGATATTCATGTGAAAGAATGCCAGTATACTGCAGAGTTATACAGTGTATATAGTCGAATATGCAGTGAATGTGCATGTCATTGTTATAAGTATTCTACCTGTATCTGAATTCAATCAGTGGTTATAGTTATGAAGGATTTTGCTTTCTCTACATTCAGAGAAAAGAAATTCATATTATAGTTTGTCAGCTGCACAAACCGCTGATGCATTGCATCATCGACAGGATTATGATTATCTGTCTAAATAATTTGATAATTTCACACACTGTAAACCAGCACCTCCTAAAGCGAGCTGAATCACCTCCTAAAGCAAGACACTATTCGTAACTAATAAAAAAATCCTAAAGCATGCGCCTTTTAGAAGGCTAGCCTCTCACCTCCTAAAACATTTTTTCAATGCCATATTCTACTTTTCCCTTATGACAATGCATACTACTATCTTTATTCAGCAATAGACGGGTTGCGCATTGAGATTTATTGCAGACAAAGCTCTCATTATATTCATTCAATATTTATTTCTTGCTTTAAAAAAACCCTCTAAAGAAATATGAAACCTTTTACCTCTGCAGTACTGTAATGCAAGAGAACATGACATTAGTGTTGTGCAATTCGAATACAAAAAACAAACTTTACTGAAATTCACTTGAAATTTATAAAATTGACACCCAGTACCAAAATGAATACAATCAAAGGTCTATTTATGTAACAGATGCAACGAAATCTCATGTATACATGTATAATGAAAATTTTGGCCTGACCACGCAATTTTCGGTGAGAAAAATACAAATGCTACATAATATAGTGTCGGAACAGTAAAAGATGTCAGAAACATGCAGGATATTTATTACAGAATTATGTGGATAAAAGCATGTGTGAAATCGTAGATCAGCAGTTGCAATAGAGATAAAGTAACAAAGAGATTCTCTCAAGATGCGAATATCGAATAACAATCAAGTGCTAGATATGCAAATCAATCTCTATTATTGTTCAAGTAAATTACGATCTAAACTAACAGATATTGCAGCTCTAAAACATCATGGAAATCATCAAAGAATTATTATAGAAAGATGGAAACTAATGAATTCAAAGTAATTTATGGCACCAAAAAAATTCACAGAGTTGTGCACACATCTTGGTGAAGATGTGACGCACACGAAGAAGTCCTTCCAGCAGTTTCTACGGTGGCCAAATACTGTCGATTGCGTTGGAGATTATATGTTAGAAACAAGACTGCATGTACCGTGATGGCATAGATGCTACATCCGTCAAAGCACATATATAATATTTGGACTCCATATATTAGTATTCACTGATATTCCAGTCGAAATGATTGCTGAAAAGAAAAAGGAATTTTAGTTAGGAACTATGGAGTGAAAGGAAAAAAATAGTTAACTTTAGGATACAAGGACATCAGATCTACATGTTACATGCAGCAGGCTGAACAAATTATGATTTCTTCAAAAATTCGAAGCTTTTGATTTGACAGATAATTGAAAAAAAATAGAATTTCTTATAATCATGCATACATAGAGCATATCATATTTTTTAATTATTTTTATTGCGCTATCTATTTTGATATACGCCCAGATAATATAATTTATCAATGCTGAATTGAATACATACACATGTACTTTGATAAAATGATTGAAACCTCTTGTTGCAGAAAATTATCTCCTTTCTTAGTTATTCGATGTTCTACAGATTATGGAAATTCACGAGCTTCATATCTCCAAAAAATAGCACATATTATGCTAATAATCCATATTCACAAGTACTAACTTTCGTTTGAAAGTTCTAATGCAATACTGCATATGTTTCTTATTGACTCTCCACTTCAGACAGCATGCACTGTCCTGCAAACTTCTATGTGTCGACAACAAGTAGCCGTACTTATTAATCAGATGAAAATAATGTGAGTGTCACAGGTCTCTACCAAACATGCATGAACTAAGTTGACTTCAAAAATAATAACTGGCATGGCTTTTATGGCCCAAGATCGTCGTTAGAAATTTTATAAAAATTAAAAAATGGAAACATCATGAGATGATTTTATGAAAAAGAATAAAAAAGTTCTATTCAATAGGTGGACATTTTCTTGCTATCAGAATTACCTTATCAGGCATTTTTACAGTATATAAACATTCTATATTAATTAATCAATCCTCTCTTTTTGTGTTGATGACTGTTTAGTCTTTCCTATTTGTGCTGGAGTCTATTTTTGCCTTGATATCATGCTACGTTGAGAGCTTAATAATAATGACTAATATGAATAGAGTATGAAAGATACTTTCATTGCTAAAATGGATTTACTTTTAGAAGTAGCCAACACGATGGACTGAATATTTATAGAAGTCGAACACTTAACGCCGCACATTAAAAATACGTTTGCATCCAATAGTGTCTGGACATTGTAGAAAAACCGCGGATATTTGAATAGTGACAAGAAGGATATTTATTGGCAGAAGATTTTATACAGAAGTATAGAAGTTTTAATTTGTCAGTAGTCTGTTGGCCCATAGTTCAACATCCGGAATTTCATATATTTTGATGAATATCTATTAAGCGAGTTCACAACTATATGGCAGCAGAATTTTAATAGATTAGATAAAAATGTTTAAAAGATTGAATGCGAAATTTTAAGAATATGTTTACAAAGATGTTTCTCCTTAAATGTATGAATCAGGAAAGACTGAAGACAATTCTTCTACTACATAATGGAAACGAATGTCCTTCAGTGTCGTCTATTGCATTTTTTCGATGTCTATACTATTATCTGACTATAGATTATCATGACAGTTGGTGATAAATGGTTACATTAGCAGGTTACATTCAACTGTTGTGTGCCTCCAATAAACTAAATACAGAATTGATTGTTGTATTTCTATTAAAATTCATTGAATTTTCGAATATTCTGAATATAATTGACAGCACATAAATGATACATGTGTACATCAAAGCATTTAGAACTTTGCATTGAATCCTAAACTTGATATGCCAATTCAATTAACCCTTCACATGCGTGCATCTACTATTTTCCTACCTTCGTTCGGAAATCTTATTGGACGCGCCACTTGTAACAGATGAGTACTTTGAGCAGTTTCTATGAGTGCGCATTTGCTTCTCAGATGCTTCACCGAGCACAGATGACGCGAATGAATGCATGAAATTGAAAAATACAATGTATGCCTACCTCGAAAATTTACAGCTTTTCCAATTTATAATTTGCATTATCCGCAAAAATTAATTTAGTCCCGTTATAAAAAGTGGTATTTTAACTACAGAAGTCGCAGACTCGATTTACATTAGTGCTATACAGCATGCATGCATTACAACTCTTTCGAATAGGCTATCAGAGCAACAGAAAACTCACCTCATTTTTCAGACCTGCCGTTAGTTGATGAACCAGATTGATCAGTATATCTGTCACGATTGACTATCACGAGAAAATGTGGAATGCAGATTTTTGGCCATTTGGCTTCAAGTCTTATTGTATTTCTTTTCCATTTATCCAGTATTTCGATCGACGTTGATGGGAAAGATGTATTCTCCTGACATGACATCATGATACCCATATATTTGCAGTTTACAACTGCACAACTTCAACAGATAATTTCACTAAACAATTTAATTGCAATATCACTGACAGAAAGTCAACTTGCCACTCGACGTCAAAGCCAGCTACATAGCCTCGGAGAGATGAAGCGGAGAATGATTCACGTACATACAGCAACGTGAACTTATGATGTCCTCAATAGCAGCTATTGTTATGCGACAGCGCTCCACCTGTCTGGCAAGCAGTGACTCACGCTCTCCTCTATGCAGAAGCTTACGTCTAAGGGTTATTGTTCTCTTCAGTATGCTAGCCTACTAATTCAACTCAGCCTTCTGAAATTTTAGTGTGTGGCGCTTTAGGATGCAGATTTCTTCCGCTTTAGGAGGTGCCAGATTACAGTGCACTTGCCATGTATATGCGTGTTTTCAAAGCAATTGTCCAAATTTGTTGACGAATTTAGCCACTGAACTTTCAAATGACGGAAGGATATTTGACGACAATCAAAGTTGTATGATTGGCACTGTTTTTCAGTTTTTCACACAAAAATTGACAGCTAGAAGTCCCCAGGTTTGCGTTTACAGCCATGTAGTAGACTTAAGATCTACAGAATGACCGTGTATAGCATTGAACATCATTTTGATTCACTTTCTTGAAAGCTGAGTTATATTCCACTTAGAAATGGGACACTCAACATTAATTGTCAAAAAGGACCCCTTTGGCTACACTGCTTTGACAGTAACTGAGCGTGTTAATGGAATGGACTCCGCTAAGCTTGAAAAGTGGGAAAAGAAACGGTTGCACATCACATGATGTAATATTGGTGCGTATGATCCGAAATATTAACTTATGAATAGAATGAATAAAAGTCGATTCGACTCTACGAACTCTGATGACTATGGTCGCCGAGACCTGAAAAATGAGTAATCGAATCGGCGACCACAGCGGTGGAACGGATGATGTCGAAAATATTCGTGGAAAAATTGTCAGCGTGCTATTATCTCGCTCAGATGAATAGAAGAGTATGAAAACGCTTGTAAAACAACGAACGTTCATCGCGACCAAGTGCGCCGATGTTTACCTTGCTTGCCTTGAAGACCTTATCCCGTCGCAGGATAGGGTCGGCCCGGTCTTCCTCCTCCACCTGCCTCGTTCAGTCGCGTCTTTCTCCTTCAAAACGACTGCACACATGTCCTCGTTCGCTTGCCTCCTCCACGTTTTCCGTGGTTTTCATCTTTGGCGTCTTCCGGGGATAGGAGAGCTGTATACCTCTCGAATAGGATGATGTTTTTCTCGCCGTAGGACCTGACCCAGCCATCTGAGACGGTTGCATCTCATCACTTCTTCGACTGACACTGTCTAACTTTTCCGACGCACTTCACCGACGTAGCATTTTCATTTCTGTGGTCGAGACTTTCTGAACATGTTTGGTGTTTACCGGCCAATATTGGCTAACGTAGGTCATTGCTTGTCTTATCACCGATGTGTACAGCTTGGCCTTCAATCGCATGGGCATTCTCTTGTCATACATGACGCAAGCCAATCTTCTCCAATCTCATCCATGCTACTTGCGTTCTTTGGTTCACATCGTCATCAATAGTGGCATCTTTGCTTAGGATCGACCCGAGGTACCTAAACTTCTCTGTTGTTGATATTGGGTTTGAGCTGATGTTCATCTGATGGTCAGTAATCTCGGGTGACATATACTCAGTCTTCCTGAAATTAATTTTGAGGCCATCATTTGTCATGATCTTATTCCAGTCGTCCGCCCTTTCATTGATTCCTTCCGCAGTGTAGTCGAAAAGTTCAAGATCATCTGCATAAAGGAAGTCCCAGGGTAGCTGGTTCTGAGCGTCGAGGGCGATAATGTCTATCATCATAACAAATAGGAACGGACTCAATGCCGATCCTTGATGGAGACCCACATCGATTTTTAAAGGTTCACTCATTCCTTGTTTGGAGCGCACTGTGGTGGTACATTCGGAGTACATATCTTCAATAATACTAACGTGTCTTTCATGTGTCATTCTTTTACGTAGGCAATTCCAAACTACTGGCCTCGGTACCGTGTCGCACGCTTTTTCCAGATCAACAAAGATCATGTGCAGTGGGGACTTGCGCGGGTATCACAAAAATCCCTATGTCCAGTGTGATGATAAATTATTCTCATTGTTGGTCGTCACTGAAAGGTCCTAAGGGCGTGGCGACCAACCTTACTGCATCCTTCTTTCTCCCATGCGTGCCGCGTTCACATTTGCCTGGTCTGATTTTGCGTTTAACGCGCAAGTTTTACTATCACCAGTAGAAATAGATACTCATGAAATTCCTTCACCACTATTGCTTCAAGAAAGCAGTGAAGGCTGGCCATAACAAGAAACTCCGGAATTCTTTGAATACTATCTCTCGGAATTCCATTAAAGCTGCACAGGTGTTGTTCACTGCTGACGATCATTTTAGATAGTTACATAGATAGAGGTGCATGAGCACATGACGGCTCGAAGAAACTTCCTGCAAAAATTATGGCATTAGACTTAAACACCTGACTTAATCAGGTAAAGCACTGACATCTGCTGCTTTACGAAAACTTCAGTTTGCTTTCCAGTGGATTTGCATGTGCTCTACTCAGCCCTTTCTGACAGGAAGCGGAGCTGAGTAGAACTCAACGTGCTGATTCGTATAGCCATATTGTAGGTACATGATTCAGTTAAAGTCTCAAATTCTACCTGGTTCCCTGCAGAAGCTCGTGCTGACAGCCGCCGCCCGTGGTTGCGTTGGAATTATTGTGTGATGTAGTTGAACTTTGAATTGAGTTTTCCGAGTGAAGGAGGCCGAATTGAGTAAAACTGATGCGTAGCACATAATCAGCGACCCCAAATTGTACAAGAAACATGCATTTCAGGAGCGGCACACTCGAAGTGAAAAATGGTTGCGCTGGATGTGCATTATTTAATTAGAAGCTTTGTCATGTGATTTTGATGTTTAATATTTTTGATTTAGCGAGTGAATAGCTAGGACTGTTTGGTCTATTCTGATAAATATTGACCTGGCACACCCGCTGGTGCTATTTATGTGATGCACATCTTCTTGGGTGCTGAGTAATTTTGATTTTAAGTTTGGTTGCGCCAACTTCACACTTTGGTATAATAAATCTTTGAAACAGTGGCGTCTTCTCCGTAGCTGCGAGGCCTTCGGTGCATCCTAAATAATAATTTACCAACATTTATAAAAATGAAAAGTGTCATCATTCATTATATTTCATTTAATTTCGATAGCTTCTCGTGGTGGCTGTCCGTCTCAAAATCAGACGCTCAACCTTAGAGTGAACAGTTTTGCTGCGCGTGCACGAACCACAGCTGTTTTCTTCTTACGATTAGACACACATGCTAGTCGTGTGTTCAGACGGAGTGAAAGAGAGTTGTGTGCGTGTGAGGCAGCAAGCGCATGCGCCCCCACCAATGTTGGCTTTCCCAATAGACATAATGCTTTGCCTTCTCCAATTTTTACAATGAAATTCTCCGTCATTCTTGATCGAGGCTCGGTACCTAAATATAGAAAGGTAAGCGCAACCCAATTGTTCCTGTCCTTCGTTTCTCGTCGGAGACGCCAGTACGTCAACAGTAGCAGCTGACTGACGTTCAGACAAGACTGTGATCAGATGATGAGCGTTCACCAATGAGTGCACAGTAATGCATCTGACTCGAACAACCAGATTCCGTAGAATTCCATGATTTGTTTTTGCGTGATTGATGTGACGCTATGTTTATGTAGTACTGTAGATGAGCTCATAAGCACGCCTTTCGTTCGAAGGGAATATACTGAAAAGGTGACAGTCGTCAAGCAAGGTAGGCCAACACCTGATTTAAAAATTGAAAGTACTCACAGAGAAAGAAATAAGAAATACACAAGACATTTGCATCAAAGTTCAAACACATGAGTGGCTGACCAGCCGTTAGAAACGCAAGGAACTGTTTCCCTTCCTCTTTTTTTCTCGAGAAAATGTGGTCTGGACAGAGAGGTGATATAGCAATCTCAGCTCCTTGAGTAAGGCGGTTAGGCGACATGAGCAATCAACTTCTCATGTGCACATTCACTTGGCATTAAAAAATGTTCGGGAAATTGTTATTAAAAGATCATCTTTTATGAAAATTAATGTTATAACATGAAAAAGTCAAGTATAGAAATAGTATTCCAATGCCGAGCGAAGGCCTGTGGTCTGGGAGCACGCGACGCCACTCCTTTGAAACTTAACTTTTTCTATGAAGATCGATTATATTTATTAATTTTTTGTGTGGCACATAATTAAGCATGGATATTTCATCGTCTGTAATGGGTTTTGTGGCCGGATGCACTGATATTATAAAAGTCGGAAAAATTGATTGCGCCAGCTTCACGGCGCAACCAATTTGAAATTTGAATTGCGTTTTTTGGCCAAAGGAGGTTGAATTTCGTAAAACCGAGTAGTGGCTCATGATCAGCGACCTCGAATTGTATGGTTGATGTGATTTTTTTTGGGAGTGGCACAGTGAAAACAAAGATGGTTGCGCTGAGTGGTTGCGCCAACTTCACACGCGTGCCACCCTATGACGTTTAATGATTACATTGCTTTTATGCATGTGATGATTCTTACTTTTCTCTGCTTTTGCAAGACATGCACTAAGCTGTCTGAAATATTTTGAAGAACCATTTAAGTAATCCTCTATGAGAAATGCTTTTATTGCATTATCAATATTTCTACACGATCAGTGCTCTCTCATCTGACGTTGTTTTCGTTCAATCATATATGATCATGTAGCGAAATTATAAATTGCTTGAATTTTTCGCTTTGAAATCATACATTTGTATTTAGTTAAATTGGTGCTTAAAGTCGGTTCCCGATTACAGTTTGACCAGACCAGTGAAAACTTCCAACTCTACAGGCAATACATTGAGATGCACGTAAACCAAAAGCGGCCTGAAACCATTTTCATGGGTCCTCAACAACGGACGTTCATTTATTCAAGCTCTGAATAGAGAGTGACATCTGAATCTTTTGTAATAGCACACAGACGGACTGTTTTCAACATCCTTCCTAGAAATTCATGCTGCTATATAAACTGAAGGTCATGTGCTATGTATGGAAATAGTGCTCATCTGCGCCGATTACCCAGTGCAGCATATACAGACTTTTCAAAATAGAATTATGTTTTTATCTCCAGAAATCATTCAATTTGGATGGAAATGGATTCGGCAATTATACAGACTTCAAATCGAAAAATCTAACAAATATTCTTGTCAGTGTTTTTTGTCAGGCTAAAATCACCGTAATACCTACTAGCGTGGAAGATGCAGCAGAAGTAGCCAGACAGGCACTCGTCGATTCACTAGAATCAAATCCGGCAAATTTAAAAATGCAATTAACACCAATATCCCATTTCACGAATTGCACAAGTGTGAAAAAATTCGATGAAAGTCCATATAGTCAACTGCATTTCCCAAGCATCACAGCAATGATCGAGGATGTTGATACCTCACTCAATGATCTGAATAAGTGTGTGCAAAAGTTTCCTCTTCGGGATGACTCACAATCTGAGACTTTGAAGGTAGTGGTGATGAAAAGGATAGGAAAAATGCAAAAAATATCGATAAAGCCATCAAAAGGCTGCTTTGCTTGATCCTAATGATGGAGCTGTCGATTTAGGAACATATGAAAGCATTTACAAAGGTGGTAATGCCCTGGCTAATATTTGGAATTGTCATTATTGGAAAGCACAAACTTGCGGTATTTGTAGATGAATACCTTGTCATATAATTTTCCATCGCGAGGCGCTCAAACAAAGGTGAAAAGAATCGAGTGGACTGATTGCATGAGAGAGTATAATTGCAACAGTCATAGTGGATAGGATTAGCAATTTCATCAAATGTTTTAGCCCTGATGACCCAATTGCAATATACATTCATGCACATGTATGCAACAAGTACTTTATTTGAATGAAAACGATGATATCACATCCTGAATATATAATTCCTGATGCATTCTGTTATTTTCTTTCAAACATGTTCAGTAGTCTTTGTTTGGAGTAATTTCGCCTACACAATGTTCATTCTTTTGCAAATAAGGAAGAATATTTATGTAGCATTTTAACAAGCATTTCAATTTTCTGAACATCAGCATTGAAAATCCGACACTATAGATATAGAGCACTTTGAAATATATGTGTTATTATCATAAATATTAATGTCGAATATTGTTATTAAAGAAAATCACGGAACAGTCATGCACACAGATATCAACATCACGCCTAAGATGCGCGATACCAGGATAGGTATTATCTAAAGAATGACCTCCAAGAATGATTGGCAGAAAATGCGCCTGATAGTGGAGCTAATCTTGTAATAACTTATCTTTCAAGGTTAGGTACCCCGCACCTTGTCACTGTATTTTACAAAGGTTCGCGAATATTGCTGTTTCTTAGTAAACATAAGCTTGTATTGATAAAACAACTTACAATACACCGCTTTACGATGCAAGAATGGATGCCTATTTCAAGTTTTAGTAAATTAATTCTTCATCATTTAAGCCAGTTGCACATGCATGCTAGTATTGTATTGGTCATCGACAACCGCAATGTTTGTTCTAGGATTGTAATCCCGAAGAATAAGTAAGCCCGGGATCCCGAATTGAATGATTTTTTTGTTCCAGTCCCGAGCCCGGAATTGCAATTCTTCTGATGTCACACTTAAGGTCATCATATCTCTCTTAATTATGTTTATTGCATGGTGGCACGCCGGCATCTACTTCAAGGAGAGGACTTTGGGAAGGGGTACACCACCCCGTTCGACGCAATATTTTATGTCATAAATGCGTTGCTGGCCTACCTATTAACTTTGAATTGATAACTAGTCCATGCTCACCGGACAACAACTATTTCTGGTATGTATGAGTAAGCATACGTAAATCGAATGAGCAGAAATCACGTTTTCAATTTTGACCTAAGTCTAGTGCATTTATTTGTTCTGTAAATATACTACACGATCTATACATGTAAGTGGCGCCTTTTATTGTAAGACAAAAAAGTCTAATTCTATTCAAATAGATCTTATCTTAAGCAACACGTTTTCATCCTACTTGTACATAGCTTGCAATTGCAAAAGAGCTTTTGTGTTGCTTTTCCATGCACACTGTAAACCGTACACTGCCAAACCGGTGAAATGCTTGCTACCAAATGCTTTATTACTTTTCATTTGGTAGCGTTTTTTTCTGTTTGGCAGCGCCTACCAAACATGCATGGTACCTACCAGATGCTTCTATTTCTTCTAGTCGCATAAATATGTTAATAAACATACTTAACTGTAGATAAAATAATTTTCATAGTATTGTATCATGAATGATACCAAATTTCTAGTAGTAGAGTTGAGAGTTGAAAGCAAGAGTTGAAATCAATGCTATCGATAATCGTTTATCCGATTCTCCATGATCGATTTCAATTTAGTCTCATTTCAAGTTTTGCTTTCTTGATGCCATGTGGCTGATAATGCGGTTGTGTCAGGGTCTGTGGTGGATTCCTCTCTCTGAGAAAAAAATCATTGTTTGTTTTTGAAATTATCTTGAGACACATTAACTTTGTGGCTATTTCCAATGCTTTGTCATAATTCACATGGTGATTTTCGAAGTTTGCATTGGAACGATTTATGGTATCATTTTCAAATTTAGACTTTATTTTCTAGCAACGTTTTTAAGTTACTTTTATGGTAATTCAACAGCCGTGCAGCCAACGACTCTTAAAGTTTTAATTTAAGTTCTTCATGCTGCAAATTCGTTCATATTTTCGAAGCCACGTCCCTAGTACTTCTTGAATGATGGACATGATAATGCGAAGCATGCATTGTGAATTATTTGATGCACATTTTGTAGGTTGTAGATACCTTTATTCTATGAATTATCATTTCATAAATGTGACAGTCTCAAAAATTATGTTTCCTAGCCTCATAGGCCCTTTATCATAGACCGATAAGCATTTCAAAATGAAAAGATTACAAAGGGAAATTGTGCAATAAATTTATCAATATATGAGTGGTTACTCTATAACATCCTTTTAAGGTGCACCGTGAATGAGGAAAAGCTTGATTGCTTTAAAAATATCACTCAATTTATATTTATAGGTCTACAGAATTATAAGTTTATTTTTCTGCGGTTAATCAAATCTGTCACCCTATTTGACAGATTAACTCCCATGAAAAGCAGGCTTCTCAGGGGAATTTCGTAATTTCTTTTGTAATTTCATCGAAAAAGCACTGCTACTTTTTGAAATTTAATGTTTTCAATTTACAATTATAATGGAACTAGGATAGTAACTTAAAAAAGTACTTTAATTTCATTGAAATCAGCTGATATTGAAATATTGGCAACTAAATTTTCAGAGGTGCTAGCAATATTTTGAAGCAGACTGTTTATTTTTGTCGATTTAAAATCTTCTCACAAGATTTGTCAGTCACAAAATCTTTTCATTTTGAAAAAGTTATCAGGAAGTTCATACTGTCAGCCAATTTTCGTCAAAAATCGTAAATATCTTGAAGCTCTCAAATGTCACGTTCAATTGTTTACGTGAGAACTACTGGTCAAGGCTAGCCCATTTAGGAAAGTGACATATATGCCACTTTAATTTATGGAACATCAGGTTTTTCATGGTATAATCTCCGTAGCAATTGAATTACAACTCCAACGCGAATTTTGCAATTTAAAATATGGTGATTTGAGGCATTTTGTCAATATACATCGCTCTTTCGTTGCATGCTACTCATTACTGCCTTATAAGTAGTAAGCTATTGACATCTAAGAGTCAAACTTGCAATAATTAATTCGATTATGTTACACGGAAGTCTAAAAGATTTTATAGATAATCAGTAAGTTTATAACTATGAACTATGTGCATCACGTAAATTTCAAATTAAGATAACAATCAATCCGAAATGACAATACATGTACAATTACACGCGTGATATATAAATAAAAGTGATTGTAGTGAAGTTGAGGTGCAATCCAAATAAATTCAGTCATTGCACTAAATGGAGTTGAGCATTCGCGGAGTTGGGTTTAGAAATGAGTGATAATATCTGAGTTCTACTCTACACGCCTCAAGAAAGGTATTTCACTCTTTATGTTTAATGGAAAATAATGTAATACAAGAATGTCTCTTAAAGATCTGGAGTATATCAGCTACTGTTAATTCATAAGTAGTATAAAGTCAACATAAGATAGATATGAGAACTTCCAGTAAAATTCAACATCACAGCTATCACATGATCAGTTAATTGCTGCGAATTGAAGACAATAGAAATTAGATAGTAGCCAATAAAATTCAAGGTGATTTGGCAGCTGCTCTAAGGTTTGGCAGCAAATTACCTGCCAGACCGTCGGATTTCACCCAGGCGGTCTGGTAACCAAGAACGCCAAACCGTCTTCACTTGGGAAGATATGTTAGTTTTTTTTTTGATAAGTTGGTTTAGCAGCGAAATTTATTTCATTTAGTAGCCAACGGTTTACAGTGCAGTATAAAACAGGGAATCGTAGTCACAGCAGCTTCTTAGGACTCCGACTCCGGTAGCAGGCGTAATAAGTATAGCATAAAAATGCAAAAATATATACTAGGCACACCTCTATGCGTTAAGTGCTCAAGTCAATTTACTTCAAAATACGTAGATCAAATAACAATAGCTGCGCAATTTATGTGAGTGTAAGCAGTAATCAATCGTTTTTGACGATGGAGCTATATGCAATTTACATGATATGTACGAAGGAAGTCGCTTCCGATCGGAATAAGTCCTGTATTTTATATAACATGCAGGTATGTAGCTATGAAACGCCCTTGTGTAGGTAGTGTTACATCCATCTTGATTCGATATTATTTCAAGGGGCACGGGTAACCGTAGGGGACGGCCCATCATCGGCAATGTGGCTATGCACTTATAGTGTCTCAACAATGTAAAAGTAGTTCTTCAAAATTTACGAGAAAATATTCGGAATTTGGAAGCTGATTTTTTACAATACCTGACCAAAAATCAACCCCGCTTTTAAACTAGAAAATCTCCTTTTAGCTACCGATTCAGGTAGAATCAATTGCAGTTCTCAAATATGTAGGAAAAAACTCCTCCATGTATGGGGGCAAATGAGTCGTTGTAGCTGTCATTATTTTTTCAATATATCATTAAAATCATCAATACATTCCTCAAATAATTTTTGATCTGGATGACACTACTGCCTACTGCTTTAGTCCATCACCATATTTGCCATAATATTGAAAATTGAAAGTAATTAGAAATGAAAAGTAATTAGATATGCAACTTCCATCTTTCATATCGACAGCATGAGACTTTCTGACTTGGAGCGTTTTACATGCGTCAAGTGTCATGACATAGTGGTACAGACGATAGCAGCTCTGATTAAGGCGCCGCAGGGAATAGTTCGAGCCTCATAAATCAAGTTTTGTAGAATTATAAAATGCAGTGCACAGTTTTCTGTAATCTTGAGGATGCATAAAATTTATTCATTTTGTCAAATTATTGAAGACTTAAGGCGGACTGCCCAAAGGCAACGATGACCTTCCTAAAAAAATCTTTATCTAGATCCTGAATTACGAAATTGTCTGGTAGTGGTTTCTACGAATGGGTAGAATTCTACACATATACATGTATTTATAATAAATTTATAGGCCCTATTACAGACGCAATGGAAAGAATTAATTGAATCATTCACTTTCATCACTTAAATAAATCATATAAACAATCCGCATATTCATAATCAAACAATCTGATAAATATACGAAACAAACACAAAAATGCCCGATTCCAAAATCACGAAAAATTAGATGGTTTGACAAAAACGAAACTAGTGTATTTTCAAATTTCAAGTCCTTTCAACAAACTCCGCTGTTGTAATGAAACTACATGTAATTTCTCACCATTACATGCAGTAACCTAAGAATGCACTTCACTTATATTAAATAAAATAATGAAATAGAAGTTGGGGAGAATTCTACCCATCAGTAAAAAATGGGTTAGGTGCAATGCATCAATGCTTGGTGGTTGTAATGATACATTGGCAAGGGATACAACAGGATACTTTTGTTAAGAGTGAGTAGGAACCTAAAAGCTTCGATCTTCAGCTATCATTTATTCAGACGAAGTAGCTTTCGCGATGCGTCGTATCGCATTTTCAAAGTAATCACAAGTGAAATGGAATGCAAATGAGAGACACGTCGTGAATGATCATCAGACATTCAGTACACCAGAACTTGCTTTATATAGAGCCGAAGTTAAAAACGACACACACACACACAAGAATTACACTTCTTTGTCCAAAAAGCTTCCTTGATGAGCCGCCTTATCCAAACCAACTCATGGTCCAAAACCCCTACATTTTTCAAATGGATTTCATGGCCACTAATCGCGAAATGTTTCACCACCTCAGATATGTCGACATCTAAGACTTTGAAGGCGCGGAGGTGCTCCTTTCTTCTTTCTGACTCACTACATCCAGATTCGCCAACGTAGTTCTAGCTGCAACCTGGCTCACTGCAACTTATGTTGTAAACCACACCGAAAGGGATTGAAGATGGGCGTCTGTTACTACTCAGGGCTGAAGAAAATGTGGATGCAATGAGCCAGAGTGTATGGAGTGGTGGAAAACAAGAAGTGACAAAGACGAATCGGCTCTACTGTTCTCGTTGCATTATGTTTGTCTTTTATCGGATAGAATATCGAGGATTTTGAGAGAGGTCGACATAAGAGTGTTTATGAAACCACCCTCCACATTTTCTTCATTACTTGGTCGTGGTTGTGACCATGGACTTCGATTTACTCTGAACTCAGGGGGGGGCGAAATTTCTTGATTAAGTATGGCTTACTTCCTCATAATATTGGCGCATTACTCATGCTCGCACATTTATATAAAACCATGTCCGCCAGAATCATATCAACACTGCTTTACCAGATATTGCATGTTGAAATACATGTATTATATATATACCGGTATTATATTATATGCAGTGCACTCGAACTTTTGAGTGAGTGAATGAGCGAACGCTGTTTTCAACCCTGAACTAAGCAAATGGGATATTCCGGCTTCTATCAGTGAACTGAGAACCAGGAATTTACCTGCAATAATCAGTAAATGATGCTTAGAATGTAACGAGAGGCATCTGGATATTGAACTGTCTCCTTAGTGGAAGCAGACCTGAATACATATTCAATTAAGAAAATAATGATCAAAATTGTGTTGTGTACATGTATCTCCGATTTACTTCATTACTGCATGTTGAGCGAGTGATGATGTTGATAGATGTGAACTAGGCCTGCTGATGATTCTTGATATTGAATGAAATAGAGGCGATTTAGGTCTGGCCCCATTTTTCAACTCAGAATGCAGCTATTAACAAGTTGTTTTGAAACTTTGAACAAGTTGAACACTTGTATGGCGAAACGCAGCGTCGTCGGATGATAAAGAGGATTTTTGTGCTTAAATGACTCAAGTCTAAGGACATCTTTCTATGCTGGCACTCAGAATTTAATGGCAAGTTGCGTGCACTCCCTGCGAATCATTGCTAATGCTATGGACTGTTTTACATGGCTTCCTTATCCCCTGCATATTTAAGTAAGTCAAGGAATTAGAAATAAGATATAAAATATCTCACTGACAAACTGTGTTACAAAGGCATGAATGACATGCAAATTGAAGTAGGAGGCCATAAACCTATATGTCATTGATCATATAACGGGAGTGCTCTCACAAGCAGAAATTGCTACCTTCAAAGAAAGATTAAATATGAAATTTGTCCACCTGGGCATTCTATCCGAGTACGTAGGCATTCGAGATTATTGTCTACTTTAAAGCAATGCTTACAATTGTACTTTTAAACAATTGTTTACAGTAAAGCAATGCCTTCCTAATTGCCCGGCCAATTTTAAATTGATCGATTTGACGAAATAGCATAAAAGCACTCACATTAGAGGGTCTAAGGTACGGAATCGAAGACGTGGAAGTGAATGAGCTGATTCGGTAGTTAAACTATAAATCAAGTGATGACTAAGGCACTGCAGGTGATGCGATGACTATGATCCTCTTTTAGTCAAAAGCCAAGGAAATTAGACAAACTTTCTACATTTCGTTTCCCAAGTGATTGTCTTGAAAGAGAACAGTGAAACACATGTTTACATAATGGATTATTTCCACAAAACTTTGCAGACCTGCCTGCCAGATTCATCAAATATAACCTAATCATCTCAACATGCAGTATGACCAAATGGATTTCTGGTTTTAGTCATTGCTCCATTATGCATTTCCTGGTCAAAATCCCGCTGGGCGCACAGATGTGGACGTCACTCGGCAAGTGTTCATCATATTTCAAGCGATTATCTTCAGCTAATAATCGCCCTAAGAAATTTGTCATTTATTAGTGAATGTTTGCATTTTACAATGCGCGATAAGAAGAGAAATTCGAGGCGTGCGATATACTGTACATTAATACAATATATGATGGATAAATTCGCCAAAATGCAAATGATTAATTAGCGCAGACGGTAATAATAAATTGTTGATCTGCAAGTGGAGACTGCAAAATTATGCATGATAAACAAAAAATCCAGGGGGAGGGCGAAAACATAGTCTCGCCCGGACAAGGGCCGCCCCTCCTGCCCCCCTGGGATCGACGCCTATGGTCGTGAACGCTAGTGCACTGCTGTCAATTTACGGTCTTACTTTTTTCGTCTATATCAGACATTACTGAGATTTGTACCGGATTCTAAGATTTGTAAGATTCTGGTATCAATCGCTTCGTCTCATTTCCCGCTGTCTCTGTGTTGAGTCGGTTCCTCGGATTTCTCAGTGGTTGAGTGGTTATTTCTCCCTAAAAGTCTACGTCCACCTAATTCACGTGTGAATGTTATTCGTCATTCCATTTGCGGAAGTTATTGTGCTTTTGTGTGACGTCACCTTCGGTACATCGCAAAGGCTCACCGTCTTCTGTGGCCGTATTCTCAATGCGTGCTAAATGCTAAATAGTTCACTATCTGTCTATTTAGTCAAACTTCGTATTCTGAATGCAGTCTAAATAGTCATGACTATTTACATTGAACTATTTAGCAGGATATCTGACTGAATGGAGTTCTGAAAGATGCATGATGACTATTTAGCATTCAATTTAGATCAAAAATTTAAGACAGCTACTGACTGAGCTGTCTAAAACCTAACTATTGCTACATTGATGATGATAGATAGTGATCCTTTGTAACTCTCTTTATAATTCTCGCATTGATTAAACGATAACATTCATGTAATGAATGACTGGATGATGAACAAAAACAATTTACTTGCAATATGACATACATGTAAGACGTCACAGAAATCGTTATTTGATGCCGTTGTTAATAATTATGTATGTACGGTTCTTGTAAAGGGAATCCTGACCACACACATCGAGCTGTATTTGTGTGATAGCGAATACAAACTTGATACGCATCACATTGTGAATTTAATTCAATATGTCAAAAGCTATAAAGTCAAAGCTCAAGCGGAACATCGGTTGATATTCTTGCAAAGATGGCCTTGTATATGCATGTTGACAATGCCTTGTTTAGAGACACTTCTCGTTTTGCATTTGATCCGTTTGACAAGTACAACGAGGATGATTTTTATTGCCGTTACCGGCTCACCAAACACGTTGTGAGGTGGCTGTGTAATGAGATTTTTCCTATCACAGCCGCGACTAGGCGAGCAATCAGTTGCGAAGTACAGCTTCTCTTGGCATTGAGGTATTATGCAAACGGTGCGTACCAATCGACAATAGAAGACACTCTGGGACTGTCACAAACCTCAGTATGGAGGTCCATTACCACCACATCAACTTTACTAACTCAAAGAAAAGTACAAAAAGTCCTTCTGCAGAATTTGAATAATCCATCGGCTGACTTGTGCTTGCACCTGATTCTATGCCGCCAGGAACACCACTAAATGTAGGAGATTCGCCCAATACTGCTATTATTCTTCCTTCCGATTGTGTCATGTTTTCTTCAGCCGGTCCGCCTCCCGTTTTTCTCTTAGATTTTTTCAACAGAGTTCTTTGCTTTTGCACTGGATTTCATATTTTGCCACTTCTTTCTACAATTTGCAGCGGTTTTTTTTGTTCTGTGGGTTTCTTGAATTTATTAGTTTGGCACATTCTTCCCATGCATCTCTTTTCTTTGCATTCGCTTCCGCATTCTTACTTCCTTCAATATCTTTTTGGTTCTTTTCATAAAATTCTATTAATGTTTTCTCGTCATCCTTTGTAAATTTCATCTTGTACGTGTGGTTGTGTATCGCACGTTTGATCGTTTACTGAATCATCAATGACAATTTGGCACAAGTTATCGAATAAACTATTGGTAGTTAGGGAATTCCTGTCGACGGCAGTTAATCAATCAAGAAGCGTGCGCGCAAATGTGTGACAGTCATGTGACAGTCTAGAAAGCATTTAGCAAGGCGTTCAGAATACGAAATTAAGTCCATGCTATAACTAACATGATCTTGAACTATTTAGTGCAGACTATTTAGCACGCGTTGAGAATGCGGCCACCGGTTCTTTGTGTGCATGGTTGCAGTTTGACCAGCTGGTATTGTCAGCTGTTATTCCATGCATCGTGTAGCATTACCCTTGCGCGGAAGAATGCAATTATTGATTTTTTCACGTAGCATCTGACGCAATTTCAATGACGAATACACCGTCCAGAGACACGGTACGACAAACTAGATCAGTGACTTCTGATCAATGACTTCTGATAAAGCTTCTGCTTGTTAAGCAAGCGCTGTTAACGATTTTGATGAGCAATAGCTTCTGCTTGTTTAGCTTCTGTTTACTTCACATTATCTAGATGATCAATACATCACTGTTTAGCTTCTGTTTACTTCGTTAATAGCGAGATCTTATCAGTGGGTATACCCACTGATAGTGCTTCTGATAATCATTTCTAGCGATTTGACGTTTGACACTGGACACAATTCAAGATACGAGAGCTCGTCAGTTGAAACCACTGTATCGAAGGAGATTAGATCCACTTATAAAGTATAGGGGTGGTGATTTTTTCGAGCGATATCGCCTAACCAAAGATGACTTCCGTTGCTTTCTCGACATCATTAGAAGAGACTTGAAGCCGAAGAATCCCAAAGGTCTTTCAGCCGAATTACAGTTTACTGTGGCATTACGCTATTTCGCAAAAGGTGGTTTCATGAAACCGATTGCTGATTTACATGGAATTAGCCGATTTTCTGCAGCAAGATGCATTCACCGTGTGTCCAAAGTAATTGGTTGTCACGAAGCTGAATTCATCAAGTGATCATTAAACGAGGACAACATGCGGGAACTAAAAAATAACTTTTATGAATATTCGAGTGTGGAAAATCGCCATACAGGAATGCCCGGTGTTTTGGCACTCATATCAAAATTGTGACGCCTCAGAAAACGAGTCAATTTTTTTGTGAATAGGAAGAATTGTCATTCTATAAACACACAGTTGGTGTGTGACTCTAATTTGAGAATACTCAACGTCAACTGCAATTGGCCTGGTTCAACGTATGACGCCTTCATCTTGCGAAATTCAGATATATGGGACATCTTTGAGGAAGGTGAAGATCCACCAAATGGATGCTGCTAGGTGATCAAGGCTACATGCTAAAGCCATGGCTTTTGACACCCATAAACACACCAACTGATCTTGCCGAGCATCAATACAATCGTGCTCATAAACGAGCTAGATCTGTCATTGAAAGATGCAACGGTGTGCTGAAGGCACGATTTCGATGTCTCAGTGGTGTCTTGCAATTTTCTCCGAGAAAATCAAAGCAGATTATCAGGGCCTGCGCTTGTCTTCATCACTTCGCAATATTACACAACATTCCACTTCAAGACAGTGCTAACTACGCAGATCAGTTAGAAGACAATGACTCCACTACGCAAGAAATGACCTATCCTGAGGGGCGACATGCACGAGACATGTTGGTGCGAAGATATTTTCAATAAAGTGCGAAGACTAAATTTAACAATCTTTTGGTGTTTCGTTTTTTGAATCTCAAGAATTATGCATAGTGTATTATTAGTGTATATAGTGCGGGCGAAATATGATTTGACCTAGAAAATTAGTACGGAGCTGAAAATTGGTGGAGATGTCCGGGATGGTACCCTCGACATCAGGAAAAAACCACCGAAAAACTTTTATGGGAAATTGAGTTACAGGCTTATACATTATGCATGTAATCAATTACATTTCACTAGTTATAGAAATTTGATTTTTTCTGAAAACCTAGTCATGCTGCATATCAAAATGAAGCTATCGGTTAGGCGAGGGCAAATTGAGTGCCTTCCAGGTTCAAATTTTGCATTACTGTCTTATACGATCTTGCAATAACAAAATTGTACATGAAATTGTACCAATTTTCAGCTCCGTACTAATTTTCTCTAGGTTCGGCAATATTTTGAGCTGTTTCGACCGCACTAATAGCACATCTACAGATTGTTTCATAAAAATGGATCACCCTTAAACATCGCCTTAACTTCAACTTTGTCTAACTCCGCCAAACTTGAACGAATTTCTCTGAAATTTGGAAGATATGTCAGTTGTGCTTACTAATATCATTGTTGGAAATTTCAAGCATGAATATTGAGTTGTTTTCCTGTTATAGATAAAAAAGTAGTAGATAATTTGATCTTCATTTAGCAATTTTACACAAAATTATACCTCACTCTTATAAAATTACATTTGTTTCCTTTGTTATGTAATATGTTGTTCTACAAGCCAAAAGCTATCAAGCAAAACAAAAATAAAGAAAATCGGTCAATCAGAGCCAGTATAGCACCATTATTCATCAACAATAATGTAACTGCTACATGTGATTAACTGGACTTCATGTTCCATAGCTTCCTGACTTCGTTGCGGTGGTGTTGGCAGCACTCCTGATTGCTTTCAGCTAGAAATCTATCTCTTACCGGTTGAAAACAATACAAAGCACAAATGAAGAATAACGAGATCGCATTCACAAAAGGCAAAGTATCAGCCTTGCTCGAACTAGGGCTTTCTTTGCGAGCTACAAGCAAGCGACTAAATGTCCGTTACGCAAATGTGCATCGATGGCATGATGATGATTTTCGACTCTGTCGTAAAGAGGGCTCTGGCCGTCCACGCAAAACATCCAAACGTAGAGACCGCCTAATTTTGAGATTTGTTAAAGTTGATCCAAGTCTCTCGTTAACTGAGATGGCTGCACTAATCTCGTCTATTTCTAAGTCCACTATTCGTAGAAGACTTATTGAGTCGAATTTCAAGAGCTGTAAGAGGCCCTCTCAGATCGAATTATCAGATCAGCATACAAAAAGACGTCTCAGATGGGCAATGAGTCATTGTCACTGGCGAAATCAATGGGATCGGGTTGTCTGGTCTGATGAGGCATCAGTCCGTCTGAAGGATAGTGATGGTCGATTGAGATTATGGATAAAATCTGATCAGGAAATTCCGAGACATTTACATCGTCCCCGGGTACAAGGTGGTGCGACTCTACTGATTTGGGCTGGCATTTTGACCAATGGCCTCTTTGAACTTCACATACAGCAAGGAACCATGAATTCTGAACGCTATGTGAATGTTTTACGAATGAACATTGGCCAAATGACAGATCAACTTGGTGATCCATCGACTTGGTTATTTATGGATGATAATGCTACGTGTCACAGGAGTAGTAGAGTCAACTTATGCAAGTCTCAATTAGGGCTTAGGACATTATCTTGGCCAGGTCGTTCTCCTGATCTGAATCCCATAGAAAGTGTATGGAGTATTCTAAAACGTAACGTCTGTCATTCACTGCTACCTTCAGATGGCGTATCACAACTTACGTCACTGTTAAAAAGAGAGTGGAGAAAGTTAGATCAGTCAAAAATCAACGATATCATCGAATCAATGCCTAGACGAATTGGTAATGTCATTGACAATAAGGGTAGGGCCACAAAATATTAGCTTCTTAAGAACCGTTACTGTATCATAGCTTATCAGATTATATAAGGACATTTAAATATATTAGGGACATGAAATAACATGAAAAATGCTTTCTGTATCATACTTATGTTTTATTTAGTCAAATTTTAGGATGATCCACTTTTTATGAAACGGACTGTAATTGTGTATTGTGGTCTATCACGCACGATTAAATGTTCTAAGAGAATGGAAAACAAATAAATTCCTTTATAACGTTTTATGTCTTTTCATATACAAAATTAGCAGGCTCATACGAATGCAGTAGAGGCTCATAACATGCTTGAGGCTGAGGAGTGTGCGAGCGGTTACGTGCATGTAGAGAGCATTTTTGCTCGTAGTACAGGCGCTTCGCGACAAGAGTTTCCTCCTTTACAGCATTGTGCCTCTTCATTTCTTGCAGTTTCTGCTCTTCTATTTCAATCATCCTCTGATAATACTCATCAGCGGTCATTGCCTTCTTCTTGACTGGAGAGTGATCTTCTATCCGGGGTTGTTTTCTCTTCTTCGTAGCATTTGACCGTGAAGGAGTGAAGCTGGGAATTGCTGAGTCTGAAAGGGAATAAAAAGTGCGATGAATGCCAGAAATAAAAAGCTGCAATAAGTAGCTGATTCACGTACCAGCTGAGTTGGTTGACTCATCGCTGTCCTCAGAATTCAACTGTATACCTTTGTACGCCTCAGGTGGAATCAGCTTCAGAATATCCCGATCAAGGTTATCAAAGTTCGGAGGTTTGAGATCTGCGGAAGGACCGCCTCCCGTAACGTTCGCTTTCTTCATTCTCTTTCTTTCAAAATCGGATTGGATCCCCTTTACTCGACTTTTCTCCGACTGCCACTACTCCTTAACTGACTTTGTAGTCCTCTTCGAATTCCCAACAGAATTGACAGCGTTCGTAATTTCTTTGTAGGCTTCAATTTTCGCCTTGAATGTCACATCATTGCTCTGTTGAGAATCAAGCAACTTTATTCTCTCCGCAACTTCTTTTACAAGGACTTCCTTCTCTTCTGTATTCCATATTGCAGCACGCTTTCGCTTTTCATCAATACCTGACGTTGCTACATTCATTCTGAAATACCGGTGCATGCGCAAGCGTTCTTGCTGACTTCAGGAATGTGACGTGGTTGTCCCAATTTCCAATTGGACAAAATGAAGTCAAGGTAAATCACATGGTCTGTATGACGCGTAGTGGCGCAAGCTGATTTTCTTAGCAGGCGCTGTTAATAGACAGCCCCTGAAATGAAACTGTAGTAAGCAGAGGCTCTAGCAGCGCTACATTGATCATCAAAATATCCACGCTGTTAACGACTTCTGATAAGGACTTCTGTTAAGCTATCAGAAGTCTTATTAATCAGAAGTCATTGATCAGAGCCCCAGGATCTGTCGGAAAGATTCAGATGAGTGAAATACAAAAGATGAACAGAGAGTCTGAGGAACGCATTCTTTGCACGATAGTTGATCATTTTGATTCGATATCAAGAAAGATCGAATCTTTAGAAAGAACTATGGGAACATTTAAAACTGTCCAGGATAGACATGCTACGTTGAACAATTCTATGCTCTCAAGTATGGAAGAAGTGAATAAAATAAATGATAGCACTCAGAGGGTTGAATACGCTGTCGATGAAATAGAGCAACGCAAGCGAAGAGAAAACAGTGTCGTTATATGCGGTGTAACTGAAACAGCAAGTGGGTCCCTCCAAGAACGTAAGATTGACAACTCAAATAAGATAGATGAGTTGATCAAGGAACTTAATTGAAGTGTCGATGTTATTGAGCACCAAAGATTGGGGAAAATTGATGTAACTAATGCAAAAAGTCGACCGTTGCGGTTAAAGGTAAGGGATGGTGTTCAAATAAATAATGTTCTTAAAAGTGCTTCGTCTTTGAAAAACTCAGATGAATTCTCCCGTGTGTATATTCATGCTGACTTCACGCCCTTCCAACAGCAGAAACGGAAACTCCTTAAGTCAGAACTACGCGAGCGTCGCACTAAAAATGAAGATGTCGTCATTTATAGGAATAGACTCATTAATCGTGGTTCAAAGGAAAATTTTCATTAAATCTTTTACGGAGTTTTTCCATAAGTAAATGCAAACGAGACGTTCACCAGAACAATATTTAAATTTCCCTCTTTTAATGTTTTCAATGTATGTTCCCTTTTTCTGATCTCGTTTTCATATTTCTGATCTCGTGGAGAATTTGTGTCTGCTTTTGGTATACATGTACGTGACTGAAACGTGGTTAAATCAAACTATTCCTAATGCAGTTGTACATTTGCCAATTTTTTTAATTCTTGGTACTGATCGTATGGATAGAGTGGGAGGAGGTGTCTGCATATATGTCAAGAATGAAATCAATGTGGTAGAACTTGACGTTGTGTACCATCCTTCCCTTTTTGAATAAATATGGATACACTTACCCGAATTTGAGGTGATTTTTGTTTACTTGTACATTCCTCCACACCTAACATCAAAAATGCTAATTGATGTCAAGGAGTTGTTTGTTGAAACATCAGACATGTTTTCGAATAGTGGATATGGTCCCAATATTGTATCGACTGGTGATTTCAATCATTTGCAAATTGATCATGTATGTTCCGCGCTTGGTCTTTTTTCCTATTGTCAGAGAACCAACGCGAGGATTGAAAATTCTTGATCAAGTCCTCGTAAGTCAAGAACTTTCAACGATGTCTTCTTCTTCCGCTTTATTGCAGGAGGGAAAACTGCACAGCTAAGCAATTATCAGTTAAACTTAACAAAGGTCTGAAAGTAATACGGGAACATTTTAAGAGATACTGTGAAGCTATATGCGTGTATAAAAGCAGAGGAGTAAATGTTTATTGGAGCATAAATTCGACTGACGAATTTCTGTTTAAAATTAGAAATTTAAGGATTCATGACGTTCACGTGTACAACTTTTCTCCTTTGTATACGAATTTAGATCAAGGTGACATTCTAAAACACATCAATAGCCTTTTAGATGTATTTTTTAACAATTAAAGTGGAAAGTATATGTGTATCGGCTTTGACAAAGCTTTTTTATCAGCCAATAAATATGCAGGCTATAGTGTATTTGAAAAGAGCACGCTTAAGGCAGCGCTTGAGTTTATAGTCAGCCAAGTGTACGTCAATTTTGCCGGTTACGTGTTCCGGCAGGCTAAAGTAATACCTATGGGAGGGAATTGCAGTCCTCTTTTAGCTGACCTTTTCCTTTCGCATTGCGAATAAATATATACAACTAACTTGGTTAAAGACGAGAAAACAGGACTTGCTTTTTTATTATCCAATACTTCACGGTACATAGATGACATTTGCATTACGAACTTTGATTCGAGAATTCCATTAATTTATCCTGATAGTCTAGAAGCTAGTCGCAGTGGCATGGTGTGTGGAGTATTTGGATGTAAAATTAGAAATTTCAAATGATGGCTTAACAATTTCCGTGTACCATGAGGTAGATGATTTTAATTTCCCTGGATAATATGATTCCTCATAAGATGGGTGCTCAAGTCCTTGCGAGCCAAGTTTTGCGATGTGGTCGCATCTGTACACGAAGATTTTATTAATTAAGTTCGTAGTATATTCCAGCTGTTGGTAGCAAGAGGCTTCTCTAGATTTGAACTTAAACGGCCGCTCAGAGACAGTTGCAAAAGTATTGGGAAGCTATATTGAAATTTGGTTCATACTCAGCTGAGCAAATGCTAGACAATCATTTATTTGAATGCTTATTCTGATTTGAATAACTGATTAACAACGATTGATTTGATGACAATTTTTATTTTATTTTATATTTATTGTCATGACTTTTTTATTCTGATTTTTTTATTGTCATTGTCAGAATTAACTCCGGATTGAGCCTTTTGTGCCTTTGTGCAGGGTCCCGCTGGGGTGGGTTTGAGTGTTCTGAGGTGAGGGACCGGAACATGATCGCCCTACCCTGGTCTCTGCTGATGACCTCGGATAATCCATTGTTAACATTTAAGCTACAATCCTGTTTATAGTTCATTTCATTTATTTCTTGAATAAGAATCTGTTATTTTGACATTTTTCCTTTGTAGAAAACGTTTCATCAGTCCTCTTAAGGATTAAACTTCCCATTTATCTTTTCAACAGATCTTCATTTCACAACTTCATTTCACTCGGAATCAATTAAATGTGTCACGTCTGGCATCACTCATTATCTTCGACAAGTTGATACAGGATGATGACTAACAGACTTAATCGTCTTCATCCATTGGTATGCAGAACCAGATGCACGAGCGTTAGGATAGTAAATACTGTTAAATACTAGGATAAATTGAACCGACAATTCCGACAGCTACAGTTGGACGGAATTCATTCGCTGAGTAAGATTAACAACTTTTTTTCGAACATACTGATTTGCGACTGACTAATTTGTATTTCTTAGTGTATTTGAAGTAGCAGTGGTTTCCCCCTGTTAATCAATGTAATAATATGCATTGATTGCATTGTATTGCGTAAAGGATATACTTCATATAGAGTAAAATATTTTCAACCTAATGTACATGTATTTTGACCTATTGGTTAGCGTATAACGTTTTAACTCCAATATCTAGTTCAGATCACAACACTATTTTTTGTTTTCCACATTCTGAAGTAAATATATTTACAAGTACATGTACATTTACAAGAAAAATGTAAACCAGTGTGCGATCTGTGTCATCGAAGCATATGTTATTTTGTCCGAGCTCTACAACGTGTGAATTGGACCGAATTTTGCTGCATGGAATACACCTCTGAAGAGAAATGTGTAATTTTGCACGACATATTGAGTTTATATGTATGTTTCCTAGAAAATATGCCTGTTAATATGCCTGTCATGTTATACCCGAAAATGACAAATCTTGGATGACTTATAAAATTAAAAGTCTGATCAATGATCGATGGGCTGCATTTAGAGCAAGAAATTTTCCCTTGTATAACTTTCTAAAAGACAAAATAAAATTTGAAATTGTGAGGACAAAGACAGCATGGGGACAACGTGTCAGCAACTCAGTTAAAGATCTGTGGAATATCGCCAGTCGTTGAAGTTGTTTTTCATATTTCTTCATCAATAGCTTTTCATGGATCTTACTAGGGATCGGCAGGAGGGAAATCGGCCGCAGGTCATTTGTAGAGGGTTTCGAAATCTTCGGCACAGGAGTAATATGTGCATGCTTCCACAGAATTGGAAACGAATTTGCTTTTGCACATACATTAAATAAGTGAGTCAAGGGTAAACTCAGCGCGGGGGCTGCCTCTTCATATAGCCTAGTAGGGATGAGATCAGAGCCGGATGCCTTATGTGCTCTCAAAATGACCAGCTCTTTTGTCACTTCGTCTATTGTTATTATCCCATCACTGCTATGTTGACCCAAAAGATAAGAAACTTCAAAAGCTCTATTGCCATTGTTGAAATTTGAGGCCAACACAATATGAATAAGAAATCTGCAGAAAAGTCCTTCTGATTGATGGTATGTCTTATTTTAAATTGGCAAGGCCTTTCAGCCGTCACCGACGGTCATCTTCAGGCAACTGACTGTCACTGCGTAACAGATTGATTAAAAATCACAAGCAGGTTGACAAGCAAGAATACTGTAGCACAAAGAACAAATGAATTCAATGATAATGGCATAGACATAAGATCAAGTTCCTGGACAAATTATACAAAAACGAAATAATACTGAATAACTCAAAAGTAGTACTGAAGTAAAGTAAAGTAAAAACTAAGACAGAAGGAAATACAGTCAAATACTGGAAGGTCCAGTGGTCACTTAAGGTGTGTTTGGTGCGGTTGGAAGAGTTTAACTTCTTGGTCCATATGGCCTCCTTGACCACCCTTTTCCTCCAGCACCCCTCTTTCTCGAGAATCTTCATGCCGGTGAAGTTGATAGAGTGGTCGCTCTCAAAAACATGCTTGGCGACTTCGGAGTGCTCAACATCAACCTGCCTGACAGCTCTCCTGTGCTCTTTCTTCCTCTCCTCAATTGTCCTTGAAGTTTCTCCCACATAGGTCCAGTTACAGGAAGGCTCGGTGCATACTAGCTGATAAACAGCACCTAAAGTTGTTGCTGGAACCGGTCGCTTTTTCACGAGGACTGTGTAGTGTCGTGGGGGGTTTCATGGCTACGTCAACACCAACACCATGAAGAATGCCCCTAACTTTCTCCGTAATACCTCTTACATAGGGAAGAGAGCCTTCAAACTTCTTGCTCTTTCCTTGATCTTCACCTTCCAACTTTGTACTCGATAACCACCACTAACGACATTCAGAATCGGAGAACCCATTCATCCTCAACGATCGCATGGTCTCTTCTTTTTCCTCTCGCAGACTTTGTTGAGAACAGATGTTTGTAGCTCGTGTGGAGAGGGTGCGCACCAGGCCCTTGAATACGGAAGTAGGATGTGCAGACTCGCGGTTAAGATACCTCCCAGTGTGAGAGGGCTTCCGGTAAACTGAGAACATCAGTTCCGTACCTTGTCGCCAATCAGAATATCGAGAAATGGTATTCTTCCATCTTGTTCCCGCTCAACAGTGAAACATATGTTGAGCTCACACCATTTAGGACCTGCACAAAGCTGTTCAGCTGGTCTTCGGGCTTATCCCAATAATGAGAACATCATCAACGTACCTCAGCCAGAGGCTCGGGAAAGATAGGCCGGCGTTAATAACTGCTGTCTTGGCTTCCTCCTCAAAACGAGCCATAAAAAGGTTGGCTGCTACCGGACCTAGACTTCCTCCCATAGCAACGCCTTCCCTTTGGATGAAGTTAGGGGCATTCTTCATGGTGTTGGTGTTGACGTAGCCATGAAACCCCCCACGACACTACACAGTCCTCGTGAAAAAGCGACCGGTTCCAGCAACAACTTTAGGTGCTGTTTATCAGCTAGTATGCACCGAGCCTTCCTGTAACTGGACCTATGTGGGAGAAACTTCAAGGACAATTGAGGAGAGGAAGAAAGAGCACAGGAGAGCTGTCAGGCAGGTTGATGTTGAGCACTCCGAAGTCGCCAAGCATGTTTTTGAGAGCGACCACTCTATCAACTTCACCGGCATGAAGATTCTCGAGAAAGAGGGGTGCTGGAGGAAAAGGGTGGTCAAGGAGGCCATATGGACCAAGAAGTTAAACTCTTCCAACCGCACCAAACACACCTTAAGTGACCACTGGACCTTCCAGTATTTGACTGTATTTCCTTCTGTCTTTTAGTTTTTACTTTACTTTACTTCAGTACTACTTTTGAGTTATTCAGTATTATTTCGTTTTTGTATAATTTGTCCAGGAACTTGATCTTATGTCTATGCCATTATCATTGAATTCATTTGTTCTTTGTGCTACAGTATTCTTGCTTGTCAACCTGCTTGTGATTTTTAATCAATCTGTTACGCAGTGACAGTCAGTTGCCTGAAGATGACCGTCGGTGACGGCTGAAAGGCCTTGCCAATTTAAAATAAGACATACCATCAATCAGAAGGACTTTTCTGCAGATTTCTTATTCATATTGTGTTGGCCTCAAATTTCAACAATGGCAATAGAGCTTTTGAAGTTTCTTATCTTTTGGGTCAACATAGCAGTGATGGGATAATAACAATAGACGAAGTGACAAAAGAGCTGGTCATTTTGAGAGCACATAAGGCATCCGGCTCTGATCTCATCCCTACTAGGCTATATGAAGAGGCAGCCCCCGCGCTGAGTTTACCCTTGACTCACTTATTTAATGTATGTGCAAAAGCAAATTCGTTTCCAATTCTGTGGAAGCATGCACATATTACTCCTGTGCCGAAGATTTCGAAACCCTCTACAAATGACCTGCGGCCGATTTCCCTCCTGCCGATCCCTAGTAAGATCCATGAGAAGCTATTGATGAAGAAATATGAAAAACAATTTGAACGAGTGGCCGGTTGATTTCAGCATGGAGTAGTGAAAGGTGCTTCAACAACCACAGCATCAGTATTTCTGTAAGATAACATAACAAAGCTACTTGATTTGGAAGAAGTTTTTGGTGTCCAAATATTACCGGAAAATTTTGCTAAATGAATGGCTTCGCATCTCACATATAAAAAGCGAAATGCAAGAATTGATTTCGAAGCAAGCGATCAGATTGTAATGACCTTTGGTGTAACTCAGGAATCAGTATTTGGCACAATTTTGTTCATTGCAGCCACTGAAAGCCTAACACCTGTAAATTCTTTTACTTATCTTGTGAAGTTTGTTAACCATAGCCTATTCTTAGAAATTGAAGCAACGATCTTGTCCTGGAAGAGAATCAGAATTTTCGTGATTGGGCAGCTGCAACGAATCGAACCTCACCATAAACACTGCAAAATCAAAGTGTATCGTTGTACGCAAATCACACCTTTGTAACCTGGTCTGTGTTCCAAGAATCGATTCTGTGACGGAACATAAGATCCTCGGTGATCGTGTGGAGTGATGATCTAAAATGGCATAAGCATTTTAGGTATGTTGAGAAATTGTTCGTGCTCCATAAAGATCTTACTTGTATATACAACTCTCTGCTGTGCTCTCTTCTTGAATATTGTTCCCCACTTTTTGTTTCAATGCCTGTGTATTTATTCAAGAAGTTAGAGAAATTACAAAGCCGAGCTCATCAAATAATTTGTGGATTTTTAAATGTGACTGCTTACCATCCTTGTCTTCAAGACGACTTGAAAATTTAAGTCCAAGTTTATTTCTTTGTTGATTTGCCAAGCTGATTTCTAATGTGATGCGATTGTTCAATTTAACTCATGACTTTTTTGTTATTATTTGATTTCTTTCTAAAGGAAATATAAAATTTCTATTCCATTCTACTTTGAATTACATTTTCCTCCATCTATTTTGCTAATTTATGAAGCCACTTGTATGTTTTTAGCAGTACTTAATGACAGTTTTCCTTTTTAACTTCGGCTCTAAGCATGTTCTGGTGTACTGAATGTCTGATGATTATTCACGACGTGTCTCTCATCTGCATTGCATGTCACTTGTGATTACTTTGAAAGTGCGATACGACGCATCGCGAAAGCTACTTGGTCTGAATAAGAGAATAAAACGATAGCTGAAGATCGAAGCTTTCAGGTTCCCACTCACACTAAACAATATGTCCAACCATAGAAATAGATTGTTGTTTATCTGAAGTTGACTAGAATGGAAATTGACTCAAGGTCGGGGCACATCCGGGGGAACGAAGTTGGGGCATGAACCACCAATGAAAAGCTTAGAATCGCACATGTGACTGATTATAACCCAATCATACAGCCATTGACAAGCGAATCTAAGTCAAAATGCGTACAATTTTTGTGCCACTATTGTGCATTGCAGGAAGCTTTACTTCCATTCTAGAAGCGTTATTGTTATCAATTTCTATGTGTCCTACCCACCATCACTATATGAAAAAATAGGATAGCTACAAATACCATCAGAAGTTAATAAAGTGATCGAAATTTTTTAGTGTTGCCATGATATCTGTGCACAACTCGGTTACGAAATATGGCCACGTCTTCACCGCACCACTATTCCTGCTTGACTTTTAGTCTTGGATCAGCAAGCTGCATCGATCTCTTTGTTGCTTCGTTCGATATTGTAAAATGTACTCTTGCATACTCTTATATGTATCAAGATTGTAGTGATTTTGCATTTTTCAGTATTCGAGTGAGTATATTCTCATCATCACACTTAAATTGTTTAATATGTGGCATATTGTTAGCAGATCCAGCTTCAACCAAGCGAGATATTGCTGAAGACCTGAATCGTGGTTTCCTGAGAGTCTCCACCAGCTGAGAGACAGAATCAGAATTATGTTTTTCTTTCTTCTGTAGAATCATTGCTTTGAGACTTGATATCAACAGGAAGCATGAAATTAGACCGTAGTCCAAAATCTAATGATTTAATGTATCGCTTAACAAACTTTGAGGATGCTAGAGGTCACGCTAAAGCTTGACAAACCACATGTTTTTGCTATGCGGGCCACCGATTGTTGGTTGCGGATGCAAAGTGAATTCCATAAACCGAAGCTTGCATACAGGACTACATGTGCTATCAGTGTGCGCTTACTAAATATAGGCTTCCAACCTCCTGCTCGCTGAAGTCTACTTTATCAAGCTGTTAATTTCGTAGTTATATTTCAAAACAGAATATGAAAGACTGCATGCGACTAATTTATTGTTTGTTTGTCGATTGTCATTCATGCAGGTGCAGATGATGATAACTTTACTTCATTGCATGATCTTTGGGATACTATTGATTGTAGACTTTTTAATGAAACTACAGTGACTCTCTAGTCATGATCGAATGACTGCAACACTTTGAACACCATCTCCTCAATACATGATCTCATTTTCCGGAGAGCATCTCACCTTCGATAAGCAACTGCTTGACTATATGGGTCGAATCTACTGACGGACCTACTACCCAGTAACTCGGAAATAAGACTACCACTTAATTTTTTGGCTTTGTGAAGCACTGTCTACCTTCGCTTTGAATGCGAAAATGACGGTCGTGAAAATTAAATGTTGATTTAGGACGTGATTTTGTCATGATGAGAACTCCTTACTTCAGCACCAATCGCGATGTAGTGACAAATAAACGTTTCACTTCACATGCTTCAGTCTGTGATTTGCTTCAGGCAGGTCTAACGCTGCTGAGAACCACCCCAAACCATTGAAGAGAGATTCTGAATTATTCTGAAGAACACAAAGCGACATGTTTCTTCGACAATCTTTGTCAATGACCAAGAGTAAAAACGTCATGCTGCTGAGTTCCTCATTCTGGTAAAGTAATAGAAGTTGGCAACAAACCTTAACTCAATCTCGGGCTACAATTTTAGGTAAAGGGCGTCGATCAAATGGATCAAACCGTGAAGAATACATCTGTCATTGTAAGACCCGAGGAAGACCTTTTCCGTTGACATGTGATGGCATTAATGTCTGCAGTTTCAATGCCTTTTTGAAGGATGTTCTTCTCATCGGAAGTCGTTTTGAAGAATCCATCTCTTCAGGTCGCACAAGCGCGTGGAGCACTCCGACATTCGTAGAACAAGCGACTATAATTGCCAATCCGAATTGTTGGAAAGTTCTTCAGGTTTTCTGAAGATACTCGTTCCCCTGTAAATCTAGTTCCGCAAATGATACGACTCTGCCACAGGAGTGGAAACAATCTCGCAGCTACTGTGATGATTGCTCGAATCCATTACACCGGTATTTGGAGAAAACATGCTAGTGTGAGGCATAGAGTAGGTATATTAGGTAGAGTGGTAACTCCGCATTTATTAAATCCCCAATGTGTGTACACCTTCGATTTTATTAAATGAACTCAAAGTAAGATACAGTCGGAATTGTTTCCAAATGTGAGATATGTGCATTTATGCAGTTTTGAAGAAATTACAACGGAATTGACTGATCATGATAGCATAAAAGCAGAAGGAATGATGTTCTTTTACAGATAGTCCGTGTCTGACAGCCTTGGTGAGGAAATGTTTGTTAAATTGGCAACTCGATGACCTGCGCTACTGCTTTCCTGCTGAACCGCAAGAGAATCTTCTTAAGCGTGATCAGGCAAAATCTTCACTGCATGGCAAAATCTAGATTCAAAGACAATGATTTCAATTAACTTTGAAAGATGTAAATGGATCCAAATCACTATTCAGATTCAAGAAGTGAAACATGAATTTAGTGAATCATAGAATCAAGCCGGTGAAAATTGAATTGAAAACTTGACATTTCAGCCAAGAAAGCACGAATAATATCGCGACTTTTTCATGAAGACTTCCACTATAACACGGAGCATGAAATTCCCTTGATAATCAGCTTGATTTCCGCTTAGTTGGGATGATTATTAGCAAATATTCATACCTTTTGATATGCAACTTGCTTTATACTACTTACAACGGGGAGTCATCTCGGTAGTATTTAAATTGGCAAAATTTTGACATTTTTAAAACTGCTGAAATAATTTTTTGGACCACGGGAACGTAATCTCCGCAAATAACTGAATCTTCTCATATAAAAATTTTCACTGTATACAGATACTTTTTGAGTCGACACTCTACCTATATAATGTACTTACTCTGTAGTGTGAGGACTGTTTCACATGATAGAGAAGATTAAGCGTGTATACTATACATGCATGCATTTCTGCTGAAAGTTAGTTCCGTGTTTTTGGCCTTGATTAAAAAATGAAATTTCATTATTGATTTTGATGCAAGTCGCGTGCATTCTTTATTTAATGATAAGGAATTTTCTAGAGCACTGATATGAAGTCATGCCAGTACCACAAAATTAATAACGTTTTCTGTAATATTATATAAGAAAGTGATATGATATTATATAACACAAATTATGTTGATACATTTATATAATTTAATTTGTTATTAAAATCCTACATTCTTTCGTTTTTTTTGTACAAACCTTTATGCAATTTTAGCTGCTCACACATCAATTATGTTAAATTTCACTATCAATAGATTTTATCTCGCACACGCTTACCTTGATGTTAAGGAATATCGAGCACAATAGAATTTCGTTCAGTGCCAACAAAAAATACATTGTTAACAAACAACTCAAATAAGTAATAATGCAATTTGGTCAAATCAATCTGGTAAATTAAGATCAAGGAAAATTACCACATTTTATGAGGAGGCCACGCATGCAAAAGCTGCAACACTTGGTTTAAGGGCAAATGTTCCCACTGCAACACTTGCACCACCCTTGCCGGCGTCCCTGTTTGTATGTATACGGAGCTTGCCCATGGCATTAATAATGTTTCGTAGCTGTGCTTTCGTGTGTGCTGAAATTTTGATTGGTAAATGGGCCGATATTTAGAACAAGAATAAGATAAAATGTAGCTTGAAAAATGAATAGCACAAGATTATCAATGTACACATAGCCTCCTCATTTTCGTGATATATGCATGCATGTAGATCCAAACTAAAATTTATTCTATAAGCGTAACATAATTTCTTTTACAATTTATGATCAATTTGGTATGAATGGCATGTCGTATATATCGATTGAAATGGAGAAGAGTGGAAAAAATCGATTGAGCAGTTGTAGCTTTCGGGTTCGTCGCATTATAATTCCTATCCTGTTTCACTGCACTCATTTATACCAGTGCTGAAAGCCCCTTTACTCACAGCGCTAAATGGTTTAGTTGCTAGAACGATATTGCTTCACTACGCTTTTGTCAAACGTTGAAAACGTGACTCTTAATAAAATAAGAAACTGCTTGCTTCTTTATCAAGCTGATTTCATTGAAAAAATACCTACCTAAAATCGTGCTTTCTTCCGTCGCATGATTAATTGAACAGAATTGATTAGCTGTGCCCGGTTCCAATGTAGCCTATTTATTCATGATCATCAAAACCTATCATCTTCATTTAACAATACATAAACTTTACGAATGGCATCTAGATACTAATTCTCAATTAGTCTGCTTATTCATGCACCTGTAAACTATAATAACTGCAAATGAATACATATGCCTTGAGATTATGACTCAAAAGGGTAGAAAGCAGGCTTTCATTCGAGGTGGTTGGTTTCATTCGAGTTGGTGGTTTCATTCGGAAGGTGTCTGGTGAGAAAGTCTATTGATATCTATAACAAATATGACGCATAGATCGAAAAAACAAATTTTCGTCTGCAAATCAGGTTTCCTAGCTTGGAGACTCAAGCCTAAGATTGACGATGGTCATCGTTCTATAGTCCCGGGCGCGGGCTCAGTCCCAATTTTTTTTCACAAGGCCGGGCCTTCAGTCCCGAGCTTGCAATCCCATATATTTAGTTCCATAGAAATGTATGCTTTGTTCTATTCAAACGAGGAATCATGATAATTTATGTATATATATATATATATATTTATGTCTGTAAACCAGTCTGTATACCAAAGAAAAAACAATCGTAATGAAATTGTCTATTCATAATGCGTTTTTGAACGTTGCAGTCTTCTTTGACAATGGATTGATGTAAAACTTTCTAAAATCATTTTTATGTGAGATGAAATTAATTGCACACAACTAAAATGGCATCAGATGGCAATGTACAAGGGCAAGAACAGAAAAAAGACATGAAATTGTGTACCGTAGTTTAAATCCAACGACATACCTATAGATTCAACAAAAGTGGAAAGGAACTCTATATTGCTTGGTAAATTATTATTGTTTTTAACAAGAATCATTTCGAGAATCTTGTGATTGTTGATGCACGCAATGACTTAAAAATTCTTTCTCTCCAACGTGTGTGGATGAGCCGATAGTTCAGTGGGTACTGGGTAAGCCTTCATGTGCTCGGATGAAAAGAGAGAAGCAAAAATAAAAGCACAAATCACAACAAGTACAAACCAGCCGAAAAAAAGTAGCAAGCTAATAAAGATAAAGTCACAAAAGTCTCAAATCGAAAAGAAACTCTTTGTGAACACACTAAGGTGACTTGAAGCCTATTATGCAGACACTTTCTAAAATTGGCAGTGAAAACTTAAACTAAGTACGTTTTAAAATGGGAAATTTGAAGGACTCATCAAACAAAACTTGAGAGCGTTTGTCACAAGTGATCAAATGTCTGTTGACGACAGATGACGAAGCATTCGTAGATCTCGGGCGCTTATTGTTTCCCTGACGGACCATTTTGGAAGGTGCTAAGCTATTCGAGCTCTCAAGTGTCGAACCGTTCTGGCGACATACCATGCTCCACGCGAGCATCAGTTAGATGAATACCATTAGTGTGGAGGTGGAATGACATGCATGGTGTCAACGGGTGCCAAACGCCTAGTCATAAAAGCAGGAAACATTTACGACTATCAAATATGACATACGTGTCATCAACATAACAGATGCACAATAGTATAACTTCAAAAAGTCAGTCTAGCAATGGGCAGCAGTGTCAATGTATGTTTGTGTGAAATACTTATGGGTTTTCGGTTGGGCGCCCCCCGAAAATTTTTATGAAACAAGCTAAAATGAGCATTACCTCTTGACTCTAGCATTAACGGTCAGAGTTTTGCAATTGTAATGCATTCTTGAGGCAATACATACATGCTTCTGCATCATTACTTGTTGATTTCTCGTCCAGTTTTGTGGATGTTAGCTATGGATGTTCAATTAGCAAATTGGCACATTTTGCACCAAAGTAAAAATGTTTTGGTCATAATTCATAACACTTTCGTGACTAAAGATTAAAGTATTGGTCGAAAGTCACGAATGAGGTCATAGGACGTGGCCCAAGGGCCTACTTCTTACTGCAAACTTATCAATAACAAGAGATGGATCAATTACGAATTGGTCCGCACATGTGATAAATAATGCATATAGAATATGCAATAATAATATACAATATATAAATAGTATATATAATCGATATATATATCATTATAATATTTATATATATATATATATATATATATATATATATATATATATATATATAAATACGAAATGTGCTCTCCCTGCTCCACCGAATAATACTCTTCCTGCCCCTTGTTGTACATGAAGGACCAGGCAACACAACAATCGTCGGGACAGGCATTTGGAGGTGCTCTGTGTCAATATATCTCATTCACATATCAGTATATACATCACAGCACAATCATATTCCTAAAAGCTAACTCTAAATATGAAATTGAGGCCTACAGATCGAATCGATCGTCGGAGGGGCATTTGGTTCTCTGACAGCCATCAGCACTTCTTTCCCTCAGTAACAATCATATTCCGCAAAAGCTAACTCTAAATACGAAAATTGAGGGCTACAGCAATGGACGGACGGGACATTTGGAGGTGCTTGACTGTGGACAGCCATTCATCATATCACACATCAGTACATATCAATGCATATCATCCAAAAAAACTAACTCTAAATAACGAAATTGAGGGCAGGGCCTACAGCAATCGTCGGACAGCATAGGCATTGGAGGCGCTGATAAGCCATTCAATTCTTTCACAACAGTACATATCAATGCACAATCATATTCCGCAAAAGCTCATACGAGGGGCAGGGAGTCAGTGTGGGCAGGAGCTGCAGGGGGGGGCTGTCGTACAGTTGTGGGGCAGGGGCGTACATTTCATATTCGTCCGTGGGGCAGGAGAGTACAAGTGGGGCAGGAGAGTACAATTCGGTGGGGCAGGAGCGCACATTTCGTATCTATATGTATATATATATATTATATTGCATAATAAATGCTATTATAACAACATATGATATACGGCCTATTGCAGAACTCGGGGTTAGCATAACTACGAGTTAAGTTAACCTTCACTCATTTAACTGGCAGTTACAACAGCAACTGCGAACGCGTTGCAGAAGTCGCAGTTAAAATAACTGGCAGTTAAACATGGAATTCCCTTGCACACACATGGTTGACCCAGTTAACACAATTTGACGTCACTGTTTCTATAAAAATAGGCGAGTGATAATGTCTCTGCTCTCGTCTGGTATTTCTGGTTGGTTATGCGTTAGCAAAGTTTGGTGCATAGGAGAATACATTTCACTGCCCGAGAAGAACAAATTGTTCAGTGAAACCGGGAGAATACGTACATGTACAAGATGAGCAAGCGACAGCGCAGTGAAAACTACAACGATGCAGAAAAGAATCGTCTTGTGGATATTGTTGAAGAGTCTCAACTGGCCGACATCATAGAAAGCAAAATGAAGGATGCGGAGACTTTGAAGAAGAAGAAGAAGACCTGGATTGAAATTGAAACAAACTTCAACTCAGATAGTCAGAGAAACCGGGACATGAAGCAGCTGCAAGATCTTTGGGCAAACTTGAGAAAGAAAGCCAAGAAAGATCGCGCGGCTCAACGACGATCGATCTTCGCTACTGGAGGAGGACCATCCCAGCCACCGATGGAAGAAATAAGCAATCGAGCTGCCAATCTTGTTGGGAGCGCAGTTGTGGAGCCACTACCACATGTTCCAGACGATGATGAAATATTAGACGAAGATCTGCAACCTGCTCCAGGTTCGGTGAAGGATTCTACCAAGAAGACTGTCAAACAACTACAGATTCAGCTTCTGGAGGAGAAGATTGTTCAGCAAAGAGAGCTGCATGCTGCTGAAATTGCGCTGATTTCCGTCATGAGAACTCGTGTGCAGAGGGTGTCAACCTACCGATGTAGTGCATGCAGACTATTTGTATTTTGTCATGATTTTTAATAAAATAATTTTCGATTTTGGAATATTGCGACATTTTTATCAAATTGCACTGGGTCACTGAGTACCATAGTGGGGATTGTAATCGTAAGAGTTTTACCGATACTGAAATCCCCGAATTTGACATGTGGGATCCCGAGTCGATTACAGATATGACTCGAGGAAATTGGGCTATTCTGTAGAAATCTAAATTTGTTGATAAGAGCTCAGGACCTGTTGGAAATTTGATGAAATCAGACCGACGCTTGCATAAAGAGAGCACTACCTTGTGAAATGCACGCATTGCAGTCGTCTTATGAACTCCAATTGTACCGGCCACTAGCCAAAAGAATGAGCCCGATGTCATGTATGCGATGCCGAGTGCAAGGTCTGAATAGGTTGAAGGGAATAGCTTTTGTCCTGACCATTTTGAATATCGACTTCGATCAGATCGCACAATGTGCAAAAGGAATGCTTCATCATTCGAAAATGTTCGAAGAAATCATCCGTCACTGAAAAATTCGAGGGGATTCCTTCGGTCAAGAATGCGTCGCTCAGGTGAAACAATTTCCGGCAGAGTATCTGCCAACTCAGTATTGCTTCAATGGATTCCATCAGAAATCAAGCTACGAATGAAGAATATGTGACAGTTAGACCATTTTAACCCTTACTCGGTGGAGGTTAAATTTTGCAATGTGTTTTCTTAGCTGCCAGTAAACTTTAACTAGCAGTTACTTAACTCTCAATTCTGCACCTTATCCTTGAAAGTTAAATCGAAATTTAACTGCCAGTTAGCTTAACTCCGAGTTCTGCAATAGGCCGATAATAGTATGTAAAATATGCATAGAAGATAAATAAATGGTCGACATTCCTCCTCCCAAAAAATAAGTCCTGTGCACCCCCTGTCTTAATCCTTTCCAGTTTTTATAACTAGGCGTTTGGCACCCGTTGACACCATGCATGTCATTCCACCTCCACACTAATGGTATTCATCTAACTGATGCTCGCGTGGAGCATGGTATGTCGCCAGAACGGTTCGACACTTGAGAGCTCGAATTGCTTAGCACCTTCCAAAATGGTCCGTCAGGGAAACAATAAGCGCCCGAGATCTACGAATGCTTCGTTATCTGTCGTCAACAGACATTTGATCACTTGTGACAAACGCTCTCAAGTTTTGTTTGATGAGTCCTTCAAATTTCCCATTTTAAAACGTACTTAGTTTAAGTTTTCACTGCCAATTTTAGAAAGTGTCTGCATAATAGGCTTCAAGTCACCTTAGTGTGTTCACAAAGAGTTTCTTTTCGATTTGAGACTTTTGTGACTTTATCTTTATTAGCTTGCTACTTTTTTTCGGCTGATTTGTACTTGTTGTGATTTGTGCTTTTATTTTTGCTTCTCTCTTTTGATCCGTTCCGCTTGGTTCTTCTTCAATTGCTTGCTATTGTGCTTCATTGTTTATGTCATCTACATGTCCGATGCAATTTCATTCCGCATGTAAATTCACCATCGTGGCGTGGCCATGACAAATTAAATTCGTTCTTATTTCAATATGAAATTTATGTCAAAGTAAGGATGTTCATTTTGATTCCTTGACTATACAACTTTGAAATCGATGTAGTAAAGTTACATACACGTACATGCGATAATTGTGTGGGACGTTTATGCTATGTTTATAGCATGAACATTATTGCACCGATGTACACTTTCGTGACTATCAATAATATTAATAATAATAATAATAACTGACATTTATTGAGGTGAAGATCTCAATATCGAGAATCGTGAGGCTAAGGTATGCAAGTTACAGAAAGACAACATGAATTACAGAGGCAAAATTAGCAATGAAATACCAAATTGGAAATTAATGAGCCAGCATTCATACAAATCTACAGGGTGAGTAAAAAAAACGTTATTTGAAGTTTGTGAAAAATCTATCTGAATTGTCATTCTGATTTCTTTCTCAAGTTGACTGATTGAATTTCATGGTTTTATTTTCCATATCCAAGCACCAAATCAATGCTCTAAGTTCAAAAAATTCGAATTCATATCATCGAACGAATGGCTTCTGCACGGTGCGTCAGAGCTAACTTTTTATGTTTTGAGATCCACCAGAGCTGCGACTTTAATTTTATCAATCTACAGTGTATTGCAATTCTATTCATGTCAATTTTAAAAAAATCGATCGGTGAAATTTCGAGAAAATTTCGATTAAACATTCTATACTACTTTTACCGATATTCTAAGTAGTAGGTATAAAATGTCATACGAATCCAGTATGATTGCCATTATTTTTTCTTGAAAATTGAGTCAACATGATAGCCTACGACGGAATTTCATCATTCGCTTCATTTTATTTCGTTTGGTTTACTGACATTTGCCTGTAGATACCGAAGTCATGGGTAGGGTCATAGGTGGGCCTATATAAAATTAGGCTCTTTGATATCAAAATTACGATTAGTAAAATCACCTTCAAATATATTGAAAATCAGCAATCATGTGACTCAGATCATTTCTAGTCTTGCTACATGTCTTTTCTGATTAAACTACATGTACGAGCGTAATCTACACAATTTATTTTGTTTCTCCAATATTCAATCACCTATCAAATTTTCTTTTGCTTGTGGTCGAGAGCGTTATGAACGAGAATATCATCTAGTCCACTCAGTATTAAAATGTCAGCTTTTCACAAGTATAGCTTTGCTATAATGCTCATTATAGGTGCACATTCTCGTGATATAATCAATTGATCATGATATTAATTGTAGATATATGCACAATTATAAAATCTTGATTGAGTAGTTTATTTGAGCCTACCTTGATATACGGACGTATGTAGGCATATTCATCATAACCATTAAATTCATATATTCCATAACATCAACGTGAATAATTGAAAATCACCTGAATTCTGACAGCTATATTTTCTTTATTGATAAAACAATTCCACTTCAAAAACATAGATCTAAATGTGTCGACTGTTGTACACTTGTAATGCCTTCAACAAATGATCGGCAAAGTCAGAATGGGAATAAGGACGTTTGAAATGAAGCCAGATCTTATTGAAATCATGGTGTACCGATTCCGAAGCCTGCTCACTGTAAGGTCCCAGACCACATCCCTTCCTCTCACAGAATTCGGCGATATGGTGAAAGACAGCATGGATTTTTGGGGTCACTCTAACTGATAGATCCATGTATGCATCACGAAATCTTTGTATGTTTTCTCTGCAATTGGAATCAAGACTAGTACCAAAACAAGACATAACAACACGCTCAAATGCACGAAAAACCTTGACGTACTTTAAACATTCTATTGGACACATAGACTGAAGTTTGTCAACATTCTTCAAAAGCCGCCTGGCACTATTGCCAGTGAAACTTTGCCCGTGATAAGACTCAGTTTCGACGTTGCATGCCTTTAGCCACATACAAGCTTCTGGCCATATCGAAACAAGACTACTGTATATGGTAGCAACTGGACCAGTCAACAAGTGCAACTCAGGGGGTGGTAGATGATCCAACACTAAGTCAGCCTGAGGCCCTATCAATAGGGAGGGATGCACTACGTTGTCAAATCGCTTGGCTGTAGCTCTCTGGCTTCCACATTCAAAGTACTGCCAAAAACAGTCATGGAGAGATCCAATAGTTCTTGGAGCTCCAGAGAGGTGGAGACGATGCTTATTTGCATTACACCAAGTACTTGGATGCATACTAGAGTGTGATGTTATACCAGTCATTATGTTACACAGTTTCAGATCAGCTGCCACTGTGAATTCCTCTGCGAAATGGTTGAGTCCAAGCTCGACCCAGAGAGATTTGATGTTCACATAATTTTCTTGAATATCATTGACAATCGCTAGTAAAAAAATGCGTTTAACACCCGAATCTCTAAAATGTCTGCGGAATTCGTTCTCATCTTTTGGAAATATTGACATGCAAATTTTGAGGAAACCACCTCCTCCGTCAATCCCGATTTTGATAATGAAATCTCGCTGGTCACAGTCATATCTTTCATGAACTATTCTATTGAACAAACCATTCAGATCAGTACATAAAACTGCATGTCTAGATTCAGTACTAACAACTTTGTCGCCCTCCATACTTCTGAAAGACATTTGCTTAACATCAAAGTAACTATCCAAGATATGATCCTTATCTTCTAGTTTGGATTTTAGATTAGGCTCAATTGATTTCCTGCAATTCGTTGACTGTCTAATGTCACGCCCAAGTTTTAAAGTCTGACGCGTACTCAGTCCTAAATCAAGACGAAAATCTGACATGTCATTAGCAGAGAAAGTGCTGTTCATCGAACTGGAAGGGCTACTCACTTTTGAAGACGAACAAGTGACACTGATTGATGTTGGACGACCACGTACGTTGGATAAATTAACCGTTGGTGAAGTGGGATCGACATCAAACTTTCGACGGATGACCTCTGAAGCGAAATGATCTGCAGGAACACCAGATGAAGAAGCACATAAATCCATCATGTTCGAAAGGAGAGCTGCTTGAGAACATTTATGATTCAGTCCACGGCCGATCGCTGACAAACACTTTGCGCACAGTTTAATAGGTCGCTCCGACAGTCTGCAGTTTGATGTTGACGATGATGGGTTGGATGACGTAATAGTTTGACGAGCAATGCAGCAGACCTTGCATGTGCATCCATTTGCTGCAGTAAATCGGATAGTCGGAGGAAGAACTCCAAGCAATGAATGATCAAACACTTCAATTTTGTTAACCCTTTTCCCTTGCTGTTTCAACATAACATAGGAACGACAAGTTCCACAGATCGCCGCTGGTAATCTTTCGTCGTTGACATCATAACCATTCAAAACATGTTCTTTGATCAATGATGACACGGTGTTCGTAATAGCCCTGATTTCTTTCGCCTTTCTCAAGCATATCAAGCAGACTCGAAGTCGATTCTCTGCGTGTGTTTTCATTCGAGCGGTGTAATTAATGACAGTGCGCGATATGGTTCTGATGAAAACACTGACTGCGATCGGTATTGATATGTAGATATCACCGTCGTCAATGACAATAGTTCATAGAAATTTTTAACGAGCACTCTCGCCGGCACTCAAACATCGCTTCATAGACATCTATCTGTCGCAAACAAAACAGTAAAGAAGATTTAGTAAGACTATGGAAATCAAATGATAAGTGTCATTAGCATGACTAATGGAAATCGGTTACAAGCAAAAGAAAATTTGATAGGTGATTGAATATTGGAGAAACAAAATAAATTGTCTAGATTACGCTCGTACATGTAGTTTAATCAGAAAAGACATGTAGCAAGACTAGAAATGATCTGAGTCACATGATTGCTGATTTTCAATATATTTGAAGGTGATTTTACTAATCGTAATTTTGATATCAAAGAGCCTAATTTTATATAGGCCCACCTATGACCCTACCCATGACTTCGGTATCTACAGGCAAATGTCAGTAAACCAAACGAAATAAAATGAAGCGAATGATGAAATTCCGTCTTAGGCTATCATGTTGACTCAATTTTCAAGAAAAAATAATGGCAATCATACTGGATTCGTATGACATTTTATACCTACTACTTAGAATATCGGTAAAAGTAGTATAGAATGTTTAATCGAAATTTTCTCGAAATTTCACCGATCGATTTTTTTAAAATTGACATGAATAGAATTGCAATACACTGTAGATTGATGAAATTAAAGTCGCAGCTCTGGTGGATCTCAAAACATAAAAAGTTAGCTCTGACGCACCGTGTCTGTACATAGTTTATACAAGTGTATGTACAAGTATTCATTTAGTGCTTCATTCATGCCAAACTATGATGGAAAGGAAGGCAAGGCTTGTTGCATGGGCGGTTACATTCAACAATGTGTCCGAAGCAAGGAGAAAATACATGGATGAATTTCATGAGGAAGCCCCACCTCCACCGACAGTCCATCGTTGGATGAAGAAATTCCTTACGTATGGGGATATGAATAAGCGTGAAAATGGAAGTGGTCGTCCAGTGACGGCTACAGGTGACGATATCTTTACCTCCATCAAGCCGATAATTGAAGATGACCCGAACGTTTCTACGCGTCGCATAAGCAACACGCTTGGAGTCTCGCAAAGTAGCGTCGTTCGCTGTCTTCATAAGAAAAAGTATCATCCCTATAAGCCAACCTTCGTCCAGGAACTCTCAGATGACGATCACGACCGACGTCTCGAATTCTGTCAATGGATCCTCAATTCCTCACTTCAGCATCCTCAATTCCATCTCCGAATAGTTTTTTCCGACGAAGCTGTCTTTCATGTGAATGGAACTGTAAATAAGCACAATCTGCACTACTGGAGCACTGAGAACCCTAAAGCTTTCGTCGAAAAGCTTCATGACCGGAGATCTGTCACTGTATGGGCCATGATAGACCATACTGGAGTGCTGAGTTACGACATCAGTGAACTAACGATGAACAGCGATCGGTACTGCAATGTTCTGAAACAGCATGTTATTCCCTTCTTGCGACGAAACGAAAACCAGAGCAGATTCTATCAACAGGATGGAGCCCCTCCCCACTACAGCAACGCAAGTCGAAGAATCCTCGACGAAAATCTGACGGGTCGGTGGATTGGTCGAAGAGGACCAGTTGAGTGGCCACCCCGTTCTCCAGACCTTACTGTTTGCGACTTCTTCCTGTGGGGAGCGTTAAGAGACCGAGTGTATGCGCGACTGCCAAGAAATACGAGAGAACTGACAGCCTGCATTCGAGAGGAAATTACTTCTTTCACATCTAACGCCTGCATGAAGGCCTATGACTCATTTGTTCGAAGATGCTCTCTTTGCATTCAGCAGGAAGGTGCTCAGTTTGAGTCGCTGTTGTAACCACAGCTTGTGAGGGGCAGCTTTTTCAATGTTCATAACCGCCTGTTGTTGCATTTTATTGTAACTTATAATAGATATCCCACAAAAGGTAAATAACGTTTTTTTTACTCACCCTGTATATGAGGGCCTACACTACCAAAGTAATGCATGAAAGTTGATAACATGCAGCCAAAGACAACATTTATTAGTTTGCAGCAAAGATCGGGATGTTGTTTCTAATTTTGACCATTGAGAAATATGAAAAAATTAAAAATGACTGATACATTTATGGGAAGAAATTTCTTGAGAATGAGCTCTCTGAAGTCTCGCATGACGAACCACTCATGACTCTGCAGACAATAGATGACTGCCCGGGTCAATTTGACTCTTTACATGTCTTTTGACCAATGAACTGCAGTGAGAAGATGAAAACATAGTCGAAGTCGACTTGAGTGATAGAGCCTTAGTCAGATCATCCTCAGTCGCATGTTATTTCATATTTCCTGATCGTAAAATCCATGGATTTCACAACAGCAAGCATATGTGAAAGTAAAGCATGCAGAAATGCGAGATGGAGACATTGAGATTACAAAGTGTGTTCAGTGAAGCCTGTTACATGTTTGAAAATTCAGGCTGATTGAATTGATTCCTGACGTTTAGTGTCGAAGCAGCCCACTAAGCTCTTATAGAGTAGGCATTCTGTCAGATTCATGTAAGAGAATGTTCACTTAAGCTTAAGCCGAATGCGCAGCAAATATACACGTCCCTGATGAAAGTTTCCACCTGCATCTGAATTCAATCAATGGTCATAGTTATGAAGCTCTTTGCTTTCTCTATAATCAGAGGAAAGAATTCATGATGCGTCATTGCACACACTGTTGATACACACCGCCTCATCAATAACGTTTTGACTGCCTGTCTAAAAATTTCGGCATGGCTACATTTGTCATGTACGGTACACATGTTTTAAGATGAAAATCTACCAAAGTTGTTGAAATCAATTCATGAACATTTAAATGACAGAAAGATATTTGCCGATTATCAGAGTTGGATGCTAGCCGCGATTTTTCAGTATGACACACATTGACAGGTTCGTCCTCTCTCCGATTTAATAAAAAGCATTTAAAAACAAGCAATCTAATGATGTGGTTGGTACTAACTTTATACCTTTTAGCATGTCTATCTGCATGTGAATTGAAGGACTGTGCAGATCAGTGTAGATCATTTTGATTACCTGTCCTTTTACTATCTGAGTTCTATTTCACATGAAGCAGCAAATTTAAAGTTAACTGCTGATAAAAACGAGGCCCATTTACGCTGTGTAACGCGGAAAATATCTATGCATCAGAACAGAAATTTGTATCCTGTGCGCTCGCTAGAGCCAAAATGAAACTATTGGTATAAGCTCGTTATTGGAATAAACTTCGTTTAGGAATCTCCTAAATTGAGAAATGAATTTTGAAGAGAAGGAAAATTAGCAATTCCCATTGCATGAGACGATAAAGCCACGAAAAGTCACTTTTGCGATGCTTTCTTGAGGAATCGAAGCTATTTTTTCAAATTGGAGATAAAACCCTTTGTCAAAACAAAATAGCGCGATTGTAGTCTACCAGACCAGTGACCCGCTTCTGACTCTGCCAGCAATACGTTACCATACGCTAAGCTAAAAGCAGCATAGAAATGCTTTCATGGATCATCAGCAATGGACAGAGTTCTGAATAAAACAGTGAAAACTATAAGTCATTGACTAACATGGAGAAGAACTGGACAACCCTTTTAGAAACTGTTGTTGTAAAATCCTTCTATGTATGTAACGGAAGGCCATTTCTCAATAATCTTCAATAAACAATCGCTTAATGGAGTGATGTGGTGACATGTATGGACACTGTGCTCTTCAGCAGATACCAATTACACAGTTCAGCATACAGACTTTTCAAAATAGAATTATATTTTTATTTCCAGAGATCATTCAGTGTCGATGGAGATGGGACCGGCAATCGCACAAGCGACTCAGCGAGTAAAATAACAAACATTTATGTCAGCGTTTTTTGTAACTCTAAAATCACCGTAGTGCCTACTAGTGTGGATGATGCCGTAGAAGTAGCAAGACAAGCAGTCGTTAAGTCTATAAAATCAGATTCGGCAAGTTTAAGAATGCAATTGACACCAATATCCCATTTCACGGAATGCAACAGTGTGATAAATTGCGATGAGAACCCGTATGTTGAACTATATTTTGGTAGCATCATATCCATGATAAAAGACGTTGATTATTCAATCAACGATCTTCCGAAATGCATGATGAGGTTTCAACTTCATCAAGGTATTGACACGATGCACTTGAAGGTACAAGTGATGGAAAGGGAACTAGAAATGCAAGAAATAGTTACGGAACTTTATAACAAAGCTGCTAGCCTTAAGGTTTCCTCTCACACAGTCGATTTAGGAAAATATGAACGCATTTACAGAGGTGCCGATCCAGTTGCCAGTTGCTGACAGTTGGAATTATCAATATTGGGCAACACAAACGTATGGTATGTGCAGATATTTGAATATCATGTCAACTGACTTTCCATCACTATCATCCTCAGAAGCGAGCACAGATACTATTGTGAAATATGTTAGGTGTTCTACTTCTACTGATGAATGCGATTCTCCGGTAGAGATCGATACATAAAATTGACAATGATAACAATGGAGAAAACAATAGCACTGATGACCTTCATGCAACATATGTCAAAAAAGAACTACTTAATATGTGTCATTTTGAATATACAAATTGTGACAACACAAACACTCTGTTCTTTTCATTCAATTCGATATTTTCATTATCAATTGAGAGGATTTATGTCTAGAGCGTCCACTATTTCAACAAAATTGATGTTTTGTTTGGTATAAGGAACAGTAAACAGGAAATCACAGTAATTGATGGGTATATTTGAATAATTGCATTTATTTACATTTATGTCGACAAAAGTTAAATCAATGGATTGATATAAACAGATAGAGTTTGAGCGAGTTTTTTGTAACTGAGTTTCGAATCGAAATGCATTAGATGTATTATATTTTTTAGTCAAGCAGGTCAGAGTATGTTGTAGTATCGAGTTTATTATGGTATAAAGCAGAGATCGATAAAAGTGTCAGTATGAGACATCGTGATAAAACGATATATCATCTTCGAATGGCTACCCCTATACAGTACTCAATAGAAAACAAGAGAGGACTAAGATTTTGCGATTGATCGTTGATTTCACTTATGCGTGGTAGGAGGGCCCATCTGCATGTATACCCAAACGCAAGACAACAAATGAATGTGTTTGTGAGTCTAATACTCATTTCCTCAGCGCAGTTAAACAGTTTTGTTTCAGTCATCAAATTTCCTATGGTATGATGGCCTAGCCTAATTCCTGCAAGCAGTGTGGAAAATTGTTTAGTCCATTGGAACAAAATCGAACTAATTAACCCTTTAAGTCACAGTGAGTCGATGGGACCCATAATTTCAGTTTAACCCTCAGAGACCTGAGGCCATATTTTTCTATTTCACTTTTTGCGCTGAGGATATATCAACCTCTCATGTCAAGTAAAATCATCATTTTTGACAGTGAATCTACATCTACATTTCATTTCAATTGAATCAGTAGAAGTGTGGTAAAAGCGATTATCTGAAGCTTTATGGTGACAGAAAATATCGTAAAGCCGCCTCTTAGTAGGCTACAACTGATGCTGTGCTAAATGTGGTTGACTTATAAGAACACCAAATTTTCGCATATACTTACTGAGAAAGTTGAAAGACACTCAAAGGATTAGTTATATCGACCTGTTACACGCAAACATCATTGCTATACTTAAAATCAACTTTCCTAGTGTTTTGATATCGATTTAAGCAGGTAAACTAAGAATATGTGAAAGGGGTCCACTGGACCCTCCCTCAGGTCTCAGAAGGTGTGAAAAAGTTCAGGTCTCTGAGGGTTAATGACCGATTATTTCAACATACCCGGTTCCCAATATTCAACAATGGCACTGAGTGCATGACTTTTCATAAATTTAAATCAACTTTGTAAAACTGCCCTTGCTCGTTTTCCAGTTGTCTCTTATTCATTACAGGAATTGATTTGTCATTTTAGTTACACGCAGTACCAATGTGTCTTAGAGACCAAATGACTATCCTGCGTTCCGTCACATTTAGATTTCGAGGCTGGGCTCAGTAAATTTACAGACTAATTTTGATGCAGTCAACTCACATAATGATGTGCTGAATTAGCGCTATCCATATGAATGTCACTGAACATTGTTTTGTAAGCCGACTCAACTCTTAGGCTTATGCATTTACAATTTCCACATAGGGAAATCAGGCGCTAACCCTAGGCACACAGTGCGTAGCATCGGTCTCTCATTCTCTTCTTTCCTTCCTCCGTTTTTCTTCTCTTTTTTTCTTGAAGTCTTGCAGCGACAGAGTAAGTTGACGCCGGCAGGTTTGACAAAAAGAAAGCCGATCGCTGGATCCCTGCACGTAAGCGGCTACGGTGTAATCGTCATACTACTGAATAGGCAATGTTTAGTGGTGAGGTCCTGCTGCAGCGATCAGGCGGCCCTGTTTAACGTAGTCTAAAAAAGCAATTCCCCATTTAGCCATGGCCGACCAGCCGCAGTCGGCGGGCACCTATCCATTGCGTTTTAGTGTTCAACTTTGCAATATACGACCATATATATATATATATATATATATATATATATATATTAATGAAACAGTCAATTCCTTTTGCATTAAAAATAGATCTTTTGTTTTTTGATTTCATGATCCACTAATTCTGAACGAAACTGTTCAGTGACCCCTTTGTTTTGCAGATTTTTATCATATAACTTAATTTTTGTGTATTTTGGAACCAATTCATTTTTTTTGCAAATATTGTTGTATAATTAATATCGTGATTTAATTTTATGCATTTATGCAAAGACCTTTCCGTTTTTCTATATTGACTTTTTTCTTCTGGCGATATTGTTCTCAAGATGATAAAAGAATGCCATTTGATGGTAAAGTAACTCATATTTTGCGACGTTTCGGACGGCAACGACCTGTCCATTTTCAAGCTGTAAATAACAAAATGCTGCAAATGAGATTTGAAATCTCTAAACTATGCATTTAGGCAGCGAAGACAAAATGATTAGATCATGGACATCTTAACGAAAGCAAAATTATCAAACGTGCTGATATCAATAGCATGCATGAAGATATCGTCTGAGTCAATAGTTATAGCACATTCAGATGCCTAGTGAGTCCTTTATCCTTAACATTAAGAGATGGGCATCGTTCCTTTATCAAAATGGCCTCGGCGATTTGAAGGCTGTTTGTCTCTGGGAATCTTGTCAGTACTTCCATTCTATCTATAATCTGCTTCGGTTTGATGTTATGTTGTTCAATTGAGTGATTTTTGATGGATCCCTTGTTTTCATGTTGCTTGCTCCTCACTTTTAGTTCATTTGTAGTGTAGCCAATATATTGAGCTCTATTACAAGAACTCTCTTGACAAGTGTATTGGTACACAACATTATTATCAGAGTTCAACTTATCTTCCTTGGTTTTTATTGCGTTGACCAGTTTGAAGTTTTTGTAGTAAATTCTCACGTTTATTTGCCAATTTTCAATCCTTGGTTTAGTGCTGTCACTCACAATTTTGATTAAGCGTTTTTCTTCAATTAGATAATTCGACGTCAATTGACCTTTGTAATAAAAGACAATTTTGTTTTTTCCATCTTCTTGTTTGTTCTTTTCATTCTTCAGATATGTATTCATAATTGTATTCAACTCTTTATCAAAATGTACAATTGGATAATTGCTATTTGTCAAAATTCTTTTGATTTTGGCAACTTCTTGCAAGACATTGCATAATGTCTTTGCATAAATGAAAAGTCTTTGCATAAATGCATAAAATTAAATCACGATATTAATTACAACAGCATTTGCAAAAAAAAATGAATTGGTTCCAAAATACACAAAAATTAAGTTATATGATAAAAATCTGCAAAACAAAGGGGTCACTGAACAGTTTCGTTCAGAATTAGTGGATCATGAAATCAAAAAACAAAAGATATATATATATATATATATATATATATATATGTTTAAAAATTGGGGATGGATTAAATTTACCGATCGAAGATATTCAATTTTCAATATCGATCCATTTCCATGTCCTTCGGACAAGCATGTTCGCGATAAAAAGCAAACATGATGTGAAATTCAAAATCACTGAAATGTCAGGAATGTATTAAAATTGAGACAGAGTTTAAGGAAATGTGAAGATAACATAGCAGCACAATAAGGCAAAAGTTTCATGAGTAGGAGATGTCTAAATATTACAGCAAGATGGAGAAAGGACTCAAAACTCACCACCTAGGAATGACATTGTTCCAAGTATCACTCAGAGTAAATTTCACTTTATTGCTACCGTTGCATCTTTTTGTCCATATGGCTCCTTTTACACGCCGTTCTTTGCTGTTCTGTTTTAATTATTTGTGTATTCCAATTGATTCTGTGGTCACATGTTAGCGAGTGATCAGCAATTTCACAGTAAGTGTCCATATTACATAGTGACCTCTGATGTTCCTTCGTTCTCTCATCAGTCGTTCTATTTGTCTCTCCGATATATGACCAGTCACAAGGCTTTGGGCGTTTCAGCATGATCTGCTGTTTCAGAGTTGAATATCCTCTACTTTAAGTCATGGCCTCTGTGCATATTTCATGTCTTATCGTGGGTTACAAATCAGCAACCTAGATGTCTACTTGGAGTGACACAGAAATCTCCTCGCCTTTGACTGGGAGATTCTCACCGTGCAACTCCCTGTCGACAGTGGGTTATTGTACAGTACATATCTCCTACTCATGAAACTTTTTGCCTTATTGTGCCATGTTATCTTCACTTTTCCTTAAACTCTATGTCTCAATTTTCATGCACTTCTGACATTTCAGTGATTTTGAATTTCATATCATGTTTGTCCGACGGACATGGAAACGCATCGATATTAAAAATTGAATATTTTCGGTCGGTACATTTGCCCTATCCTTAATTTTTAAACATCAAAATAGAATGGGGTTTTTTCAACTCATACATGTATAAACGACCAATTATTGACCTTAATGCCAACCTTAGTTCAGTTCACCTGCTCTTCAGACTTGTCGAACCAGTATTTCAGACCCTCAGACGATGGACCGCTGAAGCTGTCCTGGATGCAATCCTCACACTACGTTCCGATGAAAAGATGGTGGAGTTTATGTTTTCGTGGGTTTAGAACTACAAGCTTCTAGAGATCCAATAGCTCGATGTCGAGTGTGTCAACTATCAGATTTTGTGGCTCTGATTTAATATTGATGGCCGACATATCTTCATGACAAAGTTGTAGTAAGTTTGATATCTCTTCTGGATTTCTCAGGAGCAGGAGAGCGATTCTTCAGTCCGATATTTCGACTTTCTTTAACAAGAACATGCAACAACTGGTAAAATACATTCAGATTCAGAACATTTATGTGGATGGTCAATTGGCAAAATCAATAGCAAACACCAGACAAAGACAAATAACAGATAAGTTAGTAAGTCACTACAACAAAGTTATGGTGAAAGTCAGATTACTCACAAGAGCATCTCTCCAACATTATTATTTACCAGAGATAGTTGGTGCTTCTGAATGTGGAGAGCTTCCAAAGACCGTCGAAGAGTTGCGTTCCGCTCCACATCTAAAATTCTCCAGCTTATACTGCCTTGTGGTAATGTCTGATGAACCAGTGTAGAATGTTGGTTTTTACTGGTGTAATTTTAGACGTGGAGCGGAACGCAACTCTTCGACGGTCTTTGGAAGCTCTCCACATTCAGAAGCACCAACTATCTCTGGTAAATAATAATGTTGGAGAGATGCTCTTGTGAGTAATCTGACTTTCACCATAACTTTGTTGTAGTGACTTACTAACTTATCTCTGTTATTTGTCTTTGTCTGGTGTTTGCTATTGATTTTGCCTTCAATAAGTTCAATGTTTGACCATCCACATAAATGTTCTGAATCTGAATGTATTTTACCAGTTGTTGCATGTTCTTGTTAAAGAAAGTCGAAATATCAGACTGAAGAATCGCTTTCCTGCTCCTGAGAAATCCAGAAGAGATATCAAACTTCTTAGAGCACAAGGAATGGCTAACCCATCTATGTAAAACTGTACAGGTCTAGAAGCTGTAGTGATAATGAAGGCTTCTTTGCTCAATTTTATTCATCTCTTCGGTTGAAGTATTATTACCAGGCATTCCTTTGCAGAAGTTGTTTTACTCGGTGATTTCAACGTCCACAATTCTAACTAGTTGATTTCTAATCACTCTGATCCTGCTGGCGTCAAGCTAGAAGCCTCTTCTACAGATTGTTTCATAAAAAATGGATCACCCTTAAACATCGCCTTAACTTCAACTTTGTCTAACTCCGCCAAACTTGAACGAATTTCTCTGAAATTTGGAAGATATGTCAGTTGTGCTCACTAATATCATTGTTGGAAATTTCAAGCATGAATATTGAGTTGTTTTCCTGTTATAGATAAAAAAGTAGTAGATAATTTGATCTTCATTTAGCAATGTTACACAAAATCATACCTCACTCTTATAAAATTACATTTGTTTCCTTTGTTATGTAATATGTTGTTCTACAAGCCAAAAGCTATCAAGCAAAACAAAAATAAAGAAAATCGGTCAATCAGAGCCAGTATATCACCATTATTCATCAACAATAATGTAACTGCTACATGTGATTAACTGGACTTCATGTTCCATAGCTTCCTGACTTCGTTGCGGTGGTGTTGGCAGCACTCCTGATTGCTTTCAGCTAGAAATCTATCTCTTACCGGTTGAAAACAATACAAAGCACAAATGAACAATAACGAGATCGCATTCACAAAAGGCAAAGTGTCAGCCTTGCTAGAACAAGGGTTTTCTTTGCGAGCTACAAGCAAGCGACTAAATGTCCCTTACACAAATGTGCATCGATGGCATAATAATGATTTTCGACTCTCGTAAAGAGGGCTCTGGCCGTCCACGCAAAACATCCAAACGTAGAGACCGCCTAATTTTGAGATTTGTTAAAGTTGATCCAAGTCTCTCGTTAACTGAGATGGCTGCACTAGTCTCGTCTATTTCTAAGTCCACTATTCGTAGAAGACTTATTGAGTCGAATTTCAAGAACTGTAAGAGGCCCTCTCAGATCGAATTATCAGATCAGCATACAAAAAGACGTCTCAGATGGGCAATGAATCATTGTCACTGGCGAAATCAATGGGATCGGGTTGTCTGGTCTGATGAGGCATCAGTCCGTCTGAAGGATAGTGATGGTCGATTGAGATTATGGATAAAATCTGATCAGGAAATTCCGAGACATTTGCATCGTCCCCGGGTACAAGGTGGTGCGACTCTACTGATTTGGGCTCACATTTGGACCAATGCCGCTCTGAACTTCACATACAGCAAGGAACCATGAATTCTGAACGTTATGTGAATGTTTTACGAATGAACATTGGCCAAATGACAGATCAACTTGGTGATCCATCGACTTGGTTATTTATGGATGATAATGCTACGTGTCACAGCAGTAGTAGAGTCAACTTATGCAAGTCTCAATTAGGGCTTAGGACACTATCTTGGCCAGCTCGTTCTCCTGATCTGAATCCCATAGAAAATGTATGGAGTATTCTAAAACGCAACGTTCGTCGTTCACTGCTACCTACAGATGGCGTATCACAACTTACGTCACTGTTAAAAAGAGAGTGGAGAAAGTTAGATCAGTCAAAAATCAACGATATCATCGAATCAATTCCTAGACGAATTGGTAATGTCATTGACAATACGGGTAGGGCCACAAAATATTAGCTTCTTAAGAACCGTTGCTGTATCATAGCTTATCAGATTATAGAAGGACATTTAAATATATTAGGGACATGAAATAACATGAAAAATGCTTTCTGTGTCATACTTATGCTTTATTTAGTCAAATTTTGGGATGATCCACTTTTTATGAAACGGACTGTATTTTAAATGACATGGAACAATTAGTTCTGTCCCCCAACCCGAGGTCCACATCGTCATGGAGGCTTTTCCAGTTTACAACGAACCCAGCCTTTGGGCAGTTCTGACCATTGTCTGATTACCAGAACGTCCATAACTTGAGACTGCTTCTGAAAAACCTCACAGAAGACGTATTTGGCGCTTCAACCGACCATCCTTGGATAATCTTATAGATTTCTCTGGTCACTTTCCTTGGAATGATGTGTTCAATTCGCTCGACAGCTGTTGTTTGGATGACATTTGTTCTCTTGTTGGTGAAGTACTTATTTGTGGTATGTTTTCGTACATTTTCCTCAACAGCTAGTAAACCAGCATCTCCGAAATTGTTTAACCAGGAGTGTGCAGCAGCAATAGTTATGAAAATAGGAATTTCCAATTCTTCAAGCGTTTTTCCACCGCTGAGAACCACACCGCCTATCGTTTCGCTCGCAATTTCTGTCAATCAATAATGTGAGGGCCAAATATAAGAACATGGAGTGCGTTTCTGCGAAGTTACTATCGTGCGCAACTAGTGGCCGGCGTTCTGGTCTTTGTCTAAGGCAATTTGCTTAATAACTTCCGTGGGTTTAGTTTTCCACCTTTGCGATTGCATTCGGAATTATCCGCTACATCATTCAGCGACTGACTAAGACTAAATTGATTGTTTGTTGTTTCGTCGCTTATTCTACTATTTATCCATGCACCCTGGGACATCCACAACCTACAGCCAACGATGCCCAGATGCCAGTCTTCAGCATCTGTGAGAGGTAAGAAGGTTGAACTCTTCAAAGAGTGCTGAGCCCGACGATATACCTGCGCCTAAGAAATATGTTCTAGAATTGGCTCCAGTACTCACTCAACTGCTCCAACTATCTTCGGCAGCGGTTAGGTGCCCTTCTTCTTGGAAAGTTGCCCACGTGCTCTTTACTTCAAAAAGGGGAGGTAGAAGTGATCCGTGCAGTTATCATTCAATTGCAATCACTTCTATCATAAGCAAAGTGTTTCGAATATTTGAAGTCGGAAGCCTTGATTTCCAATTTTCAGTCTCATGGTTTGTTAAGTGATCGTCAGTATGGGTTTAGAAAGACTGGCTCTACAGGTGACCGCATATGTGATTAATATTTGGCAATCATCGCTTGACAAGTTTGCAGAGTCCATAGCATTCCTCTCCGATCGTTTCACAGTCAAAGACGGTGTCCCTCAGGGTCAAATTATTTTAACTCTTCTCTTTCTTGTGTTTATAAATGACCGCCTAAGTCTGACAAGCAATCCGATCCACTCGTTTACTGATGACTCCACTCTTCATGCATCCCTTTCCTACTCCAATCAGAGTGCTTGCAGCCAGTGTCTAGACCAGGATAGAGTGAAATTGAACTCATCTATTGAGTCTGACTTACACAGAATTTTTTGTCTTGGGATCACTACAACTGAGTACTGTTTAACAAAAGCAAGACTCAGTCAATTAGTTTTTCTCACAACCGTGTCCAAGACAGTTTACACCATCACTATGGTAGGTGAGAGAGAGAGAGAGAATTGTTTATTGGATCACTGAATGAGAATCAAAAAGCATTACACGTTTACATTTCATAGCAAATTAGAAAATAGTACATAGCAGCATAAAGTCAAATGTCAGAAGTCAATCGCAAAAGGTTGACGAAATAATAATAGACGAGAGCGGAATAAAAGACTTTTGACGGATGTTTGTTCGACTATAAGGAACAGACAAAGTCCACTGGGGAGCACAGACGGCATAATACTTTTAATAGCATTATCTGAGCTATATGCTGATCTAAAAAAGTTTACGGTAAGACGTTCCCTTCTACTTTAAGACCCTGCAACCTACAGCTCCCTTTAATTTTCAAGCAACGTTCTTATAATTTCTTCAGATGTAGTAGATCTTCTCCTGAAATGCCAATAAATACGGGACAAGCATATTCCAGCAGAGATCTTATAAGACCACAATATACAGTCAGGAATTCTGCGTCAGTCACAGAATTTTTGACTCTTCGCAAAATGTACATTCGCTGTGCACACTTAGATCTTATTTCCTTTACACGCCCTTTCTATTGAAGGTCGTCATCAAGAATCACTCCCAAAAAGCGCACACGAGCGCAGAAGTTCACTGATGGAATTAATGATTCCACACATCGCTGCTCTCTCATGGCACGTTCCCTGCAATAAATCAAACCCTTTGTCCTTCCAGCATTTAGCATCAAATCGCTTTCCATTGCCCACCATAAAACATTTGAGACCTCTTTATTAATGGCTCCAATATCTTCATCAAAATGTTGCCGTCGTATACCCGATATTATGCATATATCATCAACATACTCGAGCATCACAGAGGTATTAAACACAGGTTGCAGTGTCGATACATACATGCCAAAGAGGTATGAACCCAAGATAGAGCCTTGCGGCACCCCACTTGTGATGAGTCGAAAATCGCTATAATATCCGTTTAAGCGCATTCTCTGACGTCGATTCACAAGATAGCTTTTCAAGAAAAGAATAAAGCCATTTGGTAAATTCTCGTCTTACATAACAGTATATGATGATTTAGTTTGTCATAAGCTTTAGACAAATCAAAACTGAGAAAAAAGTCTGCGCTTATGTTGAGGTCGTCAGCGTGTCTTGTCAAAGTGTCATGAGCAGCAACGACTGCATGAGTTGTTGATGAATTCCTCCTCACTCCAAATTGATTCTCGCCCAATAGTGCAGTCAACCGAGATCTCAGATTGCTCAAGACAATCCATTCTAGCAATTTTGCAGGAACAGATAGCAGGCTGATTGGCCGCAAACCGTGGCTGTTGTTACTGGGGGATTTTGGAACTGGAGAAATATCAGCGAGTTTAAACAAGGCAGGGACCTTTCTCTGTCGAAGACTTTCAAACATTAAATGAAAGATTTGATCAACAAGAATAATGGCCGACTTTTTGTATAAAAGAGATGGAACAGAGTCACTTCCAGTAGACTTGACAGGTAGGTGCGACAGCTTTTGCCAAACATCCACAACTGTAAAAGACCGAAACCGGTCATCATCTTCTACATCATCGCCCATAAATTTACTGGATGCTGCATGCATTACATTGCAAAACTCATCATTGATAGAATTAAGTACTTGGTGTGGAGAAGAAGTGTCCCTCAAATGCGAAATCAATAAATTCTGTCGTTTGACTCGCTCTATGTTAACAAAAGACCACAAACTTTTGACCGATTTTGATTTTCTTTGAAAAAAGGATCTTTTTGCTTGAAAAAATTCTTCTTCTACTTTCGCCTTCAAAAAATTGTAACGTTCCCAATGTCGAGACCAAAAGCATCAGAATCTCTTATAACCACTTCAGTTTGGGGAATTGAACTTATTGCCTGGAACAAGCAGTCATACATGTAGAAGATCAAACATTTATCGTCGATATCATTTGCAGAGTAAAGTCTTTCCGGATTACTCAAGAGGAATCGTCGCTCAAACTCAGTTATATGAGATTCTCTCAAATCATACAAAATATGACGCTGACATTGACTCTCATCGTGTAACTCCTGTGAAGGTGCAGTTGTGGTCCGAGGTTCCAGTAGGTGGTCCAATTTGAACTGTGGGCTATAGAATTCAGCAATACAACTCTCGACGAAAATCAAGTCTAGATTAGCATTGAGTCGTGTGGGAGCATTAACAATATTCTGTAGTGGGAATTGGGGTGTCAAAAAAGTACGATCATATTGGTTCAAATCTCCACCGATTATCAGGCGACAGTAGTTAAGCTCATTAAGGACAGAATCCAAAGCATTTACAAGAATCTCAAGGGAGGATTTCAAGTAGGTACTGTTTATGCCGGGAGGCAAGAATAACCCAACCACAATAAGTCCAGGACGCATGACTTGAACCACACAAACCTCAAACTTATCAAACTCCGGAAACATCAGCTGAATGGGTTGGTATCGATACTTAGACCAAATAGCAACTCTACCATAACCATTATCATTTATTCTATCAGTATGATGACAACAATAGCCGGTCATGTTATAAGCTTCAATGTGAACATTGGTAGACAGCCAAGTCTCAGTACAAATGATGATGTCAGGATCAAATACCTGAACTTGAATACGAAGATCGTCAAACTTATTACTTATGGATCTCAGATTGGAGAGAAACAAGTTTGGCAGCCCAACATTCACTTTAAAGCTGTTATTTCTGCGAGTAAAATCACGATTTAAAATTTTTTCTCTGCTTCATCAACGATAATGCCGTTAATGAATAACTTCTTGTTCGTAAGCACGAGTCCTTTTTTGCCAATTTTCGATTGATTTCAAGCGGTAGATTTTCTTGAATTTAGACTTTATTTAATGGAGATGAGGCTTGCTTGAGAAATCTGGCTTTATTCAGAAATAGTTTAACTGTTCTTTCTGGTGCCTTTACTGCAATTAGACGCGGCCTGCCATCATTTCGTGGTTTGCCAATTCTAAATACATCTAACGTGTCGCACTTCATCTTTCAGCTCAAGAACTTGAGCCAATGACGAAATCGCATCTTAACTCGATGAAGCATTGCTACCGTTAACTACACAAGCATTTTCTGTAAAATTTCTCACAATGAACGACTTTTTCCGTCTTCTTGAGTCCAAAGTGCAAATTTGCCTCTGCATCGACTTCATAACCTTCTTCACATCGCTTATATCACTGACACAACTGTTGCTCAGGAGTTTGGCTTTAGTTTGTAGATCCTCAATTGCCCTATCGTTTTCTTCCAACATATTATGTAGAAAGTCAGTTGAACTAGTTGCCTGGTTTCTAACTTCAGATATTTTTTCATCAAACTGTGTGGTCATTGATTCACATAGTGACTTGGTTTGACTGACGAGTTGGGAAACTTCGAGGCGGATCTTTTCATCAATAGTCTTAAAGATCGAACACTTCAACTCTTCCATCCTTTTCTCTAATTCTAGCATAATAGACTTTTTAGCGATAGGCCTATCAGCACTGTAGTTTATGCATGACTCGCATTTCAGGCAGACGAAGAACAAGTTTTGCAAATTTTTGTCCGATGCTCTAGAGTGGCCAACACAAGCTACATGAAAGCGCATAGCACATCCTGGACTGCCACAAGTTATAAGTCGCTTGTCTCTATCCTTTGACTTTAAATGTACCACGCATGGGTCAGCATCACATGCATTGTCACAAATTTTTATCCATCAAAACTAAACCAGCGAAATCGAACTCCAGACGTTGCGAATAATATCCAGCAGATGTTCCACACCATCAGGCCTCTCACAAAGAAACCATGACTGTAGCACTCTAATAAAGTAAACTACTATGTAGATATCGAATATATTGACGTAACCACAAATTTTGCCTCGCGAACAGCTAAGCTAATAACTCACGACCCCCTTTCAATTTTTATTCCCTTTCAATGGAGAACAGCATTTCTTTGCCTGGTGTATCACTGTCTGACTCATTAGGCTGGTCAGTCCACATCCGCCAAGGTGCCGGACGTGCTTCCCAACGTCTTGACGTGTTGTTTCGAGACCGTACCTACTTCAGCCCTCATCAGTAATTTGTACTCTATAAAGCTCAGATTCCACCTATGTAATGGAGTTTTGCTCACATACTTGGTCATCAGGTCCTCAGAGCAATATGTAGACATACTTGATCGTATTCAGCACAAAGCATTTCGTCTGATACACGTAGATGATGCAAGTGTTACTTCAAATTTGGCATCACTCGGACACGTAGAGCAGTCTCCTTTCTTTATCTCTGCTATCGCTATTATCACGGTCTTCGCTGTGATGAACTTGCTTCTTCTACCCCACGTCCTCGTTCTTTTGCAGATGCATGAGATGAAGTGACTACGCAAATCCATACCGTCAATTTTCTTCGATGTCGTACAGATAATTTTAAGAGATCCTTCTTTCATAGGACATTATGGTTGTGGAATAGGCTTCCTTTTGGAAGTATTGTCAACCAGAGTTGGAAGTGGGTCGTGGGTCATGGGTCAGATGGGTCAAGTGGGTCACAAAATCACGTGCGTCACGTGGGTCGAGAAGAAGAGAAAGAAAAATTTATATTTCAATTGAAAATCAAAAATCACAAATTCACAAAGTCAAATAATATATATGCATCAGCAAATCAAATTAAGTCAACAAAATGATTAATTAATCTTGTAGCTAGAACCACAAAGCAGTTTTGTCTACGTTTTTTCTGACACATTGGTACAATTACCCGTTCATTCATCATTTGAGGGATTACATCATACAAAGGGTGATCTATACAATGGCAATTCTGATAAAACTGTACAAAAAGTCTCTTTCGACGCATCAAGAAATTGTCGAAGGTATTTTCACAATTGCAGTTGACATAACAAATAATCTTCTTCGCCCGGTCGTGGGTCATGTTTTTCCGAAAAGTTGGTGGGTCAGGTGGGTCGTGGGTCACATTTAGCGTGGGTCAGGTGGGTCGTGGGTCAGACTTCATTGACCCACTTCCAACCAGTTTGACCCATGATAGATGTGACAATCTCAAATACAGTAAACTTCATTTATTCATATTCTTATCATTCATGAAAAATGATTGAGTCTGTGTCACTAAAAGGGGTTGATGGATGCACAGTCAAAATATGCAACACTATTGACTTTCACACGCCTCATACAGTTTCGAAAGGGGGAGGAATTCACACAAATTAAAGGCTCGAAAACAATTGCTGCTGTCTACTGAGAGATGTTGGTTGGTGGAGAGAAATTGTTTAAGAGTACAATTGTGTACGCTCGATTCTCTGTCGCTATGTCTGACGATACCCAATGATTCATTTCAGAGATGCAGCTACTGAAGAAGGTTTTATTCATCTTGAAAATTTTCTTGCAATGCCAGCTGACCTTCATTCTGTTTGTTTCGTTTGATTTCGTTGGTCTTTCGTAGAAAATATCCTCTGGTAGAGATTAGAATGGTAAATCTCTGGTAAAGATTGATCAGAGCCTAAATTTTTTTGAAATATGTAATTGATCAAAATATCTCATTATACAGAGTGTCTCAGAACTATGAAGTCAGCATAAAGCATCTATGCAGGTAGTTTAAAAACCATCAATGACTGCAAAGTACGGTGCCATTGTTTGATTTCTGTGTGTAGTACATCATGTCAAACGCTATTGCTGATCTCATACTTGAAAGCTGTTTGAATCTGAATTTTATGAACATTCATTGTCGTCTGAATCCTTCATATTCTGATAAACATTAGTCATGTCAAGTGAATTCAGCTTGCATTTGAAGAAAGTAATCAAGATTTGAGGTGATATTTTAAATACGAGAATATCTGTGAAGTCCAGAGACAATGGAAAGGCACTTATGACTCTGAATATCCACGTCGAGACACAATCTCCCGAATGCGTGACAAGTTGGAGAACGCAGGAACAATTGGAAGCCTCCCAAAAGGTTGTTCAAGAACTGCGCGGTCAAATGACATTGTCAATTTAGTTTTCTCTGCATTCGGTGATGACTCAAGAAAATCAATCAGACAAGCTGCTTTAGACTTGATTCTCACAAGAGAAACAATTTAGCGAATCCTTCATGAAAGCAACATCTGACCTTACCGCCCAACACTTAAGCATGAATTAAATGAAGATGACTTTGATAGGCGGGTCGACTTTTGTGAATGGTTTTGCGTGAAACAGTAACCGATCCAGACTTTCGAAACATGATCGTATGGTCTGATGAGGCCACGTTTAAATTGAATGGTCGACTCAATCACCACAACAGTATCTACTGGGCTGAAGAGAATCCTCATCAAATTTTACAGCATGATGTTAAGCTCCTTGGTGTTGCCGTATGGGCATCTTTCTTCGCGCAACTTGATAGGTCCATTCTTCTTCAACGGGACGGTGGATGGTGAGAAGTATCTGGAGCTTCTACGTCCCCATGTAATATAGGAAATTAGGAGATTGTATCCGAATGACGAGGAGCTGCCATACTTTTAACAGGGTGGAGCTCCAGCTCATTATGACTCCATTGTACGAAGCTATCTCAATTCCTGAGTTGGCAGTGCCATCACTTCATGGATTGGACGTCGTGGAGACATTGAGTATCCCCCAAGAAGTCCTGACCTAACTCCATTAGACCTCATAGACTTCTTTTTTTGGGGTTATTTGAAAAACAAAGTTTACAAGAATCCACGTCCTCTCAATGTGCAAGAAATGAGAGATAAAATCACATTAAGTGCAAGAAACGTTCTGATGGATCTCATCTCAAAAGTCTGTCGCTCTGTGACCTCTCACTGTCATGAATTAGTCGCTGTCGATGGACTGCACTTTGAACATTTACGTTGACAAACATGTACAAAATTTTCCATACTGTTAGTTTGAAATAAATATCTGTATTATTTGACTCAGAAGTTAATAGTATTAACTGCCTACATAGTTCTGAGACACCCTGCATTAAATCAAAATATCATCAACATACATGCTTCATATCTAAAGCATTTAGCCGCTCAATATACTTTCGCATCACACATGTTCCATGCATCTCATTGCTCATTGGATACATGATAATCTGAAATAAGACGACGGTCATTGATATAGAATTATCCCTTTCACACAGACTTACTACGGCTGGAACTCTGTGAGGAGATATTTTTTGACACTTCGAATCGACGAGAAGTTTCGTTTTGATATTTGATCTGGCATCAATAAAAATGGGAATACTCGTATTTACATGATGCCGCTAGTGATTACTATCACAACGTACTCGTACATGTAGCGGCACTCAAATATATCAGTTCATCTATATGTACATTGCAAGCAAATTTATGAATTATAACCTTGTCCTCATGCAATTTTCTATTCACGCGTTACGCATGCTTACTCCATTTGCTTTTCAATGAATGTCATTCTTACATCATACAACTTTCTACCAAAATCTGACATTAGCGGAAGTAAATGAAATTTGAATCGATTGCCATGAGAAGCAACAAAATATTAGGTAGACGATTTTTCTTGGATAATTTTCACACATGTAGTATCTAGCATAAAAAATGCATGAATAAATGATTTAGGCCTACTGCAATCTTATTTTTTGACTTCATTTGATTAAGAAATGCAAAATTTGAAATTTAGTCTGTAGGGCCCTCGACAACCTAACAAATCATCTCTCTACGAGTTATATAGGTAGCACTAAAAACGAGAAGTCACGAATTTTAACAAGAAACGGAACCTTTGGCATTTGTTGTGCATGAACTTGCTTATAAGATAATTTTGATGAGGTTATATGTCTGTTTATCATGTGACAAGTGATCTGATACACTTGAATCTTCATAACAAATCTTAACAACAATTTTGATACTACGAGGCTTCTACCTAGATAGACCTAGAATCTTGAATGAAAATGAAACTAAAGATGATATCAGAAAAGGAAATTGCACTGACATCATTCACCCTTGCAGCATGTGGGTCAGGTGGGTCAAGTGGGTCAAAGATGTGGTGAGTCAGGTGGGTCGTGGGTCAAGTTTCGTTGACCCACTTCCAACTTTGCTGTCAACATCTGTCAGCGCTGAAGCATTCAAGTGAGTAGTCAAAATTCTTCCACTAAGCACTATGGAGAGTTGAGTTGACAATGTGAAGTGTCTCTTGTCTTAGGAATTTCTCCAAGAAATGTTATCTTGGTTTTTTCATTGCATTTTCGTTATTTCCACTTTGATCCCTATGAGTTATACAGATATTGGCTCTTACTTAAGTCATTTTGTTTCTTGCGCTCCCCTATTTGTTTATTAACAAATAGAATCTTTTATTTTATTTATTTTTTAGTATTTCTGTACTGAGCTACATATGAAATTATCCCCGAAAAGCTCGTTAATTACATGCAAGATCTCGAATGCCAGGTCTTAATTATGAACTCAATCATGAAACTCAATCATGAGTCTAGTAACTTTGCGTATTTAGTTTCTGCATATTATTACAATACAATATGTAATTCAGAGTCCAAGCAGTCTAGCAATGTAAAAACAAATATAACTTTTGAGTTCAAAAACAAAATTATGGACAAAGTGGATATCAGTAGTATTCTGCATGACAGAAGTATTAATCGACTTGTTCCAGAACAGGTACAGGATTGTTATCCTCCGAAAACTTATTTTACATTGAATAGCCCTGTCTCTTTGAAAATCTGCAACTATAACAAATTTTTGAAAACGCTAGATAAGTCTGATTTGCATGATATCTTAAATTCTAAGTGTAAATGTAATGATCACCCTTCTTTTGTTAATGATTATCACAAACACGTTTTCACAGGTGATTTGAATTTTATTAATGAACCTGAGTTTAAAGAATTGCTTGCTCTAGGAACGAAGCATCGTTTACCCAGGAAGTGTAATCATAAAAATATTATAGACAGTATCACAGTTTCGCTCGATAAGCACATAGCTAAGATGTGTAGGAAGCACAAAAGAATTTTAAGAGCTGATTATTCGGATTGGAGAAATAAGATTTTAAAATTAGTGCGAGATAAACTATATAATAATAATAAGCTCAAGAACCAAAACAGTAACAATAGCAAGAATACAATGAGTAATAGTAACATTAATTCTCTTAGCAAGATTAGCAAGTTACTGCATTATTATCATGATAACTTCATTATTACTGCGGTAGATAAGGCTAATAGCAATTATGCGTTCATTTGCAAGAAATTCTATGTTCTGGTTTTATTACAGGAACTTGGATTTGATTTGAAGACATTAACTCCTATAGGTAATAGTACATACATACCTGTTAACATAGAGATCAATAGTTTAGTTGTAAATCATAAAGAGATCATTAGTAATTTCTTTCATACCATTTGTAATAAAGATAATCTTAAACTACCTCGATTGTATTGGATACCTACACGTAAATTGCATAAAAACCCTTACAAATTTCGCTTCATAGCAGGTGCTAAACAATGCACTACTAAACAACTTTCGACTAAGATTAATAAAGGCCTAACCGTTATAAGAAATTACTTTAAGGAATATTGTAACGCTATCTATAAAAATAGCGGAATTAACTGTTTTTGGAGTATAGTATCTTCGATCGAATTCCTAAATAAGATTCAAAACATCAATATACATAACGTGCAAATTTTTGACTTCTCCACATTGTACACTAACTTGAATCATGACGATGTTATTCATCACATTTCTGACTTGCTAGATTTAGTGTTTAATGATTCGAATAGGAAATACTTATGCATCGGTTATGAAAAATGTTTTTTAGCTAGTAAAAAGTATCAAGGCTATAGTGTTTTTACTAAAGATAACTTTAAGGATGCTATTAAATTCATTATTCATGAAGTTTACGTCACTTTTGGTGGACTGGTTTTTCGACAGATAAAAGGTATACCGATGGGAGGTAATTGTAGCCCTTTGCTAGCAGACCTTTTTCTTTTACACTGCGAATATCTTTTCATGTCTAATCTTATGAAAAGTAAAAAGTATGGTCTAGCTAAACTTCTATCGAATACCTCTAGATATATAGACGATCTGTGTATTATTAATTATAAACATTTCGCTTCTTTAATTCCTAAAATTTATCCACCAAGTCTGGAGGCAAGTAGAAGTGGAGATAATGATAACAACATTGAATATTTAGACATTAAAATGCAAATCACTAATACAGAAGCGGTTACCTCTGTATTTCATAAGGTTGATAACTTCAATTTTCCTGTTACGCTCTTAACATTTCCTCAAAACACTATGCCTTACAAAATAGGTATCAAAGTTTTCGCGGGACAGGTTTTGAGATATATTCGCATCTGTACACATGAGAGCGATTTTATTGAAAAAATAAATCGTACCTCCACCACCCTCATTGCGAGAGGTTATAATCGCTTTGATCTTAAGCGCAGTGCTGAAAAGCAGTTACACAAACACAGAGAGACTTTATTGAAATACGGTTATTTCTCCGCTAAGCAACTTTTGGACAACTGCCCGAACTTTATTTAAGTTCCTTTTCCATATTTCCAGTTTAGTCAGTTCGAATCATCTCGATGGCGTAGTCAATGTATCTGACTACATGTCCGAGATTTTTCTTTCGAGGCTGCTTTCTTTAAAGCAGGGCCCCGCTTGAGCGAGTTTGAACGTACAGGAATTAAGGGGCCGAAACGTGAATCTTGCTCAAGTTCCTGCTGATGACCTCTATTGCTTTTGTCCTCATCAACTTTATCTCAGCATATATCAATTATCTGTTTTAGTTGCACTTCATGTAACCTGTGGGAAAGCCAGATCGGTCCTTTGGAGGGATCAAATTCTTTACTTTTCATTATCTTCAGCTTCATCTTCTCACTTCGATTGAAGCATTTGCGTAACACCACACGTGGTTGACCAGTTATCCGCATTAGAAATGACAGGTCTGTTTGTAATTGTATTTGACTGATAGCAGATTGGGATTTAGATAAGTTACAACGTTTGAAGTATATAAGCAGACACACAAGTGTCATGTCTATAATCACTCCTTTTTAGACGCTAATGTCATAAGTAAGTTGTTAGATTTATAATTTTGTTTAAAACGCAGTACTAAGTTATATTTTTTTTCTCTCAGTTTTTAGTTAGGCCTGTAGTATCATTATTTTTCTTTATGATCTACCGGAGGTTAGCCTCAACCAATTTAATTAAATGTTTTAGCAGATGTCATAATTAAATGCGCATCATGATCCATACTTCATGAAATCCTGATCTTAATGTATTGCAGCGCAGGTAGTCAATAATGGGGAAGAGAGAAAATGGTCCTTTCTCGAAAATTTTTTAATTATACCACCCGATTTAGCGAGAATTGGCTGTATGTATTATCAAAATCAACATAAATGCTATTGTTGACTAAAATTATTTCCAATAAGCTAAAAGATGCAATAACTGGTTAAATAGCAGTTAAGTTAAATTGGATTAACTGAGTGATCAAAAGACGTTTTTGAATAAAAGAAATCTCATGGTTGGTGATAAATTAGGTAATTGTTTAAAATAATAAAAGTCGCCATATACCTGCCGGAAATACAGGCCAGTCCGGTCAGACGGCCAGGGTCATGGGAATCCGACTACAGTTAGAATTCCAAGCTTCTCGCCAACGAACTGTTAAATCATCAATCTTTGGCTTCTCTGCCAATGCTTACTTGACTTATTCTCATAATTTCTCATCAGCTTTGCTAGTCACATTGACCAGCCTGCTTATAACCGAGGTGACATGTTGGATTTGGTGATATTAATATCTCTCAACTGCTATACATGTTGACCGACGTATCTCCGATCATAAACTGCTGCTTTAGAAATGGTGTCTTCAACGTCCTCTTCTGATCTATAAATCAATCAGTTATCGTCCGTGGAAATTTCTCAATGTCGGCAACTTGCGCACTGCACTGTTTTGTCTTCATCAATTCTGTGTGATCCCATTGGCTGGAGCAACTTATGCAGCACCTTGTGCAGATCTACAGTCTAACGACGAATTGTGCTGTTGATAAGCTCATTCCTATGCGACATACAGCTTTTTCAAAAAAAGGCCGATCAGTGGTTTGGTCGTGAGCAGCGATGAATTTAATGCTCAGAGCACATGCTTATAGCGATTGTGTAAGTCGTCATAACGTCAACTTCTTAAATGCAAAAAAGAGCTATTCTGGCGCAAGAAGATACGATCAGACTTTTGCAATGCTCGACATCGCTGTCGTTCTTTTAATACTATATTTGGTCGTGGTGAATCGCCAATATCTGAGATTTTAAAAGCAGACGACTTCAAACACTAATTTGCTGGCAAGGTGGAAAGAATCATATCATCAACAACATTCGCTTATCCGCCATCCTTCTCCGTCCTTCTCAGATGATCTACAATTTCAAGCCTTGATGGCTCGAATATGTTTTCTCGCCTTGATATCTCAACGACACTTTTTCACATACATGTGCAATGGCAACCTACATGCACATTTACATGTATTTGTAATACATCCACGAAAATCAAATACATGCTGGACATGCTTTCTTTTTGAATTACAATGACTTCCAGGTACGAGCCACTCTCTTGTTTAATTTTGCGGTTCTTAGACACATGCATTTTGACACTTAAACACTAACCATTTGGTGAAAACGATGATCTTAAAATGATTGAAATAAAGCCATTGAAAAGCAACGCTTAGACAGAAATTTGCGCTAAAGCTATCCATAATTCTCGGTTACTAACTAAGTACTTAATGAGTGCCAAAATCTTCTTTCCATTTATTTAAGATCCAAAAAATGATAACAAAAATGATCGTCAAGTTTAGCCCAATAATTTCCGTCCGAAACATCCGATAAATAATTTGAATGGAGGGTTTCTGACATTTTACCTTATGTTCTCCTAAGTATTTAGATCCCACCAGATAACGAATCTTTAAATTTAATTGATGAAATATGTATTCCTTTCAGAATCAACCTTGATTTTATATTACATTGTAGATGTCGTGAAGATTCATTCGAGCATTCCACGCGATTTAGGCTTGCAACACTGTATCGAGAATCTATATGAATTTTGAAGTGATATCAGCTGTTTGGCAGTACAATCCCAAATGTAGAAAATGTGCCGAAATTTTATTTATAATTGCAAAATACGAATCGTGGGAGATTAAAAGCAAAGATGGGGTGTTCCCATTGATGGATGCACCCATCTGCCATATGTGCCCATTTCCCTCACTATACTCGCGATTATTCTATTGCACACATACACAATATGTATATATATATATACATGTATGTATATGATTTTCCAATATGATTTTGAATAAGTTCATTCCCATATGTGAGAGAGACTGGAGGAGTTTAGAAAGTGTTTAATTTCGTATATAAAAAACACAACAAGTAGATGTCTTATACGATTCTTGTGACTCAAAATAAACACGGGGCCATTCGATGGCTCTCCTTCCGAAGTAACACCATAAAATGAAAAGTGGATGCAGGTTGAAAGTCACAATTTATAATGAGTGAAAGTCAAATCACATGACGACAACCATTACTTGAACTTAACAGCAAAAAGAGTGTGACAGGAATGACCTATGGACTGCGTTGATTATATTCAGACACAAAGTGATCAATAAATTAAGTTGTCCTACAGATGACAACAACGAGAAATGTAGGCAATATCAGAAGAGGCAACGAAAATATAAACACAAAATGAAGATCAATGTCAAGGAAAAATACAAGTAAATGCTGTAAATAATGAATGAATTAAATTATTTAATGAAACTAAATAAACAAATTAACTAAAAATAATTAAGAAAAAATATTGATAACAATTATAATGTTTAAAATATAATAATTAATAAATGGATGGTTTTCATAATCTGTGGTCCTATGGAGTTTGAAAATTCTATGTCAGCTAGCATTTCACAAACTTTACATTCTATTAATAACTAAGTGGACCAAGTTATTATCAACCAAGAAAATGGTCACCCTTCTTGGATCTTGAAGTAAATATTGCATAGATCATCAAACTACATATGCCTGGCATCACAAGTCTTATCATTCCGATATTATTCTTAGAAAAATTCTTTCATTCAAGCGAACGCAAAGTAGATTTTATGGAATGAAGCATCGACTCCTATATATATATATATATATATATATATATATATATATGTTATACAGAGTGGTCAAAAAGTTACTATTGAAGCTGGGACATTCCCATAACGACGTCTAAATGTTTCATAATTTTAATAAACTTATAGTTAATAAGACTTAAGGTTTGCCCTTAAGAGGACAGGTGGTGCGTTCCCACCGGCAGACATTAAACGTTCAAGGCGCGTCAAACTTTTGACTATCCTAGGACTACATTTTAGAGCCAAACTTGACGAGATCGGTGTGGAGGACCTTCCCACTAGTCCATTTTTCAATCAGCAGTTGATGTTAATCAACTATTATTACAATAACTTACAATAACTTACAATAACTTACAATAACTTACAATCAACTATTATTACAATCAACTTATTATTCATCTATACAGTTGATGTTAAACTAATTATTCGCGTAAACTAATTATAATTTCTCTCTTATCTATGGTATTCTCTCTTCTATGGTATTGCTATCGATATCTCTGAACCGCGGATTCAAAGTGTTGAGATTATTGATTCATTTTGCGTAGATTGTGCATTTTCCCCTACGATCGATATCTTCAATTTGCTATCTCGAATGCGCTTTCTTCACCGCGCGCGTTGACTGAGTGCTTTTCTTTGAGCGACGTAAGTGATTTCTGGCTGTCTGCTTACCTCAACGCAAACCGAATGGTATTGTGTGCAATAATGCCTCGTAAGTTGACGTTAGATGAAAGAAAGTTTGTCTTAAAAATGTATTGGAAGTATGAGAACGCACAGAGAGTGATCGCTATGTGGAATACTACTTTTTCAACACCTGCTCCTACAAGGTTGACAATTTATCAAATACGCGATAAATTCGAAGAAACAGGGTCAGTGTTTGATGCTCCACGATCTGGACGCCCTGTGAGTGTAACAACTGAGGAGAACCAATCAATACCTTGTTGCTCAACCTTTACAGCTAAGTCCCAATAAGTCAACCAGACGTTCCAGTCTCGAATTAGGAATTCCTCGTGGATCCTTAATCAATATCCTTAAACAACTGAAGATGAAGCCATACATACCACGTCTCCTTCATGGCCTTCATGAAGATGACCCTGATCGTCGAATGCAATTTGCGGAACATTTTATCAGCGAAGCGAACGATAATCCTCAAATTTTGAACCAAATCGTTTGGAACGATGAGGCGCAATTCAAGCTCAATGGACATATCAACAGACACAATTGTGTCTATTGGACTTCAGAAAACACTCACATCACAATCGAAACCCAGCTAAACCAACCAGGCGTGACTGTTTGGGCTGTCATTACATCTTCTGGAATAGTGGGACCTATTTTCTTTGAAGGGACAGTTACTGGTAATGCTTACTTGAATGCCTTGAAAATAATTGTCCCTCAGTTACAACAACGTGATGACTTTCAACAACTTTACTTCCAACAGGATGGAGCCCCCGCGCACTATTCTTTAGCTGTGAGACAGTATCTGGATGACGTTTCCCCCGGAAAATGGATTGGGCGCCGTGGTGCCGTGGAATTCCATCCTCGTTCACCAGATCTTACCCCGATAGATTTTTGTGTGTGGGGAATTGTTAAGGATTCGGTATTTGCTAAACGTCCCAAATCTCTTGCTGATCTGCGAGAATTCATAACTGAATCGCTCAGTGACATTGGCAGGAACACAGATTTATGTCGCAAAATTTGCCAAAGTGTTTTCTCGAGATGTCAAGAATGTGTTGAAGCACAGAGCAAACAGTTTGAGTATTTACGTTGATTAGCATTTATTAGAGATCTTTTTCACTAATATTGCCTTTTAATGTTCGTAGTGGGCTCTGTTTGCGCGAATTATAGGCCTTATTTAGTTTACGCGAATTATACGAGCTCTGTTTACGCAAATCATAATTAGTTTACGCGAATAATTCGTGTAACATTAACTGTATAGTAACTTTTTGACCACCCTGTATATCTAGGAGTCCATGAATGAAGCTACTGTGATGAATCCTTATCTGAGTCAACTTTATCTTAAATGACAAAACAGAGCGGTTATAAAGACACTTATAAAAATTTAAAAGTCAGTGGTAAAGACATAACAAAAGCAATAATTTCGAACGCAAGGGCTCCTGGCACCATATGACAGTCCTCATGCTGTCCCTGATTTCATCAGGTTCATGCCCTGAAGTTAATTGACCAGGAATTCTCCCTAACATCAGCTTCATGATATTGCTGATTGAACCTGCACAATCAGTAACCTGACCTAAAAGAGATCCTCATTTAGATTGTGGCACGAGCAGTGCGTCAGAAATGCGATCAAGCATTAAGCACCGAAGTCGATGGTCGGTGGCAAAGATATTTTTGAATTCGCGCAATAACCTTCGACAAGGATATTCTGACGCAGGCAAAACATTTAATGCTTGTGCAGTAGTAGAGCACTATGGTGAGATCTTTTTTCGCAAATTATGAGCTGCCTTCAATAAAATAGCCTGGAAGTTGTCCAACACTTCAACATCAAAAGCTGTTAAGTGAGCGATGTCACATATGAAAATCAAAGTTGGCAGAACCATCGCTTTCCACATACAGTATATACGATATATCGTATTTTCTCTGGAATGTTTAAGTTGGCATTGAGCATACTAACAGGAGATAGTCCAAAGAAAGCTCCATCAGCCTTTTTATGCGAGCCTGTACATGTTCGCAAGCAATAAACTTAGACGACAAAGTAATACCAAGGTGCGTTGAAGAATCCCGCAGTGTTAACATCTGATCACGTAATGACCATCTAGGAAATGTTTTTAAATGTGATTTTACAAAAACTGTGCCATGACTTCTCGTCTTTGAGGTCTCCATGGGGTTGATGAAAGATAACAGCCAGTAAATAGCGAAATTTGATACAATGTCCAATAATTTTTGCAGATTACTTTGATTTGTTGATGGAGGCATTGAGTCGTCGGCATAACAGATTGCCGGCACATGACAACCGCATAGCTGAACGCCCAATTGGCTGTTATCAAATTGTTCGAGGAGAGGACGAAAGAACACATTAACCAAGACTGGTGAGATTATGGCACCTTGTCTAGTTCCACAAGGAAGAGAATTCTGGTGAACGCTGATGCTGTAGACAAATTTGTCCAGTAATTTTTTTATATCAAATTCCATAGAAAAAGCCAATTTGCTGATGAGAGATAATTAGCTAGACGATAAAATAAGCCACCATGCCAGATGGAAGGGAAGCATTTACGAGCATCCAGATTCGCAGCGAAAACCGGTGCACCGCGACACGAATGATGCTGAATGGATTCCATTGCCAGGATGGATGCATCCCTTGTACCACGACGTGAAGTAAAACCAAACTGCAGCTCATGCGGCGAAAATGATGCACCTACGACATCAATCAGGACCAACTCAAGTAATTTAGAGCAAACATTCGTCAATGTAATTGGTCGGTAGTCATCAACATCATTTGGATCCAGACCGGATCGTTTCAATAAAGGCTTTATATTGTTGCTACATGCGAAAGTTTTGACCACTTGGATCAGGTTCCAATTGATCGCAATTATTCACATTTCATAAAAGCGATTGTTGAGCGATTATCATGAGCTATGCAGAATAATATACATGCATGAACAGTCGATGATATTCTGTAGAACTATTTTAAACGAAGAAATGTCTGATTATAACATAATGTGAAACTTGTTCTTGATAATCTACAACATTCATTTATACTGTAATTAATGAGAAAAAATAATTGTCAATTGATCGCAATTAATTGATTGTTCACTTGATGCAATTAAATTGATTGATTGTTAGCAAAAGATGAAACCAATTAAATTACGATTCATTCTTTCCAATCCTTGCCGATAAGTGCGCGTTTTAAGTGTACCTTATTTTGGCGCAAATGTAATAAATTAATTAGTAGAGCAATTACTAAGTAGGACATGTCCACTAGAATTATTAATGAATGCTGTAAACAGTCTGAACTAGGTATTTAATAATAGTAGATATTCCAACGAATGTAGTTGTGACGGCTTCGCTCAATTTACTAAGTGTTCTGCTGCTTATGCTGTAACGAATTTCATATCGGCGATCATAAAAAATATACATAACGACGCAGGTGAAATCGGAGATTTCTAGATCGATTTCAATGTTAATCTCAACAACATTTAGTAAATCAAAGGTTATCACACTAATCATCTCAAAGCACACAACTTCATATCACTCACCTCTTTAGAAATCTCCACAATTACTGCATTTTATATATCCCGGTATTTGTGAATGTTGATTACAAACGCTGCATGCCCTGGATTATAAACCACTTCAATTTACAAGTATACTTCACTAATATATTGTAACAAAATCTCGATTTCTGTCTGCCATGATCACAAACTGAAGCGAAATGCCACAGTCAGTAAAGTGATTATGGCAGGGTTGTAACCAGTCATGTTTTACTCGACCCAACCGGTAACCGATGTGGAAAATCTCAACCCAACCGGCCGGTCGACCGGAATTTTTCTGACATCATGCTTTTATTGAATTAAGGTTGCATGGCCCTACGAATCTACCATATGCCTTAGCATTTCTAAGTAAATCTGGAGTAGGTAGAATGGATTGCATCCTAAAATCCTATTTGATATGGCCCGTTCAATATATGTAATTATAGTAGGACCTTCAGGTATTCAACAATCTGACTGCTGGTAATGTCTATAAAGAGAAAATTACTAACATTGCTTATGTAGATTTGAAATTCCTCTCTTAAATACACGTAGATAAAAGTCTGTTCAAAAACTTGTCCAATAGAAATCATTTCTTCAATTTATGAATTAGACATCAAAATGAAATAATTTAGAATGTGCGCCTAGCATTTGCACATACGCAACCCACCATTTCTTTATCATGTTAGATTTAGCCTCAATGGGTTAAGCATTACAAACGCTTCCTCACCGATAATGAAGACATATCTGACGCAGCACTGAATTAGATTTCCTCATTCACAACAGCAGACAGACCTTTTGACTGATTGGATATCAAATAGTGATGTGCGGTTATAACCATGGCCACGATTAACCGCTGTAACCGCGGTCAATGGCCGGTTAAGGTTAAAAGTAACACGGTTGCGGTTAACGTGATCAGTGATTACTGTTAATCACCACTACATTTTGAATTTTGTTCCTATTTGTTTCACTATAGGAATTTTATGTGAGTGATAATCGAATGCTGTCATTAAGTTTGACAACAAATATAAGATATTTAGCGAAATCTGAATAATATCAGAATCATAATGGTATCATGAGAATGAATTTTGCAGGTAGGTACGTTGGGTTTGTGCATTTTTTACGCAAAATTAACAGCTATGTTTGATGGCTGCTTAAACAAGCAGACGACTATAATTTCATTATTTGCTACAAGTTCTAATCTTAACTATTGCAATGTGTACATGCTGGCACAAAATATCAAAGTTAATAACATTTCGAAACCTTGGCGCTTGATACCGATATCTTAGCTTTCTATTTACCAAGACTACTGATAATTCATATTCAGGCCACCATACTGGGATATTTACATGTGCATGTAGGTTTAGATCAGGGCTGTGGAGCCGATGCGTTATCCCATCGGCTCCGGCTCCACGACACTGATGTGAAAGGCTCCGGCTCGGCTCCGGCTCCGGCTCCGACTTCAAATTCAGGTTCTATCTCTGCTGGTTATCCTGGATCCGTTGAACGGGTTTTTTGGATAACGGTGTGGCCTTTAGAGGCTTGCTACAATCATCAAATTAGTTTTCATTAACAGGCAACGACTTAAGTTAATAATGAAAATGATAATAGCCTAATATAATGATAAATAACATACTTGTCATATATTTTTGCATGAATTGACTATCTCTGAAAGATAAAATAAAATTATAGCCTGGAATGGTTAAATTAGATAAAGATCTCCCGCACTGGCTAAATATAAATTGGCCTAGCCTGCAACCAGTCTACTACGAGGCTACATTAAATAATACCACATGAGTGATGATGATATACCTAATTAGCCGTCACAGGGTCCGAATAGTAGTATAAGCTTTTTAACAAAGCTTGAATATGAAACTGGACAGCGTATGCCTCTAAATAGCTTATAGGGCCTGTATCTACTTGAACATGGAAAGGGTATATATAGGCTATATAGCCAAATATACCGTATCAATAAAGATATCAATTGCTTTATTGAATATTAAAGTGTATATAGGCTAGCTTAGGTTGTTATTGCTATTTGTTATTGCCTTTATCCAATAGTCTGTTGGTCCATGAATAATATGATCGGTGGGTAGCCCACGACTCATCATCTGTAGAAATTGTAATTTAGATAGTCTCATTGCAGTGTAGGCTAGAAATGTACAATTGAAAATTATACTTGAAAAAATTAAAAATATCAAATTTAGGACGAGTTTTGTAATTCTATGCAGCAAACTTAATAAGTTAAGGCTTAACTTACATTATGTTAAGTTCGTATTTTTCATTATGGCGTAAAGTTGCACTAAATAATTCATCAATTATTCATGTATATTATTATATTCAATTTATGTATAACATATTACCACTATTCCTCTGATGATGGTTAGGCTGATGAAACTGAACTCGGAGTATCACACAGCATATTGCAGGGTGCAATGCATAATAAAAATTTGACTGCGAGCACCGAGCAGAAATCCCATCTACTTTGCTAGCTTTCGAATGCACGTGCGGTTTAATGCCATAGACAATAGAAAAGGGAGGTCAAAAGGCGCCTTTATTGAGAGCGTCTCAGTCTTTTTTTATTGTTTACATATAAGTCAGCATGATATCAGCATAAAGTGTTGACAGACGGAAAAAATAATAATGAAAATTCTTGAAATCCACAGGTCTATGACATTTGGGGAAATATTATTACACGATACGGCTCTTGTGCAGTCCTCCCACCCCCATTTTTTCTCTGGTCAAAAGATGCAGCACCATTGGATGTCCGTTTCAGCATCATCGGTTTGAGTGAAGCATTCCGTGTTGTAAAAATCTACGTGGGTAATTGCGATGTCATAGTCACAAACTTCGTCAGCAAGTCAACATTGTAGTTTGCCTTCGGATTTTTTCGCATTGAAATATACCCTTTGAATTTTGAAGTCAAAGGAAATTCATTGTGAATGAGATACCTTTAGAATAATAAGGCGCTACTAGAAGTTGCTAGGTCGCTTATTGCTATAGCCATGCGAGGACTTGTAGTCAGGTCATTCGTGTGAGTGTGAAGAGTTATCCCTCCAATCACAATTGATCAAATTGAATAATCGATTGTTTTGAAAAATGTAGGTGGGGGACTGCACAAGAGCCTACAATACAATCTAAGGAAATTGGCATTGTCACAAATGCCAGTAGCTTCTGCCAGTAGCCATACCGATAGATGGTAACCTACATAGTAACCGTATTAGATTTAAGACATTGCGCAAGAAATGTAGCTATATTATCTTTGCTGACTGAACTGGAAATGTGTACATAAATGACTGGCGACTTGTCTCTAGGAATCTACAATCATCTAGTTAGCATGCAACATAATGGATTTTGGAGAATACGTTGTCACTAAAAGCTATGGAAATTAGTCTTACGAAACATATATAAAAAATATTACACATGTTTGTAAATAATACATATAATACAAAAGAAGGCGGCAACTGCAAAAGAAAGATATCGTGGAGGACAGATCATTGGTATACTTAAAAGACATATCTTTAGATTTCAAATGATTTAATTTTTTATGATGCCAATTAATACCTTTCAAAATTCTAGATTTAGATCAAAGCTCAAACTATCGGAGCCGGAGCCGGAGCCTTTGTGATAAATCGGCTCCGGCTCCGACCAAAACCATCGGCTCGGCTCCGGCTCCGGCTCGGCTCCGGCTCCACAGCCCTGGTTTAGATTGCGGATCTTTCTTATGTAATGCCATGTAGGCCTCTATAGTGTAGGCCATCTCATGCAGAAAAGTAGTCTATTAGGGTATAATTATTAGCTAGCCTATCAAGATTGAAGCGTTTGTCAAACGAAAGAAAGAATAGCTTAATCATATAGTGTACCATAGGCCACCCTATGCGCCTCTTGTATGATTCGGATTTGTAGCGTGTGCAAAGCCGTTGTCTTTGACTACAAGTATACATGCATTTGATAAAATGCATAGACCATGAATTTTGCATAAATAAAACTTCGCATAAAAAAATAGTTAAATGAGGTAGGTCAACCTGGCCCAAACCTATCAGGCTGTTGCCAGCATTTTGTCGATATGCGAAGCATATCATGCAGAAGATTATTATGCAAGTTGCAGTCTATTACGATGACCAGTAGGCACGAGTGACTAAGGCTTATAACTGATTATATATATATATATATATATATATATATATATATATATATATATATATATATATATATATATATATAATGAAATATAATGATATATATATATATATATATATATATATATATATATATATATATATATATATATATATATCAGAGGCTCATAACTGATATTGGGTATCGATTCAACGAGCCTATGCGGTCAAACGATTAACAGTCGGATATAGACCCTACGTATGTTTCTGCGGTTAGCGGTGGGTAACAGTAAAAAATCCAACGGTTGCGGTTGATTGAGGTTACGGAAGTTTTCTGTACGGTCGGTCGGTTACGGTTAAGAAATTTATCTAACCGCACATCACTAATATCAAGACAAGAGCTCTTCAGGCATTGACTTGTGCTAATGATGACAAAACATAGCTGCATCCCCCTACTATAATCATTGGAGCTATCTGAATGTCAACGTTGAAGTCACATGCATAACCACATCGACTGACCACATTTTTTTAAGTTATCGGTCTATTTTCATTCTAACATGAAACATGGTGTGTAGAAAATAAAGATACCCACAAGGTCTTCTATGTAACCGCAGCTCAACTTTTTGTCAAGATCATTTGTGATACTTATGAGTATGCACAGCATATACGGTACAGTATATATAGGGTAATCATTGGCACCGTAAAATGGGGTAATTCGGACACCGTTTTTAGTTTTCTATGTTTCAAGTTGTTTACATTGATACTAGTGCTCTAAAATCCTACGTGAACCGCATTTGGGACGTTATTTGCAATAGAAGTGAGCTTGAAACTGCAAACCTTGTTGAAATTTGTCTGGACAATTTCTACAAGGATTATTTAGAAAAAGAAAAAATGGGATAATTCGGACACCAACAAGGTCTATAATTCTGAACGAACAGAAATAGTCAGATCAAATTGAATAAACGTTAAAGAAAGTCTATGTGCATTTGGCACACACAAAAAATGGATCCACCATTAAAGCTTCCACAAAGCCACGCATTGCACGTCACACATTGAATCCAGTCGGGTACACTAGACTTAATGGATGCTGTTGAGCAGTGAGTGATGAGTCATGTCATTGCGATGGCATCTGAGAAATATCCTCTCATATTGGAATACATTGAACGGGTTCCGACTGAAATTCTAAGAAATCTATTCGTCTGCATTTGGGTGCAACCACTGCTGAGTTATGAATAAACGACTGATTTTTCATGCTTTTACAATGCTGTATCCAGAAGACTGGCCAGATTGATTAACAAGAAGCCGCTATACCCGATCGATCGCATTGAAAAGTCGTAAAATATATTTTTTGCTTCTTTTCGAGGTTTGGAGAACTGCAAATAGTGTAATTGAAAATTGAGTACTTCGAATACTGATAACAGTTCTTTCGCATTTATTGATTCTGTCAGCCTCTGACTGTAGGCTTATGCTGTGGCCAGTTTGTAATTTTAACTTTAGAAATGTGCTTTCACGCCGATAGATTACTTCCTTTTTGCTGATTAATGTAATTTTAACTTAAGGAATGTTTTTTTACTCCGATAGAAGTATGTAACTACTTGTATCTGGACAATGAAGGCAAAGAATGACTAGGTGTACGAATTACCCCCACGGTGTCCGAATGATCTCATCTTACGGTATACACTTTGAAGTCTTGTACGAGCTGCCTTTGAACAAATCTTCCATCGTTTTTAAATGTTCATAAGCATTTTTCAAGAACCTGAATTTTTTTGATGATCCTCAGCACCGGCACCGTATGACCGGCAACAGGTTACGACCCTGGTCTGTGGCATCTTGAGATATCATTTTACTCGGTTATCACCGGTATATTGAATGCAAAAACCTGAGTTAGAAAGCAATATCCATGGCAAGATCTGTTTACTCGATTACAGGAATGGTAAGCTGAATGCAGAAATAAGAATACAAGGCAAATTCACTGCAGTGTCTTGAATAAATTATCTTGCTAGCTTGCTTGCTCACTTCGGTAACAAGGAAAGGAAACCTATGTAATATCATTATTGATTCGATTGGGTCTTGTACCCCGGGGTATCCTTATGTCAATACCAAAATCGACATTGGCCTACTTTAACTGTTAAGCAATTTTTGGCTAGTCTGAAACCATGTCACCATTTTTGGGAGGAATGAAAGCGATTCGCAGGGCACAAGCTTATGAAAGGAAATGAATAAGTATTCTTCCTTTATCATCTTTATTGTTGGGATCTTGCTTGCACTCTAGTCTCGATGACATCCTGCAAGAATGATCGAGATAAAACTTGGCACCGCAAACAGCATATAAATCTCGTTCACATTACATTCAATCGTGTCGAATAATGACAAGAATAATGATAAAAATGGATAAAATGCAAATCCGCATCTGAAGTAATCTAAATTAAAATGAAAGCAACAATAAAAAATATGGTGACCATAAAGTCAAATAAAGAAAAGGGACAAAAGCTAATAAGAAAAATAGGAATTAAAATTTAGGCAAGGAAAAATGCAGTTAGCGCACGACGGAATAGACAGAGGAAAGCATAGCTACATTGCAGGCTGTAGACTGCGAAAATCACTGACTACAATCCCAGCAAAGTGTTCGAGCCGCAAATAAATTATCGAAAGCAAACGTCGAGGAGTTCGCCAAACATAAAATGAAGGTCAAATTGGCAGTGCAAGTTCTCAGTAAGTCTACGGCAGACGCATTATACTATCCAACAATCCAATATCAAGTCTGGATTTGAAGATTCCACAGAAGCAATTCATTTTATCCGAATGATGGACAAATTATTCGACATTCTCAATGGAAAATCTCCGTTTGCTATGTACGGCAAAGATGGAGTTCATCGCGATAATATTGTGGAAATAAAACAATTCTTCGATTATGCGTCTTCGGTCCTGCGCTCCCTTTGTCTTCCTGACGGTAAACAGGTATTTCGTCATTCGCTTGTCAGGTATTTCATACCCGCGAAACTGCTTGGAGCAGTCTGCAACCTTTTCAATGTCAAAATACAGCACTTAAATAATTCCATCATTTGCCTTTGTATTGAAATACGTGTGTTACTACCAACATCGTTAATTAATTCATAGCTGTTGGTGAAACTCGGTGGGTAATAATCTCAGGAACGATCTGTTTTCTCTTCACGCGTGCTTACTATAAAATTTCTTGCATCTGTTTCGCGTTGTCGCCGTTTATTATCGAACGGTCAGCGACCGTGGATTTTCGTGGCTTCATCTCGCGATGAGTGTGTGCAGTCTATTCATTATCCTAGTCAGTGGCGAAAACTGATTGATTTTGACTGCCAAAGCGAACTGCAAAGCGGGACTAACAAATGCGGGAACGTCCTTGCCTGTCATGCGCTTTCATAAGATGGTAATTTAGAAGGCAATCATTTATTGATGAAACAATTCGCAGATTTTTGGCTGAACTAGTACACTCAATCTGCTCGCATCCACTACAAGCAGGGACGCGGAGTCGGAGACGCTCAGAGTCGTAAAAAGTCACCGACTGAAAAAATTTCAAGCTGTTGCATGCCACTTTTATCAGTAGCCCTTATACTGTTTTACCATTAGCATTAATTCTGACTTGGCTGTAAGCGACTACTAAAATGAAAAGTCAGCTAAGTGCTCATTCAAGTTTGGACTAAGGACCGCTGCAAGCATAGGACGCTCTGTAATAACACAGAATTAGAATGGGCATAGACATTGAAATCAATGCTATACGTCGTGGTCGCGTGCATGTGGTGTCATAACAACGGTAACTGAACGATGACGGCTTGCAGTGGTTGGTCATGAGACGGTACCAGCAGCCTATCAGTGTTCCTTGTAAATATTTCACAGCTATTATCATTGCTGTTAATATGTAAAAGTATTTAGATAAAGTAACTTGCAATGCATCGCCTTCCGGCAACAATCTATAACTGCTGCATGTTTCAGTAATTTGATTATTCTTAGGATCTAGCATTATTGACCTAGTTCGGTACCGAGATAATCGGCTGAAATGACCATCTTATAAACTGCTGTAGATCATTCTAAAGTCTCACTAACTTAGACAAAGCGAAAGTCGGATTTCTGTGGTTGTAAGTATCGGACTCACACAATCATGTAGGTACATATATATATTTGAATGACTTACCAGACATTCTATACTTTTTGTACTGTTGCTTGAAGGTGTAGTTCGGTTGATTTTTTTACTTTGTCTCAATCTTAACCTTGTAATCTGAATTAAACGGAATGCTTCTCACCATGCCAAGTGGCGTCGTTCGCGCACAGCAACAAGCAATAGAATTGATGATGACGTCATAAGGGAAAAAGGAATCATTCGCTATAGGGTCCATGGAGAGGAGAGGCTATAGTAAGGCTACAGCTAGGTGTTTAAATGTGACTTAAGACTGCGTGTTGGAAGTAAACTCACATGTATATTGTCGGTCGATATCCGACTACCATCATGGTGCAGTGCTGTCTTTCTAAGTGCTATAATAAGTGATAGCAATATAATTAATGTGTGCTTCTATAGATTTCCATCAGGCAAGAAATGCGGACTGTCAGAGTGTCCATATGAGTGTCCAATAATTTATCGAAGGTTTTTGTTTAGCCATGATTTCTTTATCTGTTTGGAAGCTCCCATGTCAAATATCTGACATGGGGAGCTTCCAAACAGATAATGAGACTAACTCCCCAATATTCTCAACTTCTTTAGCTTTTAGAGTGAGAAGTTGAAGTCCTATGAGAAGCTAAAGTATATCATGTCTTGGTAATTTCATTTATCAAAGCTGATAACATCTTCATTTGACTATAATCTCTAATAGCTGATAGTTTCTAGTGTCTCCATTTGATGTAAAGTCTCAGGAACTTCAACCTTTATAGTACATATCAATTAACATTGTCAATTAACTTGTTAATTAAAAGTAGGGACCTACCTCAACCCGAAATTATTTCTACGAAAGGCATATTAAAGATGCGATTACATTTTTAATTAAGTCTCAGTAATAAAATGGTGGGTAATCATCACTATGATAACACTTACATAAAATTTTCACAGAGGTACGCCTTCCGCGGTCTGCTCACTGTGCGACAGAAATTGTGAATGCACGACACGAAATAGTACAACACTTGTTTTGTTTTTTGAAAACCGTTCACTTCAACGATACACAATAATAGGCTGCAATGCTACCTGTGCGAGTACATAGCTATATGATAACAACAAAAGAACGTCACAATCACGTCACACATCATCCACTATTAAAAATACGTAGAAGAAAAGAAAAATTACTACGTTTATCATTCTTATTTAGATCAGGCTGACTTTGTTTAATTTTCAAGCTTTCAACCACAGACAACTCAAATTCCGTTTTAGCTTTATAAATTATTTTAAAGTTATCAACATTACGATCATCACACCTCTGACATCCACGAATATGCTCATTAACTGCCGTATCTGCGTTAAAATGCTCATCAATCCTATGATGCAATCTGCGCTTAGTTTTTCCAATATATTGGGCACTCGGTTCAACCGGGCAAGTATATTTATATACGACGCGCGACTTCAACAGACGATCAACTTTACATTTTAGAGAGAAGTAGGATTTTAATTTTACAGTACAAAATACGACTTTTGCTTTTATGTCATGTTTTCTATATACTTGCTGCAATTTGTTTTTGAAATCATTAGAACATTTCCCAATATACGGTACAATAGTGTATGGGACATCACCCCCCTCATCGTCATCATCGTTATTATTTGTGTTACTACTATGATTAACTTTACCACTTACAAACCGTTTAACCAGATTGAGAACAAAGTTCTCAGGATAACCATTACTATGAAAAAGTTGTAGTATCTTTTTTAATTCACTATTAAAAATTAGCCAATTACTTGAAATGATATACGCACGATTAATCATGCCCAATACTAGGCCCCTATGCCATTGCTCAGGGCAATTGGCTCCAAAGTTTAATAATAACCCAGTATACGTGTCCTTTTGGAACACACTAGTTTCTACAATATTCGTCATACTTGTGTTTACATCTAAAAAAGAAATACTGGAGCCTCCTATTTCAGACGTAAACTCCAAATTCGGATACTGATCGTTCAGAAATTGCTTAAACTTATTTACTTTATTTATGTTATCGAAAATACATATACAGTCATCCACATACCTATATTGGGAAATATACGTATATTGGGAAATGTTCTAATGATTTCAAAAACAAATTGCAGCAAGTATATAGAAAACATGACATAAAAGCAAAAGTCGTATTTTGTACTGTAAAATTAAAATCCTACTTCTCTCTAAAATGTAAAGTTGATCGTCTGTTGAAGTCGCGCGTCGTATATAAATATACTTGCCCGGTTGAACCGAGTGCCCAATATATTGAAAAACTAAGCGCAGATTGCATCATAGGATTGATGAGCATTTTAACGCAGATACGGCAGTTAATGAGCATATTCGTGAATGTCAGAGGTGTGATGATCGTAATGTTGATAACTTTAAAATAATTTATAAAGCTAAAACGGAATTTGAGTTGTCTGTGGTTGAAAGCTTGAAAATTAAACAAAGTCAGCCTGATCTAAATAAGAATGATAAACGTAGTAATTTTTCTTTTCTTCTACGTATTTTTAATAGTGGATGATCTGTGACGTGATTGTGACGTTCTTTTGTTGTTATCATATAGCTATGTACTCGCACAGGTAGCAGTATAGTGAATTCAACTGGTCTCTTGTCTTGCAGCCTATTATTGTGTATCGTTGAAGTGAACGGTTTTCAAAAAACAAAACAAGTGTTGTACTATTTCGTGTCGTGCATTCACAATTTCTGTCGCACAGTGAGCAGACCGCGGAAGGCGTACCTCTGTGAAAATTTTATGTAAGTGTTATCATAGTGATGATTACCCACCATTTTATTACTGAGACTTTAGCACTCATATTTTTTTGACTGTATCTTGTTGAGAAAGACACTGTGATAGTTTGTCGAAACGCGTCCTGAGAAATTGCATATTTGAGTGATTTTTAATTAAGCTTGTTCGATAAAGAAGATGACGTTCTTCCACTGTCTCCATATCAACCATTGGACGTTCATAAGGCTCATCTCGAGTCTCTCAAAAGCACATAAATGAAATATGTGCAAAAAATTGCAGTTCCCCTCTTTTTTCCTGAAATGAAAGTGATCTTGGTGGCTCTATGACAATGATCTGAATATATGACTTATAGGAACCCCTCGAGGAGATAGGCGGTGAGCCTTATATGTTTTGCGAAAAGTAAGTGGGGACTTTGGTTAACCTACTGCCAGTAGTGGCTACGAGTATAGAAAGGTGGAATAATTCAGTGATTCTAATTGATATCTTCACTTGAGGTTTGAAAGTTTCATATGACGTGTGAACGTGTGGAAAAAGCAAGTCCCTTGCATGTTGTGCGATTTGCACATAATTGGGTTTGACTAATCTGACAACTCGGTTATACATTTATTTTATGTATTTTTATAATAGTTTTTGACGTAATTTTCCACGGAAATCGCATGCTTCATTACTTGTGCATGAGAATGCCATTAGGCTTAGTGCTTTACGTACTCCACCTCCGATAATTAGTGTGGTCCAATTATTAAGTAATACCTTTGTCCCAATTTGTTTCGTGAAAATTATTTGCTTGATTGACTGAGCTCAATCAAACAAGTCATAGAATGCAAGATGCAAGTCACAGAGCTAGCATTTGCATTAGTATTTCAAATTCAAATTTTGAACACGAACTCTGAGAACGAAATTTAATCATTTCTTTAATTGTAGAAGTCTGTGGTTCGGATGACGATTTATCTACATCTGAGTTGCTGATTCTTTACCATAGTACATTCCATACTGATGGTGGCACGGCAAATAAAGCAGAATCCTTTATAGTTCCCGAAATGATTTAAGTCAAATTTCGTTCTCACTTCTCACCTCCTATTATAGCCTATATATACATGTATAATGAATCAATTTATAAAGCGAAGACAAGGTCAATAACAAAATATATTGAAGAGCTTTCGACTACGTCTTTATCAATTCAATAAAACATCAACTATCTAACAGAGCAATACGAAAAGAAGGAAAACATTTTTGACAGTATAACACAAAATTTTCAAAATGAGATGCAAACTAAATACTATGGTGAAAGTTAGACAAGATATCATGTTGCATAGTGTTATACATTACATTAATTCCAGGCCTTTTGGTTTTGATTAAATATCTCTCACAAATTTTGCGTTCGTAAACATTATTGAAATTACGTTGTAAGTTTTCTACTTTTATATCATTGGCAGATGGAGGCAATCGATGTTTTGATAAAAAATGTTGATGAACAAGGCTGTTATTACAATTAAGATGTTCTTGGATTCTCTTTCTCATGGTACATTGTGTTTCACCAATATAATTATCATTGCATGTGATCTTATAAACAACATTTTTTCAAATAACAAATATGACTATTATTACAAAGGCAAGGAATTGATTCTTACTTTTTTATCTGACTTATTAAAGATGGTGGAGTTACGAAAACAGGTTTAACATTCAAAACCTGAATGATATAAAAGTAGAAATCTTACAACGTAATTTCAATAATGTTTACGAACGCAAAATTTGTGAGAGATATTTAATCAAAACCAAAAGGCCTGGAATTAATGTAATGTATAACACTATGCAACATGATATCTTGTCTAACTTTCACCATAGTATTTAGTTTGCATCTCATTTTGAAAATTTTGTGTTATACTGTCAAAAATGTTTTCCTTCTTTTCGTATTGCTCTGTTAGATAGTTGATGTTTTATTGAATTGATAAAGACGTAGTCGAAAGCTCTTCAATATATTTTGTTATTGACCTTGTCTTCGCTTTATAAATTGATCAGTTAGGTCAATTGTGAACCGAATTTATGTATAATGAATATATATACTATATTCCATGATTTTTCAGTCTGCGTCAAGACAATGCCAGAAGTGCAAGTGGGGTTGTGAGATTTCTATGTTTGCACCGAAGGGTTCAGCAATTGATTTTCAATTTCTAAATGCTGAATCCCCATGACCAAAGCTATTCAGTTTTTAATGACAAGTGATAGTTATCGCAATAGGCTTCGTCGAGACCGAAGGTCGAGATAAACTTTTACTTAACAGCGCGACGGAGACGAATTGCACGGTTTCAGCGATAGAAATTGACAACAATAAAACCTCTAAGAATGGAAATTAAGCTTCATGCAATGCACAATAACGGCACATAAATCGCGCGCATTTTCACTTAGATGCACCTGCCAACGTCTGTATCATTGGATTAGAATCAGTTACATGAGTAAATCGAAGCTTTTCATTGGTTCTTCATGTCCAACTTAGCTCCCTCGGATGTGCCGCGACCTTGAGTCAATTTCCATTCCAGCGAACTTCAGATAAACAGTTTATTTATATGGTTTCAGCACTTTGTCATACATTGGGGGGCTGACAGAGCACTAAGTTAGCGCATTCTTTCATGAAATAACGCTACGCAAATCAGACTGAGCTTTGCAGTAAAAAATTTTTTAGACCATAACGGTGGACAAATACCATTAATAATAATTCGATTTCTATGACTTAAAAGAACAAGGTGCTGGCTCATCAATTATAGAAATCTTAAAGTAAATACTAAATGTCAGAATATCTTTGTTCTACTTCTATTTTCTGAAATAAACGTTTGCATACAATGAATACATGCCATACAACCATAGTGCGATAAGAGATTTAAACAGTCATGTAGCGATAAATTCTTTGATAAAATTTATTGCATGATGAGGGTCATTTATAGTCCGTCCAGCAATAAGCACTAATATCGATCGAGTGTTCGAGCGAGGCGAACTTATCTGATTGTCTCGACCACAGTGATAAATTGCCTTGTGAGTGTAGTGGTCTGTAGAGATGACTTTTCTCAGTGGTCAAGACTAGAAATAGACCCCATAATGGCAAGAAAACCTATTTTCCAATAGGCCAAGAAAACCTATTTTCCAATAGGGCTTTACGAAAATTCAAATCTGAATTCTGACGAGTCAGAGCATTAATTCTCAAAACTTGTACAATAATTTATTTTGGATCTTGATGAGTCAGTCGGTGAGAATAATACATACTCGTACATTTGACGAGCTTATCACGGACAAAATTGAGTCAATGATATTATTTTTGGTTGACAGTAGAGATGTGCATCGGAACGGATCTGGGGCTGAATCCGATCCGTCAGCTGGGATCAAAATCCGAATCCGAAGGGAAGAAGATGAAACTGAACAGATGCGATCTAATAACTCAAAGTTTCAGACTTTGAATTAGATGGATTCTTCGAGGTCGCGATTGCCATTGAACGGATACAGATAATCTCACAAAATAGTTTCAAAATCGGATCCGACATTCGGATAATCCAACTAATCTGAAAGAACTGTTCCAGTACAGACACTGGCTACATCGTGCATACTACTTATATATCCTGCTTCTGATTAATTGCTCAGATCTAGTACCTTTATAACTGAATGATTTGGGAAATCATTTTCGGCTTATACTTCAACTCATTCGGCTATACTTTCAACAATGCACAAGTATGATATACTTGGATGTACAAAAAAAGTACAAAAGGCTATCCAATATTTCATACATTGTCTTTAGAAGAATGTGAAATTCATGTACGGGTATCAAAGTCTTCAAAATAGAAGTAAACAATCAGAGGAATAGTAAATCTTTGCAAAGTACACACTTAAAGTATCAGTCCTGGACGCTATGTTTATACTGTAAGTTTGTGTAAACTACCGTGTTATTCACGACTGTTACTGAAATTTTTCTGATTAGTCATGTTGGTTCGAATATAATCAAATTGCAAAATCATTTAATTTGGCAAGTACATCTTGTTGTAAATTCCAAAGACATAGGAGACTTTATAGGTTCCTTTCAAGCAGTAGCCGAGATTACAAAGTCATCGTTGTCGGATTAACTCGGATTTTCATTGAATCCTATCCGGTGCGATCCGCCTATTCAAGCTTAAAAACTGAATCAAGTCCGAATCGGAAGAGAAGAAGATGAATCCAAACGAATGTGATCCAATATGCGGATTCTGAGTTGCACACCTCTATTTGACAAATGGATGTTAACTGACAATTGAAGCTCGTATGTGTATCCCAATTCTGATTTATTGCGAATGCTTGGTGTTAAAGGCAGGCGAATAACTCCATATTAATCTCTATCACTTGCTACCCCATTCGCAGTAATAGAGACGCCAGCGTTCGTAGTTCCACACTTTACAGTACAAACAATTACAATATTCACAACAATATTACATGCTTCTAGAATGTTTCCAGTTCCTGAATTCTCTTTGCATTACTAATGTGTTGGACGTGGAGATGAGCGCGACATATAGTTCGGCAGCCAGAGCGAGTTTCTGCAGGAAACAAGGCCGAAAATGAGACTTTCACAGAATGATGTGCACACTATGCCTACTCATGCGCGTATCTAGGGGGGGGCTAGGTGGCCTAGGCCCCCCTAAACTATTTTGCCAGTAGTAAGGGAGTTGCCACAAAAAGTGCATATTCTCTCACAGATACATGTAAATGTGGAGGGTGAAAGTGTAGAAACACATGTACAGCATGTGTATGCATGCCTTCCTTGTACATGCCATTCATGTTTTTCGCTCACTATTGTCATTGGCGGAACTCTGACTGCAGTTATGAATTCTGTAACTCAAATTTTTATCAGAAAGCATACTTCACATGTTATGGGTTACTTTGAATACGGTACCTTGTAGGCCTATATGCCTGTGTAACATGAGCATGTACATGTAGGTCTACTTAAGGCCTGCTAACAATTAACTTATGATAGTTATAAAAATGACCTCATTGCGAATTATATTGACCGTATAGGCCTACGGGTCAATATTGATCAGAAAGCATGTTGCAACAATTGTGTAAGGCCTATCACACGAGGTCATGGCCATTCAGTCATTCAGTGGCGCCAATGCCTGTCAGAAAAATGGATTTTGTTCGGATACATTAAGCAATTTTGATGTAAGTTTACTCGTGAAAGTATGTACGGCCTAGCCCAGTCTACCTCAAATCTCATAGGTAGGCCATGACAGCCTAAAGGTCAGTGGTTCGAATCCAACGATCGCCAGCACTTACAGCTTAACAAATACCGTACTGAGCTTAGTAGAAATGGTTCCTACGCACGCCGGACTATCTGCTCTGCTACGCTAACCGCGCACATTTTTGCGATCGATCATGATCGTCATGCATCTATTCCCCGTAGAAGTATGATAGGGAAAACAATGTTTCACTTTTCGTTGACGATATTAGAGATTCGATAAAGACTTCCCCAGTAGGCAGCTAGGCACTCTCACTGAAAGCTCTACATGTACGTACATGTAGTTTACCCTTGCTTTATTTTGTTTAGAATCGCCTTCCTTGAAATCAGTTTCGATTTTCACATATGGAGTCGAATTAATTTCTCAGCTGCCCACATGTCATCGATGAAGTCTATTGGATAAATATGCAAGTAAGTCACGTGCACATACCTTCCGTAGAGGTACATGTAGCTCATTTCATTAACCTACGATATTCATAAGCAATACACAGGGAAAGAGTAAGTGGGAATTGAGCTATAGGCTACTACTTTGAGTTTATATGTAAGCTTACGTATGCATTATAAATTTATAAAATAATTGTAGTTAAGGAAATAGATACCAGCTTGCGCTATGACTAGGCTGAATCAAATAATTTCCATCGCTTTGAACCAAATCAACAGCTAAGTATTTTGACATGTTGGATCTTAAGACAGAATACGAATAATTTTGCGTTAAAAGGGAAAAAACTAATGTCGTGGATTTGAACCGACGAAATCAGCGCATGAGGCAGACGCTGTAGCGATTGGGCCATTGTTTTTTATAATGGTTGGATGTCAGATCTAACTTATATGCTATTTCCTTTTTCATTACTGCAGAAAATAATCGTGCAGTATCGTTGTACTAGTATCAATATTTATCAGTACTGATAAACTGTGCCTTTTTAATCACAACATAAACAAATTTTGTTTTTGAAAAAGAAATGATACCTACTTTTCTAATTTCAGGATGTCTGAAGAGCCGCCAGCAAAGAAGCAGCGAACGATTGCGGAGTATTTTGTTCGCAAGAATTTGCCTGCAGCATCCCAAGACGAAACACCTGAAGACTCACGAAGACCACCCGTGAAGGATAGGCCTACAGCTTCCCCCGACATTGAAATTCCATCACAATCCAACCCTTGTCCACAATCAGAATCCAATTTTGCACCGAATGACATAGGGCTTGCGGTTCTGGATTATGCTACATTGACTGCCGAAGATAGACATAAGTTCATGTCTCCCTGGAAACCATCATCAAGACAGGACTATCCCTTCTCCGAAAGAGGTGGTAAGACTCCGCTCAACAAAGGAGGAGTTCAACGTATTAGGCGGTTGATTCCTAGCTACCTGGAAAGTTTTCCATGGCTAGCAGTCAGCAAAGTTCCTGGTGTTGAAGGTGCATTTTGCGTGCCATGTGTCCTATTTAAGTCTTCGTATCCTGAGGTTGGTGGCAGATCTGGGCATTGTCAATCGGCCGGTAGACTTGTACGGGTTCCTCTTACGGACTTCCACCAGCTAACCGGCAAAGATGGTGATCTTACAAAACATCAAAGAACAAATTATCATCAAAATTGTTTGGATGCAATGACTCAATTTCAAGCCACACTCAGTCGAAGGAAGGATGACATACAAATGTCATTAAGCAATGCCCATCGAAAGCAAGTGGAAAAGAATCGTGCTATACTTGCTCCCATCATTGATACCATCATAACATCTGCTCGACAGAACATTCCCTTCCGTGGACACAGAAATGAAATCGGTGCTGTAAATGCTTCTCGTATCGAGCCTGAGGAGAACGATGGAAACTTCCGCGCATTACTGAGATATCGCATAAGAGGAGGAGACCAGGTTTTGCAATCACATTCTGAGACAGCAGCTTCCAATGCAACATACATGTCACAACTCATCCAAAATGAGCTGATAACTATTGCTGGTGACCTTGCAAAAGAGTCAATCGCCTCTCGAATCAAGGCATCCAAGTTTTGGGCGATTATTTTTGACGAAACTACTGATCGGCAACAACGAGAGAAACTTGCTGTTGTCATACGCTATGTCTCCCCTGACAAATCTGGAGTTTGGAAATGCTATGAGGATCTAGTCGGCATAGTCGATCTGATTTCAGAAATAAGAGAAGACGAAGGATTATCGGCAAAAGATGAGATTAGTCTAAATGGCAAACGAATCAGTGCAACTTTGCTTAGAATTGTAAATGAACTTGGGCTTGACCTATCAGCCTGCGTCGGACAGTCATACGATGGTGCAAGTGTTCTTTCTAGTGAACGGGTTGGAGCCGCCAGTCGCTTTCTGGAAGATGCACCACATGCCTTCTACCAACATTGTGCGATGCATTGTCTGAATCTGTCAGCATCGAAGTCGATTGATGTTCCAGCCATCAGTCATGCTCAAGCAGTAGTCAACGATACAACATCATCTTTCCGGCAAAGTGTAAAGCGCTCTGAACTGCTGAAAACATGTATTTCATCATCTGAGAAAAAGGAAGTTGCAAAACTAAGTTGACTGCCCTGTGCAACACACGCTTCATCGAGCGTCACACGTCGGTCATTTGTTTTCGAAGTCTAATCGAATTTGTCATTGAATCATTAGAAATCATGATGACATGGAAATCCGCAGATGCCAGAAAAACGGCTCTTCATCTGAGAAATTCAATTTGTCAATCTGACTTCATCGTTGCACTATTGATCCTTGAGAAGTTATCAGGACTGATGCTACCAGCAACTCGTCTGATTCAGTCAACAGGAATTGATCTAATTCAAGCCATGGACACCGTTTCTACAATGATGGATGCAATACGATGTCTCAGGTGCGAAGATGAATTCAAGAAAGTCTTCGAAGAAATAGAAGCGACGGCGTCGAGGTTGGGTGCTACCTGGAGAAGCCACGAATACCGCATCGATCGGTCTACCGCTCAAATGCAGGTGATCCGTCTATGAGCGTTGAGGATTATTATCGCATCAACGTGTTCTATCCAGCAATTGACAGCATCATCAAAGACCTCGATCGACGATTTGGCCTAACTCAATTGCGCTCCCTGAAACTGTCAAAACTCATACCAGCATGTATGGAATTTCAGAGTGATACGGGAGAGTTGGCATGGACAGAGTTGCGTAGTGCTTTGTCAATTTACACCGACCTCTTTGACGATCCCTTAGAGGCTATTGAGATGGAATTCTTAATGTGGAGGCGCAGATGGCAGCATGCAGTTGATCGCCCCAAAACAGCAATATCCGCCTTGGACCATTGTAATGGATATCCTAACATTTCGGCGATATTGCAAATGCTCGCCACCTTCCCCTTAGTGAATGCCGAAGCTGAACGAATGTTTTCCCGCTTGGAAAAGACACTAACAAAAATCAGGGCTTCTATGGAAGAGCATAGAGTAGAAGCCCTGATTTTGCTACAAGTTCATCGAGGAGACACTCCTAGCACTGACAACATCATTGACAGATTCGCAGCAACATCGGCACGCCGACTGAAATTCATAGTATGATGCACTTTGTACATGTGAACTTACGTTTTATCCCTTGTCCCGTTTTATGCATTACGACTACTGGTGCTATTTGAGTCAAACGTTTCTTTCAAACGTCAAACGATTCAAAGATACGTGAATTCATTCATTTATGATTTGCGGCTGCGATATCTATGTCAGTCGTGTTTTATAGTAAAATGGGTCCAAAATACTTTCGCATACGCTTTATCCCCGGTAATATTTTTGACTATTTCCTTATATGCAAGCCTTTGACTCATCAAGCACACGCATATTCACAGGTGCTTCTCATCGCCTACTTCGTTGAAATTATCAACCATTTCTAGTTTGTTTTTACCTCAGAAAATTCTGTGATTGCCTTTTAACTTCAACTTATCATACGACATAATCATCGGTCAACATATTGTAATTTTTGAAGATTCCATTGTTATTTACATGAACATATCCAATCTTGTGCCGTTCTGAAAAATACAATGGTTCAAGCATGTGATGTTCTCTCGTCTATCTAATATTTTGGTTCATTTCAATTACATGTATACATGTACATGCACTCATGCAGTTGTCAGGCTCAGACAAAGGGCTCCGTTTTCGAATATTCGATACTGTTTGAGTCGTAAATTAGGCTATAAGTAGGCCTGTACCTACTACATTTTAGAAACTTAGGCTTAAAAACGGTGTGAATTTCTCATTTGGTGAATTAGCATCATGTGATTACGGTACAGATAAATAATGTCGTAGCCTATCTCGTTTTGAGGATATCACTAATAAAATCGATCAAACACACATGCACATGTACATTGTAACTGCATACCGTGCATACCGATATGCGAAAGGCTAGGGATTCACTCATAGGTACAGCTCAGCCTAGGCCCCCCATAAACTAAAATCCTGGATACGCCTATGTGCCTACTACGAATCACTGTGTCTGCCGAGTTCTAGTGAGTTCCTCTTCTTGTCAAACAAGATCAAAGAAAAGCACATGTAAATCCAGTGGGACGAAGATTGCAGTTTTTGGCTAAAATGAGCTTTTGTATGTTTTCTCCGTTTTCTCTGATTAAGCCCAGAGTCATAATTTTTGGCATAATTTCACTCGGACTAATAGTGATCTGAGATTATTAAAGAGCAAGAGCACATATACACTTTGAAAATAGAAAGTAATATACGCTGTGAACATGCGCTGCCATGACACAAGTGGCTTAGGAGCGGTGGCTTCTAGTGATTGGCAGTGATATTGATCACAGTGTCTGGATCCTGTTGTAATAATTTCAAGGCTGGGCTGGTGCTTTAACGTGATGAAATAGTTTACAGTAAAAGATCTTACTGCATCCTTCGGCAATTTGATCTTTCTAAAATCTTGCAACACTGATTTAGATCATGTACAGAGTTGACCATCAGCAAGCAATACATTAATAATAAGTGCTTATATTCAAAGTCATGAACAAAACAAAAAAGCATCCCTCACAGTCATTGAAGGTGAATGCTACTATCATAATCCTACTAACTCAAATAAAGAGAAGAGCTGGATTTCTATGGACTCCGAATTGCGACGCAATTTGCTTGCCTGAGCCACTGACTCAGACACATTCACTCACCTGGACAATGCCCGCAAATCACGTGCTGGTTTAATGTAAAGCGCACTTAATTTGTCAGTCTTTGTGGTCTACATTGACAGCAACGTAACAGGTGCTGTATGGCACAAGTAGAGAAAGTTCATACAGAAAAATATTATAATGGGTTGAACGTAAATTACTTATGGAAAATCATTTCCAAAATCAGCATATTCTGCAAGTTTAAATAACTCAAGTATTGAAAATGCTTTAATAATTTGCAAAATGTTATTGCAAAATGAAACTCCAATTCTTATCAAACCTGCTGATCTCATTTTGTGGTAGAGTCTTGATTCATCATCACATATATAGCCTACGCATTAGATTTGCATATAGAGACGGAAGCAATGAAAGTTCATAATGAATGTGTGATTAGAATTACATCAAATTGATTCATGCTGTGTTAGTCATGACAAGAGTCTCTGAAGTGAAGGGTTACCAGAAAGGCCTTCTAAAAGGTCAAGCTGAGAGAGACTTAGATTCGAAGTGACGAATTTGAGCTTACAGCAGGTTAAAATGTTTCCAGGACAACAGTTCGGGAGACGACTTAAGGAGCTTAAATGCTCGAGTCGAAAGAGATCGTCACAAAAATCCGAGCATCACAAAAAAACTAAGCTTAGTTTTTTATATCTTTATTCTTATAGACTTTATAGACGTCAAAGTTAAGCTTATAGCTTTTTTAGTCTTATAAGACTACAGTGGTCAAGGAAGCGTTGTCCCTGAAGAATCAGTGGTCACGTGCTGTCTTCTCGTAAGAGGCAGCTATATGACTGAAATTTGCCTTTTCTTGAATTCTGGACATGAAATTCGCTATCTTTTTTTACATCGAGGAGTCAGGACGATAGGAAATTGCTCATTTGGGGAACCATTTTGAAGTGATGGACGCACTTCGTGAAAAGGAAACCATGAACTATGAAAAAATTACGTTCGAGTGCTCGAAGAACATCCTTATCATTTAGCATTCAGTTTATCAGTCACTGCACTATGACTAGACACATTTAACTGCACTCGCTCTATCTTCGAGAATCAGTGGGCTTCATGATGTTGGTCAACTAAATCTCTTTACGCACTAAAATTGGTAATGATAGGATCTCTAGAATGGAAGTCAAGCTTCATGCAATACACAAAAATTGCACCAACAGCGTACGTGCTTTCAGTTACATACACTTTCAGGAAGTGTCTTGATCATTCATGCCCCAAGTTACTCGTAGTTTTGCCGGCTGTGTCTTGACCTTGAGTCAATTTCCATTCTAGTCAATTCAGATTAGCACTTTATGCGGTCTTGCAAAAGTTTCCATTCACCGGATAAATATCGTTATTACAACTGTTCTAGGCCACTACGCAAATTTATGTTTATTGTGCATGAAACTTCACAGAATGACATATGTGAATGTATATCACATCCAAGGCGGTCGATCCCGCAATGAGAGCAGCTCAAAATGAATAAGAAGTGATTTAAGAAGTGTGAGATATAATGACTTCGACACGAGTTAGTGAAGGAATGCGCTGGCGCCCCGCAGTATTAGAACGTTGAAAAAAGCACAAAGTTATATTAAACATGTACAGCATATCAAACAACTGACGACAAATGCACGATATTGACAATTCAAAGTTAATATTTGGTTGCCCCTTCACTTGCTGAGATGACGTTGTCGCATCTTGAACGCATTGAGCGAATGAGTCTTTGTACTCGGAATTGTGGGATGCCATCCAATTCCTTCATCAGGGAAGGCTTCAGATGCACGCGTCTGTATTCCGCTGCTGTCAATCGCTCAGCCAAGTTGATCTCACATCGTTCTGCTCGATCGGGCTCAAGTCGGAACTTCTGCTTGGCCATTGCATGTTGGCGCAATCCATGTTTCTCTTCATAGAAAGTGTCAACAAGAGTGAAGCGATGTGTGTTTCCATGCTTTACCCTAATAGCAAAGTGGGACGCTCACCAAGCCATAAATATCTGAGTTTATTGCTCCATCACTGCATGAACATAGAAAGCAAATAATATTGCTCAGAAAAAATTGAAAAAATCGTTTGGTTTCTGCCTCCACAAAAAACCGCTGCCGAAAGCTATTTATTGGAGGACAAGTCGTGAAAGCTTAAGGAACTCAGAACTGAACTGAACACGAGTGAGTACACTCTGCAACACGGAGTGCGCTGTGACCAGACACACATTGCTATATAAGCAGACACACATGTCAAATAGCGCCCACTCTATCGTCTCGATTCAATGGAATCCATGATATCAGTCAATTAAATAGTTCTATCTTGATTGCAAACTAGGAGACTCACTAAACCATAGATATCTGACATTGCTCCATCGGTGCATGAGCTTTGAATATGCATGAATGAGGTAGGCCTATGTCTTTGACTAAGGAATATTGCTACCATTACATGTTGCACATGTGACTTCCTTCCTTGCTTGCCACTGCTTACAGTTTTTCATCCGAAGACATAGAAATTGTGAGAGAATGGACAACTCAGAACTTAGAAACTTCCTTTTAAATTATAAATGAGAACGTTTGAACAAATAACAATAACATGAGCTAATTCGAAAAATTCACAATCATAGTGGGTAGTGAATGAAAATAGGGGCCGGATTGCTAGATATATTTAACATCTTACGCGATATCATAGATGTCTATCTGATCTCTGTGCGTGAGAGAATGAATATGAATTGTGTTGTACTAGTCTGCTAGCAATCCGTCACATGAAGCAACATGTGAGGGATGAGACAAATTACTTGACCAACAACAGTTTCGATGCAGACTGTGTGTGTAATGCAACGAGTCACATGAGATTCAAATGTGACGAGTTCATAGGCTAATTCGTGCAAATACACCTGAATAAGATCGTTAGCTCATAATTCAAAATTTGAACTGAGGAGGAATAAGTTCAACTCTGTAAAGATTATACAAAATTGACTTTCAGCATCATCTGAATAGCATCGTCCAATGAAGATGATGCACAAGTGAACGATGTTTGAATATTGACTGTTAGTTTCATAGTCGACTCACATGCCAATATCAAGGAAAATTTGTCAAGTGAAATCACTCTTCAATTCAAAATTGTATTCGAACAAATAAATAAAGAAAATAAATGGATAATAAAAAAAATAATACATATTTCCGAAACATGCTTCCAAAATTGAAATAGAAATTGATGAATTCATTTCATTATGTCGAGTCAGATAATCCTATACAAATCAACGTGACAGCTCTGTCGCTTGCTCATTCTACGAAATGGCACTGATATTCGGCCATCAGAAAAATGAAGACGCAAATATTTTGTATAATGAACATCGTATGCTTCAGGCGCGTAGGATATCCAGTTGGCAGTTGCAATGCATTTGTGCAAATATAGTTGTTGCTTTGACCACCTGTTTCGTAGTTTTTTCTTGTATATTGTTGCTTGGAGTTTTCTACACATGATTATTGTTAGCAAGTATGATTGATCATGCGTTGGAACGCAACTTAGTGCCACACTGGTTTGTAAAACGGGAATGACAAATGACTTAAAAGATTTTCGTCTCCAGATTTAAACACCACGAGATATAATTGCGCTTCGATCATTGATGGCTATGCAGTTGTCATGCTCACCATGCATACATAATATGACAAAGAATAGTCGCTCTCAACCAGAATCAATAAGATAAAAAGCAATCAGAACGTTTGTGAGAGTCATGACAGGCTGAGAATCGGCCATTGCATAAAGGAGGCTGGATCAGGCTTGGGCCGTAGATCTATAGCACAACTTCCCTTCACATTGTTAAAATGCCTGGTCACGAAAATCGACACGAAACTCGGCAGCAATAGTGAACAGCACAAACTACGATCTCAACCTACCGAAAAACTGTGGCACTCACAATGATGCTCTCTGATTTGCCAAGTGCTCCAAAAACTGTACTGTGATTGGCTACACTTTGACGGCGTTTCGTGTCGGCTAAAGGAAACGTTCTTCGAGCACGATGTATGACACGAAAAGGGAACAAAATCTTCCTTTCGTGACGATTTTCATGGACAGACATCTACGGTGTACTATGAACCTTCCTCGCATTACCTTCACAGCTTGACATTTCTTTTATGCGACGATTCAATTAGACATTGATGGTTCAGATTGAGCTTCTTTGATACTCACACATAATATTCTCTCTAAAGGTCCAATCACACCGGACGCGGCGCGGCGCATCGCGTCCAACCAAAATGACTGTTCACACCGAGCAACGGCGGGAGAGGGGAATGTCATACAATATCGAAAGATGTGAGCAAGAAAGATGTCAGCAATCTGAGAAGATAACTGCGCTTGAGTTCAGTATGATATGGCGATTAGAAGGCATTCCATCTTGTTAATTTTCATTACAGAATATACTTTCTTGAGTACCAAGCTCTGTCAGTTGTGGCTGTCGCATGATTTAGGGAATATCAAATCAACATTTCTGTCAAGCTGTCAACACAATTATAAGCTAATCGGCTGTTGTCACGCCCTGAGCGATCTAAGCGAGCATTTGAAGAAATATAAATTGTTACTGGTTGCAAAATAGACACGACCATCATCTTCTTCGTGAAATTTCCTTTCAAATGAAGTGAGTTTCATGTGGTTAAGAATTCTACAATCTACATCAGATAAACGACATATAAAGTTTTGATGACTTCATCGCAATGCTTGAGGGAGCTGCGCACAATAAAAGGCAGATGAAAGAGAAAAACATTGCTAAAATTATTTTTTCCAATTTAAATGAAGTACTTTTGAATAATTGACATCGCAGTTTAATCGTTCGGACATGGTGAAATTGCTATAAACTACGTAATTTTGCGAAAATTAACGATTTGATAATTCACATTTGTAAAGAATGTGGTTTTTAAGGACACACATATCGCTACACATTTTCATTCATGGCATGACAGCAAGGGACAGGTGACAGATCATGGGAAAAATTGACGTACGGATTGACTTTACCATGGCTTAGTTCACAAAATGATCTTTATTAACTTCCAATGTCTATTCTACAGTACGTCATGTTGTCCTTGCAAAGATCGGAATTGTCGAATAGTCAAGTCGAAAGTCAATCATTTCTCTGCACGAACATCTGGTTATCTGTGGCGTCAGGCAGGAGTGCGGGGGTCGAACAAGGCGGCTTGCCCCGGTTTGGATTTTCCTATCTCGTAAACAAGCCGCGTGACATTTCAGAACTCTTTTCTGAAGTTACTTGGAAGCGCAGTACCCCATAGTTTTGTTGAGGTTCTGAATGAAAATTTTGGACATCTGAAGACGCGCCGCGTCCGGTGTGAATGAACTTGAAGAATTATTTTATCAATGGATTTCAGGAGCCATGCGTTCTGCAATGAACAGGTCATAAAAAGCAACACGAGACATGACAAACCGCTCGCAACATTTTATAGGCAAGTGTTCACAGATAGGCAAGTGTGTCATTCGGTCGCTATCTCTCGAGGTAGACGGTCGGATTGATTGCGGTGCGCGTTTCTTGAGCCACCGTTTCTGTTTTTCTGGCCTTCCTACGCGTCGGGTTTTCTTGAATTTCTCCCTTACCCTTCATCATCATCTTGTGCTCCTTTCGACGAGTAACCAAGTTTGGTTATTGGTTATTGACCTACCTGTGCTCGGTTTTCTCATCCAAATTCTTACTTTTTGGATTATCCTTTGCTTCATACCCTCGTTCTATTGGCTGGCTCTGAGTTTGCGAGCTGATCCTGTTACCTGTATCGCGAAGTCGATTTCTACCGCCTCCTCAGATATCCCTACTGACATCTCGCGTTGATTATACATCTGCACAAAGACTGTCTTCTGCCTACTGCATCCGCCCGGCGACGATCGATACTGTCCAACTGCTGACTGTGGCTTCATCACCTGCTGACGAGGAACTCCGCTTTTCCCTGCCAGTGGATGGTGAGATGACGCCATGAGATCAGCTGATCAATCGCTGCTCGCTTTCATGGATGGGGATACTCACGCGCGCCTGTTTGCAGAATCGGGAATAATAGCGTATGTCTCTCGCGCACACTCGTCAACCGTGTGATGGTCTAGCGGTATAGTGCAGTGGTGGCGCCAGGGTCCTAGAGCTGGGGGGTCCATGGAAGCGTTGTGCCGACGGTTTTAACCGAGGTGCCGACAGGCTATACCGGCTAATTATTGTAATCTATGAACAGCTATGCCTACTTGTGGGCTATACATGCACATGTCAATTGTGTAATTGAGTTGTAAATGTGCAATTTTTGCACACACAAAAAATTGTGCAATCGATGCACACTTTGTTTTACACCTACACATATGTCCGATTTCTTCTTTCAGACAATTTACATGTTTACTGTCATCGAAAATGTGTTCCTACATCTGAGATTTATTTAATCATTAATAACGAGTATATCTATGATTTAACTTTCAAAATCTTACGTAATGCGTGTATGGCAACTTTGAGAATTTTGAAACAAATGCCTGTTGGCTTACCTCATGTACATTGCATAAGAGCAGGTAGCAAGTTTTGTACCGGTTTGTTAAATTTCTTCTTGCGTGAACAATTAAAATTCGTAAATAAGTAGCTATGAACTAAAAGCACCTTCGCTTGCTAAACGCTACGTGTTGTATAAATACGAGGATGCTTTGACTCATGTAGCATGCGTGATGATGACCTTCATCATGCACTCTATTTTCTATGACTTTTTCGACTACATCATAAAAGCTATCAACTATGTCAATCGATTTGATGTTAATGCATGCATGCAACTCAAATAATCAGAGCCTATGTAGGAACTTTATGCATTTGTTTTCCAAATTTAATTTGAGAAAAAGGTATGTAGAGAAAATATTACAATTTTTTGTGTACAAATGTTGATTACAAGGAAGTGCCGCATGCATATTTCATAAAATTTCGAAAGACATGGGATGTACATGTACTTTTCCTAACGTGTTAGGACACGATTTTCAGGAAACAATATCATTTATGTACAAAAGTAAATGGATAGAGCTTGCAAGTTATAACTTCGTTTAAATCAGTATTGGGCCTACATTTACAAAAGATACGAACAAAAACTGAAATGAGATAGGTCTTACAAAAGTAATTGCTATTCGTGATACTATTTTATACATAATTAGAGAAAATGACACTAAGGACAATGATCAATGCCGTCCTTTTTTCTTGATAGTAATCGCATCACACTTTTTACCTCAATATCAAGATCGTCTTGTTGAGCATTGCAAATTTCTCCGAAGGGTCGGATGATATCCCACTTTAAAAAATCTTTGCTTCCAGGCGTTAGTGCCGATACACCTTTCATGATAACCTTATTTTCCTCGTCAAATCATCGGTTCAACTCGTTCATGCAAAGATCAATTATCGGATAAAATACTTGTGTGCGGAAATCAATAATGGAAGAGGATCCCAGCGAAGACATAACTACACTGTCTTTTAAGCATTTCGATTTGTTTTCTAATTTTTTTTCTTGTGCTTGTTTTTTTCTAGACCACAAGCATCACAAAGCTCATCTGCTTGATTTGTTTCATAACTCCTTGGCCTGGCTAAGTTGAACCCGGAAAAAAGTTGAACCTTATTATCTAGACTCTTAAAAATTGAATTAGAAATGTTCCGATTATATAACAAGTTAAATTTACATATAGGCATACTAAATGTGCATTTATGTCCAATTGCATGCAAATTATGCATACTGCATTATTATGACTATCACTTAGGAACTACAACCTTGCGCTTAACTACAAAGCATTTTGTATGACTGACCATGTGACTACATGGGATGCAGACTATTTGCCTACACAGATGTTACGGTTATATGACTACCCATACTGTAGGTTACACTGCATGTTATATATCTGAATGTATGTGACTTCTGTATTTCGCAATAGTAAAAGGGATTTAAAAGGGATTCCAAGATGAGACTTGCCTAGATCTCATGTTTGAAGCTGCTGGCGAATCGATTGCAATTTTAAACTTCCGTCTCTACTCTCAGGCCGGTCCCTCTCAGATGGTCGATCCGATCGGGGTACCTGTTAGCTTCTCAGACTGTCAAAGTTGTTGCTTTCGACACTACACCCAGACAGGTCATTCAAACGAAGTAGGGGAGGAAATCTTAATATCTATTAAAACATACTGTAAGTGGTGGCCAGCCGTCACTGGGGTCTCCCTACTTCTCATGGCCAAGTCAGTGGTACATCTATGCCTTCGTTTTTTCCTTCGACTGCTTCACTCAGCGGAAAAATTCCACATTCCCGCCAAAGTCAACCACCTGGGAAGATGTCCCAGTAGCGAGGGCCGACACGTCGAAGTTAGTCGGAACTGCTTCCAGAAACGACGCAGCGACCAGGCACTAGAGTCGCTGAGGAGGTTACTCCATACCTTACTGTACCACTGACTTTGAATGTAAAGCATCAATTCATAATTTGACATTCTGCTTAGCAGATCGACTTACCGTTTGAACTATTCGACAACGCGAACAACAGGCGTTCTATTAACTGTTGAATCAGTCGTGCGACTTCAGAAATGGTGTAGATGTGGCGTTTCGTTTTCCTTTAACATCCAAATGAAAGCAAATCATATGACTGTAACATATTTGGACCATCTCATTGGTAAAATAGCAAGATCATCGCACGATTTGGTCTACGCACGCTCGCGCAAAATTTGATCGATCACAGCACTATATTAGCTCCTTGTCTCTCAAGATAGACGATCTGTTGATTGATTGTATTAGCAGGTGGAAATCTCTAGTAGAAAATCGTTAATCTATTATCTTATCTCATCCTCATCATTCAAAAAATCCACTGAGAAATCAGTTATAATGCTACATGTTAATAGGTAGCAAATCTGTTAGATAAAATACGCTCGTATATTCTGAACACGGCAAAATCATCAAAAATGACAATTGCTCCTTCATATTATCAGCTGTTCCAATTATTCATTAAAGTAATGTCTCAGAATAAGATCTCAGAAACGTGATACCGACCCTTAACAAGACGATAACAGACTTTTATCTTGTGTTTAATGATCTATTATAGCTGTGCACGTGTCAACAATTATCAAATAACCAAAAACTCGACACAGAGAAAATCTCTTCCCTATACAATCTTGCTACCGTTCAACAGGATAAAGAGATAACGTTGTAAACAAAAATGCTTGTGGTAAATGTTGCTGACTTGGCTAGCAATCCAAGTCAATATCTGATGCAACGATTCGAATCGTAATTGTATTCTCTATTGTTGTAATGTAAAATATAGGTGCTGGAGGCCGACTGCCGACAAAATTTAATCCGGGTGTCGACAGTGGCCCTGCCGACGGGGGGTCCAATAATTTTCTTGGGGGGGCCTGTGCCCCCCAGGACCCCCCGTAGCGCCACCCCTGGTATAGTGCCCAACTCACCCGCGGAGGTTTGACTGTTCGATCCCCTTTTTGCCATCGAGAACAGTCTTGTTTTGCTCTACGCGTTCTCTCATTTGCATGTCTGCACAGCACCCTACATACAGATACTCGATTGATGACCTACGTCGTCTTCAACATAAACCTTGTATCTTTATTCCGAAAATTACAAGGCGTCGTCTGTTCTTTCATGGGATTTTCGTGCAGCACATTCCTGTCCTGGCCACTAACTCAAAACATGGGGCTTCTTCCCAAGACAATGACCATCGTCCTCGTTCACGTTATCCTCCCAGACTTGGTCCATGCCATTGTCACCATGTCCATCGCCATCTGCGTTATCCTGAAATTGTTTCAACTGTGCATCGGAGAACTCGAAAAGTTGTGCCCATCTCACTTCCATCTATTTTTCTCACCAGTATCAGATCCGTAAGGAACAAGATTGATGACCTACCTATTCAAATCAAGAAGTGCAAGCCTGCTATAGCGATTATCGTTGAGTCATGGTTGGATGACACAACGGATGACAGTGGACTTCATATTCCTAATTATGATGTCTTTCGGAGAGACAGAGGATCAAATGGTGGAGGCATTCTGGTGTATTGCCACCAGTTCTATTCAGCTGTATTATGCAATTGTGTTCCTGCTACTTCCCAAGATTGCAAAACTGAGCTGTTCTGTTTTATCTTGCATCCCAGTAACATTTTTGTGATTGTGATCTACCATCCTTACTGGGGAAGTTCGTCGTTCCATTCGTATATCATTGACTCATTGCTGAAGCTGGTTAATCATGGTCGTCAATCTCATTCTATCGAGAATATCATTATAGCGGGAGATTTTAACGGACTTTCTAAAAGTGTAGGCACTATCAACTCACTCCTCAACACGAAAAGCTTGTTTGATCTTCCTACTCGGGGTGGCTCACAACTGGATTTTGTTCTGTGCGATGGTGCTAATTCCTACTTGGACTCTGTCCTTTTACCTCCGATCGGTCGCTCAGATCATTCGGTTATTTACTGTCCCACAAAAAAAGTCTTGCCGCCACCCACATCAACCAAAGCAAAGTTCCGTGTAAAAACGCCCTCGGCTTGTGCTGAGTTTGGTCTTGAATTAACGAACAATGATAGATTGGCCTCCCTTCTCTCTGAGAGAGATGTTAACGAAAAAGTTCTCCTGGACCTGATGGCCTACCTACATGGCTCTACAAAGACTTCTGTGATCCTCTGGTCCCCATCATCCATCATATCTGTACATTGAGTGTGAACAGTGGCATTTCCCCCGCTACTCTCAAGCGGGCGTATGTAGTGCCTATACCGAAATGCAAAAAGCCACAATTTACTGATTACCGACCAATCTCTATTTTGCCTGTTCTGGCCAAAATACTTGAGAAAATCATACTGAAGAACTGGTTTCATTCCATCTTGCCAAAGCTTTCTAGTGATCAATTTGCATTCATACCAAGACATGGACAGGGGACTGTTTGTGCACTAACCTATATGGTCGATCGTATCTTGTCTCATTTGGATTCACCTGGTGCTATCAGACTTCTTATGGTGGATTTCACGAAAGCGTTCGACAAAATACCACATAGCGTCATCATAAACTCGTTGCATTCACTTGCCGCTCCTATTGAACTCATTAAATGGATTCAATCATACCTTGATTCTAGAGTGCAATGTGTGAAAACAAATGGACAACTTTCTTCTTGGTACCCAGCTATTAGTGGAGTGTCCCAGGGAGGTGTCTTATCACCTCTTCTGTTCGCCATAGCTGTTAACGACTATCATGCTCAACAACCAAATAGCACTCTCCTAAAATTTGCGGATGACCTTTTTATTATCCATGCCCTACGGCATGCCAGCGAAGATCATCTTAGTTCTGAACTTGACCATCTGACTTATTGGTCTGAATCTCATGGATTCAAACTTAACAACAATAAGACGAAAGTGATGAACATACAAACGAAACGGTCCATTGTTTTGGCTCCATTGGAAGATACAGCATCTAATTGTGAAATTGAAGCAGTAAAGACGGCAAAAATCTTGGGCAATTGATTTGATGATCAATTAACGTGGCACCATCACATTGAGAATGTCTTGAGCCGTGCCAGGAAAAGACTGTACATGCTCTACTCTCTTAAACAGATAAACGCTCCTCAGCGCATCATGTGGCTGGTATACTGTACACTCAAACGATCGGTAGCCAGCTACAGCTTTCCTGCATGGTGTAGCGTTAACAAAACTTGTTTCCGGCAGTTAACCCAATTTGAAGAACGTGTTTTCCGAATTTTTCGGATTAAGGGGAAAATCAAATTTGCTGATTTTTGCGACTTGATGGCAAGACGCCTATCAAGTAAAGTGATGTGCCCTCAGCATCCCTTACATGTGATATTTGACAAATCATCATCTAGGTCTTCTACTCGCAAGGGATTCCTTCACAGGAAAGTGATGGCCAAAACCAAGCGGTTTCAGTCATCTTTCATTAGATTTGCTTAACTTTCTTTCATGTTTTATCTTCTGTACATGCCACTTCCGAATCTTGTTTTGAAGTGTAATAAAGCCATATTATTATTATTATACTTTCACAATGCATATCTTAAACACTGCACCCGCCTGTAAGTATAGCCTGTTTATTCACGACCATCAACCTCTTTGTTTAACTTTACTGTCCTAAGAATGGCATTTAGACACTAGTGATCCGTTATTCAATTTCCATTCCATTAACCATAAACTACAATATTTGCAAGTGAAAATGTAAATCTTAAAAGCATGACTCACAGAATGCAAGCTTTAATTCAATTCCGTCTAATAAAAACAAAACCAAGTAAGGGTATGAACAAATAGTTAGATTTGGTTACAAAATTTGTCCGATAAGTTTTTTGTTTGATAAACCAATACATCGATCAAAATAATCAATTTTGTCTACAAAATCGGGATCCCGGGCTTTGAGACTTTGCTTCCGTACCAGGCTCGGTCAATCCTGAGTTCTCTTGACAAGCACGGCCCGGGCTCAATCCCGGACTTACAACCCCGATTAGCCTACTTAGAACATTTCATGTGGAATAGGTTTAGAATAAGGCACGAAATAATTACACTTTGACAATTATTTCGTACCTTGCAGAAATGAAATGATGCTATAATCGCATGCGAGTTTTGAAATATGCATTCACTTGCCAAATGAACAGCCTGAATTTGAGAAATTTGTCTCTTTAAATTCATTGATTCGTAACTAAAAATCTCTAGAATTGGATTCTAATTTTTTGCTCTCAAGCGAATTCAGTGTACATAATGTTCATTTAATGGTCATGACGTCAAGACGCTGAATTGCGTGATGGTCAATCTTTTCAATTGAACGAATCCTTTCTGTTACTGATAAAGAAGATCCATTAATTTCTACAAATGTTGAATAGCGACGCTAATCTACCGGTTCGGCGGCCGGTTTGAGCAAATCGCAGATTGCCAAAGGTTCAGTGAAACAATTAAAATACAAACTGGTAGAAATCCACCAGGGAAGGGGATAAGAATAGCTGAAGCTATGCAGGAGATTGAATGCTGATTTTCTCTCCGAATACATTACTCTTATACTCAAAGGATGCGTAGAATCGTATCAGAGAAATTGATAACACATACCAAAAAGTGGAATTCACTGATGAGCAAGAGGCATGCCCAGTAAAGGACCACATCAAGATTGAAGACCACAATTTCCTTTTCCATGCAAAGATGAGTATCTATGTGGCACAACCAGTAATAGCAGCTTTTTTTTAGTGATTAAGGTGGTTGAAGGTGGTGAGAATTGCAATTTTATTAAGACTATTGAAAAAGCTGTACCGCCATGCTATAGCAGTATTTTGAGACTCTTTCCTTATTTCCGCAATCCTCCTCTATTAAATAAATAATTTGCCTTAAAAGAAGTTTGGAACTATAATAGGTGTAGGAAAACTTTCTAAACAAATTAGCATTTAAGACCGATTTTAAAAATCTTGCATGTTTGACGGCTCGAAAAAAGACAGCAATGTGGGCATCGCAATTAGGTTGTGTCGTGAATTGAATGCGTTTCGGAATAATGCTATTAGAAGTTAAAGAGTCCTGGATATCAATGCATTTCGGAAGCACTCTCGTAATCCTTGTTATGATAAATTAGTAACATATTTGTTATTTCGAAATTTTATTTCGAACCCTGTCTATGAAGCTACACACATTCAGATTTGGCAAGCCTCCCAATGTCGGGAAAAAACCCGCACTTTGAACACTTTAATCCACATTTTATCACATTCTCGTAAACATCAACGATAAGAGGCATGATAATATCATATGCACATAATAGAAATTGACCTGAAGACACACCATGTCAAAAATTATGGCTCTAGACTGAATATTTTTTACCGCAATATAGTGAAAACAGAAAATTTCAATTAAACCAAAGACTTCAATTGCGTGCCATTGGATTAACCTTTAATCGTGTCTGAAAAGAGGAGGAACTACCTAGAACTCGGCAGACGCGCAGATCTGTTGTAGGCACAGAGTGTACATCATCCTGTGAAAGTCTCATTTTCATCCTCGTTCCCTGCAGAAACTCGTCCTTGCTAACGGACTATAATGCAAAAATCGATAAAATTAACTGCTATGCGAAGCGCAATTTGAGAATTTGCTGGTAATGTTTTCCACTTATCATCAATATGCACATACATCGTCAGCGTCTGTCAAATAATGTCATAATTATTTGAAAGACTCTAAAGTAGGAACAAGTCTTATTTTGTTTAATGCTCCCTGACCAATGTCTTGGTATACGATGCATTTCCATTTGTTTTAAGCAGTTTTCTTCTTCTGGAATTGCTTTCTATCTACGAATTCAAGTACATTTTACTTCATCAAAGTGAAATGAGAAAAAATTAACAGCTAGCTACTTGCGGCAAAGGCAGATATTACATGTTTTACTTCTACATTTATATTAGTAATATTAGAAACAAATGAATCCAAAAGTGAGATGTTTTAAAGATGCTAGACTAGAAAGAATGAATAGCTGTTCGTTTTGGCATTAACCCACCTTTTGAGTCAATACATTAATTATCAAGTAGTACACGTTCACTCCATAATTTGAGAGTGACTTTTTTTGAACAACAAGTAAGCATTCGTGTAACTGAGAATTAGTTTCATACTAAAAGGCAAAACTTTGATGCTCACTCCAGAGCAAGATTTTTAAAAAATGATGCAACTGCATAAAATTTGGTGCTACGATTTCGGTGCGGATTCAGTGGGTAGGGCCTATATCCTTGGGTTCTCCCTAGTACAGGTGTTGTCAAATGTAATCAATCTCTACTCAAATCAAGAAATCGGAGTTTTCGGAAGAGTTTTAAGCCAGGTATAAATTTCAAAGTTACTAGGTCTAATGCAGGTTTTCGGTTCAAAGGGCTATGAGTCAATTATGGGCTTTAAATATTGTAGTAGGGGTTTCAGGCCATCCATGAGTTTATTATAGGAGTTGGAGACGCTCCGCTGCATCTGTCTCAACGAGATGTTCTAAAGCTCCCTAATCCGCTGCATTCGTCGGTTGGAGGCGCTGCGCTCCATCTGTCTTACGGAACTGCTCTGAAAGCTCCCTAATCCGCTGCATTCGTCGGTTGGAGGCGCTGCGCTCCATTTGTCTTACGGAACTGCTCTGAAAGCTCCCTAATCCGCTGCATTCGTCGGCTGGAGGCGCTCCACTCCATTTGTCTTAAGGAGCTGCTCTGAAAGCTCACCAATCCGCTGCATTCGTCGGTTGGAGGCGCTGCACTCCATCTGTCACATTGGCAGTTCTGCGTTGTGGCAGACCCAGTCTGAGGGTAAAATATATATTCCTAGATTTAAGAATCACCGTTTTGCATATACCTACATGCACAATGTATATTCAGAGGCGGTCGATTTAATAAGAACTCAATGCTGAATACACAGTGACGTTGACGTATTGCAAGGGCGCATTGGGCGCCAATCACGTTTTGCGCAATCGCACTTTGGCGCCTAACTTTCTTGATTTTGAATAATCTCAATTGAAAGATTTTAGACGTCAGTCCCATGTGATCATTTACATGGCGATGGTTCAGATATGAAAAAGGCACCCATGTCCTATGATTTTTCTTTAGTGTCACTTCTGATATATAGAGGTTGGTGTGATCTCTTCCATTGTCAGTTTTGAAGTGAGCAGGGCACCTTCGTCATTCGTTAGAGGTACTGCCAGTTTCTTCAAAGCTGTAAAGTTGTGCAGGGATGACGACCCATCATAGCTACATCGGAAGTTTGTCAGTATGATGCAAATTTTCGAGGAATGACTGTACTGTACAGGCTTCTTTCTAAATGTGCATTGTTGAATAAACATTTTTAAGGCGGGAGAGGGGCAACTCCTGGTGCCTGTCAGTGGCGCCTGAACCTATCTTCTACAGTGTACATGTCCACCGCTGTCTCCTTTGAAAATCCTGCCTACGGAGCCAGATGTTGAAAGACTGCGGAATTAGTCCGGTAAGGCGAGTACGTATTCGTCGCTTTGATTCCCACACATGCTTTCATTGCAAATATTACAGGTGATGAGGTAAACAGTCTTCCTCACCTGACAAGATATCTGACCTTTGGACAAGCATTATTGACAAAATTGGCCATAAGAGATATCACTATAATAACTATAATTAGAGAAAAATTTACATCTTCATGCCTTGCTCACAATCATGCCTATTATTAAGTTAAGCTGTTTTTGCATCATTTCGAAAGGGTTGTTTCTGGCGTTGTTTTGTATCCGTCATTGGCAATTGTCTATGACTCATCGTTTCAATACTCATCGATTAAATTGATTATCTTCGGACTTGCTCTCTTCGCGGCTAACACATGCATGTACCCTAATGCACATGTAGTACTTGTAAAATCATTGCAAGCAGGCCTAATTTGTTGCGTATTTTTGAGATGCGTACGAGTTATGTCTATAGCACATGTTTCTGATAACTATGGTCAAAGTATTTTCATGCGGAATATTATCAACGTTTTGCAAACAAAACTGCAAACGTAGGCCTATATGATCAGCCATCTACAAAATTAGACATACCAAATCAAACTTGTCTCTGGGTGAGTGATTTCTGTTTACTAAGTGTTTCTAACACGTCGGGGCCATGTGATGGTCACATACAGAAATTCATTCTGATGAAGGTGTATGACACTTGCGCGAGCAAGTAGCGAATACTTTATAAAACTCTGTATAATTAAGAGCTTATTGGTTACACGTCAGGGGCACGTGGAAGTCACATAGGGAAATCCACTCTGATTTAAGGTGTTCGACACTCTTGCGGGCAACGTGTAGCGCGGGCCCTTACCAAGCACTGCAGAAATATTGGGCCAGCAAGGGTCACCAAATCGACGTGTGGTCAACGTCGCCCATCCCAGCTTGTGCTTCGTGGTTAGTCATCAAAATCCCTTTGATGCTCCAACAACCCTTCATTAGAAGTGCAATAACCCTTTGTCGTTTGAAGATCCCATTCTTTTATATAAACCCTTCTAAAATTCAAGAGCCCTCTAATGCAAAACCAAGAACCGATGTTGATGTTTAAGATGTTTCATGTTGATAAAACCCTTACAAGAAATCTAATTTTTGACAGCAGGTTTTATTAACACGCATAGTATTTTCCTGAATCAAAATGCGTAAAAGTGAGTTTTAAGATGATGTATGTTTCTTGCATGTGCATCCAAGTCTATTTAGACGTCGTATTTCAGTCGCATTTCACGATGGGTCTTCGCATGCGCGTATTTGTTTTGTTCATTCTTTTTAGGGGACTTAATTCTTGAAGTGAGGAGTCAGTAGCGAAAGTCGGTTATTGTTATTGTATGGACTATCTCCCGGAAAGTAGTGTACTATGCTGTAAACCCATTTATTTTTAGTTTCCAATAGTAATCATTCATATTGACCTTTTACGAAAACCAGGTGAAATAGTGGTGCATATCTGAGGTCGCACCACGAGACGTACGGAGACAGAGGCGAAAGGCGGTTATTGTCATTATATACAGTAGGTGATGTCCCGGTACTTAGTGGACCCATGGTGTAACTGATTGTCAATAATAATCATTCATTCATTCTTCGTCTTTCTCAAAGGTCTGTTGAAATCGTGCTGCATATTGAGGTCACTTTGACAATATTGTTACATATTATGCCGCATCGGATTTAGACCAAGAGGAAGAAAGATCGGTTAGGGTGAATCATTCTGCCTAAATTTGTCAAATATATTGAAGCACTCTACATTTTGACATTAATACCGCATGCATTCACAAGCGAAAATGAAAAAAATCCTAGTCTGATGTATCATTGACCAATCCCTCGTACCTCGTCGGTATTGTCAATGTTGATTTACACACGTATTGGGATTGACAAGACTCAAAAAAGTATATTCAGTTTGAAGCAAGAGTCCATGATGGCAGCGGTGAGGGTGACAGGAAGTGACCGTAAAATTGTTTGCCGCACTCACAAGTTTAAACAGATGCATCGAATTTAAAAATTGGTTGGCAACTTGTCAAGAGCCTTAGACAGATCAGTTATTATAAGCACTCGAACTGATCCAGAAAAGCCGTACAAAAAACTAGTAGTGATAGAGAGACGTCCTCAGACGAACAATTTTCAGCACAAAATTTCTATGACAGCCTTAGACACTGCGTTTCGTCTTACACGGGTTCGTCAGCACGATTCAGAATGGCCCAGACTAGCTCAAAATATCTAGAATTGGAAGTCTTGATTGGAATTGATTAGTCTGATTATATTTAATCAATATGATTATCAGCCGCACTACATAGCCAGGATAGATAAACAGAGAGCAGCTCGTTGTGCAGTCCGTCAGCTTGCTCAGCCATTTCAGATATTTTAAGCTACTTTGGGCAATTCCCAGCCGCACTGACGAGCCATTGTAGGGAAAAAGCGCAGCGTCTACGATACTGCTGCCAAGAACTTTTTGTACTTAAATAGTTTCTATTCTATGCCCAGGCGAACTGGCACTCTGCAGATGCAATTGCTACGGGGTTATGTTCATAGTGTGCATGTTAAATGTAAATCAGTCACTAATACGCATTGTTATCAATGTAATTGTATGATTTCAATGCGAAGACGCAATATCATAGGGACCTATTATGCTTGACCGTGCCGTGACAACATGTAGGCCTATGATTCGTATAAATGTTGTACCTGGCCAATGCAAGCGTGTTTAATGCTATGTGGGAATCTCTCATAGATATTTCACACGGCAACTATATGTCTAGCTATACACGATCTCAGGACCGATTACCCGCGCATTGCAAATATCTCAAACGATGAAAGAAAGAGTTAACAGGAACATTGTTTTCACATCATTAAGCAAATTTCATTGAGAAGTCACATCACGGGGAAAATCGCACGATTCCTGGTCATTCAAGAATCGCGCGGAATCGATTTAAAAATCAAATCAAAGCTCAAAATTTCAAAAAAATTGACAGTTAACTTGACTGCTGGATAAGGGAGACAGAAAAATGATAGTTATATTTCTAAATTCACCTCGAGCGTCTTAAATAAAGCTCGTTCTGGCTGCCGGACAATGAAGGTTTTTAATTTTTCTATTTCCAGTCAGAAAAATAGATACGGGGGTAAAAGCAAATCGCAGCACCGCCGGTTCGTGATTCTCAACTTACAGTGCTTCTTGATTTACTGCCATGATTTACTTTGTTCTGGACAGGAAAAGAAGAAGCTTGAATTCGTTGATAATTCATACTAGAAAATTTTGAGTGTCTGTCAGCAAGCTTTTTTTGGGCCAAAACTTGGGGTCAAAACCCAAAACCCAAGCCCAAGTTTCAATGAATGAATAAAATCAAGTAAACGAAGTGCATTCATTGTATTTTGTGCTGACATAAAGATTTTTCTAGAGGCCAAAATTCCTATTGGACCCATGAGAAGTGTGCTGGTATTAGTGGTAAACGATTTATTATTGCAATAATGGTAATTAGTAGCCTAAGTACATGTATTACGTCATAAAGTTTTCTTTTAATTCAACCTACACTGATATACTGACTAATTAAAGATCTTTGATTTAATTATGATTGAGTTACACATTGCTCATAGCAAAGCAATTGTTTTCATTTTAATATGATATATTCTCATTCAGAAATATAAACAAACTTGATAAATCTTATAGCTGCGCAGTAAGTGCATGGCTAAACATATTTAGAATACGAAATCGGAATGAATTTATTTTTGGATAAATGTCAGCTATCGCAGAAAGTTAAGTGAGGATAACTGCGAAGATATTTAATGTAAATAATAATTTTCTGCGAATGTAGAAAAATTCAAAATCCAGAAATGCAACAAAATACATGTAAACTTGCAGTCAATACAATATGTATGAACTTTCAATGCGCGATATTGTCAAGCCCAGAATGAAATAGCTAATAATCACAAATATTTCATTTTTGAAATATTCCGTGAATCCAATGGAAATTTGATAAAATATCAAAACTTTATGCTCTTATCCTGTAGCTCTCCTAAGATTCAAATCAAAATATTAATTTTTGTAACTTGATCTGTATATATTCAACCCAAATAGAAAACCCAAGTTTTGCATCACCTACTCAAGGTCGACTCAAGACCCAAAACTCAAAACCCAAGGTCCAACCTTGCTGTCAGGGAGGCTCATATCTTAATCATCAACTTCTTTTGATATTTGCGTTCGTCTTGATAGACATGATTGTAATGCCGAATAATCTCAACAGGACTTTGCAGGTGTTCTTGAGATTAACCATGCATTTTTTCATAAGGTATATAGTGCAATAAAAATGTTATGCTGCAATTTCCTTTTCAGCGTGCTGCTCTCAATGCAAATGGGACATTTTCAAAGTCTGGAAAAACCAACTCCTCTTCAATTGCTGTGACGGTCAGTACATTTTGCAATGGAAAGGTTGTAGATGTCACACCTACGAGCATATCTGATGCATTGGATGTAGCCAAGAAAGCTGTAGTAAAGGCTGTATCTATTGCTTCACGCTCAGTGGCTGTGAAAATGGAATTGACTCCAACAACATATTTTCCAATTTGTGGAAAGGTTAACTGCTACAGAACTTATCCTCACAAAAAGCTGCACATTTCGGCAATTAGCGCAATGTTGCTCGATCTCAAAAAGGCAATCAATAATCTGAAGTATTGTCAACACGTTTTTAATATTCCACTAATTGAAAGGCATCTCAGGGTGGAGGTCAACCGATTATCTGAAAAGTTGAGAAGAGTACGCTCAGACATCATTATATATATTTTGGAGAATGATATTAACTCATTTTCACTAAACCAGTTTCAGGATTTCGAAAAAATGTATGTGAATGGGACTAATCACGCATGGAATTATCGATATTGGGGTGAAGCAGTTAATCAAATGTGTACTAGGATGAAAACATCGTCTCTGCCTCCAAGAGACGTGCGGACACGTTTTTTCGTAGAGGGCGATCTCCTAACAAAGGCATGTAACAAAGCAAATTCATGTGTTTGGCATTAACGGTAGTGAAAAATTGATAGTTGCTTGCATTCAATCCAAGATGTTGTAATTGTCATTTAAACAATATATGTCAGAGACCTATAATTTGACTTTTTGCTTTCATTGCTGACGTGATCTTGCTGCATTAATGCCGGTTCTATGAATTGCTTGGCCACATTACTTGGGGGAGTCAATGAGTGTGGATAATTTGAGCGAGTTTGAGTTGGTTTACCAAGAAGTTGGTTTTAGTGCTTTACCAAGAAGATAGAGATTTGTTGTAATGTCTGTGGACAAACATGTATGGTGGCAAGCCATTTACCGTAAACCCATTGTCGGAAACCACTTACCGAAAATCAACTGAACGGAAAGCTCACTTTTAGAAAGTGCACTAATCGCAATGCCTAAATTAGCGGCAAATCTGATTGCCATACCCAGTTTACATGTAATCACACTTAATTTCTGATGACTTCTTCATGCGTCAGTATGCTAAGTCACAGAAAGTCAATGGACGTCGGCAGTAATAGAGCAGACGTCAAGGCAGTGGTGGGCAGCGCGTGGCCCGCCACCGATTCTCACATCCAAAGTGGCCCGCGGACATTATTTGAATCGCTGATGTTAAAATAGCTGACTTTGACCTGGGTTGAGGTGCTTCCTAGGTTGAAATTGATCTTCTTTAGAATTTGCAAAACCATTAACTAATGACTTAATGAGCTAAATTTGGCACAAAAATATTTATTCAAATGCTCAAGCCATGCGCCGTTCGCTATGAATATCTTCACAGCATGAAGGAAAGGGACATAGCCATCAACTGTGTGAGTGCCAAGTCACATGGTGTTCGTTCGATGCCCTCTTGAGCATGTTTCACCACGTAATGAGAAACGTTGCAATTAACCGATAAATATATACAGTAGGCTACGCATGAAGGAATCCTACTGCATGAAAATATGTGATTTTTATTAGTCAAGTATTCTTTCTGGATCTTATTTGTATACTGCATCAATTCTGTACTAAAATAACATTATCGCACGAGTATTTTTAGGGGAACCTGTGCGTGGTTTTCCACAGCGGCTTAGGTTTGGGTGTCATATGCCTATGTGCACTTGGGTGCATGTAGTTTTAACAGTCTCTATTTCGTATTGTACGATATGCAGGTGAATAGATGTACTATATATTTCCAGACCGTCATTTTTCGATGAAATCTGGTCACATTTTCCAATATGGCCACATTATCATCATTTGATAACACAAAAATCTTCCGCAATCAGTTTAGCCTGTTCACTTTCCATCATTCATATAGATTTTAGAATGTAAAATTACGCTGAAACGTGCGCAATAAAGAAATTTGAACATATTTCATGTCTTCTGAAATTAGTGGCCGTCTATCCCAGCTTGGTTGCCCACCACTGCGTTAAGGGTTCAACGTAGCTGAAGAACTTTCCGATTTTAATGGATTTTAATAGAATTGGCGTGACAGGCAGGGAGCTAAAGCATGCATATGCACAGAACATATATTAGATGCGTAAGACGAGTAAGTATAGGCCAACGTTTACTCAAAGAGCTGTTTACAAAGCTATTAACAAAGAACGGAAGCGAAGCGTCATTTTTGGCTTAAAGGAAAAATGATGATTATTGTATGTACAAAGAACATTTATTTAACATTATTTTCTTATATTCCTGCAAAAAGCAAATTACTCTTCTTCTCTTTATCACATATTTTGTTATTGTCACTTCTCTCACTTTGTATTGACATCGTATTGAAAAGTAATGCTATCACAGACCAATATGTGTAATTAAAATCAACAGCATTATATAAATAGATAAGCATGCACATAAAAAAGACAAAATTATTGCAAACGAAAAAAATGGAATTCAGATAAGAAAGAGATTATGATCAACGATCATAATAACATACTCCCACTCAATTTGCAACATACACACATACGTATTGAAGCGAATGATAAAGGTTTTCAGAAATAAATAAGTAAGCAAGCGTATATTTGTTTGCATTGAAAATCGATAGAGACAAATGGAACATAACCATCAATCAGTCAATCATATTCCCATCTTACATTGGAACGTTGGGTTCATGAGACACAAAAATGTCTATACGATGAACGATTCGTTAGGAACATAACCAGACACATAAAAAGACAAAAAGTGAAAAAATAGATGATGAAAATACACTGATAATCAAGTGAGCAACAGACATCAACTAGACTTCAGTTAACTTACCTAAGTACAGTGAAGAGAAAAAAACATAAGCATACTCGCACCTGTATTAGCCATGCTGAGATCGCATTATGTATTTTACGGCCATCAGAATTTAGCAGAAAAGAAGTCCAAGGGAAAAAGGAATGCAGTCTTCGAGATGTTTTTATGTGAGGCAGCCGAAGGAGACCAGAATTCGGCATGCGAGGGGGCAGGAATGCATGGAGAGGATGGGTTGTATCTCGCTCACACGAAGTGAAGTACTTTCGAGCGCGTCATACTCTCAGGGCTGAAAGCGGAGGGAACTTTCCACACTCACAATTCTTCCCACAAATAATCTTGTGCGCTTGATCATTGAACTTATCCAATTTATGTTCCAACCCTTTGGCAACCAGGCAAACAAGGAGGACGCGTAGAGCAAAACGGACACAATGATAGATTCGTGGACCACTTTTAAATGTTCACAGTATAGTAGGGGTATCAGCACCCGCATAACGTATAGACGTTGAGAAGAAATCTTAAGAATGTTATCGAAATGAGACTCCCAGGCCCACGTCATCCTATCGTTCCAAAGAACGCCAAGAATCCTTATTTCCTTTGAGACTTCTATGAAGGGATGCGCATAACTGTCACTGCTACCTTAATGAAAAACAAGTTCTTTAGACTTATTGATGTTCAGGACCATCTTCTTCGACGCTACAATGAAACGCTACATACAAAAACGCTAGGATGTTGTTGGTACATGTACTCATAAAGTGAGGTATTTAGCAGCGTGACAACGTCTTTTGATGCAAAATAAACCGCGCATTCATTCGAGTAAAAACCATTTCATTCTCATCCGTGGAGACTGCTGCTTTTCCTCACCACAAGTCTGATATCTTCTGTTGGATATAGAACAAATGCTGGTTTGAATGTTTTGAGAAGAAAGTACTATCTTAAAAATCGGATGTAATGTTATTCTTGGTATATCAAGTTAATTATATATATATATATATATCATCTTGTTGAAATACATAGCCTCCGTGTATGTATTTGTGAATAGTTCTCCTTCACAGCTTTTACAGTACTGTATCTTGATTAGGTCAATACTATTACTTCTCTCATTCGGGCGACCACTTCCAAGTTTGAAAATTATGGCTCTATAAGTGAACAGAGTCTGTGGCAATTTAAAATCAAAATTACCATACTTTTATTGGTGAGATTTTTTAGAGGGATTCTACCAATGCGCAAGAACTATCGAAGAGCTCCTCTCCTTGTATCTCCCTTGATACCGCTATTGCGATGTTGAATCAGTGCGGATCATTGCGACCTCGGACAAAGTGAACATAAAACTCCAATAAAATAACAGAGAGTGCTCAATTTGCAATGCTTTTACATTAAATTACCATAATCAGGAAAATCATTGACTCTCAAAAATGATCGATTTTTTGAAAAATGGCCGGTAATTATTTCACCTTGAAACACGTACTGAAAGGAAAAATTGATGACATCTTTCGGAGTTCTTGTGACTGATGTGCTTATTCTTACACTATCATTTTAATTTAGATAGAATGATTCAACGTTTAAATGTTTTAAACGTTTGTATGCCGTAGGATGATGGGTATTGTAACCAAAAACACGTCGTTCAATTTCTGGTTGCGTGAGGTCGCTTTATCATTATGATTATATGAGAGATTATTATGAGAGATATCTGATTATTTAATTGAATTCATTGATGATGCAACTGTTGTATTCTCTGATATTCATGTTATTCTTTGTGGTGATCTGAATCACTTTGATACATCTCTCCTGCAAAGTTCTCATGATCTATTTGACAAGGTGCTAATGCCTACTCGAGGTACTTCGATACTAGATCGTTTTCTAGTAAGCCGTTCTTTAGACCAAATATATATGGATGCTTCAGTTGGTCCTCCATTGACTTCAAGACGTGGAGGCTCACATTGCCAAATACTTTTATCCCCAGTGAACATTGACACTAACACTGATTGTAAGGAATATCGTACTTTATATGATTTGAAGAGTTGTCATATTGCGGACTTTATCACTCGCTTAAATATGTGTTCCTTTCATGAATTGTATCATGTTAATGATCTGGATAAAAAGCTTGAAATATTTTACACGTTGTTTCAATCATGTTTATCTGCAATCCCAAGTAAATCGATTGCCATGTCTACTCGTGACAAAACTTGGATGTCAGCTTACTTAAAAGATTTGATTAGTAAAAGATGGTTTGCATATCGTTGTAAAAATTTTCATATGTATAATATCTATAAACATAAATGTAAAGAAGAAATCAAGAAGTGTAAAATGTCTTGGGTTGAGAGGTCAAGAAGATCATCTCGTAGCATTTGGAGTGTAGTATCTGATGTTAAAGGCAATAATGTGAAAAATCCTTTAGCTCCTATTTTACATGAGTTTTCTGATGTCATGAGTGCAGCTAATGCTATCAATGAATCTTTTGTAAAACATTTTCACTCGGAAGACCGCTTTCCATACCATTCATCTGACACAACTTCAAATCACAATGATGATGATTGGTGTCCCCTAACTAGCCCGCATGATGTTTTTCTGTTCTTAGAGAACTTGTCTACTAATAAAGCTACGGGCTCTGACGGAATTTGCAACCGTTTCTATAAGTTAGCGTCGCCATATATTTGTGAGATAATAAACTCCATCATCATTCAGTGTTATGTTCCAAAAGATTTGAAAAAATGTATTGTGTCTCCTATTCCGAAATGTTCTCCTGTCTCTTTCGAAAATCTTCGACCCATCACACTTTTAAGTGTCCCGGCTAAACTTTTAGAACATCATATACTTTCGACCATGCGTACTGCGTTCTATTAACGTGTACCCAGCTTTCAATTTGCTTATAAAAGAAATTCATGTACAACATCCTGTCTTGTTACCTTACATCATATTATTACAGAATTGTTAGAAAAACCTGATGTTACTGGTTGCATGCTCTTGAATTATGATTTTTCAAAGGCCTTCGATACCATCAGCCACAAAGTATTGCTTCAAATTAAGACTTCTTCAGTTCCCTATACGTTTTGTTGAGTTTATGTCTTCTTACTTAAGTAAGCGTTATCAAAGGGTCAAATTTGGGTCAATTGTTAGCTCAGAGTTGCAGGTGCTTAGCGGAGCTCCTCAAAGGTTCCCTTTTGGGCCCGTTTTTGTTCATTTTGTATTGTTACGACATAATGTCCCTGTCTCATAACACATCATTAATCATGTATGCTGATGACGTGTCTCAAGTGTGTCCAATTTTTAAATCTGATGTACCGGATCTATCGAAATGATTACATCTGAATTTTATACTATAAATGACTGGGCAGAAAAGAATTATCTGAAATTAAATTTGTCAAAAACAAAATGTGTTTGTATAAGAAAGAAAAACTTTGAGATGTATTTTCCTTTCCCTTTTGAAATTGTCAGCGAATGCAAATTACTTGGTGTTGTGTGGAATAAAACTTTAAAATGGGATTCCCATTTCAGTTTATTGCTAAGAAGATGCTCAAAACGTCTATATTTGTTGAAAATCTTGAAGGATGTTCTACAACATGACGAATTGTGGTTGACTTTCCACATGTTAATAGAAAATTTAATCATGTATTGTACTCAGTTATTTGGTGTTTTCAGTTATGAAATTAATCATATTATCAACAGTTTGTATAAACGAGGAAGGCGGCTGATTTGCCCTGCACAATGTTCTTGTGGCAATGACATGACAAGATTTCATGCAATTTCATGCAATCCAACGAGTCAAACAGTGCGGTTGTGTCTCTGGTGATCGTCTCGACAAATTGCTTATTTCGTCTATTTCTGATGGTCAATAGTGTCTAAATTACTTGATTTTGATATCAAATTGTTCATCTTTGCCTGCTGATTCGCTTGGTGTCATCTAAATTCAAAATTGGACGCTTCCGAACGGGATTTTGGGAGATTTTCACTTTCTCATCACATAATAGCGAATAGTGTTCAGTTTCAGCGATGGTTGGTTCACGCAAAGATAGTGGAGTACCTCAAGCCCCTTTATTGTGTGGAACGTGTGTTTCTATTATTGACAACGACCGTATTCAGTGCAGAGTTTGCAAAACTGCTTTTCATATGAAAAAGGAATGTTGCAATTTGCCTGCGTCAATCAGCAAAGCAATGTCATCTATTGATAATTTGTCATATTTCTGCAATAGATGTCGGACCATAGATATCTGTGATATCTTCAATCGCTTTGCAAGTATCGAAATGGAACTGAAAACTTTGAGGGATCAAGTCAATATGAATCTAACTTCTAATATCGGTAAAGTCGTAACTGATGCCATAAATGAGCATCAACAGCGACAGGAAAAGAAATTTAATCTTTTGATCTTTGGAGTGAATGAATCTACCAATTCCGATGATGAGTATGGAGATGATGACAAGGTTGTGAAAGATGTTCTCAAAGAAACTGATGTTGACACTAATTGTGTAATAACACACCGAAGAATTGGTAAGCATGCCGGACTCAGCAAACCACGACCTATACGTGTCTCTTTTCAATCCTACGATGATAAAATTCATTGTTTGAAAAATTCCAAACGTCTTGCCAGATCAAACTCCTATCGAAAAGTTTATATTCGACCGGATTTGACGAAATCCCAATTGATGGAGAACAAGCAACTGCGAGACGAGCTACAGAGAAGGAGAGCTGATGGTGAGAATGTTGTCATTCGTAGAGGTGAAATTGTTCACAAAGGTGATCCTTCAGCATGACCAAATAACTTACCTGTTCCTTCTATATGTTACTTTAATTCAAGGTCTGTGCTCAACAAGATGGATGAAATTCAAATTCTTGCTACCTCTCATTCCCCTGACATTGTGTCTGTTACAGAGACTTGGATGAATAACACTATCCTGGATCATTCCGTATTTCTATGTGGATACGATATTTACAGAGCAGATCGTAATAGTGGAAAGAAGGGTGGAGGAGTGTGCTGCTGGGTTAAAACCTCCTATTCATGTACGCTGCTCTTCAATTCATCTACTCATTCTGAAGTTGAATTCCTGGTTATACGAATTTCACAACGACATTTCAAATGCCTTCTCACAGCTGTTTATTTTCCGCATGGTAACACGCTATCTCGTCGGGAAGTGCAAAGTCAGTGCACTTACGTTACATCTGTTATTGATGACTTACTTACACATTATCCAGGATATCACGTTATCATCTGTGGTGATTTCAATTTGATTGATCATTCATGTTTTGAGCATAATTTTGGCCTTCAAAATGTTGTCAATTGTTCTACCCGTTTCAATGCTAAGTTGGATCTTATCCTCATCCCAGAATCATTAACCCCTCATTATTGTGATATAGTTACTTACCCGCCGTTGGGTGCAGGAGACCACAACGTTTTGTTCCTGAAAGGAAAGAGTTCAATTACGCAGACTCCAGTATATGTAGATATCATGGATCTCCGCGAGTCGCACTTGCAGAAAGCTTCGATGCATTTGGCAAGTATTGATTGGAATTCCCATATGTTGAGTGAGTCGCTGGACAAAGCCTGTGATTTCTTCTATAAAACATTGTACTCTGTGATGGATCTCATTCCATGTAATTCAATAAAAGTATCAAGCTCTGATAAGCCTTGGATCAGTGGTGTCATTAAAGTGCTTATCAATAAGCGTTACATTGCCTACCGCAATAAGGACTGGACTCTCTACAAACACTACCAATTCAAAGTCAGACAAGCAATTTTTGTGTCAAAGAAACAATGGGCTAAATCTATGTCGTCATCGAGATCAATTTGGGATATTTTCAAGACTGTCACGAATGCTAATGTGAAAAGTGATTGGTTGTCCCAATGTTCTCCTGATCAACCTCTGTATGATACCCTTCAATATTTAAATAATCAGTTGAGTCAGCATCAACTAGATGATGCTCCTGATATGACAGATCTTTCAAATTTATCGGCTAGTGCTCCTTTCTTGTTTACAACCGAACATGTTCATAATTTACTGTGTCGTGTCAATCCTCGTTCAGCCTGTGGTTCCGATCAAATACCAAGTATTTTCCTATCGAAACTTTCTCATTATCTCAGTGAACCAGTGACAATTATTTTCAACATGTGTCTGCTCACCGCAAATTTGCCCCAGCATTGGAAAAACGCCGATATTGTGCCGCTGCCAAAAACTTCACCGGCTGATTTGTCGAACATCCGACCAATCTCACTACTTCCTCTTCTTGAAAGACTATTTGAAAAGGAGTTAATCAAAGTTATCGGCCCATCTTTCGTGAACAAATTCGACGATGCTCAATTTGGATACAGGAAAGGATGCTCATCAACATGTGCTCTGCTGATGTTGGACAATTTCATTACGGAAAGACTGCAGGACAGAAGCATCAGTGCGTGTCACATTGTTACTGTTGACCTTGCAAAAGGTTTTGATAAAGTTTCCCACAGACTTTTACTTGCTAAGATGGTTCGTGATGAGTTTGATCCATTCATAATCAAATTCATGAAGAACTATCTTTCATCAAGATTTCAGAGAGTCAGATGGCGCAAGACGTTCAGTGATTACATCAAAGTATCTAGTGGTGTTGCACAGGGATCCAGCATTGGGCCTCTTATATTTGGCTACTTCATTGCCGATCTGAATCAAACTGATTTCTCTAATGCTTTACTGCTGAAATATGCAGATGATATCATCATCGCTGGCGGAGTTGATAGACACTCTTCAAACAGTCCTGTGATTTCGGCATTCTCAAAAGTAAAAGATTGGACAGCTGAAAATAGTATGGTTATCAAACAAGAGAAATGCAAACAAATGTTCATTATTAGTAGCCGCGTCAACTCTTTCGATTATTCTGTACCTGCAATACCTACCGTGCCTGCTGTCGATACTTTAAGAATCCTCGGTGTTCATTTTGAGCAGTTATACAAGTGGAATGCTCATGTCGCTCATGTAGCCAAGAGAGCAGCGTGCAGAATGTATGCGTTAAGGCAATTAAAGCCTTTCCTTTCGGTTCCGGAGTTAGTGATCATTTACAATAGTTACATACGAAGTCTCCTAGAATTTTCTGCTCCGCTATTTGTTCAGTTGAGTGCTACACAAGGCAACATCTTAGAGCAAATACAACGAAGATGCCACAAAATTATTTGCGGATCCAGCAGCTGCGTGTGCCCAAATTTCATTCCGCTTGACTACCGTCGCATCACAATTGGCTATCGATTGTTTTGCTCAATTTTGAATGACCGCAGCCATCCACTTCAGCAGCTCATTCCGAAACGGCTACCTTACTCGGGAAAATTGATAGCTCCGTATTGTAGCTCCGTTATGAGGAGTAACTCATTTTTTCCGGTGATGATTCGCCTGTTCAACTGTGGATTTACCCAGTGACATTATCGCATCGTGTTTCCATGTTTATTTTCATTACTTTTGTTAAGTTTTCTTTTCTATAACTTTGTAACAAATTTGACTTTCATTCATGATGTTATTGCCTCACGATTATCAATATTGAGGCCTTCCAGAAAATATACGCTTATTATTATTATTATTATTATTATAGACTGGCGGCTTTTAAAAGCTTCTACAACAAGTGCTTGCACCCCGGACATCCGTTGTGTTACATTATTCCTAAGTCTATACGAAAACATGCTTTGGTCCCAATGTGCACTACTAATCGCCGGCAAAATAGCTTCGTCGTTTTAAGCTCTCTGGTCATTAATGGTCTCTCTGACCTTACTTGCAAATAACTGTTTTTTCATAATTGTCTCTGTAATTTTTGATTTTCATTACGACAAATATATACTTTTTCTCTTTCTCTTTTTTTCTCTTTTCTCTTATGCATCAGTGTTTATGTGACTCGATCATCAGTCATCAGTTACCTGATCCCGATCAGACCAGAACAATCTACCCATTAATGACAAGCTAATTATTAAAAAATTAGAGTTTTGTTAAAAAAATATTTTTTGAAATGCATTTTGCGGGCGTTCTAGGCATTGTACAAGGTCAGAAGTGGTGCCATAAGAAAAGCGTTGATCTCTTCTTTAATTTATTCACTTCATTTGGGCACCCTGGGGAATACGTTGCTCCGGAATACGCTTGTCCCAAAAGATACGAGTTGACATGATAGAAAAAGTTGCTACCTGGTATTAATGAGTATTAATGACCTGGTATTAATCAAATCAAGAATGTCTATTGAACGCGTGATGGAATCATGGTTCTGAAACACATGCCACATGCGGACATCGAAAATCGGTTGCTAAAGAAAATGAGAAAGTACGACGCAGCATGATGAAAATGGAGAAGGGAGATGAAGAACAGAAAAAGCTCAATCAATCTAACTGTCAACCTCACAGGCATATTCACAGAATGGTCACAACTCACAACACGTCACTATCAGAGACGCCATCGCTTTTCTTATACCATTAGTGCTCCGAAACCTTTGCGCTGCCTGTAGTAGTTAAGACAAAAAGTGCTTTGGTACACTTGAAAAGTTCATATTGCGTCAGTATTTAATCGATGATTTTAATATCATCCACTTCATATAGTGTTCTCAAATGAACAGACAGAAATCCGACTCAGTATCTCAGGACAAGCACGCGCTGCATTGCATCAGTACCAATATATTTTGCATTTGGCACCTGAGTAGGTCTATAACTCACCGCGCGCATGACTGCTCAATCTTTTCCAAACGCACACAAAATAAACTGTCTAATTTATTGACAATAAAAATGGATAAAAATTGATATAAATCAGTTCCCGTATGCTTATTCGGGGAAATTGGAGTACCTAGAAGCCTGCCAATCACATGCATTTGATGCATAGAAATCGAGCTATGTCTAAGGTGACCAGTAGACTAATGTCTAATGTAGCGACATAAGTTGACCAGTGGTCAGCCTTAACCAGTCATTTACAGAAGATATGCATTTACATATGAAATTGCCATTAACAATCAGCTGTCGTCCATTGTTACTGAGCAAGTAGGGTTTCATCTGTCACTTTTTTATGAAAGTCGCTTATATCTCCAATTATAATTCATCTTTTATCGTAAGATTTCTACATTTTGCCGGACAATAATTTGCAATTTGTCTGGTAAATGCCCTACAGTTCCTAAGGAAGGAAAATGCCCAATATATGTCCACTGCCACAAAAGTTTCAGTGATTCTTTAATCACATTGAATTAACCATTGCCGTTGTAGGCTGCAATGTAATTGCTTAAACGAATCGCAATGCAAATTTTTCCATGGCCAAAGAATGAGATCATTTGTGTTTTTACGTTTCCATTGGTCCGCCATTTGGATCCACCATCGTCTACTGGTGTTAATGTGACGGATGGATTCAATACATGATATGAGAGAATATTTGCATTGGAATGACGATGACCCTATAATACTGAAAATTGATTTTAATGACGCATTCAATTCTGTTTCCGGACAAGTCATGTTCGATGAATGAATCAAACAATTTTTCCAGATCTCCTACCTTATCTATTCACGTGTTATGGCCAGCATCCTCAACTGTATCACACTCTCGGATCACTTTTATCTGTGTTATCTGTGTTCAACAAGGAGATCCCTTAGACCCGTTTCTATTTTCCATTGCACTAAAACGTCTCTTTTCATCCATTGTTGAGAATGTACCTCAGCTTTCATTTCACTCATGGTATTTAGATAATGGAGTTTTCTGTGGCACCAGACAAAATGTTCTGAAAACGCTGAATATTATTGAAGGCGCTTCGTCATGGATTGGTCTAGAGGTCAATTACAGAAAGTGCGAATTATTCTCACCCTCAAACCTTGAAATGTTTCCTGTAGATATTCAAAAATCTCATTTGCCAAATTTTGAAAAGGTGCGCCAATTAAAGATGCTAACCTCTGCACTTCTTTCATTATGAAATGCATCAAAAATGCCAGTACTCTTCAGCATGAATGAACTTCCACAATTAAAAGATGTACAAACATCGCTGTTGTTACTTAGAAACTGCAGCTCTTTTTGCAAGTTGGCGCATATTGCGCGCAGCACACCTCCAGAAAAAACTACATTGTTTGAAAGTAGTCGACACCGACGTTCGACAAGTCCAGGGGGAATGCGATTTGGTAGACTTGGCCTGCGTTCTCTTTCGCGGCCGTGCGATGCCTTCCGTTCGCCTCGGCCTACATCTCAATCCAAATGAGATGCGAGTACTATTGAAATGGTGGCTGGGATTAGATATATTTTTAGATGGATCCACCTACCACTTCTCCATCAAACAAAAGTATAGTCCTTGATCAATTTGACAATCATGCACTGACATGCAATTACGGCCTAGATGTTGCATTGAGAGATTGCATTTTTGATTTTTGTCGGAGAAGTCATTTATCTCCAAAGCTTGAACAAGGAGGAGGGTAGTGAACAGCGCCGCCTAGCAGATATTTTGCTTCCATCCTGGCATCTGGGTCAAACATCAGCACTCGACATTGCGGTTGTGCATCCGCTGAATAAAGCTAATTTAACCGCAACGAGCATCAACGCTGATAATATCGCAGTTGCAGTGAAAAAATCGATAGCAATACCGAAAAGTGCCTTGTTTTGGGATGGCATTGTGCTCCCATTGTCGTATCAACAGACGGATCATGGGACAAGATCGCCAACGATTTTTGTCGCGAGTTTCGGTGAGGCTGTCCATGAAATCCGGACTGAACACCAACAGGACGTTGCCCATGATATTTGAGCGCTTCTCAGTGACTCTCATGAGATCGAACACGAGAGCATTTTTGTTGCGATCCGAAAGTTCGAGTTAGCCCGCATCTTTTTCTATTTTTATCTTCAGCGAACTTTCCATCTTTGACTTTCATTGTTTTGCATCCTTATCTTGTACTTAGCATTGTGTTGTGTTGGAAATTAGAATATAAATGAAAATCTCTAAAAAATGTCTATGGATGAAATTTTATTTCTTTGAATACCATTGAGGCAGGAGCATTTCACCGTCCATCTTCGCATTTCCAGTGAAAATGGCATCTAAATGATTCCAATGATTCACAATTTGGACTCTTAGATATCTCAAGCTTTACAATCATACTCTATTCTGAGCTGCATGGACTATTTAGAAAATTATCATAGATTTGAGTTTTTTAAATTCATAGATTAAATCTGGCGCTGCGCGCCGACGATTTAAGCTGTCATTTTGGTAATTATCTTCATTCTAGTCCCACTGACTGAAGCAAAGCGAAAATTCAGATTTCTATGGTGAAGCAAGTCCCTTGGACGTCTGCCATTAGATAGACATAGAAGCGAGTATCACAACGTCAAAGATCTGACCGCGTCAGAAGCAGCCATAAGGTGGCATAAGTCTGATAAAACTGATTACCGTCATCGTCTAAAATTCTAGGTTTAAAAAGATTTTCGATTGGATAAAACGGCAAGGCATCACACGTATTGCAGCCTGAAATATTTTCGACAGCATGACGTCATATTTGAAATGAATGAATACACAGAAACACATATACTTGCATGTAGTGACTGCAGGAAACTCACAGTTAACCATTTTTTGCCAAAAAAGAACAAATGTTCGATTAGCCACCAAATTATGTACTCGAATTTTTTAACAAGGAGGTGTTCATACGGAAGTCTTCACTATAAATGCCCACTCAGAGATAGAAAAGTGTACAAAAATTAGTATAAGTTTTATTCTTAAATTAAAATAAAACATTAAAGGGCAATTAATATTTTGTAATATTGACATCTTGATGAGCACATAAAAGGGGTATGCCACATAAATTGGGTTGTTTTCATTTGGCCGCTTGTATGAGTTATTCCCATCCGTCTCTACCCTTTGCTTGATCATCAGCTGATAATTCACACTCACAAGCTCGCATCCTCTGATGTTCAGGGGACTAGCTTTTGTACGATGATATTTCAAAACCTTCAAATTGCTCTCCTGTATAGCTGCGGAGATGTGGCTTATCGCCTTATTCGCCCAAGCCCTTTATTTATCGATCGCCAGCCAAAGCGGCTTTAAGAATTCCCTTTCGCAAGCGGTCTGTGTCCTTCCCTCGTCTGTGTCCACGACCTCTGTGCGAGAGGTGTCGTCGTAGGAATTCTCAACCATAAAAGTACGCTTTGTATGCTCATAGTGCTAATTATTGGGGGGAGGGGAAAGGCCCCCGGTGTCTCCGCCCCTGTCTTGATGTCTTGCAGATATCTTCACCTTGTCCAGTGAAGATGTCTCACTTTCTGCACACAATCATTCTGTCATTTTACATTGTCATCTCGACTGTGGTAGCATGATAGGCCTCGAAATCGCTCGCGTTATGGAGAGTTATGTTACTAATCAAAAGAAGTTTCTTGGCGACTACGTTTATTTTCAAATGTATCGGAATATAACATTGTTTCAACGTCTCTAATATGAAACGATTTTTGAATTAATGCAAGCATTTTCATGATTTAGAATTATTGATGAAAATAGACTTGGATTTCATGGATTTATTGACCTCTTTTTCACACAGGATTTTATAATGGCGTAGCATAACATGTAACAATGTTCTTGTTATTGAAGGGATAAACGTTTATGTTCGTGGAGTTCTTTTTATGACCTTTTCTATTCCTCGATTTGTAGAGAGCAAGGAAGTCCTTCTTTGCAATTATTCTTATATCTGAAAAGGAAAATTGATGCCTAGAATTGGGTTTCTTGCAAGTAAGCCCTCTCGCCCTAAGCCATACTGTTAAATTGTCTGGGTGAATCATATTCGTTTTTGCTATTTCTATACAGATGTTTCGAACCTGCTGAGCCCAGTATTTATAATTCCATGATAAGGCTTTATCATTGCGATTGTTTTTCGTATTCACTCCAACATAAATGTAATCAAACTTTTCATACTGTCTGTAGGTCCCCGAGGTTTCAATTTCTGCAAGCGAAATTTTCAAGTCATACAATACTTGCTCCATAGTCCTTCTTGTCCTTCGTATTCGCATCGTCAATTCCAGATTGGCTGATGTGACATAGGGGTAAACTTGAATACACTGATCTAACATTTTCCGTGCATTGCTTGTATCTGAAATCATTGCGTTAATCGCGTCAAAGTACATTCCTGTAATGATTCCTGTCATTGATAATTTGTCTTCCTTCTTTTCGGTCGAGCGACAATTGGTAAAAATGCTTATCGGTGAGAGCTGCATCATAAATGGGACTCCAGTTGGGTTTTGCTCATCCATCTCGTTCAGTGCGTTTTGTAATACGGAGACAGTAGAGTTCACATCAGTCGCCACTTCTTTCAAGTTGGCATTACAAAAGGTGCTGATTCTTATTTTGCTGTTTTCCGACGTGTTGCTATTTTTGTACTTCATTTTTCCTTTAACACCGACATCAAACTGAAAGGAAAACATTTTCTGAAAATTGAGCAAGTATGTGAAATGACGTTTTACACATGCTAAGAGCTGATCGTAAAAAACGGACCACTTAAATGTCGCTGAAATTCAATCAATTCTCGTGTCGTCCAATCGTATCGCACATCATACATCATTCGAGAACTTGTACTCTCAGCTTTAGAATGAGCTATGATAACTTGCATTCGCTATTGTATTAGCTGAGCAGTGCTGAAAATATGAAAATCGCTCAATTTACAAACAGCAATTTTTCAATAAAAAATATGTGAGTATGATATTTATTCAGGTACGGAGAGAACGAGCATTTTCTGAGTTTCCTTTTGAAATACTGGTTATCAAAATCGGTGAACTAGGAAAAAATTAGTGACATCGTGAAGTTCTCGCAGAATCATAATTCTTTTGACAATAATTATTTTCACGAAGATTAAAAAGTCAACTTTTCGGTACGAGGAGCGATATCGTATACGAGAGAGCGCAGCGATCGTTGATGTTCACTACAACATCAAGATTAGGCTCACAGTTGAACACTTTCTTGAAACGCATCGCATCTCTAATTGTAATGAGATTTTTTGACAAATATGCTGATGTCTTGTGTCATCCAAGAACAAAACTTTCATTCGCAATCATGAAAAGTTGTTTGGTAGGGCATAGGGGATACAGGGGTAAAAAAGTAGACGAACTTTCGTTATCACAAATTCCCTTTGACTTGATTCCTTCATAATTGTCATTCACAAGCATCATCTGTATTTAGTGTTCATGCTCAAACTTACTTTTATATAATCTTTATTCATGCGAGTAGCTGTATATACACAACAAGCTTTTTTATTTAGCATTCTACTTGTTATTGTGCGTAATTTATACATGGTGTGCATGTAATGTGCAAAAAGAAGGCAACAATGTATCCCGTAATGATGATGTATGTATTTATCTGTATTTATGCATGTGAAAGAAATTTTAGAAGTCTCAGCTAACGTATATCTCCCGTGTATTCATAGCATTGGTGCCCACTTTTTTCCTACATTGCTGCCCAGTCCATTTCAATTAGGCGCAATGGTATTAACATAGGCGTTTATTTTCAGGCGCTTACGCGCCCTCAAATATCCTACATTATTGCCCTCAAAAATCCATGCTATTATTATGTTTTACCTTTCGTAATCTGCATTTAATTTCGTAATCTGTTAGGTAATTCATTTCAATGCATTCATCTCAGCTTCCTATTTATTGGCCATGCCATGGCATTAAGAAGTCCATCGCCGTACGTAGACTCAGGGGCGCAGCCAAGGGGGCCACCAGGGCCATGCCCCCAAACGTTTAAACAGTGTTGAAAAGTATATGTAAATTTCAAATCTGAATTTTAAAATATATTCTTAACAATTCTCGTTGCACATCGACATGTATTTCATTTGAAGTACTGCGAACTGACTTAGATTAAGAGGTGCGACTTTCCTCATCTTTGTTAATGCTAATACATTCAGATTTACCATCGAAGAAACATGTGGAACAAGTCAAATGACATGATTCATCAAAAGTTTGTCTGAAGCAGTGTATAGATTCTGCACACGTATTTCAAATCATCACTTAAATAGCTCGGGTAAATTTTTGGTTGTACGCTTGTCGGTTACACTGTATATAGGCTAATATTTGCATTTACCCAAAGACAATGAGTAATCAACTGTATTTGAGTTTAGAAAAGTCTACATCAGTCTAAATCGAACGATATGCGTCTTTTTTCCATCAAATTTAACAGTTGGACTAAATCTATAGGGCCTAGTTTCTCAAAACGTTACAAAGAACTGAATGTCTTATAATATAATTTACCTACATAAACGTGTAGGCGCACATTTTTGCAGTGTTCCTAAGTTATTTAGTTCTAGGGGTAGCAGAGGCCAACCGGAAAATAATAAAAAAACTATTTTGTAAAAATATGGAAGAGCTATAATCGAATTTTTATCGCAAAAAATACATTGAAATATTGAGAGCGATTTCTTTGTACACCCGTAGCAAAATTAAATGCAGTTGGATGTATTTGGATACATCTGGATGCATCTGACTGCACTTAGATGCATACCAGGATGCATCTCGATGAATCCCAAAGCATTCCAATGCATTCAATGCAGTCACCCTTCAACCATGAGCCTCAACTGCAACTGCACTGAGAGCCGTGGAAGCAATCGAATGCTTATGGAATGTATCCGAGTTTCTGTAATGCGGTCATGCATCACTGCTCACAATTGTTGAATGTGACAGATCTTCAATCAATAGCGCAAGGCAACGACCAATGCCATACACTGCTGAATTTTCAAACATCCCAAGCTAGAGGACATATTGTTTCCTTCCGTCGCTGTGCGTTAGACTACCTGCTGTACGTGGAGTCTTGGATATGTATATTTGCTCAATGCACAGTGCTTCATTCCTTCCATTGAATCTTAAGGTAAGTCCGTAAAAAAGTCCCAATACCTCTGGTTTTACATAGTACCGTAGTCGTTTCAAGAATTCCGAAACCCCGGAATATAATGAGCACAAGTAGGCCTATTAATTCGTGTAAAGCATGGCAGTTCATGCGGATCTAATAGTTCTTATCGATTCAGAAAAATGTCTGTAGGACACTTCGATTCATTTCCGAGAGTCGCGTGGTGCTTGAATAATTCGAGTTTCAAAATGTCTATAACAGTGAAAGAAATTTTTTGAGACGAATCCATTTGTGTCTCCTAATTCATGCATTCATACCTATATATTCTTCTACCAAAAAGTGTATTTATAGATGTCCTTTTGCGATTGTGATTTTCTATATGCAGATAGTCTACTCAATCAAAATATTTAATGTGCCTATTATAAATTTTTATCCATTTGAGGGCGCTAATATCTTACAAAAAGCTAATTTCAACAAGGTTTAAGTGATCAATAATCTTCACTGCTATTATAGTAGTGAAGATTATGGACGTATAATACGTCTACTAAGGTCTATATTTGCCTAAAACCAAAAGTTGCAACGGACCCCAATTTAACTTAACATAAATACTGTCTTATGACACACGTGCACATGCACATGCATACTGCAATTTGACTATTTTTTTGCAGATTCAATCTCATCCAAGCATTGTAATTTTTGTAAAAATGAATCTGAGGATTGAATAGTCTGCCTATAATCTCTGAATCAATTCATCAACGACCAGTTGGCTCTATTTGAAGAAGAAGCGGTATTTGGTGGTAAAAGCGGTAATTCAGCAAAGAGGGGTAGGCCGACGTAATGAAGATGGCTACACGGATTCATCTTCTCAAAGGTAAGTTTTCATGCGTCCATCATTGCATTACATTTATCGACCAAGATTGGACCATAATTGCGACCAAGATTAGTGTCATTAAATAACTAAGCCTTTTATCATATTGAATAGAGGGAAAGGCTTTAACCATTAAATAATTAATTAAATTTACATTTCATTAATTGCAGCTAATACAAAATTAAATGAAGAAACCTTAGATTGATGCAAAGAATGAATTTGCGTCCACCCCGAGGCTCTTCTGTAGCCAAGAATTCTTCATTTCATTCTATGTTCAATTTATATTTTTAATGTTATTTTTATGAGATCAGGCTTTGGAGCAAATGAACTTTCATACTGAGTCAATTACAAATACAGACTCCCACTATTATCTCAACAGAGTAAATCTCAAAGAATTACATTTCAAACTCTATTTCAATTATATTTCAAATCAATGTCTGTTCATATCTCAAAAAATCTGTCCATTAGTTAATGCAGGAAACCTCTTCCAAACGACAACAAAATTATTCATGTGCAAGTAGGACTTGAAATACATGTTTTAATATAAATATATGATATCATTTTATCATTTCATGTGTTGAGTTGAACTACCTATTAAATGAATCGACAGCCTGAAAAAAACCTGTTTTAGTGCATGAACTGGTAGAAAATTTTGTGTGTAACACTCTTAGCATTATTTATCTTAGTATTATTACACTGTATTGGCATTAGGCCTATAGTATCTTATTATTTATTTGCGATAACAATTCAATTTCTTGGTGTTGGTCACTTTCGCCCATTCCCCGCTGTATCCACCCCCCCAACACACGGACAGAGGATTGGAGCCCATGTGATTACTTGTATTATCTTTTGATCTTTTCCGGCTGTAAAACATGAGCAGCTATATCAACAAATAGGATTTGCTGGTTTCGAGGTCTGTCAGCTTTCGTTGCATCTTTTTAGAAAACTGCAGTTTTTCTATGCATGCATTAAAGTTATTTGGCATACTTTATGATAGATACTTTACTTTATGTGATAATAATCCTCTGTACTGTGCAGTCATATGTGCACTGTACATGTGTGTGCAATGTGTAGGCCTATGCATATTGAAATTAACCAAGAAATGTGCGTATATCTGATGTCTGCATTTATAAATTTATTATGTTCTAGAAAACGATCAAAGTATATCATGCAGATGCATTAGATCTATGTAAATTCATTAGGCCTATATACCTATACATCGATTATGGAGTGCCAGTTCTATTCGGTTGGATGTAAAAATATTTCCTCACACAATAATTTAGTCTAAGCACTAAATTCCTTATCAGCCGTGGATGACGGGTGTTACCCAAAGGGCTCCTCCATTTAATTAAGCTTGGAATGGCCCACACTATAGCTTATGATACCTCCATGTACATGTAGAATAGCTTGTTAAGGCTGTCCTGTATTTGTCTGTCCTGCTGGCCTTGCCTTAGGACAGATAATAATAAATTGCAGAGTGTCCGCTTTCTTAAAAAAAGTAAAACATTTCAATCAAGTACTTAAAATCAAAGTTTGAAATAGAAAATCTTGCCACAGAGCGAGAGGAAGTCTCTTAGATTCTATTGCAAAAATCACCACTAACAAGAGTAGGAATCCCGTCCCAGACGCAAGGACAGTGCGGTGCAGTGATGAGTCATCGATAAGTCATCATGCTGACTCAGCCCCTCCCTCTGGAAGGAAGGAAGAGAGGTGAGGGAGGTGGCCAAGGATGTGCTGGGAGGAATGGGTCCGTGAGGAGGAAACCGTTCCCTACCCCCCTCTGGAAGGAAGGAAGGAGGGAGGAGTTTTCCAGTGAGGAAGGGGTGGAATCTCGGAAGGATAGAGTGAGAAAAGGGTGCGTTTTGGTGGTTTTGGAATGAGAAAGGCTGGAATTCGGCATGAAGGAGGTCTCGGATGGGAAATTGAAGTTTAGATTCGGAATCTACATGAAATTTTGGGTGCGTAAGGAAGGCAGAGAGGAGTTTTCCTGAGAGGCAAGGGGTGGAATCTCCGAAAACGTCAGAGTTAGAAAAAGGTGAATTTTGGTGGTTTTGGGATGAGAAAAGTCGTTTTTCGTCATGAAGGAGACCTCGGATGGGAAAACGGAGGCCAGATTCGGAATCTACGTGAAATTTTGGGTTGGGAAGGATGTTTCCAGCGAAATCGGAGAGAAAAAATTTTGAGGACATCCCCCCTCCTGTTAAACTTCCACCTTTGGTGTTAGAGATCGTAGAAAGTCGAGCAATAGCTCTTTTGAAAGCTAAGAATGAGAGAAATGCAGTGGAAATCTTAGTTTGGCCCTATTTTCCTGGGTTTAGGGAGGAAAATGGCAGGAAAACGTCAGAGTTGGAAAAGTCTGGTTTTGGTGGTTTTGGGATGAGAAAAGTCGTTTTTCGTCATGAAGGAGACCTCGGATGGGAAAACGGAGGCCAGATTCGGAATCTACGTGAAATTTTGGGTTAGGAAGGATGTTTCCAGCGAAATCGGAGAGAAAAAATTCGAGGACATCCCCCCTCATGTTAAACTTCCAACTTTGGTGTTAGAGATCGTAGAAAGTCGTGCAATAGCTCGTTTGAAAGTTAAAAGTGAGACAAATTCAGTGGAAGACACGGATTGTTCATATCTTCCTTCGTTTACATGTGAGACGGCATTGAAAATGTTGGAAATTGACGAAAAAACGACAGAGTTAGAATTTTTACGAAAATCGCTCTAGCGGGTGAACCAAGCCTCGGACGGGAAATCAGAGACCAGATTTGGAATCAGCGTGCCATTCTGCATCTGGAGGGTGAGTTTCAACTCAATCGTAGAGAAAAAGTTGAAAATTTTCTTCACACTGGGTCTCCACACGTAATTTTTTCCTGAAAATGTTAAATTGTAGTCACCTTTGGCGATGAATAGCGGAGGATTGGAAGTGAATAAAGAGCTCGAGTTTCTTTCACGGGCAAGACCGCACTTTGTTCTCTAGGATCCTATCTTTTCAGATGCGTGGAAGGTTTCGTTTTCAAATGAGAGCATGTTGAAAATCGAGTTTTTGCGTATTTTCCAAGATTTTGGAACTTTTGAAAAAACGACAGAGTTTCTTCAGCTTCTGGTCATCGTAGATGGTCGAGGGATGTCTTAAATGAAAGGTGAGAGCGAAAAAACATGGCTATCAAAATTTGAAGTCAATCGGAGCAGTAGAACCGGAGATAGACGGGTTTAAAGTTTTTGGATGATGGATATTACGTCATCAGCTGATCGCCACAAGCTATATAAGCGGAGAACCGACAGAGACTTTTCATTAAGAGGAGAGCGATTGTCAAAGGTAGGTCGTCTCTCTGAAGCTCCGATGATAGCATCGGACATTCCAAATTTCGGGTTTCTGCAAGAAACCGACTTAGAAAATTTCATTGCTGATATCAGCTAAGGCGTCAGCCTTAGAGGCTTGCCAGGAGATGGCCTTCGTCTCCAGGCCATAAAAGACTCTAAAACTTTAAAGGCTTGTAACTTTGCTTCTACAAGTCCGTTTGACTTGATTCAAAAAAGGTTCGGTTGCTATTGACCTTCTCTAAGTGATAGACTACTTATAAAATTTCACAAGTAGTGCTAGAAAGTTGAAAAATTTAAATTCACTATTTTTGGAGGTTTTCTGGGGTTTTCGACGCTGCTGAAGTCAACTAAAGGATTTGTCATGATGTCTGATCCAGTTTTCTCATGTCTTTACATGATACAAGCGGCTTTTCACTGAAAGAGAGCAAGTCACGGAGATTTTTGCTGCAATATTCCACTGACATGGTGTTCCTTCGGGACGGCGGATGATGCCGTAGTGATAAGTGTGGCAAGGGAGTGTGTCATATTTTAGACCGAAACCGCTGGGGCGACTCATGTTGGGCATTTGACACAGTTCTCAACGTAGCACTTTGAACGCCAATCGGTTGAGTCTTAGCTATCTTGTCATGGGTGGCATCTAAACATCTCCATTGCAAAACGCTTGTGAATCACGGCTTGCTATCAAGCTGATCAAAGCAACGACTTGGGATGTTTCCTCTTGTAAATTACTCCACTTGTTTTTATGTCAAAATCGGGGCCCGGATACCAACACAGTGACATGACGCACGCTCTGTCCGCCTGAGGTTGAATTTGTGGGTCGAGGCCTTGGAGCTGGGATAAGATCCCCTCTGAGTAATGCCTGTAACGGATTTAAGAGCTTGACACCTAAACGGTTGCTGGCTTGCTATCAGGCCTTTGTGAAATCTCGTCTAGCCTCAGTAACTCAGGGTTGGCAACGTCTACCGTTTGTCATTGTAACTTGGTAAAAATGAGACGGTTACTGCAGGCATTGACGTCAAACCTTTTCGCGTCATAGGGTAACCGGTCTTTGTGTTGGGAGTTGGTAACTGAAAGCAAGGTGACTGCCAATGCCCATACATGGTAAAAACGCTGTCATGTCAAATGCATGGCCAAGTAAGGAAGGTCTGAATCATGGCTTTGTGCTCGCTGGGTATATAAACCGCGATTTTTCTCTAGTCTTCACTCCTGTTTCAAGTTGCAAGACGAACGGTGAGTGCTCTGACAAGGTTTGCTATCAAACTTTGGGTTTTAGGATAAAGCTAGGAATCATACTCTTTAAATTTGGTTGACGATTTTATTCCAACGTTTGCTATCAAATGTTTGGTGACTTAGTCTTTCAATGCATATCAGCATGTAGTATCCCATAAACACTTGCTATCAAATTGTTCTCTATCTTTACAGAATTATCATGACTAAAACTCCGCGCTTTATCATTACTCAATGCTCCTACGGTAGATTGACAAGGTGCAGCGAATACCGTAAGCATATCAAAGAGGGGACGCTGGACCAACATGAGAGAATGCATGTTTTTAAGGTCTGTGTTCATCATAGGGTGGTGTGTGATGAGGATGATGTTGAGGGTTTACGGAAGGCGCACGAATCATGCCCATCCGGAAACATTGGAGCGCAGTCGTTGGATGAGTGAATTAATTAAGTCAAAGGAGGAGTTGGATGCAGCAGTTAAAAGTATTGAGGGTGCTGTAGCGAAGGAACGGGAGGCATTGGTCAGTGAAGAGGAAGTAGAGGTAGAAGGAGTGATTGAGTGGGCTAGTGATGAGACTAGGAAGTTGATGCTCTCATTGTTTGGAAGTGAGTTGTCTGACGAGTTGGATGGTGAGGTGTCTGAGCCTGTAGCGACATCATCCCCTAGGAAAGAGGTGCATGATATGGAGGCGTTTGTGAGGTTGAAGGATCGTATGATGGGTATGGAGAGTGTGAATAGAGAAGTTTTGAAGGAGAATGAAGAGCTGAAGGCTGAGGTTGAGGGCATGAAGGTGATGAGAGAGGAGTTGGAGGAGATGCGATTGAAGGAGCAGGAGTGGCTGAAGGAAAGGAGTGGTATGATGAAGCGAGTGAAGGCGGTTGAGGGCTTAGAGTCGGAGTTGATGCATGAGAAGAATGAGGTAGATCGGATGCGAGGTGTGGTGAAGGAAGTGGAAGAGACGAAGGTGATCAACGGACAGTTGGGGAGTGAAGTGGAAAAGTTGCGAGAGATTGAGAGGAGAGTGAAGAGGAAGAGAGTGTATGAGGTCCACCTTCCCCTCTTTGAAAACAACATTTGTGATGAGCCGACCCTCACGGACGATTCGAATGCGACTCAAACATGTTATGAAGGCGAAGGTGTGCGATGTCTCCACTTATCTATCAAAATGAATGGCGATTTGGAAGACTTTGTCGTACGAAAAGTTGCAAAGAAAAAGTCGAGTGAATTACTTCAACATGATCATTTCCTCACCGCCTCTAATCTCCTATCCTTATTCTTTCAGAGTTCTTGCAATAGTCGATGAAGAGAGAGAGAGAGTAGTGTCGGTGGACGGAGAACGCCCGATGGGCCCTCTTCAGGGCCAACCTTCTAATGCAGCTAAAGTGGTCCCAAGACCCGCCACATATCCTCAGATATGGAATGCAGAGGGGAAGAATAAATGATGAAATGAAATGAAATGGGAGGCCACCCTTGCACCACATGCAACACATCAGACTTCTCTCTTCGCTAGTGAACAAGCTCTTGTCAGTGTAGTAAGAAACTTTAACATGTTGTACAAAATTATTTCTGCAACACAGGTTCATGTATAGTTAGAAAGTTTGATCATCGAAGGTTTATTAATAAGTCTAGTCAGAAAGTGTATTATGGTTTGCAAAAGCAACGGTTAGTGTAGTCAAATAGTTTCACCGTGACACACGTTTGTAAAAGTAAAGTTTGATCATCGAAGTTTTATTCGTGAGTGTCGTCAGTAAGTGTATCAAGGGGTGCAAAAGCAACGCTTAGTGTAGTCAAATACTTTTACCGCGACGCAAGTTTGTGAAAATGAAGTTCGATCATTGAAGTTTTATGACTGACCGAACTCACAGCAGCATTAGAAAGTTTAGCACAACACAAGTGTCATGAAAATATACTTTATTTGGTCTTTGATTTAACATCATTGAAACCCACTTTACTAATAGCAATGACAATATGGTTTATTTTATTCGGAAGCAAATGATCGCCGTAATGATAAAAGTTGTCCATCCGAGAAATAATCTTCCGCAGATGTCGTGTATAAACTCAGAAGCATCTGTAACATATTCTTGTCCATAGGAACGAAATTGAAAGTCAACACTTTCCGCTACTTCACCTTGTGGAAAATCAATGTAATTGACATGTGCAATTAAGTGAGCCTTGATGAGACTGTCTTTGAAATAAGATATCAACTCCGTAAATATTTCTCGTGTGTAGTCTAAACACGCTTCCAATTCGGTCTCCTCCCTTTGAAACTCAAGGATGTAATCTTGTATTAATCGTGCAATCATCATGCTTCAATGTATTGACTTCAGGTGCCATGGTTGAGTCTATTGCTAGACATCATTTGTTCCTAAGACGATTTCAATAACGCGTTACAAATGTGCGTGCGCACATCAGGAAGTCTAGCTCATCTGTGATTCGACGAGAGATCTCATCCATTCACCGCTTAGTACACTCTTATAAAAGGCAGTATACCAATTCTGCTCTTCACATTTATCTTTCACAAGGTGAGTGTTGGTGAGTTCCTGCTATCACGTTGTTTTGACTTGCTATCAGTTGAATAGTCTCTTGCTATCAACAGATTCACTTCTGCTCATAAAACATATCATCGCTGTAATACCTCCTTTGCTCGAGCGTTCCTTCGGGACGGCGGGTACTGCCGTAGAGGGATTGCGTTGCACGGGTTGTTCGTCGTTTGTTAGACCGAAACCTCTGAGCCGTTGCTCATGTTAGGCGTTCGACTTCATACTCAACGTGACGCATTCTCTCGTCAGGTCAGAGTACTTCAGCCATTCGACAAAGGTTAGTCTTTATGATATGGAGTAGAGTGAAATGTAATTCATTAGATGTCACTTCAATGATTGTTCCCATGATAAACATTGACTAGGCAAATGAAACGATTCTCATCTTTCCTTTTCAGTGATTGAAATCTACGAACGTACTACCGTGTAATCTGTAATCGATCAAAAAATAGAATCCAAGAAAATTGAGAACTACCGCATTGCTGTCGAGATGGAAAAAGCCACCATCGAGCAATTTAAGTATTTTTATCAAGGTTGACTCTATTACTAACATCATTAGGGTAGACATCCTCATTAAAATCAAGAGCCCTTCCCTTATTTTGTTCATGTTTAAGCCGAATCCAAATTTTAGCTCTGCTTATCTTTGCTGTCATTCTTTTTCAGTGCATGAATGTATTCGTAATGGGGAACCCGTCCCTCAAGGAGTAATCGGGGAAGCCTATGAGCGGCTTAGCAAGTGCAAGTATCTTTAACAATTCATGTTTAGACTGTTTCAGATCCTCTGCATCATCCTTGTCTCATTATCTAATGTCTCTTTCCTCTCTACAGACTTGGCCAAGATAAAAAGTGGGAAGAAGCCGCGAGGCGGAGATTCGAAGCCGAATTTCCGGCCCTACCTTCCCACCCGTCTACCTCCGTCCAAGGTGCGACCCTCTTTTGGTCATCGTCATCGCCCCACCTCCACCCTGCTCTGCTCCCTGCACCAGTCCCTGCTCCTCGTCACCACGTCCCTCCGACACCGAAGCCCAGGATCCTTCTACCCTCGAGCCGCGTCCCACTCCCGCTTCCTCCGCGTCCATCAGTGTTGCCGGACATCAATTCATTAGATGGTAAGTATCCGTGATTGGGAAAAGGGGGATAAGACTTCAAACTTGAAATTGTGATCATGTTACTAATCTCTTTTCTCTTTTTCTCAACAGATCTGGCGGCCTACCTCCTGTACGGTGACGTTCCTTCCCGCTCCATCATCATCCCAGCATCGCCACCACCACCTGCAGCAGCGGCCGAACTCCCTCTCCTCTCCGTTCAGTTGGTGGAGAGATTGCTGGAGGAACAGGAGTTAGAGATAGTGGGAGATGAGATCGCAATCGAGGAGGAAGGTGTCAGGGAGATAGAAGGACCTACAGCTCGACAGCTCAGCTGTACAGACTGTGGACAGGTCTTCGCGAGGACATTCTGCCTTCGGCGACATCGACATTCTCGCTGTCCAAAAGCGAAAGGAGATCTGGAGAAGGCGCGCCGACCAATCCCTCAACGACCCAAGTGTGAAGGTTGTAGACGCACGTTCTACAACAACACCTATTTGCGACTCCACATCGAAGGCGGTTCCTGTGGCAGTGTGAGGCAACCACCAACGTCATCAGGTAGGAAGCATCCTTCATCGCACGTCGGCTTTTCCTGTTCTTCGTGTCAGAAGACCTTTCATACAGAGTTTGTTCTTTCCTCGCACACACTCTGTCACACTCATCCCACTGAGTTTTACACTGACAACAACGTCACTCTAAGGCTGAGCAAGTTTTTCCTTGAGAGGCTCGTTCGCGACTATGAGTTAGAAAGCTCTGAAGCTGTGAAAGATATTCATCCTTTCTTGATGAATAATATAGGTTTAATTCATCAAATGTTGACGAGCTTAGATAGATTTTTGCTCAAAGGCATGTTCTCTCTCATTGCTCGTTTCAATATGGTCTATAATATCTATGATGACGTAGATATGCATCGTCAAGGAGTCACTAAACATCGTGAATAGGAGGATGAGCTTAAGTTTGACGGGTTAGATGTCAACACATTAGATTTTAAAGGCATAGTCCAATTTGAAAAATTGAATGAAATTAAGATAGTTGTCCATCTCTGGGGAAAAGGTCTGAAGGGCGTTAGGTATAACAACCGCCAAAGTAACTTCGACCGGGTTGTCAATCTTCTCCTAGTCTATAGCGACAACCACCCAGAATGGCATTATTGTGGCATTCCTAAAATTTCTAGATTGTATCACCACCAGCAAAGTTATGATAACAAACATTATTACTGTGATCGTTGCACACGGCGCTTTAGGTCAAAGCCATTTTTTAACAGCATTACGAGTGATGCTCTCGGGGTAAGCTTCAAATGGAAGTCATGCCCAAAAATAAATTTTGTAGGTATGAGGAAAACGGCAATGACCTCAGTCCCATATGTACCACTTTGAATGTTATATTGAACAAGAAGACCTAAGTCATGAGCCAGCAGCCATTGCCTGCTATGAAAATTGGCATCCATATTATAGGAATCAAAATAAAATGCATGTGTGGCAAGGCGAGGAGTGTGTTGAAAACTTCCTCAACTTTCTAGATAGGAAAGCCCGTTTTCATCAACGGTATGAAATGGAGATGACTAGGAAACCCATGTTCTTCACAGAAGCCGATAAACACAAGTTTGATAGGACCACGGAATGTCCCCGCTGCTGTTCATCCTCTGATGATCAGCAACATAAGAAAGTGAGGGACCATTGCCATCTCAGTGGTAAATTTAGGTCTGCCTTATGCAGTAAATGTAACATGAAACTTAGGCTCAAACGGCGAACGCTCCCCGTCAACTTCCATAACTTTAAATGTTATGATGCTCACATCATCATTCGCCATGGATTTGGTAAAATAAAATCCTGGTCATCCAAAGTGATTGCACAAAGTAAGGAAAAATTTATGTGCATCACTGCCAAAGTGCAAGTCGATAAGACGAAGGAGGGGAAGCCTGTCTTCTATGACATAAAGTTTCTAGATAGTTTTCAATTTATGTCTTCTTCCTTAGCCGCGTTGGCTAATAATTTAGAAACACTTCCCCTCACTCAACATTTAAAGAAAGACTATCCCAACATAAGTGACAGTCTCATGCGACGGAAAGGGGTGTTTCCTTATAGTTATTTTAGTTCAATGGATACATTGAAGGAGACATCCCTTCCGTCCATCGATAAATTTAAAAATGATTTGACGGGTGAGGACCTTTCGCCGGATGACTATAGGCATGCAGAGCAAGCATGGTTAGAATTTAGGTGTCGCACTTTTGGTGACTACATGCTTGCCTACTTAAAATTAGACGTTTATCTGTTGGCTGACGTGTTTGAGACTTTTAGGAAAGTCACATTAGAACAGGATGCCTTAGAGCCCGTCCATTTTGTTAGTTTACCGGGTCTGTCCTATCAGTCAGCCTTCAAGATGACGAAAGAGAGCATACATTTGCTGCAAGATGCAGAAATGTACACGTTATTTGAACGTGGTATTAGGGGAGGCTTAACATTTGCTAACAAACATGTTGTCAACAGCACCCAAGACAAAGGATCGACCACGCATTTAATGTACATAGACCAAAATAATTTGTATGGGAGTGCATTATCCAAGCCTTTGCCACAGTCTGACTTCCAATGGGTAGAGCCCCATGACATTGAATACTTCTCCAATCCAGCACACATCATGGCACTGGGAGATGAGGCCGACATAGGTTATTTATTTGAAGTCGACCTCACCTATCCAGAATGTATTAAGAATAGGACAGTTGATTTTCTTCTCGCACCCGAATCTGGCATAGTCAGTCCAGATATGTTCTCTCCCTTTATGGAAGAACACAATAAGCAATATGAGGCGGAAAATGACTTAAACTATAAACCCACTAGGAAGTTGTTGCTCACCCAATTGAAAAACAGCATTATATCGTGCACTATTCCATCCTCAAATTCTATCTAGGTATGGGGATGCAACTTGACAAAGTCCATCGCGCTATCCAGTTTAGGCAGAAGCCCTTTCTAAAACCGTATATAGAATTTAATAGTAAGAAACGGGCTGAATCCAAGAATCCTTTCGAAAAGGACTTCTTTAAATTTAAGAATAATGCCCTCTTTGGTAAAACCATGGAGGATGTAGGAAAGAGCATGGACTATCGTATCGTGACTGATCCGGAAACAAGTATCAAGTTATGTCGGTCGCCGTTGTTTTGTCACCATGATGTCATTTCCGAAGACATCACTGGTATTAAAATGTTAAAATCCAAAGTAGAACTTTGCAAGCCCATTTATGTCGGTCAAGCTGTCTTGGATCACTCCAAGTTAGAAATGTACAAATTGTTTTACCACACCTTTAAAACTTGTCCATTGATCCAACATGTGGAATTAGTAGGAGGCAATACAGACAGCTTCTTCCTAGCTTTGACAACCACTAGCCAAGTCAAGCAGGAAGACATTTTAAAATATTTAGCACCCAAGTTTGATAGTTCCAACTATCCCACTGACCATCCGCTTTACTCTACCACAAATAAAGTGAAGCTTGGCTGCTTCAAGGATGAGTGTGCCGGCAAACAGATGGAGGAGATGATCTTTCTTCACCCCAAGATGTACTCCATGAAGCTAAAATCCTCAGAGCTTTCTATTAAACGGGTGAAAGGCATCTCGAAGTCAATCGTTAGAAAAATGACACATAGGGACTATCAAGATGCCTTAGATTCACTTAAAATTAAAAAAGTGGAAATGACCATTCTAAAGTCACACTCACATCAAGTCAGAACAACGACGTTTAGGAAACGAGGTCTCTCAGCTTGGGAAGACAAGCGATGCCGGATGAGTCCTAACCACTCATTACCATACGGCCATCCAGACATTCACCTACCTCCACCCAAGAGACAGATACTTTCTCTTCCTCCGTCCTGCGATGTATGATGATGAATGCTTCCTCGGTTGTGGTTGATGTTTTGCTTTTTCACTCCATGGCGTTTTCTATGGGGCGTTGTGAGTGAATGCCTTGTAAAATTGCGTCCCACTCCTGATCACTTCATATCATGACTTGCATATCAACTGGTTTTCCTGACTTTGCTTTCTCCCTGCACATGAGTGACTTTGTTTTCTCCGGTGATGTGAGCCATAAAAACTTTGTTTTCTGCTACCATCAGTATTAACTATGTGTGACTGTGATGAAATGTCTTTCATTCAATAACATATCATGTACAGACTGTCTCGTTTTTCTTTTGACATAAAGATGGGATTCTCACTCAATAGACAGAAGGAAAAGTTTTGATCATTCTGTAAGATGGGTAGGGTTAGAAATACAGTTGATGATTGTAAAGTTAGAAATAAAGTTATAACCATGTCGCTGTTTGTAAGATAGGTGAAATATAAATGAAGTCAGAATCACTTCACTGTTTGTAAAGTTAGAAATAAAGTTGACGTTTGTAAAGTACGAAATAAAGTTGATGATTGTAAAGTTTGAATTAATGTTAGAGTTTGCAAGATAGGTAAAGTATAAAATAAAGTCATAACCATGTCAGAGTTTGTAAGTTATCATCCTCACCAACGAATGTAACATCATGACAATTTCTTCGGCTTAGGAAACATCAACCACTTTGCTGACTCATGTCTATAAATAGCTCTGACTCATGAAGTGGTAAAGCACCAGTCAGTTAGATAAGAATCTAATCAGTCTTGCTCAACCTTTTCACCGACACGTGTGTGTGGGTGTTATTCATTAGACAAAGCGATGGCGCCTCACGTCAGACAGCGTGACTTTTTCACCGACACGTGTGTGTGTGGGCGATAGTTCATTGCGATGACTAATTCAAAACACATCATGTGATTAACACGATTCTATTAACTGTGACTCATACAGATAGCGCATTAAAGATTTAACAATTTCAGCTACTTTACTGATATCACGTAAACCTGTCATGATACAATGTCCGTTGTGAAACACTGCAATATGTACAGGATGCCACTTCTGAATCAGAGCAGCAGGAAAGAGTTCAGTTTCATAAAATATACAATGATTACTGGTTTCTATGTTTGCTAGATTCACTAACATCTTCAATTGAACAGACACTACTATATTCTTCAATGTCAGGGGACTGAGGCGTAGATAAGGCATGAGTGTTCGCATTTTCTTGACGACTTCGTAACACATGGACTGCATCACGAAATGAGAACGGTTTCCTAGGACTTGGATTTTGCCGCAGCGAGAGATTTGAAGATTTCGACCGTTGCTCATGCGAATGACCAACACTTGCGGACAGCCGCGATGATGGACTAAATCGGAAAGATGGGTATGCATCTGTTCTAAATCGATGTCTCTTCTGAGATTCATTTCGCGCATGGCGTTGATGATGCGGATGGGGAGCATGATTCACAAATGACATGAGGGTTGAGTGAACTTCCCTTTTGTACTTTTCCCATGAGTGTTTTGGAATCACGATGTAGCAGTGATCATTATGTAGAATCATCTCTTGAATGCGAATAAATACAATGCCGTCTCCTACGTTAATGACACTGCAATAGTTGGATAGGATTGCGCGATGTAACCTTCGTAGTTGAAAGCGTTCTACAGTTATATGAAGTTGACATTTCGTATCATGAAATGCAACACACTGACTTTTCCATGATACATAGAGGCATGCTGATAATATCCACATGATTTAAACCTGAGTGAAGAATGGTATGCCTAAGAAAGAGGCAGAGAGTCATGTTCATGTGTGGCATGGTGAGTGTACATTTTCTTTCTTGATACGGTGGCCGTTAGGCCGTGGTCTCATAAAGACCGATGGTGCGCTCTCAGTGTGTGTGTGTGGAGAGTGTTACTGTAGTTGATCATCATCAACATGGACATCATTTTTAAAGGTTATGGAGACAAGATAGGGATTCAACGTAAACAACCTTCCGTCCCTGCGCGGACCCATGTAGATGGTTTGAATTTTAATTTCGAAGGAGTAGAATCCTTTTCCCAAAATGGGGAGAGGTTTGCAATTGAGTAAGTCGAATTCGCTGCCCTCCTTTTCATGGATGATGAGACAGTGTCTATCCATATGAACATACATGAATCGTCTTTCCATGATGGGAACTTGTGACCGTTTCCCATTGTGTCGAACAATTTCTTTGGGAGTGGTGAGATTTTCTTTCAGGAATGTTTCAAGAGTATTGAATTGTAACCGTGTCCAATAGTCCAGCGGCACACACACGGCCATTCCATACTTTGTTGACATAACCTTTAGATAATCTATCCGATGACTTGGAGTTTTTGTGGTCACGGCTTCACCATGATGAGTTATCTTTTGATTGAAAGCATTTTTACCCGATGCTAAAGTAAGGGGGTTCAGTGTACCCAGTGCGAGAGCAGAAGAGTTGATGGCTTCGAGCAACCGCATGGTTAGCGCAAGGACGGAAATGATTGCCATGAGCTCAGTCATCCGTTTTATAACCAGACCTAGCTCCAATCACATGCGTTTCCCTTTTCACGTTTTCCCTGTCTTTTTTACGTGACAAAGAGTTGTCACACGTGAAATTTTGACTGTGTGGGTGGAAACCTTTCCTATTTATACACAAAGTCGTTCTAGTCCTCACAAAGACTTTAGTGACACACCCCTTCTAGCGAACAAAGACGCATTCATTTATCTAACAAAGAGCCCGATAGTAATGCGCAAAGCGCAATGACTCATGTTGTGTCACGCCCCTTTTCTCGAACAAAGACGCATTCATTTATCTAACAAAGCGCAATGACTCTTGTTGCTCTATACACCATTGCAAAATACTCAGTGAAAAGAAATCTTTATTGCATCTACACAATGAGTCGACCATTAAACAAAGTCGTGGATGTAAACACACTCAGTTGAATCATGATATGTTTTTCAACGTATGCATTTCCTTCCATCGTCTCTTCTATTCTCTCCATAATTTTCTCCATATGACGACCATAAAATTGATAACCAAGAATAATCCATTCTGTGCAATATGATCCAAAACGAAGTGGTTTTTGCAAATCTTTCAACTCTATATAAGCAACGAGTTTACCCTTTACATCTTGAGGTTGCAAACTCTCCATCAATCTTTTGAAGAGAGGAAGGCTTTCAGTTAGCGCTACTTTCATATCATTCATCTTCATTTTAAATGTAAGTTTCCAATCTTGTAAAACTCCATCGAATCCTTGTTGATCAACTGTCAAATGACACATGTGGTTACTTAAGGTACGATGCGCCATCATAAACGTTGTGACTATAGATTTCACATTGCTTCAATGACTTCCACTATCAATAAAACAGAAATAACAATCATGTTCCACTGTAAGTTTATTCAACATCAGACAAAATTTACAAGTACAGAATACACTTCATGAAATGATCATCACTCATTCACAAGGAGTAAAAACATGTTTTACATAGACCCATGCTGTTGACAATAATATAGATACAGTTCATAAACGTTATAGAGACTACAATGCCAGCGTGAAGAGAGTTTTGCAATGTAGGTGGCTTTATTTCTAGTATTACAATGGGATGGTGGTCTGTACAGGTGATGTCTCTCACCGAAACATACAGCCATATCAAAAATCATTTCATTTCTAAACTTCTTTTGATCACAATGCATATGATAGTCTTGTCTTACACGATCTACCCAACATGGTAAACATAAATTATCAATGTGCAACTGAAGTGTTGCTGTTTCTCGTTCAGAATCATTTCCTAATATTTTAACAATATGAAAACCTGACAGCCACCGTTTGAAATCACTTATCAAATACGTTTAATTTCCAAATCAAATATGAATCAAAATAGAAGGATCAAGTCCATGCACATGACGTCGTGACCATTCGTCTTTGTGTGGAGGACAGTAGGGAAATCTATGATATACACTAACAACAGTTTCATCGTTTTCTCTCATTGCAATAGCACTCAACTCCTGCATGGGTGTTTACTCACTGTCTATGAAGATGGCAACCTACAATATCAAAAAGACTTAATTACAAAATAATACATTGAGCAGGAACTTTACAAGGATGTCTGTCCTTTATATAACAAAAGATACATACAACATGATTACAATGTTTTATTTGAACATAACGCGCAAGACCGCGTTTTTCACATTCACTACATACTAACTGATTGCAATACTTAGGATTTCTCTTTGGTGGTAACACCATCTTTCTTTGATGCGCGACGACGTTTAGGTTTAGTGACAGGTTCTTGACACTCTTTGACACAAGAATCAATGACTTTCTCAATGTGATCAAGACCTGTTAACTCAGGTTGATGATGAATTTGAGCAATGCGCAAATTGAGAGAAATCAAATTACCGTCAGATTGATGAGGTCCCACATAAACAGCAGGCACCTCAATATGAAAGGAACAAAACCCTGCACCTAGGGATGACAATTCTGTTTCAACTGACTGTTCAACTGTCACTCCTGAAGTGACTTGACAATACTTGCTTTGCAAAATATAGCAGCGAGTGGCGCGATACAAAGGTTTATAATAAGAAGTTTTATTTTCTGGCCACAACTGTAATAGTTCAGTAGGAATAAGAGCCTTTTGCCTCACAACGTCTTCTAAAATGTCAAGCTGCTGACGCAACCAATTATCAATAGAGATACTCAGTTTTTGACCGCAACTATTTACTTGCGGATCCACTTTTGGTAAGTATACCGCCGGCGATTGAAGATAGAGTCGAACACCGTTGTAGCGCACTTGTTGTTTGTAGGTAGGATAGCCGTGAATTACCTTTTCAATTTTCGGATTCCACAGCTCGAGATGTTGAGGATTCAGTGATGCTGCAGTTGGAGTAGGATTCATGGCCATGGCAGTCTGTAACGAAAGAATACCACTAAGTACATTCATGATCATCAGAGAAAAGAAAATTGTCAGCTTAGCAGTGACATATGAGGTGGCCCTTAAGAGGACCTTTTGGAGCGTTCACATGATTGAAAGCTTATCACCGAAGTCTAAGTCTTCGTCATCGTCCAGTAAATTAAATCTCTTGGACTTAGGACCCGAATTGAGTTTCAATTCCATAAAAGACTTACAGGTAAAGCGTCTAGGTGGTGGAGGCGGTGGTGGTGGCGGTGATGGTTCAACAAAATAGGCTTGTACAATCATCGGCCACACACTCTCTTGCGTCTCTCTTCTAAAATGCTAGTAAGGTTTAGGCCACACAGTCATGACACACACTTGTAAATTTGCAAACATGATTGAATCAGACAACATTGAGACGGAGAATGGCTTGAGCAAGTGACACACGCTTTCCAAGTCAAGAGAATGAAATGAAGAGAAAATGGAGAGGCGTCTGCTTTTATAGTCTCCTGCGAATCCACATTTGACACTATGAGAGCCAATCAGAGACCTCCGTTTCTCCCCTGACTTCGTTGCGGCAGGGAAAACGAGGCACGCGGACGACTGACTCATGATTGCTTTTCCCAAATCTTGTAGTCAAATCTAGTTTAGCACATTGAGTTGAATATGAATGTGTTCTATGCGAAATAAGAGCAAATTGGATCCATGCTCTTGAAATGAATCTAGTCGAGATACAATTTTCGCCATGTGTCGCTGATAGAAATTTTTGGGATCATGCATCGTCTCTGCAGAATAGGATACAAAATGAAACACTACACGTTCACCTGCATGTTCATCAGTCACTTTCTCAAATTCAATCTCTGCAACCAATCGTCCTTTCACATCTTAATTCATCAAACTGCCCATGAGCTGTTGGAAAACGAAGTAGCCTTCAGTGATGGCAAATTGTAAGTCTGCCTGTTCATGATGAAATGAGATGATGTAGTCCCTAATCACACCACGAAGACTTTGTCGATGAAAACGCAGTGAACAAAATTCATTCGTAAACTCTACTGCTTCTGTCATCTTTCTTCCTTTCACTTCGGAGACATAGCATGAATGACATTCCGGTGTAAACTGTCACGCTGATTCCAAATCTGGTCTCTGTTTTACCATCCGAGGCTTCGTTCACCCGCTAGAGCCGTTTTCGTAAAAATTCTAACTCTGTCGTTTTTTCGTCAATGTCCAACATTTTCAATGCCGTCTCACCTCTAAACGAAGGCAGATAGGAACAAGCCATGTTTTCCACTGCATTTGTCTCATTCTTAGCTTTCAAACGAGCTATTGCACGACTTTCTACGATCTCTAACACCAAAGTTGTAAGTTTGACAGGAGGGTGGGTCAGAACTTTTTCTCTCCAATTGAGCTGGAAAGGAGTTCCTACACCCAAAATTCACCAAAACGTCCGAATTTGCACTCCGTTTTCCCATCCGAGCACTCCTTCATGACGAAAAACGACTTTTCTCATCCGAAAACATCCAAAACCAGACTTTTCCAACTCTGACGTCTTCCTGCCATTTTCCTCCCTAAACCCAGGAAAATAGGGCCAAACTAAGATTTCCACTGCATTTTTCTCATTCTTAGCTTTCAAAAGAGCTATTGCTCGACTTTCTACGATCACTAACACCAAAGGTGGAAGTTTAACAGGAGGGGGATGTCCTCAAAATTTTTTCTCTCCGATTTCGCTGGAAACATCCTTCCCAACCCAAAATTTCACGTAGATTCCGAATCTGGCCTCCGTTTTCCCATCCGAGGTCTCCTTCATGACGAAAAACGACTTTTCTTATCCCAAAACCACCAAAATTCACCTTTTTCTAACTCTGACGTTTTCGGAGATTCCACCCCTTGCCTCTCAGGAAAACTCCTCTCTGCCTTCCTTCCGCACCCAAAATTTCATGTAGATTCCGAATCTAAACTTCAATTTCCCATCCGAGACCTCCTTCATGCCGAATTCCAGCCTTTCTCATTCCAAAACCACCAAAACGCACCCTTTTCTCACTCTATCCTTCCGAGATTCCACCCCTTCCCTCACTGGAAAACTCCTCCCTCCTTCCTTCCTTCCAGAGGGGGGTAGGGAACGGTTTCCTCCTCACGGACCCATTCCTCCCAGCACATCCTTGGCCACCTCCCTCACCTCTCTTCCTTCCTTCCAGAGGGAGGGGCTGAGTCAGCATGATGACTTATCGATGACTCATCACTGCACCGCACTGTCCTTGCGTCTGGGACGGGATTACTACTAACAAGTATTCGAATTCATACGAGAAGTCTTGTAAATTACAATTCCAGTATACCTGGACATTCTAAAAATCTCTTTCATCAGAAGCGAATACAAAGAATTGAAAATCGTCGGTCATGAAACAACAAAGATATATTCAAGAGTTTCATCGTATAATCCAGCTAAGTCCTTCAGAGATCTTCAGAAGACGACGAAGCACGAGTAAATAAATTATGAAAACAAGAGCATATATGAATACTTAAATTCAAAATTCCTTTAAGTTTTTGACGAAATTAATCGCCAAACAAAACAATTGCCGAATTTAGAGGATGTTGATGCACGAATAGTGAGGAAAGGCAATCTTCATAAAAAAAGGATAGACCAAAAATTTATAATGAAGAAGAGCGCTGTTAGCAGCGATTATCTTTACCATGTATTATTGGACTTCTTTTAGAATTCGAATGCTGTTCGCCGTTAGTGGAGATTCTTACAGAAAAATCAAACAGGCTTCGTCCATTCTCGCTCTCTGGTATGTAGTACTATTTCAAACTTCACTTAAGATTTTTGCCTTCACAGATATGCAGCCTATAACACTTTACACCTTGGGTGGGCGTCTGAATCTTGTCATGTACAGCCGACATGGTCTTTGATATTTTCGACAACACGGAACAAAGATCCTAGAGGCACATTCCTTTTATTTTCAGAGAATTCTATGACTCCCATCAATGTGCTAATTTGTGTAAGAATATCATTTTGCTTTTATTTCTACAAACATAAATATTGAAATATGTCCCTTGTGAATCCTTCCCTCTGTCAGCGCAGTGACTGTCCAAAAATCTGGTTGAAATATATTGTGGTTTTACAAAAGAATTACAGAATACTTGCTTGGATTCCTAATTGTTGTTTTGAGGAATTCAGTATCAATGAAGGACTATTCTTTTGTGATTTTATACCATCAGTCTTACGAGCAAATTGAAGTACAGTACTTTCAATGCGTAATTAAATTACAAAAGCTAAAAGGATAGTTTATGAAGTATTGATTAGAAAACAATAAAATATATTTTTTGAAGATTTTATGTACAAAACTAATGCGTGCTTGTCTACATTACATAGTTCACATTATCCCTTCTACTGGGCATTTTGACTTTACCATCTGCTTTGCCATTTGCATAATGTACCTGCTCTACATCAAGGTTTGGATCTCAAAGTTTTCAGTATTGATCAGATGGACTTTACTTAGATTTCTACCAGGATTTTCCATTAGGGCTTTTACTTCACTCTATAATTTCCTCCGGTTGCGGATTTTTAACGCTATTAACTTCCTGTTTTTTTAAAGTTGTCTAGATTTTAGCCAAGCGCAATTGCCTCAGAACAACCAAGAGTAGTCGCTTCACCAAGGCTAACAAGTGTTCATCGTACGGTACGGTGTTTCGATGGTAGGCCCAAACTGTCTTTGGATGTATTTTAAAACGCGTGTTTTAAAATACCAGGATATAAATTTGTATTTTGATGAGATCCGCGACAAGTTTTCAAAGAAACCGGTTAGTTCAATTAAATGTTCATTCGGTGCGAATCAGTCTAATTCCTTGATTTCAATTTTTCATTGTAAACTACTTACGGGCAAATTGCATAGAAATCCAAGAAATAGTTTAGGCTGAGAATCTGTTTAGGTCTGGATAAGAATCTATTTTGTGCCTATAATATGATGTTACAAACGATTGAAATAATCCTACAAGCCTACTGCATTAATTTTTATAAATCTTAATGAAATTATAATATTTTCTGATTCTTCATGTCAGCAACTACTGAATACGTGTACGTGGTAGAAAAATATTCACACACAATTTGTCTCCCTTTGAAGTGATAGGTTTGAATTCATATACGAAGTGTCCTCGAACACTATCAATTCCTGATACGAAAAATTATTTGTTTATGTGAGGCGCCTATATGCAGTATAATGCATTATTTCTGTTTAAGCCAAATATAATAACAGCAGAACCATTGCATAGAAAATGCAGGTCTGCAAAGTTGACCTGGTGTACTGAAAATTTCATGATCTGAATTGGTATAGTAGATACATGCATCTGCGAATACATTTTCCTTTGCGTACTGTCGACATTTTATTGTAATATTCAATTTCAGCAATGGGTTCCGTGAAATCTCTGACCGTGTCGCCAAAACGTGAGCAAGATTGTAATAAGTATCTGAACTCTTCACGAACGTTGCATGGTAACTTTAGTAACAAAATCTCTAACAGTTCCCATTAATATAGCCTGCTGATTGGAATAACCGATCTTTTGATTTTTCGGCAACTGGCACCAGTAGGTAAGGTTGAATTAACTGAACTAATCATCCGAATTGCTGCATCTAGCAATCTTTCGATGATTTCTGGAATGCATCTGGATGCATTATTTTGGGCATGCATCTAGCATGTAGATGCATCCTAGAATACATCTTGGGATGCATCCTGGAATGCATTCGGATGCATTATTTTGGGCATGTATTGGATGTGGAAATGCATCTCCGGATGCATCCCAGAATGCATCTTGGGATGCATTCCCCCTCCAATGCATGCCCAAAATAATGCATCCCGATCAATGCATCTGAGATGCAATTCGTCTTGCTACGGGCATGTATATGGGTTGACTTGATGCCTATCGAAAGAGGCATTTCATTTTGAGTTAACAGCATACAATTCATTGAACAAGATTCGGATACAAACTAGGGTATAGAAACATTCATCTGATAATTTTGGATATAACATGTAAATGAGAAGCTAAATCATGAAATGAAAACTGCTTGTTATCTGACAGGTATTTCAGATAAGCTTCAGATTCTAATGCGCTTACTAAGCGTTAAAATGTAGATTCTTTAAACGTCAATCAAAATCATAGGAAGTAGGTACTGTATAATGTAATTAAGTACCAGTTTTAAGAATTGCAATTCATCAAAACCAGTCCCCCCAAACTAATTTTTTGGCTACGCCCCTGCCTAGACTGTGGAAATGCACAATATTTCTATCGATCGACTAGGAATGGACATAGGTTGCTAAACATTGCAAAAAAAGACTTTTCTGAATTTACCTTTGGTCGGAATTATACCTTAGTGTCCAGGATTTGCTACATTCTACATGTATTAATCAACCAAATAGCGACTTCCAAATGAAAAGAACCACAGAAATGATAATAAAGAAAATAACAGTAGTAAAAGATACGAAGATCGAAATAGTCATTTTCATCGAATACTGTCATGTTGACAATTGTTTTAATAATAAATCGCTTATTAATTTGATATTTTTGATTCTGCATTACGTCGATATGATTCAATTGAGCACATTGCAATGCTCCTATTTTTTAAATGCCAGATTTAGGCACTTATCAAGGATATTCAACGTAATTACAATCGAAATAATAAATAGAGAAAATAAAATCAAGACCCAAATATACTTTGCAGCATGAAAGCTCACGAACTGCAAAGTGTTGTCCGCAAAGACTGGAAAGCTGACCAGGGACGGTTATGTACTGACCAAGGACTGTAGAGTTGAACAGGGACTGTAAAATTTGGCTTGCACAATACAAATTATACTAATATTGTTGTATAATATTATTAATTACTTAATTTGTACTGTCCGTGATCAAGCCTCAGTGCGAAAATTTGGGTTGCTTATAAATTTGGTTAGTTTTTATTTTTTGATTTTGCGCGGAAGAAGGGCCATGAAGCCAAATTTTAAACCAGAAATCATCTTACTCCGCGATGGCCACAAAAACATTACATTTTACAGGGACTGCAAAGTAATGCTCATGCTCTCTGAGTGCTTTGGCAATATCAACTTTTCAACGCATGCATAGAAATAATGTTATATTCTCACTTTTTTATTAAAGATGATCATGTCTGGTATTTTCCAAATCCTTGCGATTAAAGGAGTGTGAATATCTTAGCTTTATTCACATGTATTATAAGTTCAACAGTTATTTTTCAAACTTCTTCAGCACTTTTTCTCATTGCCGCTAAAGTACACAAATACATGTATACTTTGTACAAGGCAAACAATCGTGAGTTGTCGCGAGAGGAAAAAATTGACATGCCTTCGCTAATTGGTCTGCATTGAACCTTCGTTCACCTCAGATGATGTTTGTGTACTTTGGCAAGCTTTCGAATGATGTATGGCACGTTGATGTGCGACAAGAGTGGAAGGTATGAGAATCGATTGAATCTCAGCGACATTAAGGTGGTCCGTTCTTTTATTGCCTATATTCATTGAATAGTGGCATATGCAGTTATAATCACAGATATTGAGACAGCCTCTATAAGTTTAGCACATTAAGACAATATCTGTATGAAATATAAGGTATATTTTTAAATGACGTTTTATATTTCAGCTAACATTTTGAGGAGCGAACTCAAAGTGGAGAAAACTTTTCTTTAGAGAAAGCCGACTCCTTCAAACTCAACGGAAGACGAGAGGGAATGAGTAAGAGACGTCTTATTGAGACCCCTACATGATAAGTCTCACCTAGCCTATATTTCATAAATTCATGACAAAACGTCTGCTTTAGTTACCAGGCTGTCATTAAGATAATTAAAAATCGCATTTTCTTCCTAAGTTCTAGCTTTCCATCTTTGCATTTGCACGAGGTACTAAGATCTAGGGAGTGTAAAAACTTCATCTCATGCTTTCAGAAGAATTACGTCATTACTCCGGCGGATAAGGCCGCCAACAATTTTGTCATTGTGTGTAGGAAGTATTACCTCATTGTCCTCTTGAACGAACTAGGCTTTGACCTTAGAAGTTTCAATGCTGTCGGTAATCAGACTTACGCACCAGTAATTTCTTCCATTAATGACATAATTGCCGAACATTGAACTGCCCTCAAGGATTCCTTTGGCATAACGGTTAAAGATAAGTCTATGGTTTTACCTAAACTTTTCTGGATACCTAAATTGCACAAAACTCCGTATAAGAGTAGATTCATAGCTGATGCCAGGAACAGCACTTCCAAAGATTTGGCCATACTGGTGAACAAAGGTTTGCAATTGGTCCGGGACAAGTTTAGTAGTTATTGCCTTTCCATCAAGCATAATTCAGGTGTGAACGCCTTCTGGAGCATTAACTCTTCTGGGGAATTCCTAGACAGGATGTCGGGTTTGAATTGCCACTCCTTACAAGTATATGATTTCTCCACACTCTATACGAATCTTAAGTTAGACCAGGTTATGGAGTCCTTGAAAGACTTATGTGAGTTAATTTTTAGCAGTTCCAAGAGCTTTATTTGCATTGGCTATTATAGAGCCTTCTTCTCGAATAAAAAATACAGAGGGTGTCACTGCTGGTCCAAAACCTTAATGCAATAAGTTTCATCCTGGATAACACTTTCGTCATTTTTGGGGGACTTGTCTTCAAGCAAATTCGAGGCATACCTATGGGTGGGAATTCCAGCTCACTCTTAGCTGACCTGTTTTTGGCTTACAGGGAGTTTAAGTTTGTGAGGGGGCTCCTAGCGAGTAAGAGATTTGGCTTAGCCAAACTTCTCTCTCGTACCACTAGGTATGTCGACGACATTTGTGTGTTTAACTACAAACATTTTGATAAGATCGTTCCTGAAATCTACCCGGTAGATCTCTTAGCTAGCAGAAGCGGAGACAACAACAAATGTGTTAATTATTTGGATGTCAAAATCAGGATAGAGGATGGTGGCCAATACATCACAGAGGTTTACCATAAGGTTGATGAGTTCAGCTTCCCAGTGGTGCTGCATACTTTCCCCGAGAGTAATATGCCTTTGAACACTGGCTTACATATCTTTGCTGCCCAACTCATCAGGTTCGCCAGGATTTCATCTGATGCTTCCGCCTTCACATCAAGAGCTAAGGGCATTTTTGACATCTTCAAAGGACGGGGTTATAAGACTAATTTGCTGGTTTAATCTTGCATAAAGTCCTTCTCCAAGAATAGGTTCCTCGTTTTTAAGTTTGGTTGTTTTTCGCCCCGCCAGATGCCATCCATCATTGGCATGTTGGGCTAAGAAAGCCTCTTCTAGTTTCATGTGCTTCTTTTTGTCCTAATAAATTCCAAAAAAAATTTATTTTCGGTTAGGTTCTGCTATGTTTCCTCAGGCTTGGAGAGACCTTCCATGTCGTACATTCGATATGGTTGGCCTGGCCCCGCCATGTGGTATAGGTTGGAGGTTAGGGGCCGAAACCTTGCTTCATGCAGCCACATGGTTCCTCCCTGATGACTCCATACATAGCAAACTTAATTTTGGTTTTTTAGGTTTCTTCTTTTCACCTTTTGTTATTTTTAGTTAGCTTCTCGTCAGGTCCATGACGAACTCTTACTTCAGTTCTTATATGATAAAATAAAATCGTTTAAAAGTATTAATTTATTTCCCTTACCGTCTTCAGTTGAGTCGACTAGCCTTTATACGTATTTCAGTCCCTCCTATATGCTGGAGTAGGTTACTCTATGTTGTTAGTATTAATTTATATTCATTCGTTCATGACTTTTAATTACCTAATTATTTACAGGATTCTCCACTAGGGTAGTTGTTTAACTTTGGCATCTTCCGCTTCCTGGATCCTTCGAATTTTTTTGACCGTGTCGTGTCTTGATTCGATTATACAAACATCATTGCGATGCAGCCTACTCGTAGGCTCGGTCTTCCTATGTACTCGTAGTGCACATATTGCTAAGCTGGTGAACAAGCTGTTATATTTTAAAATTTGAATATACTCCTTATTGAGTTGTATGTGGCCTATTATGATATTGACTTAATGTGAATTTCACTTTTGCAGTGATGGATTATCATTCATATTGGAAATACATACAGCATACTACTACTGAAGTCAAAAAGAATAATCAGAAATGTAGTATGACCACCCCTAGCTTTGTAGAGGGCTTTGTACACGTCCCGGTATACCTTCAACTGACTCGACACATGATGCATCCCGCTTTTTTCTCTTACTTCACCATATCGTGTGTATGTCAAGCTACTTGCTTATGAGCCTCGACTTGCTTGTAATTGTAATTTTCCGCAGCTTCGAATCATTATCCTTTTTGGGGAACCGCACGATGCTGCAATGCTACTGACACATGGTTATTAATTGACCGCTTGCAGAGTTGAATACGCTCCATTGCCTGATCTCAAAACAACAGTCTGACGGGATCCTTGAGATGGATGCCGGTGCATACGTTTCTGCATGCAAAGCTGCTCCTGCTCTGATATGGGCTCATTTGACGGTTGAAGTCTATTTGTATGATGATAATGCTCTCCCAACAGCACTCTTTGAAGCATCCAAATTAACAGCAATGGTCTGTATGGATTTGAAAAATGTTGCTTCTATCTGGGTACTTTGTTAGATTACCGGCAACTCATTATTTGAGATGTTAGTGCGCACTGAGACATGTGTAGGAGATTCAATTGACTTGCAGCAGCAATAATAGCTTAAATAACTCGCTTGGGATGATTATAAGTCAAAATTATAGTCGATAATGATGTTATAAGAATACAGAGTATTCAAGCTCGTTTTCTTCCACGTTCAGATCAAGGAATATTCAATGGTTTGAGTAGGTTTCAATTCTGACTAAATTGAATAAATGAACACTTTAGTCAAGTGCTATAGGTAAGTATTGAACACTATTTTTGGCTATTTAACAAGAAAACTATCGATTAATTACATGTGTAACAGTGTAAAAGGCCATTGACGCGAGGAGTAACATCGAAGACTGCGTGTCCCACATATTTTTACCAACCCTGTACTTGTCTTAACTACAAATAGGAATTTTAGTGGTTGAGGTCCTCCAGAGATGTATGGGAGCGTTTCTCCGCCAAGGTTTCAGATATGTCCATAAATCGTTTTGATCGATCGCTGCAAAATTTCACATACCATGCATTCATATGCATAGTTAATGAATGCGTTTTCAATTTAAATAAAAATTTCATGGAGATTGAATTAGAGAAGTACTTTATTAAGAATTAGAGATTTTATTGTGAAGTGTTGCCTATCTCTAGCATGCTTGGAAGGCATACTTTTGTGTTTGCATTTTATATGTGTCTTAGTGCCTTTTTTCAAGTATTTTTTTTAAATTTGTATTTGCACTTTGAACTGGACTCTGTCCTTCTTTCAAATGCCTGAGGTACATTTCAGTCAATAGTGACTCTATTTTTTTTTGATAGATGCTAATCTTTCTCTATTATAAATTTAATTTTTGAGGCTGTGCATCTTAAATGTACAGGACCGCGCTTGGTCGGGTTTGAGCGTCCAGGATTAAGCGGTCGAAACGCGATCGTCCTGACCAAGTTCCTGTTGATGACCTCATTAAAAATAGTCAAATAATTTGTATGCATATTTTGTACAAGTCTATTTCACGTTTTAGCTTGAGGAACTAATATTAATTCTCTTACACACTTGGTAGATTTTAGATAGCGTAATCCCGCTGTGTTGTTAGCTAGATCTGGTATTTTGATTGGAAACAGACCTGTCCTCTTATCATCTGAATGGGCAGACTGTTAAATAGGATCTTTTCAATATATAAGTGATAAACATAATTTTGAACAGAACGACTTACTCGCCAATTCATTACACATGAGGAGATGAGAAGCGTTGTTTGTCCTTCTAGTAAGTATTTTTAAAATTTTTAGACATTTTAGGATATAAAAATTTTCTTTTAAATCATACTTTGTACCTATTGAAAAGTAACTAGTCATTAGCTTGTTTTTTTAACTTTGTTACCTTGACGCACTTTGCTACGTTGAATTATAAAATCGGTTACTAGTCACTTCGACCCCCTGACATTTTGACCCCACAAATTAATTATTACCCCATAAATTGATTATCACGGAGTGAATCCACTTCAGATAGGCAGAATAGACCCCTACGAGCCTTACTTTAACTAATGAATGCAAATTACAGCCGAAATATCCATCAGGAAAAAAACCCACAACACGCAGAATTTGAAATCTTTGATAGATTTTAAAATCGATGAAACAGACAGATGGAGCTTGTAAGAGCCAGCTTATAGGCAGGAAATTGAACAGAGCATATCAATTTATCTATATCTGTAGCCAACGCACTATATGCAGAAGCGTAGATTTGATAACTCCATTTCATGGGGTCAATTAAGATGACTTAATTCATGGGGTCGAAATGTCAGGGGGTCGAAGTGACTTGACACCATAAAATCTGTGTGTTGCCCTGCCTGATCTATGCAGACCCGGTGCGGAAACGCGTTGCGTTCAAATTCACTGTTCAATTGTCTATCGAATGGAATGACAATTTAGTTGCATACTGACTCAAGGATTCTAAAAAGACGAAAACAAAAAAATCTGTCTAGCCTTTGCCATGGGAACTGCGTTTTTTGATTATTTGACATCGCATACTCCATACATAGAAAGTAATCCTACCTCATATTCTCGGCAGCAAATAAAAATTGTCCATCGAAACGAATGGGAAATTTAGATAGATAATGATTCAAAATCCTCTAAAACATGAAATCTGAAAAATTCATCGAGCTATTGCCATGGAAACCTCACTTTTTCATTTCGGCCTATTTGAACTACTCAATTTTCATTTGGTGTTGTGAAGATCGAATACCTTTCAGATATGAAAGTTGAGTAGTTTAGGTAGGCCTAAATGAGAGAAATGCGGTTTCCATGGCAACAATTCGATAAATTTTCCAAATTTCATGTTCTAGACGATTTTAATAATTATTGATCTAATTTTCCTATTCGCTCCTATTCAGTGACAGAAGCATCGCCGCACATGACACCGCAGACCGCATGATGATCGATCATGGTGTGTCTATCATGGTATTTATATAGACATCAGATTGACAATCTGTCATACTTTAAGCTATAATATGACAGATGACAGATCCAGAGAGCCACTGAGCAAAATGAATAATGGATGACATTGTTCAGATTTTTGCAGACTTTAACTTATGGTAAGGCCACATGACGAGCTTTTGAGCTGCGCTGTGAAAATGTTTGCATGTGCTTCAATCTGAACGGCCACATCAGTAGCTCCAGCTGCGCTGTGGCAGCTTGTCACAGCTAGCTTCGAGCTTTGATAATTCCTCTCTCAATTATCACAGCTCAAAGCTAGAGCTATGGGATGATCTATTTTTAGAACTAACGAAGAAACCAACAATTCTGACGAGTGGCGGGCGGTAATCAAGCTGTGCGGCTCACTATGTGGCCGCGTAGCTCTCACAGCTCAAAGCTTGATAAAGCTATGCGTTGCTGTTTGCTTTAAAGCGCGGCTCGTCATGTGGCCTAGGCCTTAAAGTGCTAACAGATTATCTGTTGTGCATAAAAACCACAGTGGACAGTGGACACAACATGATCTTGAGTGGATTAAAAGTGAAAACTGTAGATTTCTCTGATAGAAACATTTCGATGCTGGTGGGTTACACCCGTCAGGGCACAAGACACACTGCTATAGTGAAATAAACTTTTTGACTCGGAATCTCGACCCGTGTGGATAGGGTTCGACTCACCTTTGCTAATCCAATCGATCCCTTTATTTTCGCAGCAATATTTGCTTTATCACTTTGACTTCCAGAATAAGATTTGCAAGATATGATACAGGTTCCTCCATAGTATATTCCAGTTATTATATGAGTTGCGTTTATTGATTTGAATTTTCTGCATACATCATTACTCAACAAAGAGTTCCCATCTATCAGGTATTCAATTTTTTTCTTCACCGTTGCCACATATAGAACCTCAGCAACATTGCTACTGTCATCTGAGTCTTTTAAATAACTTCCAACTCCTGATATGGAAACATCTGCAGGACCGAATTTAGCTCCTATTGCTAAATTTCCCGAAACATCCAAAATTGAGTTTGCACTTTGCGCAGTGTCCACTTCATCAAATCGAGTTTGAGACTCCTCATAGTCTTGTGAAACAGTTTTCTCGTTTATCAAACTACTTCGGAAAAATCCAGTGCCGATTGTACCTTTCCACTTATTCACGGTATCTCCAAGTCGTGCAAAAGGAATGTAAGGAATTGTCTCTTTGTTTAGGAAAACTTGAGATTCTGAGTTCGATTGACCAGGCTTCAAACAGATGACCAAACTCATGAACATTGTAAAATATCGTAAGAATTTCTTCATCTTTGACTCTAGTTTTTGATCACTTAGTATTTTGCTTCTCACGAGTAAGAAAATCACATGATTTAACAATATGGCGTGGCAGTTTGAAGTTTAAGAAATCGAATTGGAAAAGATTATAACAAAAGAAGTGACAAACAAGGCGAAGTGGAAACAGTAGTGCATCCCAACAAAAGTATTGAATGAAAAGGTGCTTTGATTCATTATCTCTTCCAATTTCTGTTGTTGAAAGAGGGAAATATCTACAAAACGAATCCATGTTCTGTAGTGATCACATTTCCCTATTCAATTTCTGCTTGATGAGCAACTGCAAATGTGACTTAAATTCTATCGACGAAAATAATTCACGGAAATTGTGTAGTAGTGATGATGAGGTTTTTGATAAGCTTTACATGCGGCAGATGAGTGTAGCCTTCTATATAGGCTTACCGTAGACTATAAGAGGCTTGTAGTCGGCGGAAATTTACCTTCAATATGACACGAAGGTCTTCGGTCGAAACACGAAATCTATTTTCCGAGTAATTTAATTAAAACATTCGAATCAATACAAAACAAGGATACTCAGCAGGATATAAAAGAAATTACAAAGTAAATAGATTTGGATTGAAAAGTTCAGTGATAATTGACAAATGGCTGTGGATCCGTAGCCGATCTAAAAGCAAGCTGTTCTGAACTCAGAAAAATCCTCTCATGTGCACAATGTGGCTCAGCTAGACAGGTCATTGATTTCATCTACAAATCTTGATACATCATGGTTTAAGCTTGCAGAAGTTGAAGGGGTGATGCACAAAGAGAGAACTAAGTCAGCAGGTGGGCCGAACGGTATTTTGTATGTATACAAAACTGTAAAACATTGGCAAAGTCTTATGAAAGACAAGCGACATTGCGGGAGTCGGTAGATATAACAAAACTGAAAATGAGGTCATTTTGTCGGCAGCTCTTTCCGTCGACAGATGGATGATACGTAAAGGTTGTACGTAAATACGTATGGCTAAATCTAGTTTGCCAGGTCTCAACAAGGGCAATAAATAAATCTCGTATGCCAACACATGTATTTCTTCTGTAGGCAGTGACTGAGAAATCAGAAGCAATTGTGATGCACATTTCAGCAGTTCAGCAGTTATTGTCGAAATTTACTATAAAAATCATCGAAGATCTATTTATTATTGTTTGTTGACACTCTAAATGATAAGACAAATCCTTCGCAAAATCATTGAAATCATTCGGAATATGATCAGAGCTTTCAAATGCACTTAATTCGTCTGGAATAGTTGCTCTCGATTGTGATGAAACTTTTCTTGATTCGATATTTCTGTCTTTCTTTGAACTCGTTTGCCGTTGAAATGATTTTGGACAACAGAAAACGGATGGTGGATCTTTCGGTATTCTTTTTCCTTTGACTGATCTCATGTCAGCATCATCTGGTCAATGCAATTCACAAACTCCCATGTTTCTTGACACGCTCTCTTTGTGTGTGATATTGGGTAATGCGGGCAACCACGATCCTAGCATGGTCTCCAAATTTACTGGAAACCCATAAACACTTCTTTTTCTGCCTTTTCGATTTCTAGACTCACATCCGGCTCCGCTACATTTTCTCCCCATTATCTTAACTTTCTGTCACACAATTGTCAACTTTTGTATTGCATTAGTATGCATGTATCATAGAAATTGGCCATACCATAGATAGCATAGAAATTAACAATATCATAGAAAGTCCCATTATCCACCATTATGTAATAGATAATGCATGGATTTGAGGTCATTATTGCTATAATTACCGAGAGCCGAAGGCTCGAGGTTTTATGACAAATAATGACCGAAGAAATCTATGCATTATCTGTTATAATGCATGACTTTTTTCATAGAAGTCTGCACCAGGTTAATAATTTCCAACCAGGAACTCATTCATCTCTTTTCTTAATTTATTAACAACAATGTAGAGTTAACATTTAAGAACAACATATAAAAGATACAAAAGCAAAAAGACATCCGGACAGTTAAGAAAAAGGGAAGCTTGAAGTTAAGGGAAGATATCGCTTTTAGACAGGTCAGAGGTCAAAAATAGTGTTCAGTGCATGACCTTTTGGGAGGCAACCTAGGAGGCTGTTTGCGTTGCCGATTTGAACGGCGACGCTCAGGGATTGCTGGAGGTAAGTAGCCGCCCTTCTCTCGCCAGTCGATGCAATGAGCCGCCTGCAAACAGATCTTATAAAGTTTGCAGCACTTTCACCATAGGCCCCCATAGACTCTATGCAAATCGGGGTGAAAATAAAGCGGTCTCCAATTTCGTCATATTTGTTGAGTTTGCGAGTTTCAGCGATATTCCCTACGGCTCCTGATGTCTTTGAGGCGGCTGCGATGTAGGAATCAGCAAGTGTGTGGCTACAGGTAAAGTCCCACACAAGGGCCCGGCCTCTTTCCCAATTCAAAAGGGTTATCCCATCGGGCCTCTTGTTGTCACGCCGAAATATGCCCATTGGTTCAGTGGAATTCGGCACACCTGCAGAAACTAACGCTCTTGAGATCAGGTTGTTCACTGAAGCATGTCGAAAATAGCGACCAGACGACTTCTTACATACAAGCGCGTGTTGACCGAAAATGTCTAGCTGATCACCACAAATGCATCGCTGTGCAGAACAAACAGGGGTACCAAGCCGTAAAGCGCATGCAATAGTGAACTGATCGTCGTTCATTTGAAGTCCCAAAGATCGTATGGGGTATGCATTCATCCATTGACCAGCTTCTTTGGTCGATACTGATAACAATCTAGCTTTTCCGTAATCATTTTCAATTGAAATCAACTTTCCAAGGCAAATTTCACTCATGGGATGATCCCAACTCTTTTGACTGGATTGAACTTTTGGCAATTCCCTTGTACAAGAAAAGTGCTTCCATAAAGAGATAGCTTTGTCTACGTTCACATCAGAAACTTGAACACAAGTTTTGTTGAGTATGCTACTCACGACATCGAAAGAACCAAAAGAAAGCTGAGGCCAAATAATAATTATTAATAATTATTAATATTAATATAACTATTCCAACCAGGAATAGTTATTTACGCAACTAGTGCAAAATATCCATCTTTATTGCTTTCTTCGAGGTCAACATATCTATGCACGAGCCCGAAGGGCGAGGGCATAGAATGTTGATCGAGGAGAAAGCAAAAGATGGATATCTTTGCACGAGTTGTGTCGGTAATTTTATTTTCACCGATATCATGACCATTATGACTAATCTAATTCTATGGTGTTTGATGAGTCAGAATTTGAATTTGAATTTGAATTGTTGATAATATCACGAAGATGATCTGATTCACATATAACCATTATGTAATAGATAATGGATGATTTTGAGGTCATTATAGAACTTATTAACCGAAGGCCGCTAGGCCTGAGGTTAATCAGTTCTATTTGACCGAAATAAATCATCCATTATCTGTTATAATGCATGCTATAGATATGTTTCAGAAGAGGTTAATAATTTCCATAATTACCTCTGTACACGGATATCTCTCATAATTACCTCTAAACACGGATATCTTGAAGTCTGTATCTTGTTATTTCACAAGTTTTTGATTAACATTTTTCCATTATGAAACATGACAGGTCACCATGCTATGGTACATTTTACATGATTATTGAGATTCAAATTTCTCGAGATAGAAAGCATACATTTTCTAGTAGCACCTTGATAGGGATGTGTCAATTTGCAGGCTGCATAATAGCAATAGTCGGTCGGTGAACATAAATATGGAAGATTTTATTTATCTCATGGAAAATTAACAAAAGCAAATGGTAACCTAATTGAATGCGCATGTACTAAATAGCTTAATTTTGCAAGCCTATTCCTATTATGCGTTGCATCAAACGCAGTTATCTGCAAAATGTCATATTTCAGCACCTCGCATTTGAGGTGGAAGGTCAATAGGCCATATCGACAAGATTGCTATTTTGATGCCCTTTTAAATGGCATGACTTTTGGACCTTGATATATTTTGGAATAGTGAATGGTTGTCTCGACTTAACGCCGTGTCTAATTTTCAAAAAATTCTGATCAACATTGCAGAAGGTTAATGTATTTCAACACAACCAAAATTATGTTTGACGGATTATGATAGAATACATAAACGATGGAAAGGTTGCAGTAAAAAAACAGGCAGAATATCTAGTGAAATTTTGTGAAGGAATGAAGTGTTTTTGGTTGATCACACTCAACATAATAATGACGGAAGCAACAAGAGAAAGAGTTCTGTTTATCATCCAAAGAAACGCTCTAGCTCAACACCGATAATGACTTGGACATGGTATGTTGATTTGTATCACTACAAAATATATGTTGGGCCGTCACATTGCGCAGTCAGGACGTTCTTTTTGCAAGCATCATCCACGGTAGAACTATAGCTGCACCTGGTAGAATGACCACTATCAAAGCTGGGATCGTTCAACAAAATGGCTTCTCTCAATGAGCGCACTAACATACATTGCCGCAGCAAAAGCAAAGTGAGCGATTGCAAGTCCATTAGAAAACTCTTCAAACCTGAAGGCGAAATCCGGAGATGCTTTTTCTAAATCTATTATGCCTAGTCACCGTCACCTATATCGTTGCAAAGTAGGTAAATCTAGGTACTATAATATCTAGGTAATTATGGTACTATACAACGACTTGATTGTGGAAATTATTAACCTGTATACATCTTCAGTTTGCTTCAGTATAACAACTTCAGTTTGCATTTACATTTTGATTGCGACTGAAATAATTTAACTCTTCCTTGTGTTGGCTTGACAAAATATCGAAATGTAACTGCAATGAACATACCGCAGGAAAGGAAGAACAAGATTTTTCATTGCAAATCAGTTGGGGTTTACAACAAATGGCATGACAAATTTTCCGCATTTGTCGAAGAAAATAAGTATACTGAGAATTTTGAAACTGTTCTTATATTTTTTAATGAAATATCAAAACAGTACTCACCTTTAACGTTGTGGCAAGCGTACAGCTGTTTCAACAAGTTCTACACAATTTATAAAGGATGGCCATCGTTCAACAACACTCCTATTCTTAAAAAATATATAAAGAAAATTGAAAGAGAAGGAACGCCAAAGAAACAAGCAGCAATTTTATCAAAGGAGCAACTTTTTACGTTTTTCGAAACTGCTCCAGATGACGAACTCAAAGTTTTGGTGAGAAAAGGTGTAGCGATTATTGGATACTATGGTGGACTTCGCGTCGCAGAATTGACTGCTTTATCGTTTGAAAATGTAATTTTCGGACAAGATTCCGTGGAGATATTTGTCATGCAGTCAAAGACTGATCCAAAATGAAAGTCAAATTTTTACTTTTCCATACCAAAACTGCAAAATGAATTTTGTCCATACAAAATAATACGTCTGTATTATAATTCAGTGTCCAACAAAAAAGACAGAGTTTTTCAAAATTACAATGCCAAGAGTAAACGGTATTCAGGTCAACCTATGGGTCGAAACTTGATTGGTTCTGTTCCAAAATTCATTGCACAGTATTTGGAGCTCGAAAACCCCGAACTATACCGGACATTGCTTTCGCAGATCGTCTGCAACAGCATTGGCAGACTCAGGAGCCTCGATGACAACACTGAAAAGACAATTCCGTTGGAAAAGCGTCTCGACTGCGGAAGGTTATATTGACCAAAGTAAAAGAAATAAGCTTGATATTTCCAATCCTCTGACAATCGAAAGTAAGAAGGAGAAGGAAGTAGAAAACGAATCTAAGCGTGTTGTATTTAATAACTGTTCAAATCTCATCATAAACTTATAAAAGTACGTTACCTGAAGGTTTTGGGTGCTTTTAAATGGTGCTCCTTTTAGAAATAAAAAGCTACCATTTAGATAAAATTGTTCATTTTCATTTTTACTTCAAGTGATGAATTATACTCACCTCTTAAGCTGAAATAATAAGCAGGTTTTATATAATTCAATCGCATATATCTATATAGAAATCTATAATTCAACAAGTGCAATAATGAAAATATTACTGCACGCCCGTGCAGTAATCTGCTTTACAGGTAAAATAAAGTGACTGGATACCTAAAAATAAAATAATTACTTGCTTCGTGGAAATTATTAACCTGTGGGCATAGAAAGCCTTGCAAAATCATGCATTATAGTTCTTACTATAATGCATGATTTTGCAAGGCTTTCAATGTCCACAGGTTAATAAGTTCCACGAAGCAGGCGATTATTTTCCTGGTTGGAAATTATTAACCTGGTGCAGACTTCTATGAAAAAATTCATTCATTATAACAGATAATGCATAGATTTCTTCGGTCATTATTTGTCATAATAACCTCGAGCCTTCGACTCTCGATAATTATAGCAATAATGACCTCAAATCGATGCATTATCTATTACATAGCACTACTATAGTCCACTATAGTACTATTATCCACTTCTATGATGTATAGGGAGATATCAATAGATTCAAAAATCTAGCCCATATATATGGAAAAAGTTCGATTCACATTTGCTTTGATTCCGTTTATATACAAGGTGTTTCAAAAGTAGGCTAACAGTAGAAATTGGCCTTGAAAAGCTATGTCTTAATGCTATAGATTAATAAGCTATGTCATAATAATCTTTTTCACGATGCCACAGATAGCTAATATGCCTTGTATTCGTAAGGGGCAAAAATTCAATACTCTTTGACATCGCGTAAATCATATTAAAATATCTCATGATCTCCAGTGTTTTCATGCCTACATATTTCACTACAACCCAATTTGAATCTATACCGATCATGAGAAGTCGAATAACTATCCAACATCTATCAAAAAAAAATTATTAGGAAACCATGTAAACAAGATAGTAGTTGTTTCAGTGTTACTGCGGAGAAGGAAGAACAGCTGACATTCGAATGTCCTCCGCGCCCCTCAGCTGTAAACAACTCACTTAATTATTGTAAAATACATTAGAATCCAGCTGAATTGATTGCTGTACATCGTAATCAACATCCCGACCCAGTCTTGCAGCAAGATTCGTTGTGAGACTCGTCTGCATAAATTGTTGTGAGATTCTTAGTCATCCAGCAATCGCGCGATTCATTCCGACTCTAGATTAATCTAGCGGAATAGACAAACTGTGCCCTCCTTTGGATATAGCCTATTCATTTATAATCATCAAAATCGATCATCTTTGATAAACTTTGCAATCTAAGATTGTCTTTAGATGCTAGCGATCAATTGATCAGTTTCCTTTCAACAAAAATATTTACAAATGAAAATGTAGGCTTTTGGTATACCTTAAGATTATGACTCACACATGATAGAAAGCATGATTTTATTCGATTCCGTCCAATAAAAACAAAAGCATCCCTGATGTGAACAAATGATTGTATTTGATTTGAAAATATCTCTTATCTATAAGAAACTAAACACATTGGTAAAAATAATTAATTTTCGTCTATGAAATCGGGAACCCGGGTTTGAGGTCCGACCCCGGAACTGGTGAGGGCATCGTTCCAGTCCTGGGCGCGGGTTGAGTCCCGATTTTTCACAATCCCGGGCTTGTTGCGCAGTTTACCACCCTAGCAGTGCATCTACTTCTGAAAATGTGACCAGACTTATCGAATTCACTATTTTATCTAATGTCCAGTTTGATCACTAAGCAATTTATTCCTTGAACAAACGCCCAACGATTCGAATTGTACCTCAAATGGATTCATTGCATGACTGCTTATTGATTAGGGAGTTGTTGTGATTTCGTAAGATTTTAAATAAATTTGCTGATAATTGCTATTTTTTGAAAAAATTTATAGTCATGTCTGGTTATATGTTGTGTTTGAATGATGCATGATAGGATGTTTGATAGATTTAATTCTTCTTTAACATTGTGTTTTTGTTTGTGGAGCGTATGTTGTTTATGTAGCCTAATATGTGTGATGTGTGTATGTGATAAAGTGCTCGAACTCGAAATAGTAGATTTAACAGATTCCAATTTTTACGAGCTCAATTAGGTTAAGACTCCTTAATATAAGTTGCTTTCATGAGAAAACTGCGTCAAGTTTTCAAGAATTAATAAATACGCTGCAACTGTATACAATGAAACAATGAATACTTTTTGCGATCCCACAGATTGGTGAACATTAGAGTTCTCATTAAAACAAACAAATTAATCGAGAATCATGTGCATTATAATGTGCCTGTTGGATGATTTCCAGCATCATGAGAATTGTTTAGTGGGCAAAATCCTTCCAGTGATAAATTATTCATGTCTATTCATCAAATTTCCCCTGCTCTTATATATCATTGCATATTAATTTGCTTTAGTAAAAGTTCATTTATAGAGCGAGAGTAATGAGATCAGAATTTTAGTTGTATTAGAGCACTTTCAAGTTCGTGTGACGTTTTCTGATTCTCAGAGTCACACAGATATTGACTAATGAAGAATTAAGATTCACTTCACTCGTGCCCAACCAATGTTGTTCGACAAATCTTTGACATTTTTAATTGACTATAATTATCAATAATATAATCAGCATCATATAGACATAGGATTTTGCATGTAACGAAACCCTTACATAAATGAAATTTTTAGTGACTATTCGTAATTCCACTGATTGAGCAACATAGTCAGCTCGTCAATGTCCCTCACGTTTGCTTTAAGAATGTAAATTAGTCAGGTCATCAAAGTTCACCCGTACAGTCCAATCATTACAATCTCGCACAGTTCACTCTAACAATCAGCTTCTGCACGGAACCGAAACCGAAGTTGTCACTCTCAAATAGTATCATACCATGACTATGATGAAAATGCACTTTTGACGAGTTGGTTGTTCTTTGAGCGTTCAGAGAGAACAGAAATCTGAAAATCTAAAATTCAAATTCTATGGAAGATACTTTAGTGACTTAGAAAACCGTGATTTTCTTATGATTTTAGATATATATTCAAGTATAGAGAAGAGATACCTCCCGGGAAGGAGGGGTAGCGAGGCAGACAGTAGGATCCAGTGGAGATATTTTATCTGTATGATCACTTTCATTACTGCAACTTTAGTAACTCGTAATTATTATTAGATGTTCATGATCACTAGCCTCAAATACATTTATGAATGCTGATAATTAGGCAATCGTTGGATGAACCTGAGTTAGACCTAAGAACCAGCGAAACATCGATAAGTTCATGAGATCCTCAAAACGCCCGTACATCAATTGCTTCATGCATTTAAACTTCGGATCACCCTACGCTTTGGATTTAGCAGAAGCAATTTGACACTGCAAATCTGAGCGGATGACAGGATTCTTATACTTTGAAAATGATTAAAGTGAGGCATACTGACCTCTAGAAAGTGCAGTTTGATTATTGTCCTCTTTATGCAATATGTTCGACTCATTTCGACACAAGTGAAATAGGCTGTTTTGCATTAAGAAAATGAAAACTATGATGTGATTTTGAAACAGAGGCGGAAGGAGTATGATGCGTCAACAGAATCACACAAAACAGCCAAGAAGGGTACTGATGGGTTATCTCCCCCCACGTTTTCAAGTTTGTTTAAAATCCGTAGAAATTTAATCAATCGTCACAAAACTTCAGAAACTCGTAAGTGAAGATATTTTCTACCCACATGCCAAAATTTGTGCAAATCGGACAAATAGTTTTTGAATTAGGGACAATCACCTGAAGTGTAGCGATGTCTGCAGCTTGATCTGACTTCCTCTGACCTCATCGTCTGAGCAGAAATCACTTAAGGTCAACAAAATAATTTCCCGACAACTCGTGAAGTGATTGGCTACATCCCTTACATTAATATGCTTCTTAAAAAGATGTGTCAAAGTAGTGGTCGTGGGAAGATTTCAAATAACAGTGGATGAGACGAAGAGGGAGAGAGAACACACGAATAACAATAATGCGTCGAACAGAAGAAGTCAGATCAAGATCAGACGTCGCTACACTTCACGTTATCGTCTCTTATGCAAAAAGTACTTGTCCGATCTGCATAAAATTTTAGAAAATATGCTTAAGTACGTCTACCTGAAGTTTGGTGACGATTGATTCATTCTTGAAGATTTTAGACAAATTTGAAACCTGGGGGGAGATAACCCATAAGTACCCCCAAGAAGTGCTTCTATCGATTTACGATTTTTCAACGTACCTTTCTGTAACGACATTACTTCAGTCACGAAGGAAATTCTTTACAGACAGGTGGTCGTTATTCAAAACCGCAAATATATACCAGTATACATGTAAATTTGTGCAATTTGCTAGCAGGATGACTGTCGACATCACTGTTGACCGATCGGTGTCATTTTGTGAATGATAACGCCAGGAAGGTGGCCGGTTCCAACTAAGGTACCTACAAAATCTGCCTCCTGATTACTGCCGCATGGCTAACTAACCGTTTAGTGCTGCAATAAATGCAAATTAAGTGTAATATCACCGATTGATTAGAAACCAGAATTTATAGGAATGTGTTAGAATGTCACGTTCATCAATGGTTTCATTGTTTTAGTCATTTTTGTGTAGCAGTGACTAAATGTTAGATGCGAAATCCTGGTATTTTGTGCTTCTTGATGTATGTTGTCAGTGTGGTAGTTCTCTAACGTTCAGTAATGATCCCACGCCGCATTTGTGTGTGCTTAGAAAACTTCAAGCTATGAAACAGTTCTAATGTCCAGTTCAGCTGATGAAGTGAAAATTAATTGAATCACATCAGCTGTACAGAAGAAGTCTATTCTTCTTTAGATTTTATTCTTCTTTAGATAATATAATTTATTGCGGTCACTCACATATTGCTGACAAACTTGCAAGCACGGAATTCTGCCTATCAAAATATTGTGGTGTGGAAAGCGTCATCTTACTGATAGTTAAATGCGCAGATTTTTTAATGTGTTGTTATGTAAGATTAGAGTCAGCTGAAACGTTACACCAAGTGAATTTCGTCTTTAGTGAACTTAGAAAACTGAGATAGTTATTTACTCAAATAGTGCGTGATTGCTTCTTTATATGATTCCACGAGTTAGATATCTTAAATGGCCGAACCCTTCCGGTGAGGGCATCGATTCCTGTATAATACCTATGTGATTGGACACGAAAATTTCCTCTTATGCATATGAGTATACCAAAGAAGTTCTATTTGCAAGTACAAGCAGTATCAAGTGATACGTAAAATACAGGAATGGCCAAGTTATACATCCAATTACATTGAATAATGGCCAAGTCATGAACATGTGTTGTCAACATGGCTTGAAAATCCGGAGACGATGAAAAATTGCAATTTAGAATTATTTACTTTTAACTCAGGCGATAGAAATTAATTTTGCAAACGATTGCACCTCTTTGGTATAACTTTTCATCCCAATCAGTAATAGATAATGCATAGATTTGAGGTCATTATTGCTATAATTACGGAGAGCCGAAGGCTCGAGGTTATGGAAAATAATTACCTGCTTCGTGGAACTTATTAACCTGTGGACATAGAAAGCCTTACAAAATCATGCATTATTTTATTTTAAACCATGATAGTACCATAGCTCCGTAGATATATTTTTAATAACGGAAAGAACTACGACATATTTTCTTTGTTTGCGCGATATATTTTTACTATTTATTAACCCTAAATGTTAAATAGCAAACTTTCACTCATTGAGTTCCAGTTTTGTAGATCGAAACTTTTGAATGGCTGATAAACACGTTCATCTTGATACGGCATCTTCTCCAGAAGCAGGGCTTGGATTGTTGGGTTGCACTTGACGCAGAAGTTTGCCGTCCAATACTGCTGAGCACTGTTCTAAATGAATGTCTGATGTCCTTTTATATGCTCTCACTCCATTAACACTCCTGTGTCCTGTCCTTTCCATTATTAACTGCTCATCGACATTGGCTTCATAGAGTCGTGTAGCACAGGTTGCTCGTAAACTGTGATTTGTTATGTGATGAGAAATTCCTGCCTTTTCACTAATCCTCTTCATATATCCATCCAACTTATTTCTACCGATTGGTCGGTTTGTATACCACGTTGTGTTTGACAAATTACAGTTCTTTTTCGGCATTATATAAAATCGATTAGTATCAGCTGGTCGGACTTGGTTGAATTTCTCAGAATGCAACATGACATCGCGTTTTATTGTCATTTTCAAATTGTACAACTTCTTTTGCCTTATGCCGCATGTTACGTAGGCCACCAGAATTGTTTTTGGAGCACTTTTCAGTATACACGAGACATTTCTTTCATTTCGTATTTCCACTTTGAATTGGTCCATTGTTAACATGCTGTGCTCATCTCCACCTCGTAATGCGAAGTGAATACCATTCAAGTAGAAAAGAGTGTACAGCAGTTTTTCTGGTGTCTCATTCCCCAAAGATTTCTCCCATAATTTCTTTTCCTCTTCAAAACTAATAACATCTGCGGATTTTCGTGGTAAGTTGCAACCCAATTTAGCAGACATTTTCATTGCAGTATCCAAACATTCTTTCACATGCAAGAAACTGTTGTCATTAAAGAAATCGACTCGGTTTTAATTTGTAGATAATGTATTCTGAATTCCGGCTACAATTGAAACTAATGTAGCGCCTTGATATCGTTGTCCGTCGCTTCTTCTTGCTTCGTGAACAAAGCGTGCCATCACACTACAAAGTTCATTTCTGTTGTAAAAGTCTATTTCTATCTTTCGTTCCTTTATCCAATCAGTCAAAATCTTGTAGGCCCATCTATTTTGCTTCAAGGTGTTTTTTGACTTCCCTTCGTGATTCGAGATGTTGATCTCTTCTGTACTTATACAGTTTCCAAAGCGAGATACTGATCCACAAGGAAGTTCTTCAGATCCAGAAGAAACAGTTTTTGTCTCATTATTTGCAGGGCCAGAAGAGGATCTTATACTTGCATTTTCGCGAAGAACTTCATTTATTTCATGAATTTCCAGGCCACTGATCATTTCTCCTGGAAATAGACTAAAATTAATTGGATATGGCCAGTCATTCATATCATCACTCACATATGCCATGTTTTCCACTTAGTAGAAATGATGTCTATAGTTTGAAATTAAAACACACGATGCTCAAGACACAACTTTTCCGGGATATCAAGGTGTTTCAAAAGTAGGCTAACAGTAGAAATTGGCCTTGAAAAGCTATGTCTTAATGCTATAGATTAATAAGCTATGTCATAATAATCTTTTTCACGATGCCACAGATAGCTAATATGCCTTGTATTCGTAAGGGGCAAAAATTCAATACTCTTTGACATCGCGTAAATCATATTAAAATATCTCATGATCTCCAGTGTTTTCATGCCTACATATTTCACTACAACCCAATTTGAATCTATACCGATCATGAGAAGTCGAATAACTATCCAACATCTATCAAAAAAAAATTATTAGGAAACCATGTAAACAAGATAGTAGTTGTTTCAGTGTTACTGCGGAGAAGGAAGAACAGCTGACATTCGAATGTCCTCCGCGCCCCTCAGCCTGGTGCACGAAGACGCTGTCGTCAACACAAGACAGGGAGGCGAAGAAGGAAGAACAGCTGACATCCAAATGTCCTTCACCTTTGTTAATTCCAGCCTCCTCTTAGACCATCGTCAGAAGCTTCTGACGATGGCCTAGAGGAGGCTGAAATTAATAAAGGTATTAACATTAAAACAACTACCATTTTGTTTGCTTGGTTTCCTAACAAAAAAATGAACAAATGAATAACCAAGGCCTATTCAACATATCAAAAAATTAATCAACTTAAAGTTGCAAAAATTCACGAACGCAAATGCTCAAAATGTCCACCATGGACATCGGCACATTCTTGTAGTCTTTCGGCCACACTGTGGCACACAGTTCTGCATAAGTTCCTGTCATCACTGATCTCTTGACAGGCATCTGTGATGTAGGAGCGGAGTTGAGAAAGTGTGTGAGGTTTTCGTCCGTACACTTTCTCCTTTACAACGCCCCAAAAGAAAAAGTCCATCGGAGTTAGATCGGGAGAGCGAGGAGGCCAAAGGATGCTACCACATCTCCCGATCCACTTTCCTGGAAAAGTGTCATTCAGATAGCTTCTGACACTCACTGCAAAATGCGCTGGTGCACCATCCTGCTGAAAGTACAGCTCATTGAAGTTGTTCAATGACTGCATCTCAGGAATCGCAAAGGATTGGAGCATTTGAAGGTACACCTCAGCCGTCACAGTTCTTTCAAAAAATACTGGCCCAATCACACCGTTGCTTGACATACCGGCCCAGACGGTTAAGCCAGGCTGGTTCAGCTCATTTGTTGATACCATGTGCGGATTTTCAGGGAACCAGTAGACACATTTATGTCTATTTACGTGACCTGATAGTTTGAAACTGGCTTCGTCAGACCAAACTATCTTGTCAAGCAAATCTGGGTTCTCCCGAATTTCCGACAACATGAGCACAGCAAACTGCAAGCGTCGTTCAGCATCATCCGGTAGAAGGTGCTGCAACAGTCTGGGTCGGTATGGTTTCAACTCAACTTTCCTCATCAGTCTCCAAGTAGAGCTTAGAGAAATGTCCAACTCCAATGAGGCTCTTCTTGTTGACTTCTTCGGACTTTGAACAAATGTTTGGGCCACTAGCTCCTCGTTTGATGTTATTGAAACTGATCGAGGGCGTCCTGACTTCGGTGCATTCTCTACCGAACCGGTCTTTTCAAATTTATCTCGAATGCGATAAATAGCAAATCTTGATGGAGGATTGCTGTGAAAGGCATCTCTCCATTCCATTCGCACCTTTTCAGCATTCTTGTTTTTCCAAAAGGATTTCAAAATCCATTTTCTCTGATCATCTTTTAGATGACCTGACATGACAGAAGCAGCAAATTCAAAAAAGCTTCAAGCTTGTTTAATTCACTTCAAGTCAAACTAACAGTGTTTGATTCAAATCAAATTAATTGAACATATCCATGTACGTAATGTCAGATTGGTGCTATATCTTGTCCATGATAGATTTCAAAATTCCTTTGCCAATGGAATGCTACTGCATAGACTTCTAAATGATAGTAGCAATTACTTCGAAGTCTATGGCTCATGTTGGACTGATCATGGATATCCATCGACTGATTCAGGTGTAAATCGCCAATAGAACGGTCAACATAGATTTCCTAGGGCAAAATCAACTGTTAGCCTACTTTTGAAACACCTTGTATATATATATATATATATATATATATATATATATATATATATATATATATGAGAATTAAAATGGTTAAATGATGCCAAAAACAGACCCAAAGAAAACTCGCAGCTCTTACATTCTCATATTTTAACAGTCTTCAAGAGCCTAAACCTTATGCACCCCTTCAAACAAAGCAAAGTCGTTCGATCGTATAGGCAGCCGAAATCTCTATTAAGCCTCTTGAGTAAGAACAACAGACAGAGTATTGTCGGTATCTTCAAGTGCGAAGAGTCGAGGTGCTGTTGCTGTAAGACGTTAGTTGTCTTGAAAAATATTCCTATCAGAGTTGGAAATATTGAAAAGATCTTCAACGTCAACTATAATCCTACTTGCACTTCCAAAAAAGTTATTTATTTCATCAGGTGTTTGGGCTGTAAAAATATCTACGTTGGTCAGACAGGTGATATTTTTAGAAACAGATTGTCTGTTCATAGACAGCAGATGTCATTCTGAGAATAGCATTCTGAGCGTTAGTAAACATATTGTGAGCTGTGCTTAAGATCTAGCATCTAAGTTTGAAGCTGCTCCTCTATTCCAGATGTCACCTGAAAGCACAAAGATTGACAGGAAATCTATGTAGCGCCGAATCATAGCTCTGTTAAAGCCGTCATTAAATGACCATTGATTTTGAATTTTCAGTTTGATATCTTATTTGTGTATACAGATAATTTTGAAAATAAAGTCATTCCCTTGAGAAGCTTCCCAAGTTAGGGAGCGAGCCCGGTTGAGAATGTAAGAGTTACGAGTTTTATTTGGGTATATATATATATGTAATATATATATATATATATATATTATGTGTGCATGTAACAATGTATGATGTAAATATAGATAAATAAATTGTTTGTCTGTATGAATTCCTTTCGTCAGTTGTTAGAAAACGCAGAATACATTTCGATAACCATTTTATAATGAAACCGGCCCTTCGGATTTGACAACGTCTCTCCTTAGGGTTACAAAAATCTACATGTACTAAAATTTATAAATGTTCTTAGAAAGTAAATATTTAAATTGAAGCTATTGAAGTCTTAACATAAAATCACCAAAAGGATATCTGAATAAGGAAATAGGAAATAGAGATGGATTGCTTGCTTTCAAAGAAAAACTTAGACAAAAAGATATAAAAATGTTTGCAAAAATGTTTGCTATCTAAGGACATTCATATATTTTAGCACATGTAGAATTTTGTAACCCTGAGGAAATGACGTCACAGTTCGAAGTGCCGGTTTTATTATAAAATGGTTATCGAAATGTATCTTGCGCTTTCTAACAATTCACGATAAGAAGTTGCATAGACAAATGGACCATCACCATTTGAAAGTTAGTAAGATCGATCGCGATATTTCTATAATACCACTTGCCTAGATAATGATTTGCAGGCAACCTTTACATAGACTATATATATGAAATGATTTTATATATTTATTATATATATATAATTATGTATATATTAATATTATATATTACATTATACATATTTACATATAATATAAGGTTAATAATCAAAATGTAAATGAGTATCCAAAATTGCAAACTCAAGGAAAAGTCATGTAAATCCCGACCGGTTTCACCTGCCATGACAGGCTACTCATGGGGAAAATTTTTTTGCGCTAAAGCACTGCCTTCCTGGCTAATTCACGCCCTCAACAGATGGTCCGGTGGCCTTGTGGTTAGAGGGTATGCTTGCAGTCCTCTAGCTCCAACGTCGCTGGTTCAAACCTACCCACGACTGTCATAGGTCCAACAGGCCGAAGCATGTCTTGTGGTGGTTACATCTGTTGAGAGTTGATAAATTTATCAAAATGCCAGATTACTTGTCTTAATATATATATACAGATTTTTGAATTCTACGCTTCGAATTTTGCTTTATGATTTATAATAAATTCATTCCCATGAATAGCCTGCCACCAACCAGGCGAAACCGGTCGGGAATTAAGACAGACTTCTTTCGAGTCAAATCTTGTTTCTTTTATGTATATTCATTTTGATTTTTGATCTTATTTTGATATATATATATATATATATATATATATTGAATAATAATAATATTTTGAATATATGTTGTCTAATTTTGCAATAAATTCATTCCCTTTGAAACGCCTCCCCGATGAGGTGAAACCGGTAAGGGAATTATAAATGGTCTTTTGATTCAGTTTTCTACCGGGTTTTATTTGGAATTATATATATATATATATATATATTATGTATATATATTATATATATATATATATCAAAACCAGCGACGTTGGAGGTAGAGGACGTGCAAGCATACCATCTAACCACAAGGCCACCGGACCATCTGTTGAGAGCGCGAATTAGCCAGGAAGGCACTGCTTTAACGCAGGCACGTGGAAGGCGGACTGCTTTCTGCAATCACTTAGTACCGCATCCGAGATTGAGGCGCCTCACGCAGGTCTCACACATGTCTTGTAGTGGTTACATCTGTTGAGATTTGATAAATTTATCAATTGCCAGGTTACTTGTCTAAACATGTAATGAGCAGCGCCTGCGTGAGGTGCCTCAATCTCGGATGCGGTATTAAGTGATTGCAGAAAGCAGTCCGCCCTCCACGTGCCTGCGTTAAAGCAGTGCTTTCCTGGCTAATTCGCGCTCTCAACAGATGGTCCGGTGGCCTCGTGGTAAGAGGGTATGCTTGCACGTCCTCTACCTCCAACGTCGCTGGTTTGCTTTTACTTAATGCTGATCTCTCCACAACTTTTGAATTTAAACTTTTTGGCATTTTTTGTCTTCATTACATTTCTTGATAATGGACCTTGTATGTGTGTCCGAAACGTCGAAATTTTTTATAATAAAATGGTATTCAAAGATTTTTTTGAAACAACTGAGCACAAAAGGAAAAGATCTAAATAGAAAAACCGGAAGAAGTTTACAGAAATGCTTAAAATTACAGAACGATATTCTATTTAATAAAACTTGTATAATGAATAATTTGCATCCCAAATTTACGAATATATATATAGATAGATAGATAGATGGATAGATAAATGGATATCTATCAGAGATCCCCACACCGACCTAATGACTGCCGATAGTATGAGAAGTGCGAAAACGAGATGATTGATTGGAAGACCGGTTTCGATCTTGGATCTTTATCAATTCCAAATTGACACGTCTTACTCGACAGAGATCAGAACAAGAAGTGAAAAATGCGATCACGTGCATCGTCAAACACAAAACAGAATAGATGTCACCGATTGACAGACAATAGACAGCTTAAATTTCTATGCATTGTAAAAGAAGAAAAAGTTCTTACGTCATTCTGAAGTTCACGTTGACAAAGTTGAATGACACGCTGACTACAATCGCTATATGTCACGACAAGATGCAAGTTAGTGGACTTGTTCAGTTCAAGGTTCAAACCTTGTGGGTACAACGTTTGAAGCCTCTTGATCCACAGTCAGAAATGCTCAAAATTACAGAACGATATTCTATTTAATAAAACTTGTATAAAGAATAATTTGCATCCCAAATTTACGAATGTATATATATATATATATAGACAGATAGATAGATACATACGGCTCACCAGATGTCCACGGCAATATATTGAACTACATTCGCAGATTGGATATTAATGTGCAGCATCTTTTCATTTCCCGTTCATTGTTTCGTTCAGAGGCATTTTTTATGATAAATCTGTTTCTTCCCTTATGCCATATCTCAAACTCACGTTCTGTGATTTGAATGATTTGTCTCTTCTTGCGGTCCTAGGATCGCTCAAATGTTATGACTCTGTTATGATGGGCACGTAAGTCTATCATTATTTTTTCTGTTAATTTTATGAATTTACAATTTTATGCATAATTTTCAATATGGTTTCTATTGCCTTGTTTGCGTGACACCTCGAGAGTAGATAGTCGTCCCATCTGTCTACTAGGCCTCCCTCCTCATTTTGGGGCGGTGTCCACCACTGTTTGGTGTGGGGTTGGCTGGGCCACACGTGAGTTCATCTCTCAGTCGTTTTCCATGTCCTTTGTTGGCGTTGCCTCTTTTGTTACCTGTAGTATGGTATCTTGGACTTGGTTAACTTTGAGTGTTCTTTTATTTTGTGCTAACTGCTTTTGTATATTCAGTTCGCGATTGTAATGCGTTTTCATGATTTTTGTACACTCTGAGTTATTTGCAATTGCATGCCTCTCCTAGTGAGAAAATAAAGATTTATATAGATATAATACATTGGTGCAAGACACTTTTTACTGAAAGCTAGAGAAAATTAATGCAAGTGCAATCCTTCCATCTCCCATTCATGGGTTGTTGGAGAGGCGAAGGCGAAAGCTCAGAATACTTTCCAGAAATTAAGTAGCTGTCTTTAAGTATACATAAGCATGATGCAAACATGCAACTCAATAAACTTACAAATAATTACAAATAACATAAGAACAAATAACCACACACACGTAGTAATAAAGCCGGACAACTTGTTGAATTATATTTATCCGGAGAACGCGAAAGATAGGAGGCATGCTGCATTTGCAATTTCATGCATGATTCATTCATCAATTTCATAGACCAACATAGACACAGATTTCAGAATTGCGCGTCTTGGTGGATTTGAACTACCGACACTTGGCTCCACGCTCTAAAAACTAACAAATTTAACAAAACTAATAAATTAACAAATTTCCTTAAAATTCAGCATATATCAATACAACATGTGCGAATAATGTGTATCATGTGATAATAGACATGCAGCTAAGACACACGTGCCATTAAGTCTGAGGAATGGATTGGACATTAGTTCAACACGCGACACTGCAAATAGAAAATTATTCTTTGAGATAACTTTTAGTATAGTGATATCTCTGTCTTGCCAAGTGATCAATGTTTCATTGACTTTTAATGAGCTTTGACGCAAATTGATTTACAAGACAATGATCACTATCCTGAATTTTATAAAACTATTTTTTTTGTATTTTGTTATACAAAATTATTGATTGTGGTTGTATAATGCGTGTGAGAGCAGTTATATACTTATCTTTTTCATTTCATGCAAATTATAGAAGATCTCTGATCGTTACATATATGTACCGCTAGGACAATACGTGTGACAGGGATTGTTTCTGATAAATGTCATGATATTAATTAACCTACGCATACATAGCCTACGACATGAATAGTCTAGTTATATTCCATTACTAATTAGATAAGTAAAATGGAAGTAATTTTGTAATTTCTGCAAGCCTGCATGGCTATATAAAAAAAATTGTCCGTTATAAATTGATAAAAAAGCAATGTCGATTATTATCAATGAATTCACGTGTATTGAAATTTCAGTAACAAGATCGTACTCAAAAAGTTCATAATCAAACAAAACTGTGATTATCGTGAGTGCAAAATTGAAATTTTGTTATCTGAAATATTCTTGTCACTAGGTATGGAAAAATTGAAACAGTTAACGCACAAACCAACATCACATTAGTAGTAAGCAAACCTCCACAATAAACACAGCGCCCCCCCCTCGGGAGAGAGTCTTGGTCGGCCGTCCAGGTTGGTAGAAGTTGAAAAACGACAGAGTTAACGGTGAATCTGGGATGTTTTTGGTCTCTAGCGCCTAAACGGGTGTTCCAATGGCAGATTTGAGTTCAGATTTGGAATCAGCGTCAAATTCTGCATCGGTAAGGTGATTTCCAGCTTAATCGGCGAGAAAAAATTTTCAACATTTTTCCGAAAAACGACAGAGTTAACGGCGAATGTGGGATGGTTTTGGGCTGTAGAGCCAAAACGAAGCATCGGATGGGAAAACGGAGGCCAGATTCGGAATCTACGTGAATTCTTGGGTTGGGAAGGTTGTTTCCAGCGAAATCGGAGAGAAAAAATTTTGAGGACGTCCCTCCCCTCGGCAGCGTTGCTTATAACTTTGTTTCTAGAGATCGTAGAAAGTCGTGCAGTAGCTCGTTTGAAAGCTAAGAGTGAGACAAATTCAGTGAAAGAAACGGCTTGTTCATATCTGTCTTCGTTTAGATGTGAGACGCCATTTAAGATTTGGGAAATTAGCGAAAAACAACAGAGTTAACGGCGAATTTTGGATGTTTTGAGCTCTAGCGTCTAAACAGCTGCTCCAATGGCAGATCTGAGACCAGATGTGGAATTAGCGTCCAATTCTGCATTGGTAGGGTGATTTCCACCTCAATCGGACCTCTAGAATCGGTGATAGAAGCGTTTAAAGTTTTTGGATGATGGATATAACGTCATCAGCTGATCGCCACAAACTACAATGTATATAAGCTGGGAACCGAATGAGACTTGTCATTAAGAGGAGAGATTGTCAAAGGTAGGTCGTCTCTCTAAAGCTCCGATGATGGCATCGGACATTCCAAATTTCGGGTTAACCGACTTAGAGAATTTCATTGCTGATATCAGCTAAGGAGTCAGACTTAAAGGTTAGCCAGGAGATGGCCTTAGTCTCCAAGCCATAAAAGACTCCAAAACTTTAAGGGCTTGTAACTTTGCTTCTACAAGTCCTTCTGACTTGATTCAAAAAAGATTCGATCGCTATTGATCAGACCTATATTTACAGACTACTTATGAAATTTCATAAGTAGTACTAAATGCCGGAAAATTTAAATTCATTATTTTTCGTGATTTTTCGGGGTTTTCAAACCTTCTGATTTCAATAAAGACCTTTATAAAGTTGTCAGAGGCGAGCTTCGGCTCGAGACTTGCTTCCTGCTGTAAATAACTCCACTGGTTTTCATGTCAAAATCGGGGCCCGAATACCAACACAGTAATATGACGCACGGTCTGAGGTTGGATTTGAGGGCCGAGGCCTTGAAGTCGGGATAAGATCCCCTCTGAGTAATGCCTGTAACGGATTCATCAGCCTAGCTTGTCTATCCTCAAGTATTGAATGACATATTTGTTGTATTTTTTAAATGATTGTCAATGTATTCATTCGTTGAAGTTATAAATGGTATAAGTAGTAATTCTATTTCATCCTTCCTTTACAGAAAATGGGAGAAAATTACAGATTTTTGCTCAAAAAGTGCTCTTGTAGAGAGATTAAGAGAGGCGGCGAATTTAAATGCCACATCAACAAATATAAAAATACTCCTCACTTTCACGAGGAAAGAGCTGTTACTTCCGGCTGCATACATTGCCTAAAATTTTCAAAAGGCACGGACCATACGGCATTTTACGCCGCTCACACCGAATGTCCGATTAAGAAGGTTGCCAACTACACGTCATCCGACATCGGCAAATTGATCGCACCCTACTTCGAAACAACAGTCGATCTAGACGCAGAATTGCAAGATGCAAATGCTACCATCTTGTCTCCTACTGCACCGACCACAGAACATCTAAGTGGATCGGAAATCTCAGACGACTCCGATTCTGAGGAGGTCGTCATTAATAGGAAAGTGGAAGACATAGGAAAACCATCAAACCAGTCTTCCCCTATAAAGAAAGCGATCACGCAGCAATCTTCCCCAGTAAAGAAGGGATGAAACAGCAAACAGAGAGCTGGAACAAGGATGCCCAGATCGCAAAAGTGAGCCAGGAGTACGCACTTACCAAATTGAAGGACGAACTGGCTCGTTATAAGAACAAATGTGCGGCTCTTAGGGACGAAAATTTTCACCTCAAGAGTCAGGTAGCTGAGATTCGGGCCCTGAAGACTCAAGTCCTAAATGTAGAACCTTTCCGTGAAAGGGCGCTTAGCAGCGAAAAACGTGTCACTGAGCAGGCGACCTACATAAAGACACTAAAAGCTCAGGAAGAGACGTCAAAGTTAAAAATTGAACAACTCAAGATAAGCCTCACTGAAAGCCAGAAGAAAGAGGAGAGACGAACAACGCTCCACCTTCCCGTCGTCAACAGCAGAATTGTCGACAATATTATAGTTGAGAGTGAGGACCTGGACACCACATTTGAGTGCTACGATGGGGCGATGGGGGAGATGCGCTGCCTACACATCTCCATCAAGCATGATGGTGAAATTAAGGAATTGCGCCACCGCAAGCGGAAACTGCCGGCCAAATATCTTCCCCATCCACCGCCATCGAAGGTTCAACGAACCGATTAAGTTAATTTATGTCAAGTTAATATCATCTCTATCACTTGAATATAATTTCATTTATTTTCTTTCTATTTTTCAGATGCGACGTGAACGAACCAACGGCCTTTAAGAGGCCACAATGGGGCAAAAAGTGATAGTACCTCCACGTGGTTTGCTCTGGACAGACTTTGATCTGACTGAATCTATCACACAAGTAAAAGAAATATAATCATGTCTTTGTATCAGAGATGTATATAAACCATTGCCTCTCTTCCATTTTCATTTTAGTCTCCATCATGCAGACACCAAACACGTTAGTCAGCTCTCCTGACAAGCCTCGGTTAAAGCCAAGAATTTTATTTTATGAGATTTCGCAGATGGAGGAGCAAGAGAGAATTTACAACAATCTTGCTCGAATCGGCTCATCGGCTACCGATGATGTCGATTCAACAGAGTGGGGATATATACCGCCCTCTAACAGTCGGATGGAAGTAGAGGAGGTCGATGCCGCTGACATAGAAAGATTAAAAGTCTCTCTCAGCGGAATCGGCCAAATCTAGACATGCATTTGAGAACGAACCATCGGTCTTTAAGAGACCACCATGGGGCAAAATGTGATAGTACCTCCTCGTGGTTTGCCCTGGACAGACTTTGGTCTGACTGAATCTATCACACGAATATGAAAAATATAATCACAAAGTTATATCTGCTATCAGTCAACTTTAACGTTGCATGGCACGGAGAACTTCGGTATAATTCTTTCTGTTGGTGGGCGATCTCTCTTGAGACAGCGGATGATATCGTAGTGATGAGTGTGGCAAGGGCTTGACACTTACCTTAATCCGACTTTCCAACGGTCGTCGTGGTCTCTTCGCTCAATGTACCACTTTGAACGCCAATCGGTTGAGTCTTAGCTATCTGCCGCAGGTTACTTTTTAAATTCTCCATTGCATACGTTATCTGAGAATGAATCATGAGTTCTCTTAAAAACTGCCTCTATCATTGAGGCTAAATGATGAAGGAATGAAATGGGAGGGCACTCTTGCGCCACACGCAAACATATACATCTTCTCTCTTTACTAATGATACGATCTCTTTTGATAGAAAAGTAGACCGATAATAAATGTGATGACATTCGCAACCATGTATACAATTAACCCCATATCTAAATTCTTCCCTTTATTTCCATTTCTAGATCAATACATTGCAAAACAAAGACATGTAGTTCTTTAGATTTATTTATCAAAGTTCAGTGGGACTGGTTTCAAGTCATTATAAATCTTGTAATATACCACTCGCTTTGGAGCATCCGGCACTCTTCTGAGTCGCGTCGTCTTTGGTGTGAAGTCGCCCTCACTCCATACAACTTGGGTGATGTCACTTTTGTTACCACTCTTCTCCTCGACATTGGCGATTTTCGGTTCATTGTCACTGTTCACATCATCGTCCCATTCATCGACAACTTCGAAAATTTTGTAGAAAATATTCAAGGCTTCAGAAGAATTTGCCATACTAGACTGTTCGATCGTATGATGTGAATGAGAAGTGCTGCAATCTTCTGATTTATATAGGATATTCAACAATACTTTCCTCAACGGCCAATCAGAATCACTCTAATTTAGATAAAGACTGTTAAAGTCAGAAGATTGCAAAAAATGCCAATCTCAGCTAGAATGACAATTTTGTGATCGTCAATGAGTGCGATGAAGGCATGAGTAGTCAGGAGAGTGGTAACAAAACTGTAAGAACTATCTGGACAGACGAAGAGTGGACACCGAAAAAAACTCGTGAGAGAAGAGTGTCAGATGCTCCCAAGCGATCAAGTATGCTTTGATTTTAAATATATCTGAAGAACCACATGTCACTACTTTTTGATATTTTCCCTCAGTGACTGAGGTAGTATTTAGGAGAAATGATAGTGTCTAGCATCAGCTGCTATGATTTATACTGAGCTGTCAAATGATTGGATTTTCACTATGATGTTGATGACTACATTACCCAGAAATAAGTGTAAACAGACAGATATAACAAATGAAACATATATTCAGAAATTACAAATAATTTAGAAGTTCTTCAGTACTGATATTGTCCCACAGCGATTCACAGTTACTACAGTCACATTTCAGTTGTCGCAGTCTTTCCTCCGCTGCAGCCAGCACACCAAAGACGTACTTCCATTCCACTTCGTTTCTGGGTTGGGACGATGGGCTGTACCATCTCCGTATGTCATGGAGAAGACTGATATCATCCTCCTTCGACACATCCTCCTTGTTGTATAGTAGGTACTTCCACCTCACATACACCATTTCCATCTCCTCTTCCTCAGTCAGAGTCGGATACTCCAAGCTTGGAATATCTTCCACTGTTTTCTTTTTCTCCAACTTCACCTTCTTAGGAGTGGGAGGGCAAGCTGATGTGTCCACGGAGAGAGTTGCTGTTGGTGAATTCATGACTTCAAATTGTATGCTATAAACTTGATTTCTTAGTGCTTAAGTACAAGTAAATAGCCAATCAAATGAATAGCCAATGAATGCCGAGTATTAGAGTATATAAAAGGGGGAAACAGACTTATTTTTCATTCTATATTTGATACGTATTGAGAATAAGTGAAGTGTCTATTTTGATAAACTATACACTTTTCTGACATTGAAGTATCATACTTAAACTTATTTTCGTTGAAATGGTAAGTTGAAGATTTCCTCACTCATCTCCCTCAAACGTTTGGCTAATAGCATCTTTCTCAATTTCAGCCATCTACTTCATCACCAAAACGCTCCCTTCTCGAGGAAACTTTAGAGCTGTTAAGTGCAGGTAGGTTGTAACAATAAACTGTAACTTTAATAGAGATGATAGAATGATTTCTCTTTCAAGTGATGTTAGTACCAGCTCAAGCGGTCAGTCGCGGGAATCTAATGAGCGGGAATGTGCTGATTGTGTTCACATCTTTACAAGGAAGCGTGATCTCGCCCGACACATCAGACAACGTGTATGTCAACCCAAGACATCATGAAGCTGCCGCGGTGAAGATGATTCTATTCTACATGTCTCCTTTAATTGCGACTTTTTTAACTCAATCTTTTGAAACACTTTTTGAATTACCTTCACATAGACTTCACCACACGCATACAAATGATAGTTATAGTAACAGCACCTCCTCTATCCGTTTCACTGAAGTGTCGCTCAATAATGTAGTGAGAAATTACCATATGGAATCCTCAGAAACCATTGCTGATTTTCCGGAGTGGTTTCATCAAAATTCAATATTGATAGATGCGCTCTTTAGAAATTTAGACAACTTTAGCGCTCATCTATCTTAAAATAAAATGTGCTAAAGTTGACCATCATACTGGCGAAATAGTGCAGAGGTTGGAGTTTCACATACCCTCCTCTCCCGCTACAGAGGTAGTAGATAAAGAAGTATGGTTAAATTTTCACATTCAAGGGATAAAATCAAATATTGATAAATTTAGGGAGCGCGATAGTGGTCTGATTTTTGATGGTGTAGAATCTGCCATGTTTAAAATTACTCTATTAGAAAATTACAGTGGACGAGGCTACTTCAATCTTCCAAAAACGTTAAAAGATAAGGAAGCAATCATTTCTATAGATTGTGAATCGCACTGTTTTAAGTATGCGGTTTTATCCATTCTCCACTATAATGATGTACAGAATAACCGTTTCCGTAAAATCAAATATCATCCATGGGAGTGAATTGAAATTTGATGACTGCAGTAGTGAAGATACGAAATTGAAAGATATAGAGAAATTTGAAAAATTAAATGAAATTAAAATAGTTGTTCACGTCTGGCAAAAAAGTCTTAAAGGTGTACGCTACAACAAACGTTCATCAACTTATGATCGTGTTGTCAACCTCTTGTTGGTATATGAGGATAGCAGTCAACAATGGCATTACTGTGGTATTCCAAATATTCATCGACTATATTCCCACTTAACATCCAAAAGGGGGGAGCATTTCATATGTGACCGTTGTATGAGATCCTTCTGGTCAAAAGATAAATTTCAAACACACTATGAATGTTGTAAGCGAGGTAAATTGCAAATGAAACGCATGCCCAAAGATAAAGTCTTTTCATATAGAGAGAATGGTAGTGAATTAAGTCCTCTTCGTGTCATCTATGCTGACATCGAATGCTATATTGATGATAGCATCCACAAGCCAGCAGCCATATCCTGTTATGAGGTAGGGCATAATCATTTCCAAAATAAAAATAATAAAATGCACGTCTGGCAAGGTGCGGATTGTATACACAAATTCCTACAATTCCTGGAAAGTGCTAGCAATTTCAACAAAAATATGATAGTGAACTCTATCACAGATCATTAAATATCACAGCAGATGATCAGGTAAAATTTGAAAGTTGTAAAGTCTGCTTAAAATGTAATAAAACGTTTGATGAGGGTAAAATTAAGAAAGTACGCAACCATGATCACATCACTGGGAAATTTAGAAACGCACTGTGTTCAAGATGAAATTTTTCTCTAAGAATGAAACGGCGCACTCTACCCGTAATTTTTCATAACTTCAAAGGCTATGACAGCCATATGATAATAAAAGGGGGTTAGGAAAAATGAAGGGGTGGTTGATAAATGTTATAGCTCAATCGAGAGAAAAGTTTATGTCCATGACAGCAAAAGTACCAGTTGATAAGACTAAAGAAAATAAGACAATCTACTTTGATATAAAATTTTTAGATTCCTATCAATTCATGACTTCATCACTAGCATCTCTCGTTCAAAATCTTAAGTCTCTTCCACTAACTCAAAATTTGAAGAAACAATATCCTAACTTGACAGATGAAGTCATCACATGCAAAGGAGTGTTTCCATACGCATATTTTGACAACATTTCTAAACTTAGTGAGACTTCTCTTCCATCAATAGATAAATCTAAAAATGATTTGACTGGTATAGAATGTAAGGTAGAAGATTACAATCATGCTCAAGTTGCATGGACAAAATTTGACTGTCAAACGTTTAGCGATTATATGATCGCCTATCTAAAATTAGATGTATTTTTGCTGGCTGATGTATTTCAGGAGTTTCGACGAGTGACATTAGAAGAAGATAAATTAGATCCTGTTCACTTTGTCAGTCTTCCAGCCATGTCATTCCAGTCTGCTTTTAAAATGACTGGAGAGACCATCCATCTTTTACAAAATCCAGAGATGTATAATTTATTTGAGCGAGGAATTCGCGGTGGTCTCACATTTGTAAATAGACATCAAATTAAATCAAAAATAGTAGATGATGATCAGATTCATCTAAAGTACTATGACCAGAATACTTTATATGGCAGTTCACTATCCAAACCTCTACCTCACTCTGAGTTTAGCTGGCTATGTGATAGCGAAATTCAACATTTCTCCAATCCTTCAAACATACTAGCTATTCCAGATGATGGTGATTGGGGATATTATTTTGAGGCAGATCTTATCTATCCAAATAGTATTAAAAATAAAACTGTGGATATTCCACTTGCACCCGAATTAGGTGAAGTGACTGAAGATATGTTTTCGGACTTCATGAAACAATTTCATAAAGATTTAGAAGGGAGCGGACAGCCCAAGTATAAGCCTTGTCGCAAACTTTTGCTTACTCAATTTGATAAAGAAAATTATCTATTCCACTTTTCCATCTTAAAATTTTATTTAGAAATGGGCATGATTTTAAAATTAGTTCACCGCATTATCAAATTTAGACAGAAAGCCTTTCTGAAACCATATATTGATAGCAACAGCCAGAAACGTGCACTAGCCCAAAATAGATTTGAAAAAGATTTTTATAAATATAAGAATAATAGTCTTTTTGGATGTTAGAAAACTTATAAACTATAAACTTGTGAATCATAATGATAAATTTCAAAAGTTAGCGGCATCACCTCTCTTTATTGATAGAGATATTATAGATGATGAGTTGGTTGGTGTTAAAATGATAAAATCAGAAGTAGAGTTGTTCAAGCCCATCTACATTGGACAAGCTGTATTAGATTATTCCAAGCTTGAAATGTATCAACTCTTCTTTAGAATATTAAAACCATGTCCTCTAATCAAAGACGTGCGTTTGCTTGATGAACGTTGGTTGATGATACATACAGTTTCTTTTTAAGCATCACTGCTCAGAAAGAGTTAAACTTAAATGAAATAGGAAAATCTTTAGAAAATTATTTTTATACGTCAAATTATTCTACAGATCACCCACTATACTCTACTAAAAATAAAGCAAAATTTGGATGCTTCAAAGATGAAATGGCAGGAAAAGAAATTAAGGAAATGATTCTTCTTTGTCCTAAAATGTGTTCTATGAAACCAAAAGACTCCAGTGACAGTATTAAGCACGAAAAAGGCATATCTAAGTCGATTTTTGTAAATATGAAACATAGGGTCTATAAGAAGGCCTTTAAAATAAGTGTGTAACGTTTGTCAACATGACCATCTTAAAATCAAAGACGCATGAGGTAAAAACTCATACATTTAGAAAGCGAGCACTTTCGGCGTGGGAGGATAAGAGGTGTTGGATAGGACATAACATATCTCTTCCACATGGTCATCCTGATACAAACATATCACTATCCAAAAGAATTAAACTCACACTACCACATTCAGGAGATGTGTAAATAGATTCAGTCTCAAATCAGTATTTTGATGATGCTTTTGTTGACATTCATTGTTGTTTTATGTATCGCTTTAGATTGCACTTCCCTGTAAATATATGCCTACAGTCAGCCCATTCCCCCTATATCTGTGAAAGGACTTTTTCATACATATATTTTTATTTCAATAAAATTTTACAATGACTTCACTTTTTTTTCCGAAACACTGAAGTTACGAGGGATTTAGTATCTTTGACATGGATGCACTCATGTAGACCATTTGTAATTTTGATAGAAATAGATGCTATAGATTGCTTGATAACAGGATGGTAGAAAATAGGTTGAAGCATCTTCTCGACTATTCCATATAAAGCATCCTGATCATAAATGAAATCACGTAAAATGTATTCTTTTTTCTCACCAACAGAAATAGGTAGAATCAAATCACTTTGAATGTAAAGGTGTTGCTCCTGTTTATCAAGTGTCATTGGTGTTTCTATACCAATGCGCAGCAGTAAACATATTTTGTAGCATTGAAAAACCAAAGAGTTTTTTCAAATTTTTGCTCAATTGACATTGAATGTCATCACCCAGTTTCAGAACAACGCGTTGATTTTCAATTGAAAACGAAATGTGGTGTGTCTTTACATCATATTTACTTTTCATCACATGCTTCAACTTCTGTTGTATATAAGGATTTATTACATGAATGAAGCTTTCAACTGTATGATATAGACGCGGCATTATATTGATAGCAACTTTAGATTCTTCATAAGACTGGTAAATTTTCTTGATGCGATCACCATAGATGTCCACCCACCATTCATCATTAACTGAATCAGTTTTAGTGTGATATCCATGAGAAGCATAAACCAAACCGCTTTCAATAATAGGTGTTGGATGTCTTACAAAATGACGCAAGGTTGGAGAGAAATAAACTGTAAGTTTGTCATTATATTTTCTCTCCATACTTCTTACCAACAGTCTCATTCCATCGTTTTTTAACTCAATAGGTGATAAGGGTTGAACACCACGCTTTTTCAAAATGATGCGTTCTTCACATTCTACAAAATTTTCATCAAATATTTTAAATCTATAATGAAATTTGTTGATTCGATTTGAATAAACTTTTTTAACATTCGCAATAGCAATTGACGTTAGATGTAGTCCATGACCAAAACCGAGATGTGGATAGAATTCATTATCCAGCCTCAGTGCAAGACCTTTAGTAAAAGAATGAAAGCGAAGGAACTGTCTCCCACTCCTATGATAGATAGTAAACTCATGAACTTTCTGATCCTTATTCTTCATGATGGAAGTATTGCCACTATTGAATGCCTAAATAATTTTCTCATTCCCAAATGGTTCATAATAATCTGATTTTATCTGAATCCATTCATAGTTCCACTTTCCATCTGACGTTAAATTGTATGGGAACTGGAATGCATTATTCATCGTTATTCCATCATGGGTGCGAGGAGTCAATATCATTTCTTCCAAATCATTCACATTCTGAATATTGCTATTATAGGAAATGCTGGAAACACCTACTTCCAATTCACCTTCTAGATGTAGTGAGCGATTTAATTCTACTCGAAAGTCTGATGGTTTATCATTAGGAAATTTATTCATAGAAGCATTACTGGGTAAGTAAATTAGAAACGGATCTCTATTTTCACTTTCCATACTAATCACATTGGAAAAATATATTAGCATACTTTTGCATTAACTCTTCATTCGGAAATTGAGTGTGATACTTGTTACAGCATCTTTATGAAAAGGAATCAACGCACCAGCATCGTCATAAATGGCAATATCAATTTGTGGAATGTAGTTTGATTTCAGCTTTGTATAATGCACTTTCTTGAAAGTATGCTCAAATAAAATACTGCAGCTTTTTGGCTGGTATGGTATCATTGCTAGCAATGGAGCTTCAACATCTCCCACACGTACATCTTCACCAATATATCTGAAAATAGTTAATACGACGCGATAGCGACATGTCTGCGCTAGCTTTGGTTACAGTACCACTTTTAAAGATATTTTGATCAAAACCCAAAATGTCCATTGGAGTTTTATCCATAATTAGTTCAATACCTTTTCCACTTACAGTGAGAGACAAAGCACCTTCTTTTTCAGAAAATGAAATATGTTGCTCATTAATCACTTCATTCAAATAATCTACAACCATTTTAACTGAAGTAATAATGCGAGGCATTAACACTCTTGTTTCATGTAAGATACCACCTAATGGCTCTATACGCTTTCTGTATAAAGATACGGACCATTCTGTATGAAATTGATTTGACCTTTCACATGGAAAATGTTGCATATCAAATTTTCCATGAACAGCTGCAGAACGATGTCGTAAGAACTGATGAAAATCTTTTGAACAAACTAATACTAGATCATCATCATTTAATTTACTTATTGCAATATGATTAGATGATTTGATATAAGTCAATGTTGCCACTTGTTTACCATCAACTCGAAGGAGATAATTTCTTCAATAATGTTTCAGGAGTAATGTTTGTCTTTCTTGGCTTAATCATAATCTTCTTCACCAACATCTTCTCATTTCTTGGAATAAGATCAACATAATAAGCTTCCTCTCGATATATTAACTGTTTATGACCACTTGGGTGGTAATTAACGTTATAATTATCATAGCTTGTTAAGGCGCTAGCGAGGTAACCTAAATCATTTCTTAAACTCGGACTCAAAACAACAATCCAATCTTTATCAACTACATGATGCACATAATTATGATCATCATTGTGTGGAGTAAATTGGACAATATGTTTACACGCTTTATTCAGGAAATCATAAACGAATTTCTGACGTGATAGAAGATCTTTCTTCGGCCATTGTAGAATGTATATTCGGCAGCCCTTTTCACATTGGTAAGCAGCTGTGCGTCTCATACTAATAGTCATCACCTCATGATCAAAAGTATAGGCACAGTTACTGTGAACAAGTTGTGTGACCCCTACTTCCCACTCTCCATTCAGCTGTTGTATATTATCAATGGGAGTAGAAAAGATAGCGGCTCGATTACTAGCAAATCTATTTGCAGCCGCATTGCTAAGCAAAATATGGTAAAATGACATTTTCATATTCTGGTGATCTATATATTACCAATTGCATATCATCATGAAGCTTTGGATTTTGGATTCTCTACAATACATCAAAGTTGATCGCGATGGAAACGTTCATTTCAAAAAATCTCATGGAAATACATCGAGAGGAATTACATTAACATGGCGACAATTTTTTAATCTTAATGACATCATGAGGGATTTGGAATATTTTGAAACGCTAAAATTCATCTCTTTCGGTAATCAAGTTTGGCTTCAACATTACAGAAATGAAATTCAAATCTGTCATTCTGATTCCTCAATCTATTTTTCATTTCGCAAATACAATTGGGAAAAATATAAAAGATGGATACATCGCTCCATTATGTCATTTATTCGTCGAGAGTTCATCGCTTTGCTATGCAAATCTTAATCAGACACCACCTTCAACACAATGTTACGCTCCATCATGAAGAGTGGGAAAATTACATTCCCTACAACATGTTGAGATTGATTATGATCAAAACGTTTATTTCAAAGACTATACTGGAAATATGAGAAGAGAATTTGCTTTATCATATCGATTTTTTCAATGCCTAAATCATATCATGAAGGACTTGAAATACTTCTATATGAAAAGACATTCACGCATAGGAAATCGCATGTGGTTGCGACTAAAAAAGCAACGAATACAAATCTATCATTCCCAACTTTCTATCTGCTTCACATTTCATCAAGGTAGTTGGGAAAAGTATAAAAGGAAGATAAATCACTCTATTTACTCATTTCTTCATCATGAGACGTCATCGTTACACCATCGTCAACATTCTCCGCCGCATCAGACTCTATACCAAAATCGATCTCGCAACATTACATCAACAAATTCCAAACAGCAAGTATTATCCGGGTCGACCGCAAATGTTAGTGGTGAAGATGAGCAATTTACGGAACCTTCAACTCTTTCCAAATGGGACGGTACAAATTCTCGGCGCCCTTTCTCATTCATCGGCGCGGTTAATGCGCTTAGAACTGCAGAAACTACTACGCCGGATATGGAAGAGGGAGAAATGTGTGATGTCGAATCTGACTGTGAACAACATGGTGATCTCTACTCAATTGGGTGAAAATGTATCGTTTTCGAAGATTCATAGCAGCAGCTACAATTTGTGTTATGAGCCAGAACTTTTTCCTGCAGCTCTCATTAATTTTTGGAATCCTGTACCTATTGCAATCTTTCTCAACAGTAAAGCTATCATTACTGGAATGAAATCAGAAGAGCAAGCAGATACAATCCTAGACAGTTTAATCGAATATGTACATACCCAGCGGATTGTGAAATAAAAACAATTTTTATTCCAATATGATGATGTTTTATTTCAAATCATTATAGAACTTACAGATCATTTTTTCATTAGAAGATGGGTTACATGAAAACTTCTGAATAACAGATTTAGATCAACGTACATGCAAACGTTTTAAAATGAAGTACAATACGAAAGCACCACAAGTTGATGAAAGTGGATGTTGTAGTATACGCTCATTTCGTTGATATTGACGAGTATGTTTTCTCAACCACTGCTGTGTTGGTATACTTGGAGGTTGAGCAAGAGAGTCAAATAGTTCACCGCGTCTGTCTTTTCCAATAAAGATAGCTTTCCAGTGTTCACCTTCTAAATTCTTTGACTGAGTGTTCAATAGAATAAAGATGGGATACTGTTTTACTGTAGTTGGTAGGATATCTAGCGAATAGACATTATCAAAAGCTTTCAACGTAGCTTTATCTGCATTACGCTGTACTTTAGCTTTAATATCGTCAGCATTCAACCAACTCATTAACGATTATAGTGAAGAATCACGTCACGATACTTAGTTAGTTCAATATTTGAATCAAAAACTGCATGAATCAAAAACTGCATAAATCAATACATTGATCGTCGCAGCTAGCGTTGTTTTAAACTCCAGATCCAAGCGAATATTATGAGGAGCGTTAGCTTGACGATAAGGTGCACTAATATCACTGTCGGCAGTCAAATCAAATGTATAAATAGTATAGCCATTCTTAAACTCTTTCATTGTAAGCCCCTTGGTGTCGTCTGTGTTGCAAAAGCCAAAGACATTCATGTAGTCAGCATAACTGCGCAAAAATTGATAAGAAGAGAAGTCTGGTCTATAGGGCGGTCCAGGATGACTGACACCATTTACACGAAAAGCAATTTCGCTGAAACTGTTGTGTTTGAAGTTGAAAGGATTCTTCTTGATATTGCCATTGAATGTATCATTTTCAACCATTGCTACCATTAGGAGTTTTGGTGCTTCTGATGGAAATAAACCATCTTTCTTAAAACTCTTTTGATCTTTAGGAATGGTAAATGTGAGAAGCTTTGTATGTTGAATGGGATAAATAGCATTTCTACGGTTAAGACTCAGCATGTCCTCTAATTGCACTTGAATTAGCTGCCACTAGACGAATGTATAGCGTAAGATCTTCCACATGGATTTTAAAATTGACAACTTTAGCATATGCATTTAACAAAAATTCAGGCTTGTTCAATGTAAGTTTGACTCGCATGCTAGTATTACAGAGTAAAAACTTTGACTGTCTGAAGAAGTCAAGATTTAGTGGACCATTTAGCTGACATACTTTACTATCCTTAATCAAAGCAGATCGCTTTACAAAACCAGTGTTTGTCTCACTATCAAATTGTGTTGCTTCATCTCTATACCATCCCATTGCTTCCATATGACTCTTTTGTGCTGACGGATGAAACTGTGATAGGGCATTGAAATATGCTTTATAGGGATAATCGCTTTGTCCACCTTCTACCTGTTGCTCTCCAATAGTTAGAAAAATATCACGAAATAGTGTTGCCAATGGTAAATTGTTCAGACCAACTTTATGTGTAGCATCGATGTTAGTACCATCTGCTTGCTGAATTCTGAACCGCACATGAACAATCGCATAACTTAAATCAATGTAGTCATCACTAGCGCCAGGAATGACAAATTCAATTGGGCCAGTATTCTCAGCAGTTCAAGGATGATAATCTACAATACTTGAACTAAGAATATCTGTCTGTATCGCTTGTTGATCAAACAAACAAAAGCACTCCATGATTAGAAGTTATGACAGCGTCGTCGTTTAGCACGCGTTGAAAGACTAGAGCGCGCACGGCGCTTGCGTGAATGCCTCTTTTTAGATTTGCGTGAAGTTCGCCTCTTACCAGCTCCGCGCTGTCTTCCTTTTCTTCTAACATTCATTCGTTTAGGTGCTCTCTTTTGTCGATTACGAGTTAAGGATTCCTGTAATGTTATTAAACCGAATTCCTTCCCACGATTTAGTAAAGTATTCTCTATATTTTTTCCACTGGCAATATCATTGACAACATCACCAGCAAAGCCAACAGCATTGCTTAAAACAGATCGTTTTAAAGCTTTTCCGACAGTAGATAAGAGAGAAGTTACAACAGATTTCAGCGCACCAAATATACTACCTCCACGTTGACGGCGGGTACCGCTGTAAATTGCATCCACGCCACTTAGATAGGAGGGGCGTGAATAAAACGATGCAGTCGGATTCATAACTTAGACCTTGATATTACAAGTTATATCTTTGCATAAATCACTGACGATCGCGTAGATGAAAAATGTCTGCACGACGCATCCAAGAGTTCATACTTGAAGGATAACCGACCCATTTAACAAGACACCATTCTTCACCTTGTCGTTTCTTACTTCGAATGATTTTCTTTACTAAATATGCTTCACTTTGAGTGACCAACTCAATCTCATCACGATAAAAGCTACAGTCAATTTCTTCATTATCGTAATCTTTTAACTTGTAAGTTGTTGGGGAGTATTTTTTATTGATACTTGAAACTGTGAAAATTTCTTCTGTCCAATTCGGGAGATAACCTTTGGCAAAAACACTCTTCACTTTTGATAAGCGAACTTTATCGCCTATTTTTACATCACTTTTTGCATTATTACGCTTACGTTGGAATGTTTTACGCACTTCATCTACATTGTCAGCATTCACATCTGCTGGTCTGAGTCCAATAGAACGATGCACAGAGTGATTGTAGGCATGTACCGTATCTTGTAGAATCTTTGTCCAATTTTGTGTTAAGTTGGCAGTAAAATGTCGCCACAAGCGACTTTTCAATGTACGGTTAAAACCTTCAACTAGTGCAGCCTTATAGGCACTCTTTATACTAAACAACTCAAAGTCATATCTCTCAGACAATCTTCCCACATGCTGATTTTCGAAATCTTTTCCTTGATCACTCTGAATTCTCTTTGGGATGCGACCCTCTCGGAAAATTGACTGAAATGCCTTTGCTACTCGTTTACCTCCTTTAGTTTTTAATGGTTGAGCCCACGCATATCGCGAGAAAATATCAATTACTGTCAAAATAAAATTATTTCCCGAGTTCTGTTTTGAAATAGAGGGAACGTCACACAAATCTGCCTGCCACTGTTCATCAATGTCATGAGTAATATAATGACGGGTGCCGTACTTATTTTTCGCTTGTTTGCGGAGTGTATAGGTAGCTTGACCCTTTAACCATTGTTTAACTTGTGACCACTCGCTTTTGACAATTTCTTTATAGATGCAAATACTGCTGGATGTTTTACATCATAGTATATTGACTTAAAAAGTTCATGTGATGACGACTGACTCTTCCTCCTTCTTCTCATGTTTTTGCTTTCTTGTCTTTTTACACTTACAACTGCCACAAGATTTAGCAGATTTACGTTCATGTTCACATTGCTTAGGAGTCTCACTGTAAGAGCTGGCACAGCAAATACATATTACATCAACATGCACCTCCGGCGGTTCATTACATGGCATGCAACATATCTGCTTCATATTAATAGTCTGAGAACATATACTTCTTTGGTGGAGATCTTCTACGTCTACCTCTTTCTCTTGTTTGCCTAGAGGGTGTAGATCTGCGTCGTACTCTTCCTCTTGTTCTCTTAGTAAGTGTGGAAGGAGATGTAGAAGGTGAACTCTTAAACCAATTTCTTGGCATTGTAACACTCCTAATTTTAGGAACAGAATTGACATTTGAAGTAGTACCAACTTCTGAAGTAGAATCAAGTTCTTTAATGTTTCATTATTCAATGCAAATTTTGGAACATTATGCTTTTTCAATAGTTGAAGAAAATATGGCCAACCATGTGGGACATAACCTTGACGACGTTTTCTACGAGTTGAATACTGAATCAAGTCTTCATAACGCGAAGCGCTAATAATTTTATCATCATCTGTAATGATTTCACCTCTATCATTCACATTGAGATATGGTTCAATGCTGTTGAAAAGAGCTATTGCATGTGCACGAGATGCTAAAGGCGGAGCAGTCGAAACAGAGTCACGCATCTTATTCTTCAACAGTTTCTGATTGTAATAAAACTGCGCGATATGGATCTTTAATATGTGCATTTTCCTGATAATCCAGTTCTTTCTTATAAATTTGATTTGCTAGAGGTTAGAGGTTGCTTTACTTCTGTAAAGCAGTCAATTGCAACATATTCATCCTGAGGAATAACAATCATGCGAGAATAGGAGCTCATAGTTTGTAGATAATCATAGGCTTTTTCAAAAGATCACTTCGAAATCTAAATTCTTCCGGACACTCTTGTGTAAAATCAATAAATAAGTAATCGTGTGGTTTTTCAGTTGCTGCTTGAAAAATTTCAATTAAGGCTTTAGAACCTCTTGGCAAAACTTGTCGCGCTAAAACTTCAAATTGACTTGTATCTCGTGGATTCTTAAAGATAGCGTAATAGTGCGTATTCAGGTTTCGTGTTCGGGCTTCTTTCCCATTAGGAAACAAGTTTTGCGTGATATAGATGATAAAGCACCTTTTGTGATGTGCTACGCGAGTGAACATATCTGCAACGTCTTTAGAATTCTTGCTTTCCTTCAATAGATCATCCAATACAACGACATCGTTGGACTCTATCTTATCAGCTCGAATAATTCCTTCATTTCGAATGAAGTTACGACGTTGCAATTCCTGAAAGAGTGACGGCTGATAAATGCCATAACGCCAAATAACTCGATTGACAGGTTCCCTAAAAAATTCTTTTCTTTTGTCTAGCAAATTCAGAGTGAAAACAGTTTTACCTGCATGGGATGGACCTGATGCAGTCAGAACTTTATCACATTGAAGTCTGAAATCCATTTTAATACTTTGAGACTCAACATTAGCATAATTAACGCTTAAAGCCATAGATATTACCCAATACGCTGCCCACTACAGGAGCTAACATCGGAAGTATTGCTGAAAGGAAACCACCCTTTTGTGTTAGAGTTTTTATCTTTCTTTGAAGGGTAACTTTAGGATTGGAGATGAATTGTAATTTTGTAGTGTATCGCTTAAGTAACTTTCGTTGTTGTGGTGATAATTTTTTTGTCCTCAAACTTCTCACATGAGAAACAATTTCTCGAATAAATTTATTATTAGCATGTCGTAAAGCATTATATCGATGATTTCCCTTCATTCGTTGAAGAGCTCGAATTCCTGCAGAAAATTTTGAAGACTTTCGACTTTTACGTCTCGCCATTTTTCTCTTTACCATTGTCACAACTTGAGTTTTCCATATTTACATAGGTACTAACTTTTGTAGCAGAAGTGAAACTCAAAATGATCTATATCACAGTGGCTACATTGACAGAGGTGGATACAGCAGCGTATGAAACAGCGCTGGCAGAAAGTATGCTTGCATCTCTTAAAGATGCGTTTTTCATTTCCATCCTTTCGCTTACATACATCACACATATTTTCACTCTTACTAACAACTTCTAAAGCAAGTCTTTTTGACGACATGAACTTGCTAGCCTTTTCTATATAATAGACGCATGTACAGAAGGAATATACTTCGAGAGTAAGTAGACATAGCTCGAAAACCAATTGTGCTACGATCAAGTACCATTGCATCTTTTGTTTCTTTTATAGAAAGCTGAATGTGAATATGTGAAATTGCTTCAATCACTAGACTGCTACCATGATGGTTAAATTCATCATGACGTTGAGCAATTTTTCCCATATGTCTTTCAAAAAATTCTTCAGGATTATCTACAACTTCCATCGAATAAGAAGCAAAGTGGAAGAAACGATCTTCTACCTCTTCTTTCCCAAAATGACTAAAATGAATTTTCGCAACTAATCGCGCCATTACAATTTTATTAGAAAACGTATCCATTAACTTCAAAAATAGTGTGCTAGTATCACCAATAACTGATGTGATGTTAATCTCATCTCTATGAAATGTTATCACATAATCTTGACTAGTCCCTTTTAAATTTTGCTTATGAAAACGCAATGTTCCACAATCATTTGAGAAAGACATTGTCATCCTGCATCTATCCCTCCAATTGCATGAAAAACAGCAAGTCTTTACATAAAGTTTTAATTGAATGACTTCTTCAAGCATGCATTACAAATTTTTGGTTTGAAACAAATAAAATAGATACAGTTGGTAACTATCATACAGAGAGCAATGAAAACCAAACCTTACTTTGGTACTGTTGAGGTAAGGAGGAAAAGAACATTGATTATGAATGCAACTACTACAACGAACATTTGAAATGGGAGCACTCAGTTCCTTGAAACGTTTCGTAACTTCATGATAGTGTTGATTAACTCTACTATCCCAAGGTGGAAGTAGAATATCATTAATGACTAGATTAAGAAAATGCTTTCTCTCCTTGGAGGAATCATTACAAAAGATACGTACAACATCGAAGGCTGCTAGCCATCTTTTAAAGTCAATAGGAAGAGCACTTTCACTAGGAAGACCAAAGTCTTGTAAATATTGTTGACTAAGTCCATGAATATGTTTTCTCGCCCATCCATCAGCTTTGGGATCACACTTGGCATGATGATGATAAACACTAACAATCTGATATGAGCAATTGTCCATGGCAATAGCACTGAGCTCCTGTACAGGTTCACCCTCACAATCCATAAAAATGATGGTGGATGACTAAAAAGAAAATTACATAGTTTTACTCATCGGATGAAAAATCCTATAACATATTACAATATGAAGAAGTGCAACGATGCTGTTCACGACAAAATACACAAATAACATGATGACAGCGAAGAAGTAAAATGTATCTCATAAGACCACGTCTACGACACTCAAAGCACATAAGCGAATTGTCATAAGGTAGAGATAGGAAAGGATTAGCGATTCTCCTTCTTTGATTTGCGTTTTCCGGTAACATTCTTCTCTGACTTGTGCTTCCCACCGCTCTCGTTGAGGATTTGATCAATAATGTTATTAACATCTGGCTGCTTTGGTATATATAGGATGGATTGAGTATGCATTAACATAGAGGCCAATTTATTATCCTTATGATAACCATAATATAGTCCGCTTATTGTGAAACGAATATTCCAAGTGCCTTCTGCGAGCTCTTCACAGCTGATGGGTGTTATTTGTTCTCCATCCTTTCGATAGTAAGAATACCAATGCGATAGTGGTAGAGGAAAGTCGTTCACCTTCCCATATCTTTTTATATGGTGTATCGTTGTCATCTCTCGCTCTCCACACTTCGTCAAGGGGAGTAGGGATATCCATATTTAGTGTCACAAATTCTTCAATAATGTCAAGCTGGCGATGTATGTATGAAGCTACAGGAATGATGACGTACTCTCCATACTGATTCCTCTCCACACTCACGTCTGTGGAAGGGATTATTCCCGTTTCCAGTGCTATAGCCTGATCGAAATAGCGTATGCCTTGTCTAAATTTACGCTGTAGGGGTGTAGGATTATGTACCTGTGTCTTTTCCTCCACCGGTCTCAACTGTAGATGGTTTGATTGTAGCGAACCTTGCACAGTCTGGACATCAGCATCTAGTCTGGTAAGTGATGTAGAAGCCTGAAAGCGGAAAGATGTGATTAGGTAAACACTCAAGAAAGGAGGTGGAGGGAAGTTTTCCGACTTACCATTTTAGTTGAAAAGTAAGATAAATGAGCTGAGAGAACATGCGTCCGTCAATTATACGATTCAAAGATAGAATGATTGTCACTCTAATGTCTCATTATTTATAGAGAAATGCATGATTCTCATTGGATGATGATCCTCATTGGACAATAGCATCAAGCTGATTCCAAATCTGGTCTCCGTTTCCCCATCCGAGCCTTCGCTCGCCCGCTGGAGCTGTTTTTGGAAAACTCTAACTCTGTCGTTTTTCGCCAATTTCCCAAATCTTAAATGGCGTCTCACATCTAAACTAAGACAGATATGAACAAGCCGTTTCTTTCACTGAACTTGTCTCACTCTTAGCTTTCAACTTTCAAACGAGATATTGCACGACTTTCTACAATCTCTAGAACCAAAGTTATAAGCAACGCTGCCGAGGGGGGGACGTCCTCAAAATTTTTTCTCTCCGATTTCGCTGGAAACAACCTTCCTAACCCAAGATTTCACGTAGATTCCGAATCTGGCCTCCGTTTTCCCATCCGATGCTTCGTTTTGGCTCTACAGCCCAAAACCATCCCACATTCGCCGTTAACTCTGTCGTTTTTCGGAAAAATGTTGAAAATTTTTTCTCGCCGATTAAGCTGGAAATCACCTTACCGATGCAGAATTTGACGCTGATTCCAAATCTGAACTCAAATCTGCCATTGGAACAGCCGTTTAGACGCTAGAGACCAAAAACATCCCAAATTCACCGTTAACTCTGTCGTTTTTCAACTTCTACCAACCTGGTCGTCCGCCCAAGTCAACCTGGACGGCCGAACAAGACTCTCTCCCGAGGGGGGGGGCGCTGTGTTTATTGTGGAGGTTTGCTTACTACTCACATTTCTCACACTTTGTCGATGGATGGCGTCGGCAGTCACTTCCAGCACATGGGCGACGGTTTCATGGAACAATAAAGTGGTTCATCCCATCCTTTTGAGAATCCAGTTTTGTGCGTTGATACTTGGCCGATAGCCTTCCGCTTGACATCAGAGAATTGCCATACATTTTCAAATATGCGATTGCTAATTGCCTTCGAAACTCAATTTGTGTCATAAAGTTTCCTGATGATTTTGATAGATTCCAAGCATTTGTGATCGCGATGTTTAACATCCACGTGAAAATTCCCCACCACCATTTCATCCCTCTGATACCAATTCTTAGACGATTTGCGTTTTGGTTTAACTTGTCAGTCCCGCCCATGTTACTATTATATTGCTTTACAACATTGGGTCAGCTTATTGTGATAATCTTCTTTTTTTTATTAGAAAATCTCTTTATTTGTGAAATAGGATTATTCCCATGAGCTGCTGATATCATGGTAACAATGGAATTGTCCATCCATCTGCAGACGTGTATTCCGTTTGCTATGTCCGTAGCTGATGAGTAAGTACCTCTTGGCAGTTTTTTCATATCATTTTGATGGAGAACTGGACATTCGCGTAAGCGATTGTCTCGAATTGTACCTGTACAGAGGTAATTCTCATTTTTTAAGTACATTAGTAATTCATCACCGCTGAATAAATTATCAAAATAAATTTCATAGGGAAATTGCTTTTTGTCAGGAGGTAATTCGCTCAGTAAGTGAATCACTGTTGCACCGCATTTACCAACAACCTTCTCCAAACCACAGTTTCTTTCTGATGTTTTTCCTTGGTAGAAATCGAAATTTATAAGGTATCCATTTGTCGAATTCAAACACCAAACTTTATACCCGAATCGAATTGGTTTATTACGGATACACTGTTTGCAGCTGTGTTTTCCGAAATATTCTATGATAGATTCGTCATGGCTAATCTGCTGAACTGGTTGAAAATTGCGCATAAATCTATTTTTCAATAATGATGCCATGTTTCTAACCTTTGAAAATTTATCATGAGGATCTAATTTTGTATTATCAATAAAATGTAAACACTGCATAATTTTTTCAAGCCTATTGCGTCGCATTGCATTTTATATGGCATGGTTACGTACGTCATCATATTGATCCCAGAAATATCTCTTTCCAGGAGCTGAACTGTAGCCCGAAACAATCAGAATACCGATAAAGCACTTCATTTCTCCAACAGAAATGATCGGATCAGACAAGCCTTTCTGTAATGCATAACGCCGACTCTCTGTAACAAATAATTCAAACATTTCTGTGTCAAAAAATAATTCGAATAATTGAACTGGCGAAAAATCTTGATGAGCACTGTAGTTTGCTACAGGAAACAGATAGCTTTTATTTTCGAACTCTTTGTTTTTCACCCATTTTGGTTTTGTCTGGAAAGTTGAAGGTATTGGATTCGTCCCAGAATGTTGAGGTCCGCAAAAGCCATCTGAAATAATAAATGTGAACGTGTTTATATGCTATTTACATCACTTGTGATCTACAATACGAGCTTGCATTCTTGAATGTCTGCCTATGCCTGGTATAAGCGTGCTATGCATCCCTCACTCCTGACCTGACTGCAGCAACTGAATAAGACACAAGTTGACTAACGAAGTGACGCGTGCCTCAGTAGCTCAGTGGCTAAAGTGACCGATGCGTAAGCTGAGATCGGTGGTACTAGCCCCGGAAAAAAAACTTTTCACTATTTTGTAGTTGAAATTTTTATTATTGTTTAGAAACTTGTTTTTTATTTGAATTTAGTTCGAATATAAAGCTAGCTGATTTCTAGAATGTATCACTAGTGATAAGATATTGATTCTAGACTATTGATTACCAGTAAATATTGATTATCTAACAATGTAATAATGCAAATGTGTAACATCTACAGATCAGATTTTGGTTTTAGGCTACTCACCAGCGTCCAGTGAGTCACCATTAGATAGCCAAATCTCTGCGTTACTTGATAACTGTTTCGAGCTCAGATTATCCAGTGTTCCTCCACTATCTTCATCTGCTGAGTCCACTTCAGATACATCTCCGTCTGGTGGACTGATGTAGATACAGTCTATGTCATCTTGAAGTTCTTCAATCTTGGCTGCAGCCTCTTCAACAGTATATTTTCTAAAATGAAAGAAAATGTACCTGTCACCCTAGCGCTACATATATGTAACGGATAACTTAATTGTAAAATAAAATGTATACTTAAACTTTATATCATTCAATTTCCTGACATTTGTTATCGCTACAGTCTTATAAAGATAATTGATGATAGCATTTGGTATGAATGCATGAACATTTGATGATATAAACAAAATAGAAAACTTACTTTTTTGGATCACCCATATAATGCGTGAATAAAACGATGCAGTCGGATTCATAATTTAGACCTTGATATTACAAGTTATATCTTTGCATAAATCACTGACGATCGCGTAGATGAAAGATGTCTGCACGACGCATCCAAGAGTTCATACTTGAAGGATAACCGACCCATTTAACAAGACACCATTCTTCACCTTGTCGTTTCTTACTTCGAAAGATTTTCTTTACTAAATATGCTTCACTTTGAGTGACCAACTCAATCTCATCACGATAAAAGCTACAGTCAATTTCTTCATTATCGTAATCTTTTAACTTGTAAGTTGTTGGGGAGTATTTTTTATTGATACTTGAAACTGTGAAAATTTCTTCTGTCCAATTCGGGAGATAACCTTTGGCAAAAACACTCTTCACTTTTGATAAGCGAACTTTATCGCCTATTTTTACATCACTTTTTGCATTATTACGCTTACGTTGGAATGTTTTACGCACTTCATCTACATTGTCAGCATTCACATCTGCTGGTCTGAGTCCAATAGAACGATGCACAGAGTGATTGTAGGCATGTACCGTATCTTGTAGAATCTTTGTCCAATTTTGTGTTAAGTTGGCAGTAAAATGTCGCCACAAGCGACTTTTCAATGTACGGTTAAAACCTTCAACTAGTGCAGCCTTATAGGCACTCTTTATACTAAACAACTCAAAGTCATATCTCTCAGACAATCTTCCCACATGCTGATTTTCGAACTCTTTTCCTTGATCACTCTGAATTCTCTTTGGGATGCGACCCTCTCGGAAAATTGACTGAAATGCCTTTGCTACTCGTTTACCTCCTTTAGTTTTTAATGGTTGAGCCCACGCATATCGCGAGAAAATATCAATTACTGTCAAAATAAAATTATTTCCCGAGTTCTGTTTTGAAATAGAGGGAACGTCACACAAATCTGCCTGCCACTGTTCATCAATGTCATGAGTAATATAATGACGGGTGCCGTACTTATTTTTCGCTTGTTTGCGGAGTGTATAGGTAGCTTGACCCTTTAACCATTGTTTAACTTGTGACCACTCGCTTTTGACAATTTCTTTATAGATGCAAATACTGCTGGATATTTTACATCATAGTATATTGACTTAAAAAGTTCATGTGATGACGACTGACTCTTCCTCCTTCTTCTCATGTTTTTGCTTTCTTGTCTTTTTACACTTACAACTGCCACAAGATTTAGCAGATTTACGTTCATGTTCACATTGCTTAGGAGTCTCACTGTAAGAGCTGGCACAGCAAATACATATTACATCAACATGCACCTCCGGCGGTTCATTACATGGCATGCAACATATCTGCTTCATATTAATAGTCTGAGAACATATACTTCTTTGGTGGAGATCTTCTACGTCTACCTCTTTCTCTTGTTTGCCTAGAGGGTGTAGATCTGCGTCGTACTCTTCCTCTTGTTCTCTTAGTAAGTGTGGAAGGAGATGTAGAAGGTGAACTCTTAAACCAATTTCTTGGCATTGTAACACTCCTAATTTTAGGAACAGAATTGACATTTGAAGTAGTACCAACTTCTGAAGTAGAATCAAGTTCTTTAATGTTTCATTATTCAATGCAAATTTTGGAACATTATGCTTTTTCAATAGTTGAAGAAAATATGGCCAACCATGTGGGACATAACCTTGACGACGTTTTCTACGAGTTGAATACTGAATCAAGTCTTCATAACGCGAAGCGCTAATAATTTTATCATCATCTGTAATGATTTCACCTCTATCATTCACATTGAGATATGGTTCAATGCTGTTGAAAAGAGCTATTGCATGTGCACGAGATGCTAAAGGCGGAGCAGTCGAAACAGAGTCACGCATCTTATTCTTCAACAGTTTCTGATTGTAATAAAACTGCGCGATATGGATCTTTAATATGTGCATTTTCCTGATAATCCAGTTCTTTCTTATAAATTTGATTTGCTAGAGGTTAGAGGTTGCTTTACTTCTGTAAAGCAGTCAATTGCAACATATTCATCCTGAGGAATAACAATCATGCGAGAATAGGAGCTCATAGTTTGTAGATAATCATAGGCTTTTTCAAAAGATCACTTCGAAATCTAAATTCTTCCGGACACTCTTGTGTAAAATCAATAAATAAGTAATCGTGTGGTTTTTCAGTTGCTGCTTGAAAAATTTCAATTAAGGCTTTAGAACCTCTTGGCAAAACTTGTCGCGCTAAAACTTCAAATTGACTTGTATCTCGTGGATTCTTAAAGATAGCGTAATAGTGCGTATTCAGGTTTCGTGTTCGGGCTTCTTTCCCATTAGGAAACAAGTTTTGCGTGATATAGATGATAAAGCACCTTTTGTGATGTGCTACGCGAGTGAACATATCTGCAACGTCTTTAGAATTCTTGCTTTCCTTCAATAGATCATCCAATACAACGACATCGTTGGACTCTATCTTATCAGCTCGAATAATTCCTTCATTTCGAATGAAGTTACGACGTTGCAATTCCTGAAAGAGTGACGGCTGATAAATGCCATAACGCCAAATAACTCGATTGACAGGTTCCCTAAAAAATTCTTTTCTTTTGTCTAGCAAATTCAGAGTGAAAACAGTTTTACCTGCATGGGATGGACCTGATGCAGTCAGAACTTTATCACATTGAAGTCTGAAATCCATTTTAATACTTTGAGACTCAACATTAGCATAATTAACGCTTAAAGCCATAGATATTACCCAATACGCTGCCCACTACAGGAGCTAACATCGGAAGTATTGCTGAAAGGAAACCACCCTTTTGTGTTAGAGTTTTTATCTTTCTTTGAAGGGTAACTTTAGGATTGGAGATGAATTGTAATTTTGTAGTGTATCGCTTAAGTAACTTTCGTTGTTGTGGTGATAATTTTTTTGTCCTCAAACTTCTCACATGAGAAACAATTTCTCGAATAAATTTATTATTAGCATGTCGTAAAGCATTATATCGATGATTTCCCTTCATTCGTTGAAGAGCTCGAATTCCTGCAGAAAATTTTGAAGACTTTCGACTTTTACGTCTCGCCATTTTTCTCTTTACCATTGTCACAACTTGAGTTTTCCATATTTACATAGGTACTAACTTTTGTAGCAGAAGTGAAACTCAAAATGATCTATATCACAGTGGCTACATTGACAGAGGTGGATACAGCAGCGTATGAAACAGCGCTGGCAGAAAGTATGCTTGCATCTCTTAAAGATGCGTTTTTCATTTCCATCCTTTCGCTTACATACATCACACATATTTTCACTCTTACTAACAACTTCTAAAGCAAGTCTTTTTGACGACATGAACTTGCTAGCCTTTTCTATATAATAGACGCATGTACAGAAGGAATATACTTCGAGAGTAAGTAGACATAGCTCGAAAACCAATTGTGCTACGATCAAGTACCATTGCATCTTTTGTTTCTTTTATAGAAAGCTGAATGTGAATATGTGAAATTGCTTCAATCACTAGACTGCTACCATGATGGTTAAATGCATCATGACGTTGAGCAATTTTTCCCATATGTCTTTCAAAAAATTCTTCAGGATTATCTACAACTTCCATCGAATAAGAAGCAAAGTGGAAGAAACGATCTTCTACCTCTTCTTTCCCAAAATGACTAAAATAAATATTCGCAACTAATCGCGCCATTACAATTTTATTAGAAAACGTATCCATTAACTTCAAAAATAGTGTGCTAGTATCACCAATAACTGATGTGATGTTAATCTCATCTCTATGAAATGTTATCACATAATCTTGACTAGTCCCTTTTAAATTTTGCTTATGAAAACGCAATGTTCCACAATCATTTGAGAAAGACATTGTCATCCTGCATCTATCCCTCCAATTGCATGAAAAACAGCAAGTCTTTACATAAAGTTTTAATTGAATGACTTCTTCAAGCATGCATTACAAATTTTTGGTTTGAAACAAATAAAATAGATACAGTTGGTAACTATCATACAGAGAGCAATGAAAACCAAACCTTACTTTGGTACTGTTGAGGTAAGGAGGAAAAGAACATTGATTATGAATGCAACTACTACAACGAACATTTGAAATGGGAGCACTCAGTTCCTTGAAACGTTTCGTAACTTCATGATAGTGTTGATTAACTCTACTATCCCAAGGTGGAAGTAGAATATCATTAATGACTAGATTAAGAAAAAGCTTTCTCTCCTTGGAGGGATCATTACAAAAGATACGTACAACATCGAAGGCTGCTAGCCATCTTTTAAAGTCAATAGGAAGAGCACTTTCACTAGGAAGACCAAAGTCTTGTAAATATTGTTGACTAAGTCCATGAATATGTTTTCTCGCCCATCCATCAGCTTTGGGATCACACTTGGCATGATGATGATAAACACTAACAATCTGATATGAGCAATTGTCCATGGCAATAGCACTGAGCTCCTGTACAGGTTCACCCTCACAATCCATAAAAATGATGGTGGATGACTAAAAAGAAAATTACATAGTTTTACTCATCGGATGAAAAATCCTATAACATATTACAATATGAAGAAGTGCAACGATGCTGTTCACGACAAAATACACAAATAACATGATGACAGCGAAGAAGTAAAATGTATCTCATAAGACCACGTCTACGACACTCAAAGCACATAAGCGAATTGTCATAAGGTAGAGATAGGAAAGGATTAGCGATTCTCCTTCTTTGATTTGCGTTTTCCGGTAACATTCTTCTCTGACTTGTGCTTCCCACCGCTCTCGTTGAGGATTTGATCAATAATGTTATTAACATCTGGCTGCTTTGGTATATATAGGATGGATTGAGTATGCATTAACATAGAGGCCAATTTATTATCCTTATGATAACCATAATATAGTCCGCTTATTGTGAAACGAATATTCCAAGTGCCTTCTGCGAGCTCTTCACAGCTGATGGGTGTTATTTGTTCTCCATCCTTTCGATAGTAAGAATACCAATGCGATAGTGGTAGAGGAAAGTCGTTCACCTTCCCATATCTTTTTATATGGTGTATCGTTGTCATCTCTCGCTCTCCACACTTCGTCAAGGGGAGTAGGGATATCCATATTTAGTGTCACAAATTCTTCAATAATGTCAAGCTGGCGATGTATGTATGAAGCTACAGGAATGATGACGTACTCTCCATACTGATTCCTCTCCACACTCACGTCTGTGGAAGGGATTATTCCCGTTTCCAGTGCTATAGCCTGATCGAAATAGCGTATGCCTTGTCTAAATTTACGCTGTAGGGGTGTAGGATTATGTACCTGTGTATTTTCCTCCACCGGTCTCAACTGTAGATGGTTTGATTGTAGCGAACCTTGCACAGTCTGGACATCAGCATCTAGTCTGGTAAGTGATGTAGAAGCCTGAAAGCGGAAAGATGTGATTAGGTAAACACTCAAGAAAGGAGGTGGAGGGAAGTTTTCCGACTTACCATTTTAGTTGAAAAGTAAGATAAATGAGCTGAGAGAACATGCGTCCGTCAATTATACGATTCAAAGATAGAATGATTGTCACTCTAATGTCTCATTATTTATAGAGAAATGCATGATTCTCATTGGATGATGAATCTCATTGGACAATAGCATCAAGCTGATTCCAAATCTGGTCTCCGTTTACCCATCCGAGCCTTCGCTCGCCCGTTGGAGCTGTTTTTGGAAAACTCTAACTCTGTCGTTTTTCGCCAATTTCCCAAATCTTAAATGGCGTCTCACATCTAAACTAAGACAGATATGAACAAGCCGTTTCTTTCACTGAATTTGTCTCACTCTTAGCTTTCAAACGAGCTATTGCACGACTTTCTACGATCTCTAGAACCAAAGTTATAAGCAACGCTGCCGGGGGGAGGGACGTCCTCAAAATTTTTTCTCTCCGATTTCGCTGGAAACAACCTTCCCAACCCAAGAATTCACGTAGATTCCGAATCTGGCCTCCGTTTTCCCATCCGATGCTTCGTTTTGGCTCTACAGCCCAAAACCATCCCACATTCGCCGTTAACTCTGTCGTTTTTCGGAAAAATGTTGAAAATTTTTTCTCGCCGATTAAGCTGGAAATCACCTTACCGATGCAGAATTTGACGCTGATTCCAAATCTGAACTCAAATCTGCCATTGGAACAGCCGTTTAGACGCTAGAGACCAAAAACATCCCAAATTCACCGTTAACTCTGTCGTTTTTCAACTTCTACCAACCTGGTCGGCCGCCCAAGTCAACCTGGACGGCCGACCAAGACTCTCTCCCGAGGGGGGGGCGCTGTGTTTATTGTGGAGGTTTGCTTACTACTCACATTTCTCACACTTTGTCGATGGATGGCGTCGGCAGTCACTTCCAGCACATGGGCGACGGTTTCATGGAACAATAAAGTGGTTCATCCCATCCTTTTGAGAATCCAGTTTTGTGCGTTGATACTTGGCCGATAGCCTTCCGCTTGACATCAGAGAATTGCCATACATTTTCAAATATGCGATTGCTAATTGCCTTCGAAACTCAATTTGTGTCATAAAGTTTCCTGATGATTTTGATAGATTCCAAGCATTTGTGATCGCGATGTTTAACATCCACGTGAAAATTCCCCACCACCATTTCATCCCTCTGACACCAATTCTTAGACGATTTGCGTTTTGGTTTAACTTGTCAGTCCCGCCCATGTTACTATTATATTGCTTTACAACATTGGGTCAGCTTATTGTGATAATCTTCTTTTTTTTATTAGAAAATCTCTTTATTTGTGAAATAGGATTATTCCCATGAGCTGCTGATATCATGGTAACAATGGAATTGTCCATCCATCTGCAGACATGTATTCCGTTTGCTATGTCCGTAGCTGATGAGTAAGTACCTCTTGGCAGTTTTTTCATATCATTTTGATGGAGAACTGGACATTCGCGTAAGCGATTGTCTCGAATTGTACCTGTACAGAGGTAATTCTCATTTTTTAAGTACATTAGTAATTCATCACCGCTGAATAAATTATCAAAATAAATTTCATAGGGAAATTGCTTTTTGTCAGGAGGTAATTCGCTCAGTAAGTGAATCACTGTTGCACCGCATTTACCAACAACCTTCTCCAAACCACAGTTTCTTTCTGATGTTTTTCCTTGGTAGAAATCGAAATTTATAAGGTATCCATTTGTCGAACTCAAACACCAAACTTTATACCCGAATCGAATTGGTTTATTACGGATACACTGTTTGCAGCTGTGTTTTCCGAAATATTCTATGATAGATTCGTCATGGCTAATCTGCTGAACTGGTTGAAAATTGCGCATAAATCTATTTTTCAATAATGATGCCATGTTTCTAACCTTTGAAAATTTATCATGAGGATCTAATTTTGTATTATCAATAAAATGTAAACACTGCATAATTTTTTCAAGCCTATTGCGTCGCATTGCATTTTATATGGCATGGTTACGTACGTCATCATATTGATCCCAGAAATATCTCTTTCCAGGAGCTGAACTGTAGCCCGAAACAATCAGAATACCGATAAAGCACTTCATTTCTCCAACAGAAATGATCGGATCAGACAAGCCTTTCTGTAATGCATAACGCCGACTCTCTGTAACAAATAATTCAAACATTTCTGTGTCAAAAAATAATTCGAATAATTGAACTGGCGAAAAATCTTGATGAGCACTGTAGTTTGCTACAGGAAACAGATAGCTTTTATTTTCGAACTCTTTGTTTTTCACCCATTTTGATTTTGTCTGGAAAGTTGAAGGTATTGGATTCGTCCCAGAATGTTGAGGTCCGCAAAAGCCATCTGAAATAATAAATGTGAACGTGTTTATATGCTATTTACATCACTTGTGATCTACAATACGAGCTTGCATTCTTGAATGTCTGCCTATGCCTGGTATAAGCGTGCTATGCATCCCTCACTCCTGACCTGACTGCAGCAACTGAATAAGACACAAGTTGACTAACGAAGTGACGCGTGCCTCAGTAGCTCAGTGGCTAAAGTGACGATGCGTAAGCTGAGATCGGTGGTACTAGCCCCGGAAAAAAAAACTTTTCACTATTTTGTAGTTGAAATTTTTATTATTGTTTAGAAACTTGTTTTTTATTTGAATTTAGTTCGAATATAAAGCTAGCTGATTTCTAGAATGTATCACTAGTGATAAGATATTGATTCTAGACTATTGATTACCAGTAAATATTGATTATCTAACAATGTAATAATGCAAATGTGTAACATCTACAGATCAGATTTTGGTTTTAGGCTACTCACCAGCGTCCAGTGAGTCACCATTAGATAGCCAAATCTCTGCGTTACTTGATAACTGTTTCGAGCTCAGATTATCCAGTGTTCCTCCACTATCTTCATCTGCTGAGTCCACTTCAGATACATCTCCGTCTGGTGGACTGATGTAGATACAGTCTATGTCATCTTGAAGTTCTTCAATCTTGGCTGCAGCCTCTTCAACAGTATATTTTCTAAAATGAAAGAAAATGTACCTGTCACCCTAGCGCTACATATATGTAACGGATAACTTAATTGTAAAATAAAATGTATACTTAAACTTTATATCATTCAATTTCCTGACATTTGTTATCGCTACAGTCTTATAAAGATAATTGATGATAGCATTTGGTATGAATGCATGAACATTTGCTGATATAAACAAAATAGAAAACTTACTTTTTTGGATCACCCATATTTGTGAAATAAAAAGTGTATCTCGCTTGGGGATGATTTGAAACGCAAGTTGCATCCCAACTATTTAAACAAAATATATATATTTCACACACATGGATCATTTAGTTAGTATTTCATATGCAAATTATAGCGATAAGGCATCCATTGCTCACGAAACTGGACCTTTATCGAAAAGTTAATTGCGTTACATATATGTAACGCTAGGATAATATGGGTTAAAATTCAGCATATATCAATACAACATGTGCTAATAATGTGTATCATGTGATAATAGACACGCAGCTAAGACACACGTGCCATTAAGTCTGAGGACTGGATTGGACATTAGTTCAACACGCGACACTGCAAATAGAAAATTATTTTCTGAGATAACTTTTAGTATAGTGATATCTCTGTCTTGCCAAGTGATCAATGTTTCATTGACTTTTAATGAGCTTTGACGCAAATTGATTTACAAGACAATGATCACTATTTTCGACTGGTTTCTTTTCACAGCTCATGCATGATCTTAGCTATAAAAAATCATTACTCGATCTGAGGTGACAATAGAAATTCTGATCAATTATATTTAACTACCTGATACTGCGAGTATATTTGCAATTGCTCTATTGACTTTTTAGAGAACGGAAATGGTTATTATTCTGATTTTCTATAAGTTATTGTACGAACATTGCTTCTTTCTTGAAACTGGTATTTGATCTTCTTTGAATCTCATTATATGTGATAGCGGTTTCACGAGCATGAATTTTGTTTTTGTAAAGGAACCAAACTGTTGTCTTAGTTAGATTTACAACTTTCTAGCACTGTCTCTTCCCACTCCCATTTCATATCAAGATTAATGAGGACGATCACAATCTTCTTGGTCACTTGCCTGATAGTGTGCTGCATCAAGGTTGAGGCACAGCATAGTGGGGGATCAAAATCGAGAACAAACGGATACTCAAGGCCCCATCTGAAAGAAGAAGTAAATGCTGGTAAATTAGGAAAAATAAAATGCGTAAAAAGGAAGAGGAGAGCAGTCGCAAGATCCTATGATATATTCATTCCATTCGCAAGAATTGGACGAATAATGAATAAAAACGACGATTACATGGGATTTAGTGTAATCAGTGAAGACCAGATCAATAAGCAAATGAGAATTATTAACACATCCTTTACCTCTACTAAATATCAAATCATCAATTCAGAGAATGACGCTAGCTCCATGGTAGGACTCTCTGGGCAACTATCTTTGGACTTACAAATGGGAATCGCCAAAGTGTCAGCTCAAGGCTCAGGAAAATATTTAAAGAATTCAGGTGATCGATCAACGTATGCTGAATTACTGTTTGTTGCTACAATGGTAAAATCTTATCGATATCTAAAAAATATCGAAAGATTCATCTCTCCTAAGATGTGTCAGAGATACCTTGAAGGAGGAGCAACTCACATAATATCTGGATTCGAATATGGTGGTCAATGTATCGTGTCGGTTAAATCAAGTGTGAGCTCACATCAGAAGAAAACAGATATTACTAGTGAAATGGCAGCTGAGTTGGAGATCAGTAAGGTGAGTAACATCAGTCATAGAACAGATAGGTGTCTATAATAACTAGATAGATATCAATAATAATAGAGAGAGAGAGAGAGAGTGAGTGAGTGAGTGAGTGAGTGAGTGAGTGAGAGAGAGAGAGAGAGACAGACAGGAGGGAGAGCTGTATTTGTATAAGTCAATTGCGATGGACAGTAACTTCATTTCTACTAACACTTAAAGGACAATTGAAGTTTTGAGTTTGCGATAATAACTCAATATAGACAACATAGAGAGATGATAGTTCCGAAAAATATCAGAAAAAATCTTTCAACTGCTGGAGGTACTATTCAACAGGACATTCAACTTATTTGGATGCTATTTTCCCCATTCGATTATACCTTCCCTTCATTTGGGCTTAAAAACTTTTAAAGTTTAAGTGGTTTTAAAATCTCAATGTAAACAAATGTCGAAATATGTGACGTTTTTTTCTTCAGGTATCAGGTTATGCAGACGCAAATGGAACAGCAAAAGACACAAAAAAGGCGAAGTCTGATAACATTACCGTTAGTACGTACTGTAGTGTCGACAATATAACTGTGGCTACGAATATGAAGGAGGCGTTGGAAGCTGCAAAAAAATCATTGAAGCTTCTTAATGTCGATAAGGAAGGTTCTCCTATAAGAATAGAGTTGACTCCCTTGCTATCAATTCCTTCTTGTACTATTGTCAACGAATATCGGAGTGCTAATCTTCTTGATAATTTTCTTGATAGCATCACAGCAATGTTGGCAGACTGTAATTCTGCGTATAAAAATTTACAAGTTTGTGAAAAGTCGTATGATCTAATGCCGAAGAAATCGGACAGATTGAAAGTAAAGATCAACAAGCTGTTAGTGAAATTGAGGAGAATAATTTTGAATCTCAAATTAGCGATTAATAAAATTGATGGTGCGTCAAAGAATATTGAACAATTCCAAAAGTTTGAAAGCATTTATGTTGGCAAAAAAGGCGTGACTCCTTGGCATTACCGATATTGGGCAACTAAGGTATATGAAGTCTGCAACGATATGCGAGAGCTGTCGCTACCGCCTCGAGATAAATCAACTGCTACCATAGCGCCTCATCCTGCATGGCTGGTTTGCTACAAGAAAAATATCGTGCAAGGTATAGATGGTGATGTCAACAAATGGAATGTGAAACCTCAAAGTGATCTGAAGGATGGAAAATGTTTTCTGACTAAAAATGGAAAGTTCCACATATATGTCAATCTTCAAATCATTGGAAAAATAAAACACATATATCTGAATTTCAAACATGTACCTGGTGAAAGTGGGAAATTGTTCAATTTGAATGGATTATCCGTATATCTCAATGAAGACCCTAATGCCTTTGGAAAAGAAGATTTCAAGGGGTATGCAAAAGTTGAAACAATCAATGCGGTATCTTCTAAATCAAGCAGTGAGCTTATCTATGATATAAAAGTTCCACAAAAGTACATGCACAGTGCAGCCATGATGTTGGAAGGAAATATGAGCGCAATAAAGTTATGTAAAATTGAAGTCACATCACTGGTGTGTTCTTGGTCTAAAAGTTAAACAATTTTCTGTCTAATAATCGTCTTCAACTGTCAAAAGTACGATAGTTCTTATGCCCTGTTTTGCAATATATTGCCTTTATGGACTATCGTTCTTCTTTTTCATGTAGTGATGATATGAGATGATTTTACAACAATGATATCCGGTACACGTAGTGGATGCGTTCCAAGAATAAGTGAATTAGGTTCCTGACCTTGTGATTATTAATGGTCAGCCATGAATAATTTTCTTTAAAAATGACAATTTTAATTTTAAAATTAAAATCAGACAGTGATATGTGCGCATTGTTTCAATTTGAAGTATTTTACATTCTCAAGTGCACTCATATGAATTTTTGACATGGAAAAATAAAATTTATGAAAAAAATTAAGTTAAATAAACATTGATAAATTAATAAATTAATAAATTAACAAATAAAATTCATAAAATTAAAAATTAAATAAAATTTTTGACATGCTCTTAATAATGCAAAATGTCAACCTACTGTATATTGAACCACTTGGCAGCTACATGTAGGCCTACGTGCGTATTTATGCTCTCATTCGGGGTATGACATTGATTGAATTTTTCTCATAACCTGCAAATATCAGCCAGATGAGCGAAAACTATTCTTCCGCCCCTTAGTGTTTCATTTTTCTCAAATTGCGATTTAAAGAGTAAACAAATCCACACAGCACTGCATGCACATTCAACGCAAACTACTTATAAATTGTACATAAAAAGTACGATGACCACTAACATTCATGGAAATAAAGAGAAAATTGATGTTTTAAAACAACACAAAAAAAGATATTGGAGGTAAAAATATAACTACACTGACAATTTACTTTCTGTACATAAATTGAACTAATGCTGCACACTATCATGGACCGTGAAAGTGGAAGTTCAGGGATGGCCACCCGCTCTCACGTGAGCTCCCTTGCCTGCGACTTTCAGCCTTGACGCTGATTGAGGTGTGAGAGCACTCCCCTCAGTCTCCACAGCCCCTCATCGACCACCCTCAAACGGCAGAGCTGCACCATCCTCAAAAACTCTACCCCTAGGCGCACTCGAGTGTGCCCCCGATAGTCCTCGCACACTGAAACTGAACCCTCTCCAACCTCTCCCAGTTCCACGCCGAATTACGAATTGTTAGCTTCTTCGCTATTCATGCTTCTGTACGATGAGTTAGTATCAGCATGAGCTATTTCTGTAATTCAGAAGAAATCAACAATTGAACTACCAAAGATTACTGTTAAGTGCTCTGCGGACCTCTCGTCTGCGTCTTGCTTTAAGATATTCTAGAGATATTAACGTTCGCCCCACTGTTCTCGCTTCAATTTGAACAGAAAATAATAATTCCTTTGTAGACTCTATTTGAATTAAAATTTTAAAAATTATTCTCCGATAGGGCAAGAAATAATAACGATAGTAAAAAAGTCATATTTTGACCTTACATTCATCAAAACAATGATAATATTCTGACTTGCCATGATAAGAGCTTCCATTTAATGGACCTCAAATTTCGAAAATTAGCAAGGGCATCCCCCCCAGCAGGGCGAATTTATCAGAACATCCCAGTGTGGCAAGGATTAATTTAATTACATTTTATCTCTTCCTAACTCATCCGAACATGAGATCAAAATTCGGCTCCTGATAGCTCGCTCTGTGGATGAGTGACAAAGCGACTGAGAATCTCGTAATTGTTTCTGTACATTTCAGCATTTGATAAAGTGATTGGCATCGGATAGGTACTCTGTTCAAAGTCCTCTCTATCATACTACTCACACTTATCGCTCTTGTATTCAAGCTCATCAACTGATGAAGTTGTTGATTGCATTGATCATAATCGATCATAATCGCATTATTGAACACCAATCATAATTCTAACACAATGAAGTTGAAAATCATGTCGATTTCTACATCAATCAGCGGACACTAATGCCGTAGCTGGCATTAACACGTTGAGTGCCACCTCAGCCATATGTGGCTAACAAACAAAATTTAAGATGAGCCACTTCAACTGAATATGGCTGACACCCAGGTAAAGGTTGACATTTCCGGATTTCGCATATTAGAGGAGTTTGTCACACATGCGTGAAGTTAGCACCGCCATCTTAAAACCTAGCAGATCGATGCATTTGGTGTGTGCCAGCATGTGCCACCCATTATTTTGAAAGAATTCCGTTTAGTTTAGGAGAATTCGCTAGTCGGAAGTTCGACATGGCGGTGAGGTAACGCAGCTAATCCAGATTGTAGGTCATGTGTCTTGAATGAATCACATTTCATCCGATATTATCAGGTCAAACAATTTTGAGAACATTTATAGTATTCGAGGCAGAGCGACAACCTGTGCATGAAGCCGAACGTTTATTTATGAAGTAACCGACACCGCAAGATTAAACAGAACAATAGAATACATCTAACAAGCAACAATATGAATGTGGAGCGTCACGAATCACAAGACAATACATTTTCCCGCGCTTGGGAAAGAGGTTCATATTATTCATAGTTCACACTGTGAGCTTGGAAACGCTCAACTGGACGTCGCACTCGAAGAGGATAACGTTGAGAAGGAGAAGTTTGAATTTCCACATGTTAGTCTTGATCAGGAGCCGGACGCTTAATAAGGTGCAGATTCCTTGCGTTTACTTTAAAACGATGCTTAAATCGATGCTGAACTAGTTTAGTTGAACTGAATTAGTTAGTTTTGAACTGAATTAGTTGCCAATCGGTAACTAAAAAGGGTGCAACAGCTAGTAGTCTGCGTCGTTGATCAGCACATTCAGCTCTATTGCGAAGATTTTATCGAATCTCGCGTTTTGATCTCGAAATTTCCTGTAGAGGATTTGATTCTTTGGCCACATCGAGCATAGTTCTTTGTTTGAACTTGAAAAGCATATCGGATGGTGCAGCTGACGTTGTCTCATAAATTGTGTTGTTGTAATTTAAAATATACTACTCCACCTGATCAGGAATGCGTTTGAATGGTACATTTTCTATTTGTAAATTGTCTAAGAGTTTCTTGAAATTTCTGTTCATCTCTCAATTGAACTATTTGCTTGAGGATTGTAAGTAGCAGATCTGACATGCATGATTCCCAGATTCTTAAGAAATGTTTTGAATTGCATTGAAATAAATTGTACACCATTGTCAGTTGTCAATTTCGCACATAGACCAAATTTAGAGAATACTGATTGAAGGAACTTGATAACGTCGGACGAAGTTATGGACTTCACAATATCACAAACTACATATTTGCCATGTCCATCAATCTAAGTGATTAAGTAAAATATCACACCATTGCAGTCTCGTTTTGGTCCTGCAATGTCCATTGATAAGTGATACCATGGTGTAGTGCACCACTCTGTTACTTGAACAGGACTTTCTCTGGGTGTTTGTCTGTAGTAAATGACATTTTCTTACTTCACGTTCGACGTCTTGGTCCATTCCCGGCCACCAATAGCTTCTTCGTAAACGGGATTTAGTTTTTGAGATTGTTGTCATAGTATTTGGGTGATAGCTATCCATGTCACTAGGATCAAGACCTGAGCGCTTTAGTAATGGACCACTGAACTGCCGAAAAAGTCTGTTGGAATTGAGCCATGACTTAAGCAAGCAGATTTTTTTTCAAAGAGCTTTCAATAGCTCATCACACCAACCATTTAGTAAATGTTCAACTGTGTCGCAATGTGGACCAGGTGCCTTGTCACGAGTTAAGCGTAGTATAAGCTTCCAAACCTCATTGGGGATATGCAGCGTATAGGAAGGGGATTGATTGATGCTTTATTAGCAAATGTTCGTATGTCACCAATAATAAACTTTTGCTCAGCAGAAAGAGGCATATCTGCGACAGAAGCTTGAAAATGGGTAGCAAATGCATCTGCGGATGTGATCCCGGAGGTTTTCGAAAGCCGGAGTTTCGTTGTCTGCGGTCCAACGACGAACACGCACACCAGACAGCCAAAGAGATGCATCTAGCATTGACCTGGAATCATGGTCGTCAACTTCCACAATGAAGGATTTACAGATAGAGTGAATATCATCGGTTCTTCGGAAATCATAGAGATTATCAACAATTTTATATAACAAAGTTCGGACAGATTTGTCAGAATTGCTCTCATGAACACCGTCAATGAGAAATACAGCTCTTCTGAGGGACATACTAACCGGAGCGACAATGAAACCATCGCTTGCTTTAGCGTCACCGATTACATCCAGTGGTAGAGATTTCTCTAGTATTTTTGAAAGATCCATTTCACGATCCATTTTCTCATGTGTCATCTAATCATTCTCAGATGTCAGTTCACTACTTGGCCTACCCGGAGGACTAGTCAGAGCACTTTCAATCGCTAAGCCAAGACGATCGACGTCTAGGGCCTTAACAAAGGCAACTATACTTTCATTGCTATTTGTAGTGTAATTTGACAAGGTATATTTCAAATTAGCATTGGTATCGCAAGTCAGATTATCACCGGCAACAGGCATACATGACTTACTCTCTAATTGTTCATGACTTTCAATACACGCTATTTTAAGTTCGTGACTCTCCATTGCTTGGTTCAATGAAAGGATTATGGAATCTCTATCCTTTATTTTGCTTTTCAAATTTTTTACCTCTAGCTGAAAAATTTGCGATCATTTCCAATGACTCAGATAATTTTTGCAATACATCGGATGAACCAGAGGACTCAGGGGCAGCATCCGAATCCGGATGTGTCAACTTCGCGTCTTCCTGCCGGTGAAAGTGCATCTTCATCAGTACTCATCAGAAGTACGCCTTGTGCTGCATAACTGCCTAGCGACCAACGGTTGTCAATTAAACGGTTGAGAGACTCAACTTTTCGACGCTTCAATAAGCGACCAGAGATACAAGGCAGCTTTAAAGCAAGTTCATAGTACAATTTGTCACGCAGGCAACGAAGATCCACTTCCTGAAGGAGACTTAAAAGCTCCCGAACTGCTACAGGATCACATTTGCCATCAAACACAGAGTTCCGGTTCCTGAATATTGAATCACAAATGATGGAATAATCAGAGGAGAGTGGTACATCAATCAAATCTTCAATTTTGTAATAGATAATGGATGATTTTGAGGTCATTATAGAACTTATTAACCGAAGGCCGCTAGGCCTGAGGTTAATCAGTTCTATTTGACCGAAATAATTCATCCATTATCTGTTATAATGCATGCTATAGATATGTTTCAGAAGAGGTTAATAATTTCCATAATTACCTCGTACACGGATATCTCTCATAATTACCTCTAAACACGGATATCTTGAAGTCTGTGTCTTGTTATTTCACAAGTTTTTGATTAACACTTTTGCATTATGAAACATGACAGGTCACCATGCTATGGTACATTTTACATGATTATTGAGATTCAAATTTCTAGAGATAGAAAGCATACATTTTCTAGTAGCACCTTGATAGGGATGTGTCAATTTGCAGGCTGCATAATAGCAATAGTCGGTCGGTGAACATAAAAATGGAAGATTTTATTTATCTCATGGAAAATTAACAAAAGCAAATGGTAACCTAATTGAATGCGCATGTACTAAATAGCTTAATTTTGCAAGCCTATTCCTATTATGCGTTGCATCAAACGCAGTTATCTGCAAAATATTATATTTCAGCACCTCGCATTTGAGGTGGAAGGTCAATAGGCCATATCGACAAGATTGCTATTTTGATGCCCTTTTAAATGGCATGACTTTTGGACCTTGATATATTTTGGAATAGTGAATGGTTGTCTCGACTTAACGCCGTGTCTAATTTTCAAAAAATTCTGATCAACATTGCAGAAGGTTAATGTATTTCAACACAACCAAAATTATGTTTGACGGATTATGATAGAATGAATATATAAACAATGGAAAGGTCGCAGTAAAAAACAGGCAGAATATCTAGTGAAATTTTGTGAAGGAATGAAGTGTTTTTGGTTGATCACACTCAACATAATAATGACGGAAGCAACAAGAGAAAGAGTTCTGTTTATCATCCAAAGAAACACTCTAGCTCAACACCGATAATGACTTGGACATGGTATGTTGATTTGTATCACTACAAAATATATGTTGGGCCGTCACATTGCGCAGTCAGGACGTTCTTTTTGCAAGCATCATCCACGGTAGAACTATAGTTGCACCTGGTAGAATGACCACTATCAAAGCTGGGATCGTTCAACAAAATGGCTTCTCTCAATGAGCGCACTAACATACATTGCCGCAGCAAAAGCGATTGCAAGTCCATTAGAAAACTCTTCAAACCTGAAGGCGATATCCGGAGATGCTTTTTCTAAGTCCATTATGCCTAGTCACCGTCACCTATGTCGTTGCAAAGTAGGTAAATCTAGGTACTATAATATCTAGGTAATTATGGTACTATACAACGACTTGATTGTGGAAATTATTAACCTGTATACATAGAAAGCTGCACAATAGCATGCATTATGTAATGGATAGAGGATGGTTATGCGATTCTCTGGGATATAGAGATGGGAAATTATTTGATGAATCCCGAGGGCTTTAGCCCGAGAGATATATCAAATAATTTCACGAGCTATATCAGAAAATCGTATAGCTATCCTCTATCCGTTATAAAGTATTCCAGATTATTAGGACCATAGATATCCGCAATAGAATCCCTCTCTACCAAGATTTTCCCTGGGAACAAATTCTATCAAATATAGAAGGGATTCTGAAATACGATTCTACAATTATGTAATAATCTGGCATACTTTATAACGGATAGAGGATAGCTATACGATTTTCTGACATAGCTCGTGAAATAAACTACCTCTGCTATATTGTCTTATGACGCAGAACAATGTAGAGTTAACATTTAAGAACAACATATAAAAGATACAAAAGCAAAAAGACATCCGGACAGTTAAGAAAAAGGGAAGCTTGAAGTTAAGGGAAGATATCGCTTTTAGACAGGTCAGAGGTCAAAAATAGTGTTCAGTGCATGACCTTTTGGGAGGCAACCTAGGAGGCTGTTTGCGTTGCCGATTTGAACGGCGACGCTCAGGGATTGATGGAGGTAAGTAGCCGCCCTTCTCTCGCCAGTCGATGCAATGAGCCGCCTGCCAACAGACCTTATAAAGTTTGCAGCACTTTCACCATAGGCCCCCATAGACTCTATGCAAATCGGGGTGAAAATAAAGCGGTCTCCAATTTCGTCATATTTGTTGAGTTTGCGAGTTTCAGCGATATTCCCTACGGCTCCTGATGTCTTTGAGGCGGCTGCGATGTAGGAATCAGCAAGTGTGTGGCTACAGGTAAAGTCCCACACAAGGGCCCGGCCTCTTTCCCTATTCAAAAGGGTTATCCCATCGGGCCTCTTGTTGTCACTCCGAAATATGCCCATTGGTTCAGTGGAATTCGGCACACCTGCAGAAACTAACGCTCTTGAGATCAGGTTGTTCACTGAAGCATGTCGAAAATAGCGACCAGACGACTTCTTACATACAAGCGCGTGTTGACCGAAAATGTCTAGCTGATCACCACAAATGCATCGCTGTGCAGAACAAACAGGGGTACCAAGCCGTAAAGCGCATGCAATAGTGAACTGATCGTCGTTCATTTGAAGTCCCAAAGATCGTATGGGGTATGCATTCAGCCATTGACCAGCTTCTTTGGTCGATACTGATAACAATCTAGCTTTTCCGTAATCATTTTCAATTGAAATCAACTTTCCAAGGCAAACTTCACTCATGGGTTGATCCCAACTCTTTTGACTGGATTGAACTTTTGGCAATTCCCTTGTACAAGAAAAGTGCTTCCATAAAGAGATAGCTTTGTTTACGTTCACATCAGAAACTTGAACACAAGTTTTGTTGAATATGCTACTCACGACATCGAAAGAACCAAAAGCTGAGGCCAAATAGGCAGGAATTGAAAGCTGTTTGGTTCCGCGAATAACGAGACCACCGTAATTGATAGGTAGGGAAGATTGCTTCTGATTAAACAATCGATCTTTGTGAGAATTTCACTTTCATAGCAATAACTTGTTCTCAAACAGTAAAGTAATTTTGGTATGGCGATGGCATTTTTAAGTAAAAAGAATGCCACGTGCTTTTCTAGCTTACCAAGTCTTTCACTTAAAAGTTTCAGCATGTGATATTTCTTCTCTAATATTTTGTCAATTGATTCTTTACAGAGAGATCCGCCAAGCAATTCCGCGTCTTCAAATTCGATGCATTTCAAATTTGGGATTGCATCGGAAAATTCTTTCATAACCGACGTCCGTTTGATCAAGTCAGTTTCAAGAATTAGCAGTTCGCACTTGGAGTCGTTTACTTGCAGACCAAGTTGCTCCATTTTATTGGCGATGACTTTGAAGTCGTTTAAAACAGTTGTTGGATTGCCAGCTAAAGTACCGTCATCAAGATACCACACATTTATCTCAGACTGAAGATCAATAATGACAGAATTTATAGCAAGACTGAATAAAAGTGGACCCAAAGGATCTCCTTGTTGAACACCTTCTAATGATGGGATGACGGACGATGAAAAATATAAATTGGACGGCAATCGGTAACATAGATCAATGTAATTGTAAATCTTGGGAATGTGTTCTTTGACCGATTTCAGCAAGACATCACGACGAACTGAGTTGAAGGCATTTTTCAAATCAACTTTTAGTAGAACCTTATCCGAATTACGAAATTGCTGAACATAATTTTGGCATGCATGAACTGCAACATCGCAGCCAAGCTGGACTCCAAAGCCTACTTGAGCTGGGTATAAAACTGTCTGTGCATCAGATCCAACACACATGCAACAGATCTTTGAAACTATTCTCCTCAATGTGTTTCCAACAGCAATCGGTCTGATTCCACCATCTTTCTTCTTCAAAGCGACGAGACGTGCTCCACAAAGGGTTGGTTGTATTTCACTTGGAATGGAACCTTTAAGAATATTGTTGAAAAGTTCGCTGAGGGCATTCAAGAGCTGAACAGAGGAATGGTTTGTTTGATCTTTCAGGCTTTTAGGTTTCTCGGGCTAAAGCCCTCGGGATTCATCAAATAATTTCCCTCTCTATATCCCAGAGAATCGCATAGCCATCTTCTATCCATTGCATAACTTTGATAAAAAATTATGATTATTAGTTCATATCTTGGAAACATCATAGAATGTTTACTGCTATGGGACATACCAAATGTACCATAGCGCTTCAGCGACATGACCGAAATGTCACTTCATCGCTATGGTACATTTGGTTCATATATTCCGTGCATTATGTACATGACAAACGGAAACCATCAGCTGTCACACTCCGAATTACTGGTAAAACTGTGCGTTGTGATAGATATCATACGATATTTTCAAGCAATATCCTATAACAAAATCGTTTATTATGTTTATAAACGATAGAATTATAGCATAACTTGCGAATGTATGCAATAACACTGAAGAAAACGAATAAAGGCAGATCGAAAGTCAAGATCAAAAGAAAAATCAGAAAATCAAGATGTAAAATTTGAAAAGGACAAATTATCAAAGTTGGTATGGAATTCCAGCACCATCTTCAAAAGTGAGGACACTCCTCCACTTCATTCGAGAGCCACGTAAACAATGGGATGTAGCTCTTATAATGGCAAAAGATATTTTTGCGAGTATAAAGTTGATGACGTTGCTGTATGGTCATTGCCATTTCTCGGATCATTATGTTGATAATGCTTTCAAATATCCTTTGATATGCTATGCTAATTAGGTTCATTTTTTTCAATACGCCAGCTACTTACTAACCGCTGCTTTAGAAATATATAATATCCTACCATATTTACATTTAATACATATTGACTGATATAACGCCACCAGATTTTCAAATATTGTTTGATATCCTATACATAATATCCACTTCTATCGGACACTGACAAGGATTTCTGTCTATTTATACTCGTAAGTAACTGTTTCATTTTCAACACTAACCCGATCTCTCGGATTACAAGAGACTGTAAACTTTAGATCTGAAACTCGCATGTATTTTCCATTCTGATGACTTTAGCTGCAATGCAATGTAAATAGTATCCAATGTGCTCTAGATGTAATTAATGGACTCTGATTGAGCTGAAGTAAACAAAATTAGCATGCATTCACGATATAGAGCTTCATCAAGCTCTCTACAGAAACGAGGAGACTATGGCAAGGGTTTTGAAAGGATGGAAGTATATTCTGGCTTTCTTGTCTATTTCATCTGTCATATTATGTGTTCAAATATATCATAATTCGCAGAATTCGAACTATAAAGCATCTACCGACCGTGGCCGAATAGGACGCACATCAACTCACAAAATACTTGCAACTCCGATGAAATTTCAATCAAAAAGAGTTTCGACTGACTCATTGACAACGACGCTAGCTTCTACGAATAGAAAACCTCGAAGATCAACTACTACTCCACCTCAAAAGACGACCACGATATTAAGTAAAGTGCAACAAATGAAAAATATTAATGCACAAGTTAAAAAATTCATTACATATGCAAAGAAGACAACTTTATCAGAAACTGAGAGACGGTTGTATATTGAAACCCTGTTGACATTCGATCGATTGTGGAGACAAAAACTTGGATTTGACTATCAACTATATGGCGGAGCCCTTCTTGGCGCTTACCGGCATTCAGGAATCATACCGTTTGATGATGACGTAGATATAATTGTACCTGCTCATTTTAGAGATTCATTCGAAAGCTTCTTCGTCAATAGTGAATTAAGTGTCAAACGACAAGGTGCCTGGAAGGGAAAGTTATTCTTTAAAAAGAATAATCAAACGATAATGACTCATCCCGGATGGAAATGGCCATTTCTAGATGTTTTCTTCCAAGTAGAACAGAATGGCTATCTTAAGGACCCAACATATTCATCCTATTCAGTCAAGTTATCTGACGTGTATCCGAATATTCGAATATTATTCGATGGCTATTACTTTCCAGCTCCCAGGTGCACCAAAGCAGTGTTAGAACGAATGTATGGTAAGCAGATCATGCAGCAGTGTTGCACAAACACTTTCAATCATAAAAGGGAGAGCTATGTAAGTGAATCAATTTGTGTGCAATGTAAAGTGCTTGAGCATCATTACTCCTTTAATACATGGAGACGTGTAAGTGACACATACGTTGAAAGAATCAATATTCGATTTCCGGGAAGTAAAGAAGGTAAAAAATCATCAAAGCTACTTCGTCTTTATATGCCAAAATGCACTTGACAAGTACAGCTGTAAATGGGCAAATACAAAAAAAGCTGCTAGTTTTGATTTAATTTTTGTCATGTATTTCATTAAATGTCTAAAATAATGTAGCATTATAGCATGGATTTATAGGGCAGTAATATCAGACATAGACGAGGCTGCGTTAACAATCTGGTATAATCTAATGTTAGTATCTGGACAGGAAGCTTCTGTTGAGGGTGTACACATGAGGGTATAGATGTAAACATGGTTTATGATGAGATATTTTTATTTGTTAAATCCTGTCTTTCAAGAATCACCGTTTGAATAAGTCAAATTAGAACACTGAGATATTGAAGCAAAGCAATCATTATTGAAACAATTGTGCCTGTTTGTAATTTTATAAATAAAAATGATTGCACAGAATGCTTTCGAAGTCATAATAAAGTTTATTGAAATTAGGAAGAAAAATGTAAACCTGACATGTTTCGACTGGTCTTGTCAAAGGTAACCCAGCATGTGAAATTACATTGAAAGATAGACATTTTTTAAGAAGGAGAAAGTTGAGATACAGGTCAACACGCGATAGCAGCGGCAGACTGTGAGTCACCCGATTACCATGGCAAGCGAAGATTAATCACATGTCCATTTTTGCTTCCTTTGCTTGCACAGGTTGGGATAATAAACAATAATAATAGGTACGTAAAATGTCTGTCAATGGGTCATTGTAATTACTCAAAACTAAACTGATAGATAGGGATGAACACTACAGCAACTGAGCACAACACAGACTGACAGTCATTTAATGCAGAGAATGAAAATTCCTAAATGACCATTTAAGAGACACCTGGTGTATTATGTGCTCCGCGAACTGTCAGTCAGGGGTCGACGTCCCGTCCAATATAGGTTGATCCACAACCACAACGAAAAAAGAAATAACAACAAGAGGACGTGGGCGCCACTGCAGAGAGACGCAAAGGGAAAGAAAGTTGGTACAGTACAACAGTCTTTAAAACAATTATGGGTTTTGCGGCAGGAGCAATCGTGAATCGAGTTCATGATGAATTGCGAATTGAACACCATAGAAAAGCAAGTTGAAGATAAACACCTTCATTCAGCGACAGCAACAGATGTAATATTCACATGCTGTGTATTTTCATTAGACCAGTCGAAACACATGTCCAGTTACCATTTTCAGGTTTACATTTTTCTTTCCTATTTCTTCTTTCGATTATTTTCTTGTTCCTTTAATTGCAATCATTATTATCAATCACGTCATTTCATAGGATATTAAAACCGGTTCGCCTACATATGAAAAAGTACAATCCTGCATCATATACTGTACATATCAATAAAATATACAAAATATGATAAAATAGTTAATTTCTGAATTACCTTAATTTACTTTTGCTGTTTATTGTTTGATGACTCGCACGTCTCACAAAATTTTTGGTCATTGCATTAAACATTGAGCACATAATAGGTTTAATGAATTCGTGGCAGTTTTCATAAGTCATTATGATGGGTTTCGTTACAACCAGACCAAGAAGGAGGGAAGCAAACATTTTGAACGGCGATCGACAGAAAGGAACAGTACTTTCAGACTTTCCGTTCTGATCAATAAGGTGCACAATTGAGAACACACAGTACTGAGTGAGATTGAGGGCTTGCACGAACCTCGATCCATTAAAATTTAGAAAAATGCTTTCCTTGGCGATTGTAGATGGATCTTCAAAGATTCCTTCATTTACATAAAGAGGCGAATTATCGAATTTCAAAATCCTGTCACATGATTCTCACATTTTTCGTTTTAAATACGATTTCACAATATATCCTGATACATAGAAAATTGCATTTAGTTCGTCCTCTGAAATTTTTGGGAAAAGCTCAACATCAATTTTAGATGAAAGTGTGTCAAGGACCTTCAAGGATGAATCCGTGCTTTCATCATCAGCCATGGTTTGCTCAAAGTATTTTGCACCATTAAAGTTCATGATGGAAATCCTTTTAAATTTACGTTCATTTTCAAAGAGTTTTCGAACTGATATCAGATAGTTTCCACCGATTCACTGTCGATGGTGACCAAACATTTCCTCAATATTATCAGAAGAAACTTTTTCCAAGCAGGACATAGTTGAACCCCACTGAATCATGAGTAGACTTTATAGGATCTCTGAATACATCCCACAGTCAGCGGCCTGTCGTCGGTGAGCGTACGTTAACCACTCTCCAGTATTGGTAGGTACCCAATGATTTATAAGATTATCTCCAACAAAACTTCTTCAATTGTAATATAATTTTCTTACCGTATAGAGAGTGATCTGATTTTCTTTGACGCTTTCGGCGTGAATTTGAATCAATGCTGTCTTTCACATAATCATCCTTCTCAAAATGCAAAGAACACCCTCTCGAATTTTGTGTAGTTCTCGAAAGTCGGGTCTCGAAATTTCCTTTAAACATGACTTCAACACTTCAGTGCTTTTAAATGGAAATTTTTAACTTAATATTCCTGGAAGTCTATTATTATTATAGCCATTCCGGTTTCCAAGTAAAACACATATATTCACCATATCAAATCTGTAATCGTCGAGAATATGGTGGATGCGTTGCATAATAGATTGACAACATCGAGATCGATTATCAATTTGTAAATCACCTTCTATTTATACCCTCATGTGCACAGGTGGAGAAGTTTTCTGTCAAGATGCTAATTTTAAGAAGTCTGTGCTCTGGCTAATCATAACTTGTTTACAGGCTTCTATGATTATTCTACACAGGAGCCTACACAAGAAGAGTTAACTGCGGGAGGAAAAGTTAGCTTTGTGATCCCATGGGACTGGAAAAATGATTACTCCTCCCGGCAGTTTACATAGAAAAGATATATTTTCACTCCCATACAAAATTAAATAGCTATTTTCTATCACAATATCTAAACATACTGTAAATGGAATTATTAAATATTGAGTTGCATCATCAGTAAAAAATGGAAACAGGCCTGAATAGCTGCTATTTCATCCAACATCAGGAATCATCAGCAGGCCTAGTTTACATCTCTCAACATCGACAACTCCCTGATTAAAAATTGCAGCCATGCCCGGTTAATTTGAGATTTGCAATTAGCATGGCTGCGAAGGGAGTTGTGTCGATGTTGAGAGATGTAAACTAGGCCTGCTGATGATTCCTGATATTGGATGAAATAGCAGCTATTCAGGTCTGCTTCCATTTTTCAACTGATGATTGAACTCAATATCTTATGATTTTATTTACATAAGGTTTATATTGTATAATATCACACGGCAATTTTCATGAATTCCTAAATGACCATATATCACATATACATAGTTTGAGGAGCTGGGGTTCAACGGAAAAGGTCTGTTAGTGTATCTGTATCGCTATAAGCACATAAAAGAATTGCTTCATAATTTTGCGAAATAGAAGCTTGGATTGGAGGCCTGTTTGCTTCTCATGATAGGGTCCATCGACGAATTCCATCTTAATTGAGCGCATGCTGTAATCTACCACTGTCCATTGATGTTGATACCCCGCTTGGTGGTATGTTATGCTCCATAACCTGCAACAGCAAGATTTCACGACTTCGGTCTTGTGTATTGATAAAATGGCGCAGAATTTTCTTCAATCATTGAGCAACCCCGAAGGATGATGCTGGTATAAGTTCACTCATTCTTAGAGGAAGTCATAAAATGCACAATTTTTAGCTGACTAACTTTGAATGCCATCAGAGTTAGACGGACCATTGAACCATGTGCATTTTATCAAGCTTGAGTCATGCTATCTTGAATATGATATGTCATGCTATATTTCAAGAATGTCGAGATTCAAAATTTTCCTGCTTTCCATGCCCATCATTGGAATCTGAGTAGTAAGTTAGAAAACAACAATTTGACACCATTGATGTACATGTAGTGGTAGGCTATAAACAGAATTGATGGAAATGCACGCCGTCTTCATGCGATAAATGACTCGAATGGAAATGAATGGATTTGGACATTTCCATGGACTTCTTCTGCATGGATTTCTATAGCATCTAGAAATCTATGGTTATTGCCTGATCTTTTTCGTGTATTATGTGCATAACAAACGGAAACCATCAGGTATCACACTCCGAATTACAGGTAAAACTATGCGTTATGATAGATGTCATACGATATTTTCAAGCATTATCCTATAGCAAACTCCGGCCTGCGGCCGTCGTTTGTTATGTTGACAATGCTTTCAAATATCGTTTGATTTCCTATACCAAGGAGGTCTAGATATCTATAATTGTACAGGAGGCAGAATGACGCTTTCTGTGGGAGAGCTTCGAAGGCCTGTTGCAGGGATAGGATAGTTCAAATTCTACTTGCTTATGCATGGTAAAGCAATAAATAGTTTTGGAATTTGTCTAGCATTGTCAAAGCAGGGTCACAGTTACTTCATTCATTCCTGATAATGAATAAATGCAGTGTTCACAGGAGCAGAACTAAATATTAATTGAATGACATTCCCTATATCTCAGTATACCACGTACCAGGAAAACGCTTCATGGAAAAAGTTGGATTGATTGTGTTCCTAATGCTGTCACAATAGCAAAAAGTATTCGAATCTGCCGGAAACGCTGGCCGTCTGGGGGAATTTTCATTCAAGGAAGGTACGATTTTTAGGACTAAAAGATCCACCAAGTGTATTCAGTTGTAATAAGGCACTAATGCATAATAAATCACGTGAAATCCATGAACAAAAAATTTTCGATAGAAGTAGCAGTATCCACTGCAGACGAGCTCGATTCATTCGAAAAGCGCGATGGCATCAAGGGATTGATTCAAGAGAAATAATTAAAGCTATTTGCCTTTTTGATGATGATTTGTTTATCAAATTATCCGACGAATGGATCCAAATGTTTCGGCTGATTAATGATGACTTTAAACAGTTGAAAATGAAATCATGCGGAGATCTTATGAATATTGGTGATTTTCTCGGATTCCAACATCTTTAAAGATGGTTTCATCTCGAAGTAATTATTAATCACGCAAAAATCATGTCACCTCGTGTAACAATAAAACTAAGCATATTATTCTTCAACATGAGAACCTCTAAATTGATCAAATATATTTCCTAATTGACAGTTATCAAATTTGTCATTCAATACCAATCGATAGACTTCTACTACGACGATTGCAACTCAGTTATTTCTTGTTATCATGCAAGGTATATTCAGCATAAAGACAATACCTACAATCCTTGTTCAAACAATAATTTACGTGATTGGAGAAAAGTCTTCAGCAGCAAGACTGATGCCTGTTTTCTTACCTTGAAGGCTGATTTTTATATTCAACTGATAACATTGATAAAAGTTATTTCAGAATGTGGAGACGAGCAAAAGCTTGAATGTGATTGCCATGCCACAATTCGGAAATTATAAACATTTTTATATGATAATCTTCCTTCTGATCCGACTTCATCTTGGAAAATTAGGCATCCGACTGACGTTTGATTATATCTTCTCTTTCATCCAAAATATCGGATGAAGAACATACGCAGCAATCGGATTACAGAATGTCACAAAAAATTGACTCTGATATTCTTAGGGAGTAAACGCAAAATCGCAGGTGCATGGTAGGACATCGTCGATTGCAAGAGGACACAAAACATGATGTTAAAATAGCTGTTTTGACTTTTTTTGGCATGCTTTCCATCGAGCATCCAACGAAAAAATTTGCCTTTGGTTCCCAACGTATTCACAGAAAAAGTAGTCGATGCACTGATTTTGAACAGCAAGACAAATGCCGCGGACTTCACTGGTTCCAAATTTTTCGAATGAAATATCTCCCGATCTTCACTTCGATTCAATGACAGTGAAAGAAAGCAGATAATTGAGATGTTGCACAAAAATTCGACAAAACTTGCAAAATATTGCAAATTCACTCAGTGTTGTGATATGCTCCTATCTCTGTAACAGGCCTTCGAAGCTCTTCCACAGAAACCGTCATTCTGCCTCCTGTACAATTATAGATATCTAGACCTCCTTGTCCTATACCTATTAGATGACCATAGCGCGTTCGATAATAGTTATACAGCTACGACATCCGTACTGTATTCAAAGATATAGCACTCGGCTTCGCCTCGTGCTACATTTTGGAACGACAGCGTCGTACGGATGTCGTAGCTGCATAACTATATTATGCTACACTTTGCAAAGTCAAATTTGAGCACTGTAACACGTTTTTAGCAAAACCTTCTTTTCCAGAAACTACGGAAATTGTAACAGCGATCTAGGAATGCAAGCGTGCCTTCTTTTTTCAGAGGGCACGCTCACTGCTAAGAAGACACGCTCACTCCTGAATGTATCAGCAGTCCATACTTATTACATCAGCATCCGGTTTTGTGTTTTCGTAATCCTATACGAATTCTGTGAAGTCTTTCATTTTGGAGGGCTTGGACTTGGTGGAACTGACTTAATTCAATCGTGTTTTGAGTACACTCTTAAAAAAAATGGTTTCCTGGAAAACCAATTTTGGTTTTTCAGCCTGTCCCGGGGGTGAAACCAAATATGGTTTTCCAGAGAACCAAGTGAAATTGGTTTTCCGGAAAACCAAAAGTCATCGGTTTTCTGGGAAACCAAAATTGGTTTTTCAGCTTTATATCTTGGTTTTCTGGAGAACCAATATCGGTTTCACGAGTGACCCGATATTTGTTTTCGATAAAATTTAATATATATACTAAGTAATAGGCTTAATATAATAATAGTATAAAAAAATATTATTAATCATTTTTATAATATAATTCTGATATGCTCTAATATATTTACTTCATTCGTGCTAATATCATTTTAAAACAACATGCACAAATTGTTGGCTGAGCATAAAATAAGCTCAATAAAGAGTGCAAAAGAATTATTGTGAAAATGTGTAAAAAATGCGTGAATACTCAAATGAGGTATTTTGAAGTTTACAATTTATCTAAAACCATACAAGATTTCCCAGAAAAGTCCCCGAAACGTCAAGAAGTCATTGTTTCTTATTTTTCACTTTTTTTCAAGTCAAGCTTGCATAAAATAATACAAGAAAGACGAGGGACGATGTCTTTAGTCACAAAATTCCCCATGAAGTTGAGACATTTGCTAATCTTCTCCAAGAAAGTAAATAAAATCACAGATAGGCCTTCCGCAGGATGCACGCCCAACTAATCCGGTGCAGCGCAAAAAGAACCACGTCGAATTTTTCGATGCCAATACTCGTTGCCACTGGAGTAGAACTCGCTACTGAAAAAAGGAAAAATAATCTCAGAGGGGATATCCTCAATATTAGGACTGTGTAGAAGAAGCATTTAGGGAATTACGGAAATCTAGTACGATGTTATTGAAAAGGTGTGTAATAAAACTCAACTATGAAATCAATGTTTGTTAATGCGAAAATAATGCCATATAGGCCTACACTGTCATAAATGATATCACATACAGTCGAAGCTCGTTAGTTCGAACACGGATAATTAAGATTTCGGTTAATTAAGATCATACGGCCGTGGCATTTTTTGTATCGTTTGCATATATAAGCTGATGTTTAATTAAGAATTTTGATAATTCAGAGATTGAAAATCTGGAATGTATGGTCTTAATTAACAAGCTTTGACTGTAGTGTAATCAGAAATAATGATAGGCAATAAATTTCTCAGACAAAATTTTGTACACCATTAGCGGCATGCACATATAAAACGATGCCATGTGAACCAAACACCACAAGAAGAGCTTTTCTGTACAATAAGCGGCATGCAAAGTAAATTCGGCTGTTAACAACAAAAGAGAGTTACGCATTATACCATGCAAAATAAACTCCTCTACCAAGTAAGTGGCATGTTGGGCTTGCACAAAACTCGGCGAAATCAAAACCAATTAATGAGCATGCAAAAGCAAACATTTTCATGCAAAATCAGCACGAATTAAACGGCAAAAATTGTTTACTGCAGCTACTGTAATTTGGCGATGATATATACGTGTACATTAAATGACACTTGTTCTTAACTGAAAGTGCAAATGTAATAAATAAGTAAATAAATTTTATTTATTTATTTCTTGCATTTGCACTTTCAGTTTTGAGCAAGTGTCATTGATGTAACTAAGTTTCAAGAATTCATTTATTCATGATTTCCAATGTATGGGGCAAATTGGAAATTCATCAAGGCTAAAATTAAACTTGTATAAAGCTACAATGTTCAGCAGATAATATAGGACTTCATATATATTCTACAAGGCTATAAGGCTGGTATAATACATCATATTAGTTAGACATAGGGATTTGTAAAAGCTTTGAAAAGTGGTCGAGCATGAATATGAAATCATTCGTATACATGTATTGTAAGCGATCTCTACATATACAGGTATGTAGGTTACAAACAGAGTAGTCACGGTAGTCATGAGATTTAACGACAAAATTGCTAGATGCCCGAATAATTTATAAGGGAATACTTACATGAATACTCATATCCATTCATAATTAAATAAAGTAATTTAAGATTGAATTGCAAAGAGTATAAGCATGTCAGCTATACAGTACATGAAGGACTGTTGGAAACAACTGTTAAAATCTTCTGATATACTCACGTTTTTTGTGGATCATATGTAATTTCATACATAATGCAATGAGGGATAAACGTTGAAAACAGCAAAAACAAATTTCACAGTACCACAAGAAATAAGATGACAGCACGTTTAAGTCACTGCACATGACACGGTCACTAGAACAAATGCGTCAATGAAGGAAGAAAATCAGACTCACCTCATTCTTGACGTCATGGAGACGACACAAATGTAGATCCTCGAAACCGATTGTTTTTCGTATAGAAAGACTTTGCTACCATTAAATCATTGGCAATTTTATTAATGATTTATTACTTTGTACATACATCTGTAAAAACTTATCAAAGAAGTATGCTTTCTGTTAAAAGCAAAGTGTCACGTAATATTTTCCCTTTGGAGAGATTCCGCTCGCTAAATTTAGGCCAAGTCATCGCAGCGAGATAAGAGAGCGCGGGGAATCACGATACATGTATGTGCAGCAGTGAATGAAAGAGAGTTAGCCTTCATTAGATGATAAAGAAGACACCGGAGTGTTAATAGAGAGAGAGAGAGAATGATAAAATTCCTTAACTGCCCAACATTCAATTCTAAAGTAGAGTTTTTGTGTTTAATGAGTCCATGAAATTTAAATTTCTGGTGTGAAATGAAAATGTGAAATACAAATAGGAATAGGTCCTAAGCAGCACAACTTTGAACACTTCAAATCATCCTCAAATAATCCATCATTCATATCACTGTAGGATATTTTTCTTTAGTGACGTCTTGCGCTGAATTATAGGAGTGAATATTGTATAGTCTTCTTGCTCTTTATTTGTTTCCAGTGTGATCCATTCGCTATCACTCTATTCTTCCATTAGCATTTCTTCATCACACTTTTCTATTTTTGATGGTGTTTCATTGCTCATATTTTCTTCATTTTGTTCTATAAATTCAAAATATTGCAAATATTCATGGCTTTCATCTTTATTCATCGATCTGAAATAGTCTTGTAATATAGATGATGTCGAAAATTTTTGAGAGCATCGAGATCTTCTTTAACGTCTTTCTTCAATAAATCACTGATTTCCGAATTGTTAAGCTGACAATGAATCTGAGAAAGTTTGCTAAGATATAATTCTACTATGTTTTCTTTGCTGCATCAGATGATTTCTTCTTCGATCGATGAGGTATTGGTTTTACAATTCATTTTCAAAATTTGTAGGAGCGCGGTGAAATTATACAACCGTCTTTAACCAACAGAAGAATTGGTGCATGTGATTATATTAGGCAAATCATGACATAAATTATGGACTGTATTGGATATCTTGATAATGTGTATTATGCAACAATTGCTGTAATTTTATACGTTCTTGAATTCAATAATTGATTTGTACACAAATCCCAAAACAAACAAATTCTTCATCCACTTCTTGTATTGTTAAGTTAAATAAAACAAAAGAAATACTGTACAAAAGTTAAAAGGATTACGATGACATGTCCAGAGGCCTTTCTCCGGTTCACTTCAGTGGAACACACCGGATTACGGAATGGCAAGTTGCGATGTCTGACAGAGAGCGGTCACGAGAGTGAGCTAATAAACATGAATATTAATCTGCTACCACGCAAGGTGAAGTTGATACGTTTCTTTCTGTACACAAAGAGCCGGCATCATAGCTTTAATAATGAGCGACTCTAGAATTTGTAGATAGCGGAAATTGTTACTACTACCGATGATAGAAAAGTAAGATGACGGACTACGATTTTTGTCAAAAGTTCTGCAAGATATAATGTGGCTAGTAACAGAGCTGGCAGGAGCATTTCTGGATCTTGGTCTTGTACCCACAGTAATAGCCCATTTCGGGAGATGTTCAGCAATTCTCATGGATAAACGGCGCTCAGTACGACCGACATAGCTGAGTCCACAGCTGCATTCGAATTTGTAGATTATATGAGATCGGGTCTTGACGTCAATTCAATAAAGTTATAACTGTCTATTTGTAGCAACCATATCTACTCCTTGGATTTCTGGGATATTACAGTAGTGCTCTAATATCTAGGAGTAAAAATGTAAATCGAAGATTTAATGCCAATCAATGATGTTCTATTTGTGCTATGTCACAATGCTCTAAGTCGGATCATGGTCTTCTATAATATAGCATCTGGACAGAAATCTGATCAGATATCTTTGACCCTTCTATACGAGATGAGGCTAACTATTGAACTATTTGTCAGTGGTTGGATAGAGCACTCGTTTGGATGATATCTGACCTCCGACTTCGTCGTCGTGCTTTCTTTTTCAATCATAGCCACGATTGCATCTAAGATCAAATGTGAATGGAAAAATTAACCTCTTATGTCAACTATTCTCTCAGAAGCATGGCAACATACTCGTATTTAGACGTTCGATTGAGCGTTGTGATGTTCACAATCTTGATGTTCTTTCTGTGGAATTCCAATGACAATATTTAAAGCCAAGCCGAGACGAGGAGCCACAGCTCCAATCGGCTCATGGAAATGAAACGAACCCAGTCGTGTGCAGATTATTTCAGCCGAACTGCCACCGGCTCGGCTTATGAGCATATCTAAGGGGCGATGAATGGAAGTAATTTGAGAATTACTGGCTAAAATGATTACCTGTCAGGTTTACATTTTTCTTCCTAATTTCAATAAACTTTATTATGACTTCGAAAGCATTCTGTGCGCTTTTTATTTATAAAATGATTACACTGCCATTGACGGATCTCTATATGAAATATATCAGCTGACCAGATTAGTCAAAGAGAAATACATTTTCCAGAGCTTCCAGAGAGAAGAATTGTCGAAGAAAGATGATAAAAAAACTTTGATATCAATCATCGTGGAAAATGTAAACGTTTCTGACAAATGTCTGCATGTGTTTCTCCTCTATTCTATTACAACCACATGCTTTCAACGCTATATCACCGAAAGATTCATTTTTCAATTATTTCACATCTTTTCTCATATTTTGAATATATCTTAAATTACTACTACCAAATTCAAAAATAGTAGTAGCAGAAGACAGTTGTTCTCAATATCGAGATGAGAAATATTTTTGAAGACCATTTGCGTTCTTGACATGTTATTATTGGTCTCATACCTAATGGGTGGATAGCAAAGTCTTCACAACAAATTGAAATGGACCTTCTAATCCACCTCTTGTCAAGAAGAAATAAAAGAAAATAGGTAGACATTGTTTGTGCCCTCTCCGCTGGCACATTGGCTAGAGCCTTTCTTTTATAGGACACGTTCGACTCATTTAACTCTCATTCTCTTGTCATGAGTGTTAAGCAAGAATGCAGAATGTATGCACAGTCCTACTTCGAAAGTCTTAGGTTTTACCCAACCAGGATTGGAGACCAGAGCAAATACTCGATTGATGGAACTTATAGGCCTTTGTGTAAAACGTCTTTTCATGTCAAAGGCAATAGCATTAAAAATTCTTCAGCGTCGAATAATTGACCTTTACAAATTATTAGTGTCTCCTGAAAATGTGAACTTATGTTTACTGGGAAATGGTACGAATTTAATGTAATCCTCATAACAACCCGGTCAATTCATCGGGCATTATCTATTCAACAAAGTCTAGGAAACCTATCTGATAGGCTTAAAGTGTTTCTTAAGAAAGGTATGATAACATTGTGTAGATCTTCATGATATATTTTTCGATTGTTGATTCTATGCTACAAAAGTGTTTGCGTGAGCTTCTCTATATCATATTACCAACTTCTATGTCTTTCACTGATGCCTTTTATTTTGATATAATTCAAATTTATATCCTTTTGCATGCTTGTAACTAATTTTTGGCCTGATACAAAAATCAGCCCAAATGCCAGGGATTTGTCAGCTTTATCATCTAGGAATTCATCAGCTGGATAAATCCCAAATGAAGCTAATCGTGAAATGTTGATTAATACACACCTATTTTCTCAGTCGAAGACTTGTTGCTCCTCCGATCAAAATTAACATCCGACCATAGAGTAGGGGTAGGTAGAGTGTCGACTCAAAAAAGTATCTGTATACAGTGAAAATTTTTATATGAAAATATTCTGTTTTTTGCGGAGATTACGTTCACGTGGTCCAAAAAATTATTTGAGCACTTTTGAAAAATGTCAAAATTTGCCAACTTATATACAACTGAGATGACTCTCCCAAAATAATGAAACAAGTTGGATATCAAAAGGAATGAATCTTTGCTAATAAGCTTCCCAACTAAGCGGAAATCAAGCTGATTATCAAGAGAATTTCATGAATTGCATTATAATGAAAGTCTTCATGAAAAAGTCGCGATATTATTCGTGCTTTCTTGGCTGAAATGTCAAGTTTTCAATTCAATTTTCACCGGCATTAATGATTCACTAAATTCATGTTTCATTTCTTGAATCTGAATAGTGATGTGGAACCATTTACATCTTTCAAAGTTAGATGAAGTCATCGTCTTTGATTATGTGATTTTCTGCCAGTTGCACAGGTTGCCTGTGATATGATCACGTTTAAGAAAATACTCTTGAGGTTGAGCATGAAAGTAATAGGAACACATCAAATTGCTCATTCAACAAACATTAATTCTCCAAGGATGTCATGAGAATCTGTGAAATGCCATCATTCCTTCTGCATTACAATCATGATCACTCAATTCCGTTGTAATTTCTACAAAACTGCAAAAATATACATATCTCACATTTGGTGACAATGTCATCTGTATCTCCTATGAGTTCATTTAATAAAATCGAAAGTGTATACATATTGGGGATTTGATAAATGCGGAGTTACCACTCTACCTAATATATCTACTCTATGCATCCGACTGATAATGAAACCCGTTGGTGATTATTTGCTAATCTAATGAGTTGTAGGTCTCCTTTATAATTCATGATAATGTTAACCGCATTTTCAAATTCAATCAAACATAAGCAAATTGAAGACAGATAATCAAAATAATGACCCAAACGGGCATTGATGCAGCAATAACTTTGATACAATGATAATATATGCGTATATCTACAGTATATCCGCTTCCACAAGAAGGCTTTAAGCGGTCAACGAATTCTAAGTTCCAATATAATAAAACTTTTTCTAGCTATAAAAGTTCTGAGAGGAAATATTTGATCACTGACAACGCTGATGTTACGATATGTTTTGTCTGCGACGTGCAAACTTGACTTGAAGTGTTTCACTGAAGTGAGATTTACTTCTTCACTTGTGAGGGAATTCCCGTGATTTGCGACGTCAATTGAGAGCTCTCCCCAATACAGCAGAAATTCAGATATTTTGAGTTTACATTGATGACCGCGAGCTGACGCATAATACCCTAAAACAATGAGCTCACCGAAGTTGTCATCAATTTTTCATTTCAGTGAGTTGTCCCAAGACCGAGACGCTGTACCTGTACAACGTCAATCAGAATTTATCGCGTGCAGTTTGGTAATCAAACAATTATCATAATGATATCAAAAATCACATTATTATTATTCACAATATTGCACTGTAATATTGTAATATTTGTAATATATAATATTAATATTTTACAATATTACAATATTACTATCAAAATGAGATCATATCAAAAAGTGTGATAAATCATCAAATAGCAGTAATAGAGGTGAATCAATTCAAGATAGTCAGCACCTTCCAAAGAAAGTTGAAGACTGGATAGATGTGACGAAATCTTAGGTCAGTTCACTTGCAAGCATGAGACGATGAAATTTAGACACAGCATGGAACTGGACGCATTTTTTTTAAAAAAACTGGGTTAGTAGCCAGACTTACAGCGCGCTCCTTGTGCTTTCACCTATCCGTATCACAGTACACTTCTAAGATATCAGCAGAAATATTGGGCAAAAATACCTTTATTCACAGTCTGCGAATTCCCTGCTAGATTGTGGCAATTGCTAAAGTCTCATATGTAAAGCAAATTGTGGCGGCTTGTTCACCTCATCTTATGCCGTCAACATCTCAAGTTGAAAAAAAGTCGCAAAAAAGGTTCTTCGCTGCTATATGCAATATATCTCTGACTGGAATCTGACTATTCGTCGATTCGCAGGCCTCCGCATTGAGTCAGATGTCCATTAATTGTTCGGAAGTTAGATCTGTAATTTGTTTAATGAAATCAATTGAAATTAATTGGATGTTACATCTGAAGAAGAGAATCACGCTCTAAACTTGTTCGACGTGTCATCAAGGAGTAATAATAACCATAATAATAATAATCTTTATTTCTTGACTCACAATATAAAAGTAATTTGGTGAGTGCAATTACAAAAACATTGAGTATAGGCGATCCATACTAAAAGACAGTCCATCTCAACAAGCTCGGTAAAATTACTCTTTTCTGTGACTAATTTACGGTATGATTCATGTTTGGGCAATGTTAAGATTCGCAGTCTTTCGATGTAAAAATAGAAAGTTATTTCAATACCTATCAACCTGTTCATGATATACCAATCATGAATGTATAACAATAATGATGAATTTTATCTGCAATGATCATCAAATTATGTGTTAAACTTCATGAAGTTTGAGGCGAAAATGCACGTGTCTGCCGCTGGCTGGACATGAGCTTCTTGCCCGACAACTGCGTTTATCGATGAAGACACAATTTTAGGGAAGTCCTCGTCTCCTTTACCTCCACAGTAGGCCTATATCAATGATTTCTACTCATTAGTGCAATGAATGAGACTGTGCAAGATCATCAATAACCTTTCGCATGAAATTATCAGCAAATATCAAAGTCAGCCTTATGAGAAGGAAGCATCAAGTCTAAGAATTTTGTATCAAAAGGAATGCCTCCTGTGGACTGCCAATATATCTCACTTTTTCGAAATTTCTCGGCTCCCATTAAAGGCGTGCGAAATCCGAGTTCGAACCCGAATCCGATCCGGCTTCGGATAGGAGCAATCATTTCGGACTCGGATTGGATTCGGATTGCGAAAATATACTTTGGATCGGATTGGACAGGATCAGTTAAGAAAAATTCGAATTCATCCGAAATTATGGAAATCTATACATGTATTGTGTATCCAATGCAACTCATCAAATTACTTTTAATTACGTTAAAAACATAACATGCTGCACTTATTCCACATTTCAAACATCGTACTTCTGCGTCGGAAATCGGAATTCGAAGTCATTCATTTCCTTTCCACCTAGTAGATTATAATGAGATCCGCGTACGCTGACTCAGTATCAGGGATGTACTGTGGCCGTGGAAGGACGGCGCCCCACCACCTACTTCGTTGACTTTTATCCTTCATTTTCTGACAAAGGAATGTTTTGGGCTATAGGCCTACTACTTACTCATTGAAAAGCTCACATTCAGACATGTGCCTCTTTTTATTTCGCCGCTCAAGTTATCTTCATAAACGATTTACCAAATCATGCACTTGTAGCCTTAGTTTTGTTATCAAACTTTTCAATAGGCCTTAATTGTTGGAATTTATTCTTATCTTAACACATTTCCATCTGAGCAGCATTAAATGACTACGTATCGTTGCACACTTCATGGCATACTGTTACGGCATTATCGCACAGACAGTGAAAGACAATCATTTAATTGGCTAACAAGCTGTCTTCCATTCAATTTATGCTGAAACTGGCTGCAATGTAGCAGGCCGTATTTGAGCTTTCTGAGTTATCGTGTATCTTTCAGGATGAAAATCGATGGTCGACAAAGCAGATAGAGATGTTAGCCGAATCATCCATCGATTTCAAGTGAAAGATGGGTCACGGACATAAGTACATATAGTTCAGGCCAATCAGTCAATTAGAGACATACGTCATGCCAGCGATCGGTCCGTCCAATTCACCTGCGTTCTTCACGAGTCTAATAATAGTTACAATAACTATCAAGTAGTCCTATAGTTTTTGAGAGTTACTGGTGAATGAATGAATGATGATAAAATCGCAAACAATGCTTAGATGTAGTTTATCCGAAGTGCAAATACCATCAACTTACACGATGATATGTTTGTGTAAATAACTCGCAGGTCATCATCACACGTTTTACCGGTTTTTTGTGAATAAAGTCGAGAACGATGACCGCCCCGCCACCTCTTTAAATAGGATTAAACCCCTGCTCAGTAGTCAATTAGGAATGAGACGCTATGCAGATAGGAAATATTCTATTATTAAATCAACTTGTCTCATTCTCAACGCAATGATTTCTTGATGCACCGGTAACTTTTGTAGGACCATCCACATTACCGCATGTTCGAATTAAAAAGGTATTAATTGCTATTTGAATGGAAACACATGGCACCGGTTTTTGATGTCATTCCATTTAATATGCATCTGCAGTAGCCTACATTCAGGAAGGCTGTTGCATTGCAGCGCAATATACCCTTAAAATAAATACATTTCATAAATCAGAAAGTCATTGGGCTAATCAGGCCATACAAAAATGTTGTCCTATCATTCAAACATATGTACATGTGAATGATTATTAAGATAATTCACTAAGAAAATAATAGCACTATGTCTAGCGCACATTGAAGACCATACCAATGCCCTACCGCTAGCAGTAATAGGCTGCGAACACACATAATGTATCTGTCCAACTGCATGCCTGTATTCAACCGTATACAGGGCAACACAGCCCGCAGCTATACGCTGAGGTTCAATACTTTCAATTCAAGGATGTGCAAAGAAATAAAAAAAAATCGGATTATTTTGGATCGGGTCGGATTTCAGAAAAATATATCGAATCGGATCGAACTGGATTTACTGTCAAGTCATTCGGATCGGATTCGGATTTTTCCCGTTTACAATCGGATCGGATCGACGGTCATTCTCTGATCGGATACACATCTCTAGTTCTCATCAAAAAATAATGGCCTGCAGTTGTATAGGAGTCTGAAAATGCATACAGACTCACCACAGCATTTAGCAAAAGCTCAACCGCATGCTATATCCATTTATTTGTATGATGAAAACATTTTCTTCGAAAAATATAATTCCATGCACAAGATCAAAAGAAGTTGGCCTAAAGTTAAATCTAGTCCGGCGGACGGCTTTCATCTCTGACTTGATCACAAAATCTTGCAACCTCGTGACTTGATAATGCGCAGATAGGAAAGTAAATATATTACTTTTTGTTTTATAATTCAAGCTCTATTGCCCTTTTGAAATTCTCAATCAATATTGTGAAAGTTCACATTATGATTTCTTATTCCAAAAATTGAAATTAGAGTAACAAAGATGACAATGAATTGAAGATGAGTCAAAGGTTTTTTTTCGATGCAACTCAATATTGACTGCAAGCGAAGAAACAATACAATGAGGGGAATATCTTCAATCAATGATGCATCTAGCAAATGACTCACTAGTCCTGAAAAGGACTCATTGCAGCGTTCACTCGGGCATGAACGACAGATCATAATAAATGTTCACTTGACAGCAAAAAATACAAATATATATACTTGTACATGATAAAATAATAGACAAAACAAAGGGCTCATCAGTAAGATGACCGACTACCTGTGATATGATGCTCCGTGTACTTATCGCTAAAATCTTTTTTGACAGAAAGCGCTAATTACAGAGATATTTGAAAGAACATTTTCTATTCAAGCATATCAGTCAATTTGCAAGCCAAATCTGCATATTTCATGTATATGTATTTTTAATAATGAGACCAGTTCATTTGGAGATTGACATGTGAGCTACCACATTCAAAATTAAAATTTTGTCAAAGCTTAATAGAATATGGTCCCTTGTATTCTCTTTGAATGCGTCAGCTTTAAACTAAACTTATCTGTGCTGATAGTCAATGTCTACTGGTGAAGCGAAATGTAACATCTAAGACTACCAAGGAGCACACGACCTTGACCAAGGAGCCACAACCTTGTTCACGCTAATTGGGATTCTGCAATCTCTCATTCTCATTGTAATGTTTCACTCTTTTCAGCTTTTCCTTTTCATGTCATGAAACCCTGTCGTCAAAGATCATCTCAATAGATATTTTGAAGAAGCGATTTCATCTTCTCTAAATTAATGAAAATATGCTTAATTACCGGTGACATTTATCATCTGATCAGCATTTAGTTGTCGAAATGGAATATCCACCCGAAGTAATGATGAAAATACTGAAACACCTATATGTTTCGTATCAGACATAACAGAAACATGTGTTTTCATGCGATAACAAATTACAACACTCATCTTCACTCATAACAACTGCGGGTTCAATACTTGAATTTCGTGCTTGTGACATAATTTTTGACTGCAGAGGCGTCGGATAACCACAGCAGAATGACAGTAACCAAGTGAGGAGATGCATGCAATTACTGACGATAAAAACAATTTATCAAAACCTCCTTCGAATGACAAAACTAATGATAGGAAAGTACAAGAACCAGCACTATGACTTGGAAACTATAACATTTTCGAATTAACGAAGGCAGTTGTTCTTGCTAACGAATATCATCACAAGGTAGCATTCAATCAATTATATTTCATCATCAACATGAATAGGAAAAAGAGAAAATTCAGGAAATTTTCAGTTGAAAGCTTATACTAAAATGAGTAAAATGCATAACAGATTTAAGCGGCTGTGTTTTGGGAGAGGGAGGCTAACCTCATCTTTATTTTTTTGATGAAAATGAGTGAATTTGAGGAGATATAGAACTCTGCAGCTTCTTATCTCACGGGCCTATTATGAATATTTGTAACAAATTCGATAATAAAAGCAAAGCTCATGTCTTCGACTCGTCAACTATTCAGATTCATGAATTCACTAGTGTCTTGAAATGTTATTTTACCTTCCAAGTACCACCTCTTAGCAAAACAATAAGAGAAAGTTGAATGAAGTACTGGTGGAACTACTGGAAATCAGTTTGTTGAGTTTTCTCATTCTGTTTTCACGATTTGAAATTTCTATGAGCCAATTAACAGCATGCCGATAGAACTATGCAATTTCATGTTTTCTATTTCTGTGTGTTCTTCTGCAGCTAATTAAAGTATATTGTAACTTGCACACTGAAATAATACAATTATGCATGCTGTTACAATTACTTTTTTTCTTCACTCACAATCGTAAGACTTGAATAAAGGAGTTTTCCTTAACTTGAGCTCAACTAATTTATCAAGATCAGGGATAATTGTCAGATTAGATATCAAAGGGTCGGTCTTTAATCAAAAATTCACATCTCGATTTCCTCAGATTCTCCCAAATTGAGCCAATGTGGTTTTCAATTCTTTGGTAAGCTCCTTCATTTTCATACTTAATGTAATATCATATCAGTGCTTATCATAGTGATATCATACCCTCTGGTGTCAGCTCCTGCAGAGAACAAAACCGACAATGAGAGTATCACCGAATAATGCACATCCTATAGCACGAATCTGCAAGTCTGCCGAACTATGCCTGTTTCCTCTTCTTGTCAGAAAGAGACAAAGAAAACTAGGCCTAAATACACATCAAATTGGAAGTAAACCGAAGTTTTCGGTAAAAATGAGATTTAAATGTTTTCTCTGATTAAGTGGAAAGTACTATGTCTATAGTCATAATTTCTATAATTTCTAGTATAGAATGTGTTCAACTAATTGCCCTTCATTTGCAGCACCGTTGTCCTCATGCTTCTGATCGATGATGCATGCGAAGACGGAATGAATGCGGCTAAAATTGGCCAAAATGATGTGTTTGCCGACTTTGGGAGATTTACTACAGACAGGGATGCGGAGTTCTATCATTTTGATAGGACTCCGACTCCGGGTGGCAAGTATATAAGGCCTAGTTTTTTAGATAAGCTGGCAACCTACATCATAGATCATTATAGGCTTACCTGAATGTATTTTTAGAGATCATTGTTGCATCAATTGTCAATCATTTTCAAATCATTATCAAATGCATCTTGAAGTTGTATGTATGCGACTCGACTCCTCCCATCTTGTTGATGTGTGCTGCACACGGTTTTTCTCCAGTCTCTACCAGGCAGGAAAATCCCCCATCCTTCTCCGAAACATGTGAGTACACTTTCGATTTTACTATGTGCTTATGGAGGAGAAATCACACACGATCACGATTAGCGTGAGGGTAAGAGGCAATGTTCTCAAACAAACTAGTATTTCATTTTTGTCTCTGACCGTTGGTGCGTAGGTGTGATCGAGACTAGGAAGGCTTGTCTTCTCTACTAAATCACCGAGTGAAAAGACAATCCTTTTTTCACTATCACGGTTCATTCCCTCAACTATTGCAAGATTTGCATGCAGCAGTGTCTATCTACTTTTGTTTGACGGAGAAAGTTGACATCAAGACAGTGACAGCTATGCACGAGAATAAAAAAATTTACTTGTATTATATTTCGGGTTTAGCTATAGGCCGGAGTCTGGAGTCCTATCATTTGATAAGACTCCGACTTCAGCAAAAATGATAGGACTCCGTGCATGATGAAACCGGTTTCGAATTTATCATGTGATTTTTACACTTCTAAGTTAGTAGCTTCTTAATATAGGTTAGTACTTGAGGAAAACATCAGTGATACTAATCATAATTTGTCCGCAAAATTTATAGATGTGGCACTTGTCAATCAATCACTTTGTCTTTTAAAGTGTGTTTTGAAAATTTAAGTTTAGATACTGACCCTGTTGAAAAATGTATAGATAAATAAATTCATGCACAATGGTCAAGTCGAGCCCAAGACTTCTAAAATGTGTGCATTTTGCAATATGAAACATTCAGCACTAAAGAGTGAGTGTTGTAAGAATTTAATTTCGTCTGATGCAATCCATTTATATCTATTCCATACCCATCCCATGCTATTCAACACTTTTCGAGAAAAATGACATATATTTGGTAAAGTTGACACCGATAATGAAACATTTATGAAATTGCATGTTGTTCTAAGCAGTCGATGAATAGGAAATTCGACAAGAGTTGACAAGACTCAACGATGTCAAAGAAGACCACTTTCAAGGGACGACTAAGATCAAGTCATGTTAATTAATACATAGTATTTTTTCAGGAAGTGACTCGGTTAGCCAAAATCATCATAAAATTCTGTGTCACTGACTGATGCTGACACAAGCGTTCAGTGTCATTCCAAGACTAAAATCTTGAAAAATTAATTATTATTGATTACTAATTTAATCAACTGTGTTCGACATACTTATTGACTGTCAGACATCCTCAATTTTCTTAAAAGCTACTTGCCTTAGCTTTGATCTGAGTTGATGAAGGGTGTCGGAAATCAGTCTCCTTCCATTTTTCCACTTTTTATACAATTTATACTTTGTATGTATATACTAGCATATAACATTGAATATTGAAGAACTTGCAAACAGCTGAAACTTTTCAGAACAATTTATATAATTATAAACACACAATCAGAAACTCCTGCATATTTGCAAGCGTTCTTACTAAACTTCATAATTTTTGATGCCAGTGCTTTGGTTCGACTGATGTATACACAAATGTGTAATTCGATAATTGCGCTTAATTCATTGCTTACAATGGTGTTTGTATACGAATATACTGTATACGGCATGCTATTTCTCCCATCTAAATAGAAGATATAGAAGAATTAGCACCCCTTGAATAAACTGAGGAATTAAGAATTTCAGCATTTTACGACGACACCTTTCGAGCGTTTCTAAATAGCAAAAAACCCATGCATGCATTGCTATCCTTATGCAGTCGTGGCACGAGCCGCTACAAAAGCATAAGTTCTAGGAGATTTCGAAGCCGGTCGATATCAATGACTTATTTAAAAAGAGGTATTAAATATCCACCCTAAGTAATGCTCAGCAACTTGAAAAGTTATTCTCAGGTTTTGGATGGAGACATCGAAGTCAATTGAGATAGACATCTGTACATTGATCTACATCAGTGCTTTTGATCTTTAATATGTCGGGATTCTGTTTCTGTCTTCATGAACAATTCTTGATCCAGTTTTTCATACGTTTCTCCAGGACCAGTATGAGCTATTGGATTTTGAGAAAAATCTGAATGCTTATAGCCTATATATCAAATAATAACCCAAAATCAAGCACATTATGTTTTCATTTTTGTATGCGGAATATAAATCGCATTTTTTAAAATTTTGAAAAAGCTTTGTATTTAATTGTTTCCAATTAACTGCCAACTCAATATACATCGAATTTTGATGTCATAAAATTTATAATAGAATAGGCGCATAATTAATGATTGAAGATCAATTAGGCATGCAATGAATCCACGACAGAGTAATTCAGATTGAAAAAGAACAGATCGAAAATTTTAGTCATACCGAAAAATTGCAGATTGTGCAACACGTGATACAAACAGTTCATTAATCAGATTGCAAGTTTAATCAAATTGCAATGGCAAGAGAATATCCTGAGAACTAAATTCAAGGAAGTAGAAACTCAAAGACGCTCCGGTTCCCTGATACTATATTCCGCTAATATAGATGTAACTAATGTTATTGATAAAAAAATCAATGAACTATGTAACTGTGAAAGCTTGGAGCTGCTTTAAGCCACACTCTTCATCTTGATGAACACTGGTCAAAGTAAAGCATGCTTAAACGAAGGGGTCTATACATATGAAGGAAAATTTCTGCTATCTATTTTAAGACTATTGGCAGCAGGCCCGTAGCCACGGGTGCAGGGCCCCTCTGCTAAAATAGTTTTCTATATTATCAATGTACTATTCATTATCCTATACTATAGCAGTGTCAGGATTACGTGGATGTCATGTTTACATGAATAATTTGCATTTGGAAACAAGAATTCATAAGAAATATTTGAATCCTAAAATGTCTGTGAAAGAAACATTTTCACCCTCTCACGATATCTCGATGCATTACCAATAGAAAAATGACTGGATTTTCTAAATTGATGTTCTCTTTGCGAAGTGATCATGTACTGCAAGATCATATAGTGATTTAATACTCAAACTTATTATCATAGAAAAGGCTTCATGCAGTCTTAAATTGTCGATATACATGTAATACATTCAAACAAAATTAGGCTACATCATATTCATAATGCTTTTTCTAATAATTATGAAACTTGTAATTTCAATTGTGTATATAAGCATAAGTGATAGTTGATCATTGTAAGAAAAGGTCAACACAATATATACAGGAGTTTGCATTATCATGCATTAGAGTCTTTCATTACATAATTAATTAACTTAAATGACAACAATCATTTAAAATACAAATGCAGATATTATTAATTCAAGATTGTAGTCCTCCCATGGTTGATGATGTTCACATCAACTTTCTCTTCTTTGGAGCCTGTAGATCAGATCTGGCTACGGGCCTGATTGGCAGACGAATGTCATGAAGTCACTGGAAATTTGTTTGAAAGATGAAAAGTCAGACTCTTTTAAGCTTTCAAGTATTCCGAAAAAGTATCTTATCAGTCACCATAAAACTGCTTCTCCACCCTAACTACAATAGGAGAAAAGTTCAATTGTTCATTTTGTTCTTTCAAACCGCAATTAATTAACTGAAGGTTTCATCATTTCATATACTCTTTGTGTGAGTAAATTCTGGTGAGATGTCTGTCCTGTCAGTTGAGGTCATTAAATTATCAAGCCAAATGTTCATATGAAAATGAAGACAATTGTTCCGGCGTATGGAACTCAGATCAACTTTGTGTTGTTTTATCAAGCCAATTTTCAAGTGAAAAAGTGAGAATAATAATCTCAGTTTTTGTCTCATAGCAGATGATCAGTTCCGGGATAGCTGACAAGCTTGCAGGAAATAATTAACTCGCTATGCAGCTGAGGTGTCTGGTCCTGTTGAGGGAATGAAGTGAAGCTTGCTCGTGTTCTCTTGCCACACCGGATGTGTTTGAAGGAATCTTTGGGATAAAGGAATGAGAATTTGATGGTAAGCGAACACTCGTTCAAATCAGGCTTAAACATGCTAATATACTGCATGTGGGGCGAACATAGGAGACACACACTCGAAGTTGAAGTATACACACGTAGGGATTTCGTCTGGAAGCTGAAATAAGTTTCTAAATTATTCAACTGTCTTTTTGTTGATTGTGACACCATCAAAGTTTGATGAGATCGGAAGCGCTAAATCAAGATGCGTTTTCAATGAATCCCCTCAAGAAAACATTCAGTCTCGAGTATGAGAGAACGAAGGGCATCCTCGTCTTCCTGTTCTCATTTCTGACCAACAGTCTCAGATACAGTCCGAAGGTACTTATTGAAGTCTGCACGAAAATGCTGACGTAAAAAAACTCATCGACAGCATTATTGTCGTAGGCATAACAATCCCACCTTCGCTAATAAACTATCAATGGTCGGACTTGCATTTCTCACAATGAGCCCCTCTTCGATGTCTTCTGACCCACCCCACCCCCTACTTAACTCGTTGATAATCCTATTGCAAACAATTGGGTGTTTAAAGAACGAAAACTTTATCAACTACATTAATGCCCCTTGTATGAGGATGTTCAACGATTTCACAACACAACAAAATATCCTATTGTCCTCTTCAATGACGCTACCTTATTCCTGAACGTGTATTAGCATATGAAAGGGTCATCGCCCGCTTTGAAGTATGCCGCCCATCATGACAGGCTTTGATTAATAACTACGACCAATTGATCTTGGCTTCGGCGATCCTCGTGCATCTACCATTGCTACAAACGGGCGCTGCAACCAACGTAAGCGAAGATCAGAGACGCCGACAGGTCATAAAGTGTGTGTGTCAGGTTGTGTGCTAAGTCGCTCAGCAAAAGGCGACGCATGTACACACATGCAGCCGCAAGAAGAATCGTACATCTTTAAGTATGTGTAACAGTACATTTGTAAGATACCTCTGTCATGCCTTCGTGAGTAGGACTGAATGAGTGTATCATTCCTGCACGTGTAGAGTCATCAATTTTTTAAATAGATTGTGAGGTATGCGAACTGATGTGTCAATTTTGTATTGCATTCACACGTGCGGTTGATGCAAAACATGTCCTAGGTTGATAAAGGTACCGATGTACAAAGATCAGCAATTATTTAGCAGATGACACCTGCCTTCATAGAACCTTGATAATGAAGCACGTCAGCAGTTGTGAAGTTTTGATGTATGATAAAGCAGTCGGCTGGAGGACCACAACCTATGAAATAGTTCTCAGAAGCGATTCTCACCCGAAGCATGCATGAATTCGCCAAAGAAGTAAATTTGCATTTTTAATATAATTTTTAACTATATGTAATTTTATGAGCATTGTCAACCTTGACAGAATCACTTTTGTGAAACTTTAATTACTAGATTGCTGTTAATTGAGATCTACGGATTCCAATCCCGGGATTGGAAGGCCAATATTCATCGATACAGATTTAAACAAAATATGGAAATTTTATCAAAAGTAAGAAAAATTGTCGAAGATGCAACTAAAAATAATCTCGCTCAACAAACATCTGCTCCTCATGCTTCATATCATCGTCAAGGTTTCGCGCCACTTAGCGGTGACCAACTCAGCGAAAATCCTGCTTACCGGAAACCGCATACCGGAAAGTCTACTGAGCGGAAAGTCTCGTCTATGATCTGTCTGCGGTACTATCTCGTCTACGATCATGTTAACAAATGTACATAATCTAGTTAGTCTACACAATTCAGCACAAGGTAAACTGCCGAAGTAAAATGAACTAGTGATATGCGGGTATAACCGTGGCCGGTTACGGTTAAAAGTACCACGGTTACGGCTAACGTGATCAACGATTAAGGTTGATCACTGCTACATCTGGTATTAGAATATATTTTGCTCATATTTGTTTTACTTTTGGAACTTGAAAATAGTGACAATTGAATGATGTCTTAAGGTTGACCAATATATACAAGATATTTAACGAAATCTGAATAATGTCGGAATCATAATAGTATCATGAAAATTAATTGTGCAGGTGCGTTAGGTTGATGTATTTGTTTTGCGCAAAATTAACATCTCTGTTAGATGACTGCGTAAACAAGTAGACGACCAAAACATGATATATTATATAATTAGCTGCAAGTTCTAATATTGGCTATTGCTATGTGCACATGCACATGCACACATAAAAGTTACTGACAATTCGAAACTTTAGCGCACGATGGCGGTATCCAGGCTTTCTATTTACCACGACTACTCATAATTCGCATTCAGGCCACCTTGATGGGATATTTACATGGACATGTAGGTTTAGACTACGAACTGTGATTAGGAAGATAGGCCAAATCTTTCTAATGCAGTTACATGCTGGCCTCAATGGTGTAGGCCGTCTTATGCAGTGACGCAGCCTACACTGTGTAAAGATATCATTATTAGCTAGTCTATTGTGATTGAAGAAATGTGCCTGTAAAATGAAAGAAAGAATTACTGGATCATATAGTGTACCATAGGCCAATAGAACATGAGCCTATACGCCTCTATGACTCGCATTTGCAGCGTATGCAAGGTCAGTCTTTACTAAGTGTGTACAGTACATACATTTGATAAACTACCTTAGTCACGACTTTTTTTAAATATACATGGAAATGTAAAGCGCTGTATATGATAGTTAGGTAAGGCATGTCAAATTGTCCCAGGCCTATTAGCCTGCTGTCAGCATTTTGTCGATAAGCATATACATATGACTATTATGCGATGACCAGTAGGTAACTGATATAGTGTATTGATTCAACGAGCCTATACGTTCAAACTATTAACAGTCGGATATGCAATACACATGTTTTTTCGGTTACGGTCAAAAAGCTGGCGGTTACGGTTGTTAACGGTGAAAAATTCCACGGTTGCGGTTGGTTGCGGTTAAGAAATTTACCTAACCGCACATCACTAGAATGAACACATGCCTTTTACAGCGTTTGATCAATTTATGAATAGCACACGCATAGAAAGCCAAGATCTTTAATATTTTTTAGTCTATTTATATAAATTATTATTGCATTTGAACAATTGATCAAGCCTTTGATATTCCATTTCAAGTGGTTTGCTTTTACAATGTCTTGCCTGCTTCAAAATCTAAAAGTTTTGTTCATTGCAAAGTTATTTTCGTTTGAGTATTAACTATTATGTGAAGCATAACAAGAGTCAATGACTGCTTGGATTGTCCAATATGACTTCATACATAGAACTCGTATATTTGTAGAACCGATCAAAGGTGTCAACAATATATCTGTTGATAGCACTTTCAATATTTGGCAATCAATTTGGCTGTTAATAGCAATTGTCCTTCACCGATTGCCAAAATAGCGATAAAAGGTAAGACCATGGAAGAGACTGTGCGACAAGTGGACTTTCCAGTAAGTGGGTTTAATTAAGACTCCCGCTAAAACATTTAATTTAGATCTGGCATTCGAGGTCTTGCATGTAATTAACGAGCTTTTTGCGGTAATTTTATGTGCGATTGTTATCTTGTGTGTCAACGGGTATTGCGGAAATATCATACTCTTTTTCAACGATGAACGAATGGGTGACTGCAGACAACAAGGTGATCCATGAACCACAGAAGGAGAAAGACATTCCACAACAAGGCGAAACAATCGGATACCTGGTTCACATTTTATAAAGGTTTAAAGACATAAAAGAGCTATTTTCCTATCTACAACAATAAAAACTTTTTTGAGTAAAATTACAATAATCTGGTATTCGAGATTTCTTTGCAATTAGCGTTGTGGCAAATTTGCCTAACCGATCCGTGTTCCTATCATTTTGCGCAGAGCCACTAATCAGACTTAGTTTTATACTCTATTCCTATCAGTGAAACGCATTAGCATAAAGTTGAACCATGATGAAACCATTGAAAAAGAGAAAGTCTTATTCTTGATGAAATTTGTCAATGATAGCTGCACGAAGAGAATCAATAAGACAGGTCAGACTTCAAGACCTTTCAATTTCCGATATAATGAACACAAGCGCAGCTTTTCAAATAACAGCATGGATAGCGCATTGGCAGAGCACGCAAGACAATGCCATCATGGACATTTGGCGATCACAGACTTCCAGCTAGAGATTATTGACAGATGCAGATCACCGATAGAGACGAGACTGTCATACGCCAATCATATTGAAGAACAAAGACCAGCACTCAATCGAAAACATGAAATAACCAGACCTTGAACGTGCCCTCACTCCTGCCAAGCCTTGACAATGCGAGTCGGCTCGCGAAAGCTCGGACTTGTACATATTTTTTAGCAAATAGACTGTACATACTTTTAGCAGCTAATCTTTTCTTGGGGAGACGACACCCGAAAGTGAGATTCACTATGAAATTAAATAACCTCCCGTCAGCTGCCATCAACTATTAATATAAAGTCCCTCACCATTATGTACACTTCTTCTCATCTTAATAACGCGCGATAAGTGAAAATATTATTCCCCACAGAAGGTTTGTCCGTAGGCCCATGCTAGCTGAGCCTAAATAATTTTGAGTGGATCTTTCAGGCCGATCTTGATTAATAATTTTGAAGAATCAAATATCTACCTGTTTTTCTAGTGACTTGCTACTGTAATCTCGATTGTATCGTTGATATATCAGTCGCCTCAAGTGTGGAGCATTAATTTGAAATTAATATTACATCCAGTCCATTGAGTGTACTTTCTTCTGCAAAGTACTTCATCATATCTTACATTCCTATTGTGAAAATACTACGACCTTTGAAGAGTGGGATTCTCATTCTGTGGAGCCATGAGGGTGATCAGATATTTGCACAAACATGTGTTAGAACATTGGCCGGTAGCGCTATATGTGTTTAAAACATCAGAGTTCCGAGAATTTGACGATGCTGGTATGTGGTCAATCTATTGTCCAACTTCTATATGCAGCTCTCTAAGTTACATTGTCATTACGAATTTCATAACAACACTGCCCGCTCAATTTTCACTCTCAAGAGAAGCAATATCAGCAATTTCACAATTATGTGGTAAAACTTTTGTCACAGTATCGACCTCTTATTTGATTTCTGAGGGTTCGAGGCCCGAAGGCAATCGCGGCAAATTGTAATTGGCCGCGACAGACTGATATAATACTGTGCATGTACAATTATGGGGGAGTAGAAGGAGAACGAACATCAAGAAGAGAGCGAACATCAAGGAGAACGAACACCGGGAACGGACGGACAACAACACCTCCGCGACACAAGGCGACACTTTGCTTTCGACTGACAATATTCTTCGGCGATGGACGCTGCCCCTCATAACGCATAAGTTCAGACGGTGTCATTTTTACTCTTTATCATTATATTAGTTATTAAGATAATGTCAAATTTTATTGAAAGCTATGATTTTATGAGGTGTTAAATAAAGTTTAATTGTACATGTGTCTTGCCATTCTTTTAGTCAACTCTGGACGCGTTATCTTTTGTAATTTATAGAATTTTGAGTAAGCAATAAAATTTAAGTCATCGAAATATTGAACCTATATTTATTTATTAAGGACGAGTTATCTCTCCTTTAGATTTTTGATTAAAAAGTCAGTGATTTGAAACGAACCCTAAGTAATTAGCTAGTAAGCTATTTTAGCCAAAAAAAGCTAATCACACTACTAGTGTGAAGCCAGCCTGAGGTGGGAATGTGACAGGCCAGCTCTCGGCCTCCGGCCTGGAGATAGCCGGCCGTTGCACCGGACCGGCCCGAAAATCTCGGCCGGTTTTCATCTCTTACCATAGACTGTTTTCATCTCAGTTCTCTTCAATCCTAGGACTGAAACGTTTCGAAATTATGAAACCACATGTGAGATCACACAGAACGGATAGTCCACGGGTCAAGCTTCGGCTAGTCAGGAAATGCCGCGAAATATGTCTCTTGATGTCGAGTATAAATTGGCATATGCATGGGCTATATATAGCAAGTTAGATTTTTACCCAGGCACGCAAGAGTCACGCGAATCTAAATCATTTGTCGTGCAGACCCAAAACTAATGCGATAATACGAAGCCATCCTAAAAGCATTTAATTATTGACTTCAATTTTAAGTACAAAAAATGTATTTGGTAAAGAAATTCAAAGATCCACCGATGTTCAAGTCACTGTAAACGAAACTGTGTCCAATATGTGACCGATAATGTGCCCGACACAATTTAACCATAATTTATAGGTCAATATAATTTAGAGACATTAATTCTACTGTGCAGAAACCTAAACAAGTAGTGGGTTTTAACCATCGCAATAATTGGAAGCAGCGCTAATCATGAAGTGTTGGGCACACATGGTCACATTAAGTCACATATCTGCCGTGTTGAATATGACCGATTTGGGCACATTTGGTCACAAAAGGCAGTGGCAAACGTTCCATGTGTTAGGCACATAATCGGTCACATATTGGGCACAGTTTGGTTTACAGTGAGCTGTTTTTTCTGTTTTCCGGAAACTCTATTCTCATGATGTGAAATGAGTCTTCTCGATTTTTCTATTTGAATGAATGAACATGCCCATCAACTGCTTGGTTATCTACAAAATAAAACATCATACATGCATTTCACAAACTACTCTTAATTTCTTAGCTGTTACCAACATCTAACCCATCAATTTTACTAATTCAAATTCTATGGATGTTTCTGAAAACCATCTAATATTGCATGCATGTGGGGTAAATACCATGTATCGCTTAAGTATCAAGAAGGTTCCAAGCCTGCCCGGATGATTTTACCGAACCTGGGTAGAGTGGTCCTTTTCTTAAATGGCCTTAGCCAACCGGAAAATTCACACTCATTTGCAAGTCTAGATGCTCATCGAAGTACATGCATAAGCCTACCATATTTTATTGTGTTGATTGTTGAAGCGTCTAGACGCTGCTGTGAATATAAAATTGTATCGGTAGAGTAAACAATTTCATATTCATAATACCTTCCTTCTAGACCAGAGGTCCCCAAACTTTTTGTAGAGGTCCGGACTAAAAATTTGATGAATGATGAAGTACGTCTAACTTTACATTTAATAAGCATGTCAATTGTAAGGAACAATGTGATGGGTTATGGAATAAAGGAATTGTAGTAATTTGAAGCTCTATTACGCATCACCTTATATCATCTCAAATCCTTTAATTTTTGCAAGCTTTACGTATACAAACATTGACTTTTGATTCACTCACAACACCCTACGTTTGACTTCAAAACATTTAATGACATTCTTCTTTTGTACTCATCTTTCTACCTACACTTACTACTGACTTTTGATTGCGATGATATTTCAAAAATAATTGTATATGAAAACCACTGCATATATAGTCAGAAAAGCTAAAAAGTTACTAAACAATTTTATTGCTCTATCAGGTATTACATCTTCCAATATTTTGACTATATAGGAGAAACACTAAAATGAGAGAAGCTATGATGATCATATTGATCCACCAATAAAGAATTAATGCGAGACATAAATCTGGTTTCACTTCGCAGAAATAGAACTGAAGTCTGATTGATAACGAAATAAATGACAAGGAAATCACATGTATGGTGTTCATCGCGAGATCGCTGCGGTCCGTGAAAATCATGCCTCGGTCCAGGGTTTGGGAACTCCTGCTCTAGACGTCTCAGCAATCAATACAAGACTAGCCTGAATCAGGTCACTGATCCGTCTGCTGAGCTGTTTTTTCGCGCATTAAACTGGCATAGTATATTGGACAACTTCATAATTCTTATATTGAGTAATCACACTTCCTCCTGCTGTGTATATTTTGCATATTGGTTATTTCTCCCACACCTCTCCAAATTTGTCAAAACCTGCAGAAATTAAGTCATCACTGCACAAAAATTCAAATATGTGTGAAGTGTCATTAAATAAGATCAGAATTGTGATTATCATTCAAACACGTAAAGCGTGTGTGCATTCACTATTTTATCCTGTTATCTCAATTATCTCATCAGATGCTATTGGCAAACATCCTGCGATTTTTAAACATTTGTTGCAGGAAATTTTACTAGCTCATGGTAATTTCAGTTGTCATGTCTAACCTCACCCCGGCTGCATCTGACTGGCGGAGGTCGCTTTCATAGGGTGGCATTACGGTACGCCTAATTTCGTTCCGCCTAACAATTTCCTTTAGTTTATGAGATTTCTTGTATCGCCTAAAATACCGGTGCATCAATAATCCACAGATATGATATACATAATTGCATGTATAGACACGTTATAGACAATTTTGAAAGCGTGCAGAGGAAGATAGCTCATGTCCATAGGGACCACAATATTTCTTTATAATGTGAACATAACCCGATTTAATGAATAACTATTTCATTTATGTTTTCAAACAACGTATCTACACAGATAGACTGTTGGAATAATTCAATAATTTCAGTGCCTGCTCCAATAACCATACAGCTTCTTTCCCACAACTATACTCGCATATCCATTTATCAAACACAATTGTACGCGAGATGTACAGAATAAAGAGACAAATGAATTCTCCTAGGAGAACAAAGGCAGCACAGTGCGACGGTCTCTTTGCTGCTGCGATGGCAAAGGATGTCGGCAGGATAATAAAGTTTTTCTTGTCAGTCATTGAGAGGGTTGTGATGGGAATTCTATGTCGAACCTTCGCAATGGACATGGACCACTTCTCACAGAGGAAATAGAAAAGGAATGGAGGAAGTTCCAAGGAAGAGCTTCTCCGAGGTAGACTGCGTTGGACAAGTTGAGAAGTTTCAAATCAAATTATTGCCAATGCGATTTGCATGTAGGTTTTATGAACAGGAGAAAAGATATTTTCGTTATTGTTGATCACGTACAAATTGCAAGAACACCGCATTGACAGAAGAATTTTGTCTCGAAGAGTTATAAACAATGTAGATAGTAAGTGCAGATGAATCACATTTTTTGCGATTCACTTTTCTTTGCATCTTGGTCTATTATTTGGTCATCGGGGCCCGCCCTGTTGTCAGTGCAATATTCTTTTCCATCTCAATTTTTCATCAATTTCTTATCATTTTGCGTGACATATAGGCCTACTTAAATTAACACTAATCATAAATGCATTAATGCAAAAATTTGTATTTCATTCATCTGCATGCAATTGAAACTTGTCACTTAATTTATTTAATAGCTTTTCGTTTCGCGAAGTGCAGTCAATCGAGGATAATAATGCTTCGACGTCTATGTATGAATTTTTGCCTAATTTCTGTGTACAATCGCTAATTGCGACTTGTGAGGAAATCGTGCCCAAGATTTATCTCTCATGCAGTTTATCTGCAGATTTGATCATCTAATCTACTTAGAATACAAATATTACAACTTATGCAGTAGGGCTACTCTAGCTGTACCTCTCTTCAATGTCAACAGACATCCTAAGTGTTATGGTGTACAATACTATGGAATCAATAAACTGCGTATTCAGCGATCACATACATGTATGTCATATCTTTTGACGCATTGATCTTTGAATTGCATCTACAAACCATGCTGAATTCCTCAGCAAATCTGATTCAAAATTCTAATCATTTAATATTTAATCTCTCACCCATCTCTCTCCATTCTCTCTCTCTCTCTTCTCACTCACTCTCTCTCGCTCACACACACACACACACTCCTCCATCTCCTCATACACGCACCCGCTCACATCTCTGAGGTCTGAATACGTTAAGGTGTGGTTTGCGTGTGATCAGTGGTCACATTGGGAACATCCGTTCTGACTTACTCACTTAACGATACAGGAATGATATCAATTTCTTTCGCTCATAAAACTATCAGCTTAAGACAAAGGAGCCACATATTTCATTGTCATCTGATGACTTTCAAAATGTGCGCTTACCGACCGATTTAGACTTCAGAATTCGGCAATTTCTCTTATCTGCTGTCTTCCCGCATTTTAATATTTCACGGGTTGGAAAATTCCATTGAAAAAGATTTCTCCTTGTGTCGGAGGATATGCACGAAGATTGTCATTTATCTCTTGAAATTGAGTGCGAAACATTGGCCATGACATATGAAGTAAATTATTGTTTTCACAAATAGTTTTCCTATCGTGGTAAAGCGTTTTACCTCTGGAAAAACTCCATCAAGTTTACTTGTGAATTATTCAAAGAAGTGGGATGGCATTTGTTCGAAATTGTTCGGATTTTTGGCGTGGAAGTCACGAACGTGGTTGTAAAAATATTTTAGCGCACTGAAGTTTAAGGGAAGCATGTTGAAATCCTTAGTAGATAAATTGCGAATTCTCGAGACAAAATATGTCGATAAGTCGGTTATGAAATTTCTAATCGCTCCATCAATTGCACGATTAGACCACCATGCTCACATGAAGACTGATGAATTTAAGACCTCCAGAATCAAAAAGTGACGTGATAATGTACATGCTTGCCGGGCGGATGCGATAGCCTACATGCTTTGAAGCAAAAAAGTCTTTAATTATTTAATTACAACCTTTATTTATTGTCTTTAATGTATTTGAACTCTAGCATTATTCATCGTTTCTTTTTAATAGATTAACCTGATAGTATGTCGGAAACCTAGAAAGCTGCTATCATTATCACTAAATTCAATGCGTTTTTAAAGATTCACTCAGGATGTTTCATGGTTAGAATTAAGACATGAGTAATCATCAGCTCAAAATGCTGCTAATTTCATTCAACTTTTGATCAATTTAGTAAATACATGGGAATTTATTGTCTTTCTGTTCGCAAATACACTTTGTCATAATTCGAAGGCTGAAGACGCGTGACTGCTTTTTAACCTGTAATCATGACTCGTGTTCCGCAAAGGAAAATGCCATGTTATCATTTTCCTAATTATTCCTTATCATTTTCCAGTATTAATTAGAATATGTTATTAGATTTATGTAATTATATTACAGTAGCCATTTATGTTTTTACATTAACATATTATTGATTAGAAATATTATTAGAACATTCCGCCAATAAAATGCTCTGAATTTTTCTATGCAGATCGCACGGGTCTTTAAAACCTTATTAGAGTCATTCTTAAGGAAAAGATTAAGTGTGTGCGTGTCGAAGCAGCTGGTATCCTTCTTACTTAATATATTACGCATGGCATGCTTACATGCCAGTGTTCTGCATGATAGACATGATTGCAATCCGAATAAAATCGATCGTCCAACTTCAAATGATGTGCAACATTGAAAAATATACACAAATACAAGTTTATATACATGTTGGAAGCTACACAAGCTATATGTACATCAATCCTAAAGAAAGTAGAGGACATTAAATCAGTTTACAGATAAAAAAGGCACCATCATGATTCAGTCGTCTATTAAGATTAAGGTTAAATTTTTTAATGTACAAAGGCTCCATAATATTTGAATCAAAGCTATTAGAGGCTTGAGCAAGGATTTTGAAATTTTCAAACTTGCAACTACATTGGCAATTAAACCTATGGTCAGAGATAGCCGACATTTGTAGACTGTGATCCTTAATTCTAGCATTCATGTGTCGCAATGTTCTACCAATGTAAGTAGTGCGAGGATCAACCTCACAAGCAAAACGGTAAACTACACATGACTTAATAACTTTTGGAGTACGATCCCTGTTCGAAGTTTTTCTTAATTTTAGTGCATTTAAACACCCACCAATTTGAAGGTATTTGTCAATTTTACGAAAGGATTTGTTAGGATTGATGTATACATGTCTCAATTATATTGCATGATTTCGACAAGCTTCTTTAGGATTGATGTACATGTCTCAATTTCTGTCTGTTTGAAAAGGCGTAATGATAATGATATTGATGCAAGTTTTTGATACTATTGTATCATTCTCATTTCATTTAGGTCTTTTGCATGTCACTGTAAGTCGCTCGATACCAGTCACATGCGAAGGATGCATACCAGAATATTTTCTTGGTATATTTTTGTATATGGTTGTATGCTTTTCGCATGATTTAAGGCATTTTGTCAATGAAGATCACACTAATGTTGCATGGTACTTACTACTGTTTTGTAAGTAGTGAGATAATGACATTTAAGAGTCAAACTTACAATACTGAATTCGATTTTAATACAAGTAAGTCTAAGACATTTCAATAATAATCAATAAGTATTCAACCATCAATAATTATGCTTTGTGTTAGCTTGGAATTAATCAAGAACTTTGAGCAGAGAGAAATGAGTAACACTGTGTATAAGTAAGTCCGGTCATCAACAATAATGACTTCGTGTGAATTCTGCCAGCTCGGCATGCCGCTACTGCTACAAGAAGAAGACTGGAAAGTAACCGTCTTGCGGATTTAGCCCTGATTATATCACCGGAGTGGGGTGCTCCCCGTAGGTGTGTTTAACTAGAAAATATGTGAGCGGTGACGAAGCGCTCATGTGCTGTCTATAGGGTCCTCTCATTATATAGCAATTTCAAAAATGAGAATTTTCAAGCTAAACTCAAAATCAAGAAAAATTATTAAATAGCGACAGAAAGTCCTTAAGAAGTTTCCAATTAACTGAGTTTTTAAAATACTAACGCTTCACTGCCCGCGTGTAAACTTAACACATGACAGGATCTTCATAAAAGAGGAACCGACAATCATTAGAAATTGATGCATGAAAAGAACAATTCTTTGGTCATCGATGTGCCTATAAAGAGCAATGAGAACTGCATCATTAACACTTTGGTACCTAATAACTATTAACAGTCAATTAATGAACTAATGGAGTCAGTCTTGATAAGAAAGCTTTTGATCCTATTGCGCTGGCTGAGAGCGAAATCATCGAAATTTACTTATTGTTCAAACTTTTTATACAATTGTTGTTCAAGCTAGTTGTTCCAGCAACTCATGTCATGAGGACACTATCTAATTCATTCATGAATTTGTTGACATAGATATCGAATATCTAGTATATAGTCATGAAACAATAATACTAAAAAGTCGCATTTGCCAGGAAATTATTTCCTGCAGAAGTGATTTTCGAATCTGACCTATCCATGGATGTCGATGGCGATTCGGCGTCCCTTATCACATTTTTGCTGCGCTCCTCTAAGCACTACACTAGTCTTTCTTGACTTCTAGATTTAGCGCATTTCCAAACTTTTCCCCGAAATAAATTGGATTTGGCATAAACTGAAAAGTCAAATCTATGATATATTTTGCATTCTCGAAGGTATGAACTTTGCCCATTTTTCAGCCAACGTTTTTGCATGGTAACTGAAATGCATCGATTTCAAAATGAGCATTATGTATTACCTTGTTTTATAGAATGATTCCATAAATCGTTTTGTGAACATATTTCATGCCATGGACAACGAATGCATCAATGGAAATTCAAAAGCTAGATTTACCAATTACTCTACATTATAGCATTTTGGCATGTTTTCCTGATTTTTTGAAAACTTTGAACATCTTCATTGTAGAGCGTCCTTGCAGTCTTGTTTGTCTTGTAGAAAATCAGCTCGCGGTAAAATGGAAGGCGGTTGCGCTTGAAAGACAATTTTTTGCAAATCAATTCTGCTCTTTTGAGCTGTATCCATACATAAATCAATTCTCTTGTGCTAAAAAATAGCTTTTCCGTGTTTTGGCATCGTAAAAATGATGATTTAATTCCAAAATTCAGCATAATTTCAAAATTGAGTAAAAGAATTTCAAAAATTGTAAAATTTGTGAAACACGTTCCGTTCACCTGATTCTTTCGAAACTTGTATTATCAAAAGAATGTGCATGTATGGCCAACACGAGGAGTGATTTGAAAACACGACAAGACTTTTAAAATGGACACTTATGACGTCAACAGGTTCACTTTATTGAGAGCAAAACCTCGCAAGGATTCCTCTGCAATGAATCCTATTAAATTAGCTGCATGCGTTTGGCAAAATTGAGTTTGCGAAGCACAGTGACTCTGCTCGTATATCAGCAGCATTTAATATTGGTTCTTGCCAAAGTTGGGGTGCTGACCCTGAAACAACCGCACCGAAGAGTGAAAGATTTGACACATTAATCTAGAAACAAGCATTTGAAGCTGTGGCTGAAAATTGAAGGCCAATTGTGTACACCTCCCATCATTTCACGAATTTCAGAAAATTAGGTTGTTATAGTTGCTGTTCAATGATTTCTATCACGTTAGCGAGGTGCTGTTCCGCAGAAATTAAATGGGTTTGATGCATGAATGATTTCTCTTAGATTCAACTTTGATCTTCTTGTGTATTCGTATTCAACAAATACATGCATTATCTAGGCCTGCCTCTTATTTGAACTGTACATGTTTGCATTAAATTGATATCATTACCTATGAGCTGAAGCTTTATGTCATGTACTCTCAACTTGCCACCACGTATGTTACATATTTTAATCTGACATGCTGGTGGCGCCATGTTGAATGTGCATGTAAAATAACTGTATATGCCACTATTATTAACAAATAACATTGAGCAAATGTGCGAATAAACTAATGTGAATAAGTAAAAATTTATGTGAAACTGCATGTACTTGTGTCAACTCCTCCTTTATTTCAGCATACAGTAGGATAACTACAGGCTTCCGATGTTTCCAGTGTTTGCCTTACTCTTGAGAACTGTCAGGAACCTTGCACAGTTTTTTATTAGTTAACCTGCTGCTGAAATAAAAGGAGTTAAAACACATACTCGCATACGCTTTTTCGTAATGACGAACTTCCTGTTGACAGCAGCTCTATTGTAAAAATAACATTAAGTCTCAGAGCTAGACCTATTTGATTTAATAGATTTGTCTATATGTTGCAAATTGTACCTTATGTCTAATTTCTATGTGTGTGTTTTAGTAGCATGTTTTAATTACATGCACCTTGTAAAGTTATCAGAAATAAACCTTTCGAGTATTGGTTTCACTTTCGTGTGCCATGCTTGCAACAACACCTTCGTTCTGACGACATTGATTTCATGTATACTTAAATTATTAATTCATGCTATTTAATTCAATACAATACAAACTACATCAATTGGCGTTAGCGAGCAGGATTATTTATACAAGATGAGTTCCGAATTAGAAAGGTTGGATATTCATTCGTCCGAATGTACGGACTGGTTCACCAGGTTTGAACTATATTGCTTGACCAATGATAAAGTCGATCCTACCACGAATAAAACGGCATTTTTATTAACATTAGCCGGTGCAGAAGCATATAAGCTAATCAAGAATCTAGCTTTTCCTAAGACACCCGATTCTTTGACTACTACTGAGATTCGCGATTTAGTCGTGAAACACACCACTCCACAGAATTATGAAATTGCTGAACGGTCCAAGTTCTATTCGCTCTATCGGCGTTCCGATCAGACAGTGCGTGATTTTATTGTACAGATGCAGGGACAGGCCTCCACGTGTAATTTCGGGTCTTCCTTGGAGGAGCACTTGCGAGACAGGTTAGTAGCTGGCATTAATCACAATGAAATTAAGAAGAAATTGTTGTTGGAAACCTCCTTGACTTATTCTGAAGCTAAACAGATTTGCGAATCATTTGTTGACACAACGGCAGCGATATCCAAAAACGAAACAGAGTCAGTTATTCACAAAATTCACAGTTCTTCCAGGAAAAAATTCAGTGCTAATTCAAGATTCCAGAAATCACATCAGCCGAGTAGGCTTAATCATGATTCATTTCGACAAAATTCCAGTTCTAATGCTAGTCAGTTTGGAAAATGTTTATGATGTGGAGAACAACACAACAGAGCTACGTGTAGGTTTAGACACGTCACTTGCAACAAGTGTAAGCGTCAAGGTCACATAGCGAAAGTCTGTCAAACCGCTTCTCAATCCACGTCCCAAAATCAATCCAATTCAACTAGCAGGCCCATAAGTTCAGGTTGTTCATCCTGCGGTGGAAGGAATCACTCGTCTCAGGCATGCCGATTTCGAAATGCCACATGTAAGACTTGTTCTAGGAAAGGACATATAGGCAGAGTCTGTCGTTCCGGGGTGGGATATGTTGATGATGGTGAAGAGTCAAACATCTCCACAGTAGAGAATGAATTTGCTGACTTAGTAATGTATACCGATCTTTCCGGTTCACACATTAAGAAGTTTCTCACAGTTGCCGATAATCATGCACTGAATGAAGTTGAATTTATTATTGACACGGGTAGCCCTCATTCATTTATTTCGATCGAGAACACCTTTTGTTTCAAGGAGAAGATATGTCCAGCAACCAGAAGTTGTCGAGGCATTACCGGTCATACATACACGTACTACGGTGAAATCGACTTGTTTGTTGAAAATTCTCATAAAGCAAAATTCTGTGTTTGTGAAGGTCTCAACATACTCGGATGGAAAGATATACGCATACTCTATCTACAGATTGCTGAAATATTGAATCGACGTCCAGGTCAAGTTATATCTGATAAGATTGTGGGTCTTCTAAATTCCACGACGGATTTTTCCTCACTTAGCACGCTTATTGAGACCGTTTCCCAGAGTTCAGGTGGTTTGAAGGTCGATCCGATCCATATTGATTGCGAAATTACTGAGCCTGTTTTTCATAAGTGTCGTCCTTTGGCGTATGGATTACGTGATTCAGTGAAAGCGAACCTTGAGAAGCTGGAGAAGTCCGGTATTGTTGAGAAGGTCAATAGTTCAAGGTGGGCCACACCTATTGTGTGTCCGATTAAGGCAAACGGTACTGTTCGCATTTGCGGAGACTATAAGGTCACAGTGAACCCTTTTTTGCGCCAACGAGCGTGTACAACACCCGAGCCTGAAGACATTTTCACACAGTTATCGAACTCCAGCGTGTTCAGTCGAATTGATTTGGAGAACGCTTTCCTTCAGTTGCCTTTGGATGAGCAGTCGCGCGAGCTCAGCACCATAAACACTCCATTCGGTCTCTATTCGTATAGGTTTCTCCCGTTTGGCATGACGATTTCACCTAGTGTATTTCAAGAGACTATTGACAAGATTCTGTCAGGCATTGGTAATGTGGTAGCCTACCAAGATGATGTGGTAATTCATTCCAAAGATCGAGAATCCCACATGCACACATTGACTACTGTTTTGAAACGTTTCTGTGAATACAACGTCAAGATCAACAAGGCCAAAAGTGTTTTTTGCGGTTGAGAAAATCAAATATTTAGGTTTCGTTTTATCGAAAGATGGAATTCATCCAGATGTTGACAAGTTTGATCCTATCATTAAGTCTCCTGATCCTACTTCCGTTACCGAATTACAGTCAATTCTCGGTTCATTGCAGTACTACAGCCGATTTCATGCATCTTTCGCAGACACAGCCGCTCCTTTGTTTGATCTTTGTAAGTCTGAACATGTATTCGAGTGGACTCCTGACCATAGTCGTAGATTAAAAGCCTTGAAAGAAATGGTTTTTAGTGGTCTATTGCAACCCTTTAGGAAAGGTGTTGATACCAAAGTCATTTGTGACGCATCGGAGTATGCTATTGGTGGCATGTTGGAGCAGGAAGGCAGACCAGTGATATGTGTTTCGCGTAAGTTGTCTAAGAGTGAACGGGGGTACTCTCAAACTCAGAAGGAGGCTCTCGCGTTAGTATGGTGTATTAAGAGACTGCACAAGTTTTTGTATGGATTGCGTTTTACTATTGTCACTGACCATCAGTCGTTGTCTTATATTTTCCATCCTCAGAAGTCACTACAGAAAGGAACGTCGCACATGCTGCAAAGATGGGCTATTCATTTATCCCAATACAGTTATGACATTGAATACCGCAGCGGGAAGAAGATTCCACAAGCAGATTTCCTATCAAGATTTTCCCATTTTAGTGATTCGAATGATCTAGATGATGATACTGCTCTTTTCGTGAATCCACTGACTATTGATGCTAAGAAGTTAGCAGATGAGACGAAACGCTATTACAGTAATGTACTCTACGCCCTTCGCCAAGGTTGGTCGTGTAGAGCGAAGAAATTGTTCCACAATATATATATTCATCGTGATGAATTGAGTGTCACGCCTGAAGGTTTTCTTTGTTTTCGCGAGATGATCATTATTCCTCCTGTTCTACGAAAAGAAGTATTGACCCATTTACATTCTACTCACCTCAGTGTCGAACACATGAAGTCTCTCAGTCGCCTCACATGCTGGTGGCCGACAGTCAATGCAGACATTGAAAATTTTGTCAGTTCTTGCGATAATTGTAAAGAAAAAAAGAGAGCCAGGACATCACAGCTTAAATCATGGCCATTGACATACGATAGGATGCAAAGAATACATGCTGATTATGCTGGTCCCATTAAGGGGTATTATTTCCTTGTTGTCATTGATTCTTATTCGAAGTGGCCGGAGGTGTTTATCACTCGTGAAGCTACTGCCGATTTCACAGAAAGATGTTTGAGGTCATTCTTTGCCAGAGAAGGTGTGCCACAGGTCTTGGTCACTGATAACGGTTCACATTTTGCGGGTAATTTGAAAAATTGGCTCCAGAGTATTCATGTGACACATTTGCACACGGCACCCGACATCCACAGTCGAACGGGCTAGCCGAAAACTTCGTGAAGTCGTTGAAGTATGCTATTTCGGCAGTAATCAAAGAAGTTAATACGTTTTATGAATTGCAAAACTTTGTACTGAACTTTCTATTTCAATACCGTAACTGTGAACATCACACCACACGTCAGCGACCTAGTGTTCTTTTTAGAGGTAGTGCTTTGAGAAGTCAGGTGATAGGTAGTTCGAAGGTGACGTTTAGAAGAGGTAATGATATGCGTCTATGCAACGGTATAGTTCTTCAGAAGTTGGGAAACAGAATGATGACGATCATGGATGCCGTAGATGGATCCGTTCATAGGAGGCATATAGATCAATTGACATTCGTGAAAGATTCGGTTGAGTTAAGATAGGATGTAGAGAGGATTGAACGAGAAATGGTGGAAACTAGAGATAGTTCTGATTTTAGGACCACAAATTCGGTTGAAGCGCATACTGGCACTAGCACTCTTACACAACAGCAGTTAGACAACACAAATGCTACATCAGCACCTTTTCACGCTACAAGTCCCGAGAGAGAGTCGTGGAGCAGTCCCGATCAGAGCGAGCCGAGGAGAAGTCCCGATCAGAGCGAGCCGAGGAGAAGTCCCGAAGTCGAGACTAGAAGTCCCGAATGCGAGCAGATGAGAAGTTGGAGATCCGAGAATGTTGGTGGACAGATTGTGGACAACGGAAGACCTAGGCGTAATCGTGTTGAACGCCATTCAGTGACTGCTGATGACAATCCTATTCGTACCGGTTCTGGTCGTTGTGTTAGGCGACCTGAGCGGTTGGATCTGTGACACTAAAGCTCCAAATTAATTTTCTTGGTGATTGCCGTTCATTTCACACGTACAACAAACATTGACACTAATATCTGCTATTTTTCTCTTCTAGTAAGATCCCTTTTTAAAAGGGGGAGAGATGTTGCAAATTGTACCTTATGTCTAATTTCTATGTGTGTGTTTTAGTAGCATGTTTTAATTACATGCACCTTGTAAAGTTATCAGAAATAAACCTTTCGAGTATTGGTTTCACTTTCGTGTGCCATGCTTGCAACAACACCTTCGTTCTGACGACATTGATTTCATGTATACTTAAATTATTAATTCATGCTATTTAATTCAATACAATACAAACTACATCACTATATTATGACGCGCTCCACCAGAATTGTTGCCAAAAGCTTATCACAATATCATGCGCATATGTAATATAACTGATTCACAGTAATTCACAGATTGTATACATGTACATATAGCAATGCTTTATATTGCAAGTAATTGTGAGTTTGCATTGCATGCAAGGTGAAGCGCTTCTGTGAATGTATGAAAAGTATTTTAACTTCATTTATGCGTATCAAAGACATTGTCACACTAAAAGGCACTTTTAATTGCTTCACTTAAATGAATGGTGTCTACTGTTATTATTCGTTTTTACTAAAGAAGCATTTTATAATGTTAACGCTGTAATTCAAAATTATTTGATAAGTGTCAAAGAGTTCAGAAAGCTATTTACAACTGCATTTTGGATACGTAAATAATTTGTGTAGCGTATTGCTGACTGATAAAAGTAGTTAGTTGTCTGTTGTCTGAAGTTGTCTGTAAAAGAAGTTGTCTTTTCATCTAGCCGCTTTATTAAAACAAACATTCATTTTACATTGTGCGTTACACCTCAAGTCGGCTTATAAAAATAGACGTACACAGTCGAAGAAAATTCTGCTTGTTGGTAAATATCATCAAATCATTTGCATCAGCAATTTCTAAATCTGGTGTTAACTATTCAATCGGTTTCTTTGATGTGAAGCAATTGTTACAACTTGAACATCCTAAAAGTCGCTCACATTGAATGTGGATAACCATCATGAATCAATTTATGAAATTGTATCAAAATATTCAATTTTTTGTAAATGTTTCATGTTATAAAAAGATTTTTCAAACTTCAGTGATCAGTTTTGATTTTCATGGTAGGCCTAAAACTAGGCGAGTAACTGTTGACAACTGATTTTCCTATGTGTTGTTCACATGTCCCTTATATATCAGTGGCATCGAAAAAACGCATTCCCTGATTAGTTTGCAGCAACAGTCACATCACATTTTCAAATGATGTCCAACATTACAAAATGTACACAAATACTTTAGAAGTTCATATAATTTTAGATTAAGGTAGCGCTTAAGAGAATTGATGTACGTTCCAACAGGCAAACCAGGCAAAGTCAAAATTTTCCATCAAAGCACATAAATTGAAAGTTATCATAAAACAATTGGTGACTGAACATTACATTTGTAAAACACAAATCTCGACATTGATGAGTCACATTTTAGGTTCGTCAGCAGGAAAACAAACGACCCTGCATTTTGGGTCCTTTAATTTCCTGTATGCCCTGGTTGGCGGACCCTTATGTGACAGCTATTACACACAACGATCGAAAGACTCTTTACATGAAAAACTTCCAAATTTTAAACCAGGTTCTTCATGTGTTTAAACAGGACATGTGTGGCTTCCACGACGTAGATCTTTAACAAAATCACCCCTGTAAACAAGAAAATTTACAATCTTTTGCGCCCTTTCAACAACATACTGAAAATGCATGCAAACACGCAAATTTCTAATTGCTTGGCTCCCGAAAACATAAATACCCATGTTTCGGCGGATGAGTCTATCTGGAAAGATTAATAAAAATACAGGAAAATGGTCCACTTGATGACATACTGAAGTCTAAAGCGATATTGATTTTATCATTTAAATATTTAGTGGACTTATCATTATCACCACATCTCTCGGCCTTGAGGTCACTACACTCTAAACTTGCAATTGGTGCATTGTACAAATATAATTGGTATTTTGGTGAACCTGTATACACTCTATATAGGCACCAATTATGGAAATGTGCAAATATAGATTGTTCGCTTGAGCGTATTAGATTGAGACCTACCTATATTTTGTCGGTGAAAAATGTTTCAAAGTTGTAGTGCACATATTTCTCCTGTGAGGAGATGTTTGGCTGTAGATTATGCAATGGCTATCAAGAACACTACAGTCGTCTTTTATTGTCCCTTGCACTCGTTTTGAAGTGCAGTTCATCGCTTGATATTTCACTGTAACCTTCGTATATTTGAAAACATCCTTTTGTTTCGAATTTTCATATGCAAAGAGGACATGAGCCAAACAATCACGTGTCAAAATTTAGAAATCACTTCGCTCACTGAGTAAAAGAAACTATGAGTACCGAAGTGATGTAAGTTGTTCAAAGTACCACATCTTGGTTGGTTCAATGTGTCTCACATCGACAACTTTTCAAAAACGTACTCGTGTACAAGAAAGGGTGTGCCCAAATAATTTTTAATAGGTTGGAACCGGACGCCGGCCGGTCGGAAAGGCTTTAAAGTGTAGTGGAGAGAGTTCACAATTGACGTCGCAAATCACTGGAATTCCCTCACAAGTGAGTAAATCTCATTTCAGTGAATCACTTCAAATCAAGTTTGCACGTCGCACACAAAACATTTCGTAACATCAGCGCAGTCAGTGATCAAATAGTTCATCTAAGAACTTTTATCGCTAGAAAATTATATTGGAATTATGTCGTTAAAAATAGGCCTATTGGAACTTGAAATTTGTTGACTGCTTAAAGCGTTTTTGTGGAGACGTTATATAGATATACTCATATTATTGTTGTTTCAATGTTATTATTACATCAATGCTCATTTGGATCATTACTTTGATTATCTCTTTTCAATGCGAGGCCTATGTGTTAGATTGACTATGAAAAAGCAGTTTAGGTTATCATAAATTACATAGTAGGCCTACAACTCATTGAACGGGTAAATAAGTCATTGCGCGCATTACTGCGCATCGCGAATAATTGCATCGTATAATATTGCATCGTAACAGGTAGCTCTCGCTTATCCGGAGTGCCGGCAGGCCTACCATGTCACATGCATTTCATGTACGCTATGTGGAAATTCAATGTCTGATGGCATAAGTTGACGAAATATTGTCTGACGATCAAAGCTTTAACCAATCGGTACAGAGAAGACAGCCACTGTCCCATCCCTAACCGGCCGGTTTGTGATAAGCCGCCCACTGGCCCGGCCGTCAAAAACCTGGTCGGTTCCTACCCTGGTTTTTAACTACTAGATTAATGAAATTGATAAAGAATGTTTGAGGAAATGCTGTCTGATTTAAATATACGCATGTTTTTGGCTGCATTAGATCAAAAGTTCTAATTTTCTGAAAATTTGCTTTTCATTGCAATTTTAGGGAAATCCTGTGAAAATAGTGATGGAGAGCATAGACAGTTGAAATTATCAGAGGAATCATGCCTATTTGTTGCAATAGATAATATCTTAAAGCATAAAGTTTCCACTGTTCATAGTTTCGCAGAAGCGGCTGGTGGTTCAATGTGCCCCACCCTCCGCTACGGCTTAAAACAATATGTAGGCCCCTGAAAGCAGATAATTGTCTTTGAATTGGTACTTAATCAGCATCGACGTACCCTCAATGTCGTCAAGCTAACTACGAAACCTCCGTAGCTTTCATTACGTAGAATCAAACTTAACATGCGATGTACAATTAGAATCCTGGAGCAAAAGCAGCCATGAATTCTGTATGAATAGAATTATATCATTTAAACTTATTAACGTGCTTCTAGATAGTTGTGTCTTTTCTTGAAAAACAGAAAAGCAACAAAATAAATAAATTTTCCGCATGCGCTGTAGCAGTTATTCTAAATACCTAAACTAATCTATGAACGACAATTTTCACTAATACTGTACGGTACTATCAGCTGTTTGATTTGAAGAATTATTTTTAAGAAGCAGTTCGCAGTCATGAAATTATGTTTTCATTCTCCTGTTGCAAAATTCTATTTCAACTGACTACTAGACAAATAATGCTAGAATAAATGTCGTCAATCCTCGTAAAAAGCCTAACCTGAATGATTGGCCGGCGTTGCTACAACCGACCCGGCCGACGGGTTACCGGTTCCAACCCTGGTTTTCATTATCTTCAATAGTAAATCGGGGAAGTTACCGGCTACGAGGAATATCACATTTCTGCGTAATCTGGAAGATGTCTTCCTCAAAAGTGCGATCATAATCATAAAAATGATAAATCTCATTTTGAGTGATTAAATGAATGTCAGATCACTATGCTATTAAGTGTACCAAACTCGGAAACGCCTGGATCTACATAAACAAATGGAATGTTGCGATGCTTGACACTCCGTAACTCGCATAGAACTTGAGTTGTAGCTTAAGAATTGTCGTTTTACTGATGTTGGTCACAATCTACAAATTGAAGAATAACAAGAAGCCAGTGAGCGCTTTTAGGGAGAAAACGTCCGCAGCTCTCGAACTACCATCCTAAGCTCAATTTTTTCTTTAGCTCAAATTTTCTGGTGATTAATTCGTCAATTGGAATTTTCACACCGTTCGACACCTCAGGATCAGAATTTACTTCAGAATTTATTGACTTTGTACGTTTAAAGTGGTGTCAATGTTTTAGCTTGTCAGAATTCAATCTTGAAATTGCATTTCGCCGAATGGAAAATTGATCCTCTTGCCCCTCGCGGCTAATTCTGTCCGTGATCATCAGAATTGAGGAAAGTCATCTCTAGCCCCAAACGCGCAGGCAAGGCTATATATCTCCGTGACCTTACCTAATTGATGCGCGCGCTTAAGTTGAATATAGCTGGATGTTTTGTTCTTTAGACATTAATCCAGTAAAAACAGCCGCCCTCGACCTCCACCAGAAGGTCATTGAAGTATAAATCGACAATCAGTCAGTGTACCCATATAGCAATACAAACAACAGTTTTCAACAAATTCAACAGACAACTTATTAGCTGGCCTGCTCCTACCATGTCTGGAATAATCGATTTATGAAATGCAGTCATTTATCGACTTCCTTTAAATGATTACAATCGCTTGTATTCAGAGACAGCAATTGACGAGGGTCAGGGCCGGTCTTACCAACCCCCGAACCCCCGATTGGAGGGGGCCTCGCGCATTGTTGTCATGTTTCTGTCTAGATGTTATTATTGATCCTCGTCAATCATCTTGCTAAACTTATTAAGGTTGTAAAGTCAGCCAAACTGTTTTTTACAGTTTCACAACAAAAACACCGATCTCGTCGTTGGAAAGAATAATCACATCGTCATCAGAAAGCCAATGGGACAAGTGAGTTTATGTGCTCTTTTCTTCTTCATCAATGCGAAGGGTTGTATTGGTTGAAAAGACATCCATCGTTCTGAAAAACCGTTGTAAGCCTATTACGCGATGGGAGCCAAATGTGAATTTTGCTAAGCAATTCACGCAATAACTGAAAAAGATTCGATTAGATAGTAACGACTTCTATACAAGCAGATTAATATATATGTACTTATGCATAGAAGTATCTATTTTTAGTAGTCCTTGCAACTCAGCACTACCCGAGTATGCAACCGCGAACATACCAACACAGATGCCAATTATGACGCTAAGTTTAGTATCCAGCTTCAGTGAATCGCACGTGAAGCAGTTGTAATTGAAAAATGCAGTCAAAATTTTATGGTGTGGGGGGCCTCGCACAACACAAAACCGGCACTGACGAGGGTTGCTAATCCTCATTGGCCCACTATGCTTGAAGATGGCAACAAACTTAAACCCTCAAGATCAAATATCAAGCAGTGCATCAAATTGGGATCTAATCCTTTTGAAAAATAGTGAATATAATCCTCATGTAGCACAATGCGCCATAGTTCCCAATCAAAATGAACTCTCTGTTGCCGTTATTGTTTCCAATATTTGGAGGTCAATTTTAAATCTACAATTCTATCGGCTTTGTATGTTTGTCTCTTGATGACGCCACCATGCTCAAGGAACACGCAATGAAAACCCGCCCAGTAATCCGAAACACGACCGTCTATGACGCCACTGACGGCGTCGATTTGGGCCAGAGACGGATCCCGGGGGATTAACGCGCGGACATGAGAGTAGAGCATTGCTCCAGCATCTTAATTATTCAGCAGCCCGGATGTCAGGTGTAGAAGGCCAGGAAGAGGTTGATCTTCGACCTTGTATGATGATCGCACCTGTCGGAGGTCAAAGAACCGAATGACGAATATTCAAACTGCGCCGGAGCAAGACAGAGAGAGAAATGGAAGAAGGCTACATGGAGAAAAGTTGTTTAGTGGAAATGGAAAGAAAGTGAGAGTGATTGAATCTACACTGAAGAATCTTCAAAAAGTTTCTAATTAATGATCAAACAAATAAGATCTTGCGAGATTGCGAATTCTTATTATGCTGAAGAAAGTCTCCTTCAATTTTTGAAACATTTGATAATTTAGAAGACTAAATGCAGATGTGAAGTTGCCTTGAAATCGGAGTCCATAATCATGTCACCCAATAACATGATAAAAATGTTGATCATGATGAACTGGGCTTACGCAAATTTCGCCAAAAGGTGTGAAAGTTCATAGAAATGAATGGTTCGCATTTCGAAGAATTTCAGTGATAAAAAGTGCATGTTGGGGCATTGAAAAAGTCAATTCAAAGCAACTTGTTCAATTTAAATCAATTTTAGACAATGAAACTTTACAACAAAACGATTTTTGTTAATGTCAAAAAAACCGACGGGATCACCCTGTACATTGCATATTGGATTCAGCTACCGTTTGTCATCAATGCAATACATTTAGGATTCGATTGTGTGAAGCTTGAGTTTTAGACGCTTAGAAATGAATAAGAACAGAAAAGGCCAGCACATGCGACGAGTCCCACCATCATCGACTGAATGACAATTAATCACTCTGCAATTAATCACACGCCGTCCACAAGAAATAGAAATTCATAGAATAAAAAGTGGAGACTCTTCGATGTTACACAGTGTACTTTTCATTGATTGTAGCCAAGCGGTTGTTTTTGGCATGAGAGATTAATAATTTAACATTCATTTGATCTCTCAAAATGACCTTTGTCATTTTTATGATTATGATGTTTAAGGCACTGTTAAGGCAGACATCTTCCAGAGTAGCAGAAATGTGACATTCCTCGTAGCCGGTAACTTGTCCTATTTTCTGTTGAAGATAAGGAAAACGTCATGACAACCGATGTTGTGGTTGCAGATAAACAAGCACAGTGTCCTGATCACAAAATGATATTCACAGAATTTATTTGAGGTGTAACACGTTTTATTAAATGAAGACGTGAATTTAGTGAATTTGACAGAAGATTGTGAATTAAGATAGACTAATCTTACTTGTTTAGTCCGGCAGCCAGATCGAGTTTCTGCAGGGAACGAGGCCGAAAATGAGACTTTCACAGAATGTTGTACACCCTATGCCTACTACGAATCTGCACGTCTGCCGAGTTCTAGTGAGTTCCTCTTCTTGTCAGACAAGATCAAAGAAAAACACATGCAAATCCAATGGGACGCAGATTGCAGTTTTTGGCTAAAATGAATTTTTCTATGTTTTCTGTGATTAAACGAAAAGTACTAAGCCCAGAGTTATAATTTTTGGCATGGAATATCTTCAGGTCATTTCCTTTCATGTTCATGCACTTCTGTCTATGAAGCTAAACACATTCAGATTTGGCGAGCCTCTTAATGTCGGCAAACACAAGCATTTTTAGCAACTTTATCCACATTCAAACACATTCTCACATACATTTCCGATTAGATGCATAATAAAAGCACATGCCCATCATAGGAAATGGTCTGAAGATATTCCATGCCAAAAATTATGACTCTAGACCTAGTACTTTTCACTTAATCAGAGAAAACATAGAAAATTTCATTTTAGCCAAAAACTGCAATCTGCGTCCCATTGGATTTGCATGTGTTTTTCTTTGATCTTGTCTGACAAGAAGAGGAACTCACTAGAACTCGGCAGACGTGCAGATTCGTAGTAGGCATAGGGTGTCCAACATTCTGTGAAAGTCTCATTTTCGGCCTTGTTCCCTGCAGAAACTCGCTCTGGCTGCCGGACTATTCTTCAATTCGACTTCTTACTTCAATTGTAATCCGACAAGCGCAGACGGTATTCATACCACATTACCACTTCCGTGTATGATGCATCTGTGTCATTCCTGCTGGTTGCTTCAGTTTCTAGTAAGCCATTTCATCTCGTCAGATCAGCGCTAATTATGAGCTGCTATTAATCGGTTCAATATCTATTCAACAAAAGTCTCATTGCTCAGTATTTGTTTCAACTGACAGATTAGTCCATAGAAATCCGATGTTTCGCCTTGCGTAAGTTAGTGGGACTAGAATGGACAATAGTTATTTGTAGATGGTAATTTCAGCTGCTTGGTCAGACACCGAACTTTGTAAATGTTGCTAGGTCTTGAAAAGAATCAAATTAATGAAGTCGTGCTGCATCTTAAATAAATTCTGTGAATATTATTTTGTGATCAGGACAGTCTGTTTGTTTATCTGCAGCAATAACATCGGTTGTCATGACCCTAGAGTAAATATGTTAGGTGGAGTGGTAACTCCGCATTTATTAAATCCCCAATGTGCATACACTTTCGATTTTATTAAATGAACTCAAGGGAGATAGATACAGTCGGAATTGTTTCAAAATGTGAGACATACACATTTATGCAGTTTTGAAGAAATTACAACGGAATTGACTGATCATGATAGCAAAGCAGAAGGAAATGATATTCTTTTCAGATTGTCCGTGTCAGGACAGCCTTGGAGAGGTAATGTTTGTTAAATTGGCAACTCGATGACTTGCTATTGCTTTCATGAATTAGAAATATAAAATTTCAGCCAAGAAAGCACAATAGGATGTCGACTTTTTCATGAAGACTGCCATTATAAATCAGAATATCAGATCATGAAATTCTTCTGATAATCAGCTCAATTTCCGCTTAGTTAGGATGCTTATTAGCAAATATTCATTCCTTTTGATATCCAACTTGTTGCATACTACTTACATAGAAGAGTCATCTCGGTAGTATATAAATAGGCAAAATTTTGACTTTTTCTAGAACTGCTCAAATAATTTTTTGGACCACGTGAACGTAATCTCCGCAAAAAAACTGAATCTTTTCATATAAAAATTTTCACTGTATGCAGATACTTTTCTGAGTCGACACTCTACCGATATATCCCTACTCTATGGTCATGACGTTTTCATTATCTTTAACAGCAATTCGGCCAAGCTGGCGGCTACGAGAAATATCACATTTCTGTCTACTCTGGAAGATGCTTGCCTTAAAAGTGCAATGACAATTATAAAAATGTCATTTTGAGCGATTACATTAATGCGCCATTAACACTAGAACTACCGACGGTGTCAATTGACACCTGAGTCGAATTTATCATCCGCTTATTCCTGTCGCATGCTATTTATAGGAAATTCATTCCAGGTCTGTGAGAGATTATTAATGGAGTATACATACATGGTATATCTTCGAACGCTATAGTTTTAGCTGTGGACACATGTACCCCGAGAACTACCAACGGTGTCAATTGACACGCGAATTTGACCGCATACTTCTCCGAATCTTGCGAATGCTACAATGCAATATTTTGTCATTCTCACACTTTTCATTGCTGTGTATGTATCTTGGGGGACCATCACAATGTATCTAATGCGTGTGTGTGTGCTTCTTGATTCGCTGACAATAAGCCAATCAATATCGAATATCAGCCGGTTGATTACACGTGATAACTGTGGCTGCTGCTGCTGTAGTCAGTCTCTCTGTGTCTGCATGTCGAGACCTCGTAGATACACGGCTCAGAGAGCTATTGACACACTTTCACAATATATGCCCAGAAATAAATTTCAATTTATAATGAAACATTTGCGATTTGATGAGCAAAGTACACACACGCACAGAGAGGCGACAAGTTGATAAATTTTGTCCAATACGAGAGTTGTGGACACGCTTTGTTTCAAATTCTCAAGCAGCTTTCAACCCTTCATTTTATCTAACAGTTGATGAGCAATTGTTTCCGATGAAATCTAGGTGCCCTTCATTCAATTCATTCCAACGAAGCCAGATAAATACGGATCAAAATTCTGGTTATTGTGTGATGCAAAGTTTAGATGTATCTACAATGCTCAGCCAAACCTAGGAAAGGTAGAGACGGAAGTCCGTCATGGATTGCAACTTGGAGAATTCGTTGTGATGAAACTTCTAGAACCATATTTCGATGGAGGCTACAATATCACCACAGATAGTTTTTTCACTAGTCTCTCCTTGTCAAGAAATCTTTTGAGCAAAAACATCACTCTTGTCGGGACGATGAAGTCTAATCGTCGTGAAATTCCCCCTGTGTTGCATCACAAGAAATCGAAGCCTGTCAAAACGTTCCTGGCTGCTAAGATACCCTCTGAGAAATCTTGTCTTTTTTCTTATAAAGTCAAGAAAGATAAGAATGTCATTGTCTTGTCTTCTTTTCATTCCACCGCATCTACGAGCGTATAGTAGAGGATATCCCAGAAGTGATTCGTTTCTACAATAGCACTAAATATGGTGTTGATATAATTGATCAAATGGCAAGACTGTATAGCACCAAAAGTGCTTCTCGTCGTTGGCCATTTCAAATCTTCAACAATTTGCTTGACCTTGCAGCAATAAATGCACATACGCTGTTCAAGGAAACTTGCGATTCAGAAATCAGTCGAAGAGAGTTCCTGATTGCCTTATCAAACGAGTTGATATCACTATCTCGTAAACCAGACACAAAGACGAGCAAAACATCAAAACCAACACAAGAAAGATCGAACAAACGTGTGAAATGCGGACTGTGTAAAATAAACTGTACACGCTCTTCATGTATTCGTTGCGAAAAATTTGTCTGTGGAACATGCACGAGTATTATCTGCAAAGATTGTCTGTAAAAATTGTCCCTTTCAAAATATACATGTAGATGTTTGAATTTTCTATTCTGTTGTTTTGCCCACTGTAAATTCATTACAAACAGATTGATCTGTACAGTACAAGTAATTGACGGAAAAGAATTTGAAATAAAAGGTTATAATTTTGCAACTAGAAAAGCAAGTATATATGTTCAGATTTATTCATTGCATGTAATCATAACAATGGTGTTTTCAGAGAAAAATTATGATAAGGCATCATTTTAGATAAGAAATATGTCTGTATCGCAAACAATCAAGACATAGTAATCTCAATGGATATGACATTATATCAAAGAATAAGATTTAGAATAACGCAAAACAGCTACATAGATAAGTCTCACCAAAACAAGGATAGTAATTCATACCTCTATTTAGATAAAAAGCACATGGTGTCAATTGACACTTTGTGGTAGTTCTTGGGGTATTAAAATCACGGTAGTTCTAGTGTTAAGTGAACCGTACTCGGAAGCACATGTATCTACTAGGCTTTTTTGACGTTTGACGCACCACAACTTGCAAAACGACTGGAAGTATAACCTGTCGTTGGGTGACAATCTACAAATTAAAAGCAATGAGAGGTTAGTTCGGAAATTTAGGAGGAAAGCGTCAGCAGCTCTCGGACTATTACCATCAAACATAATTCTGCCAATTTATCATCGAACACACCAACGGGTTTTATTATCACCACAACTGTCATCTTGTTGCATAACCAATTTTATTGCTCCCGCAAGTGTTTTTTTGGTCCATCTGCCCCTCTATTGTGTCTTAATTCTATTGAAATATTTCCTTCACTCTTCGCTGATCTGTTTGATACTTCATCTTGATTAGATGAAAGTCCAACATCATGAAGGTTGACATAATGGGGATATTATAAGATGAATTTTATTGCATAAGAAAGTTACGACATCATAAGCATTCCTTGGAGAAGTATTGCATGCAAAACTATCATGCGTAGTCGTTTAACTGTAGATACTCCCTTTAAGGTTTCCCTGAATGGTTTATAAACTTGACACGTCGTAAAAACAGAATTTTAATGAGAAGCATATTTCTTAGATTTTTCAAATACTGACATATGATGTCAGATTAACGCGTACTAAGTTATGCTTTGGCAACATATTATTTCCTTGTCTTTGACTTTCTGGAACTTTTGTAACTTTCTACATGATGCGAATTGCATGCTGTTTTGTGAGATTACCATTCATTCGAAATAAATGCTATATATTATTTCCTTTTGTATGGATGGATTTTTGATAGTTTCACAGGCAAGTAAAGATAGTTTCTGACTCGGATCTAATTTATTGGTCGAAAATAAAAGGATTTAAAGTAACAGCGTGACGGGCCTTCGGCGTCCAGCGCCTTCTTAACGGTCGATGGTCAAATGGCCATTAAGAAGGCGCTGGACGCCGAAGGCCCGTCACGCTGTAACTTTAAATCCTTTTATTTTCGACCAATAAATTAGATCCGAGTCAGAAACTATCTTTACTTGCCTGTGAAATGCATCGCCTGACTCGCAAACTGGTCAACTATGTCATTTTTGATAGTTACTAATTACATATTCATGCAATTTGATTCATTACTTCATCTAGTAAACAAACGTTTTTTATTCATCCCTGTCCCGCCCACGGCAAAGAGTCACCGTAGAAAGTTAGGAATGGGGCTGCCTTCACATACTCGCAACTCCCACCAGGAGTAGCCTCTAGTGAGACCGGTGGTAATGAGAGCGAGGCCGACAGACTCGAACCCCAGACTTTATGCACTTCCTTGCCGATTCGCGGACCTTAATTATCAAAACCGCAGGCCTAATACACATATACCGCATGCTGTATCAATCAAAATGAAATGTTATTTTCATCAATTGAATAGCTACATTGTAAAAGGGACAAAAAGAATAGTTTTTGGATTCATTTAGTAGTTTATCAGATTCATTAATAGTTTCATATTGAAAACTGTTTTTGTAACAGACTTTTTCTAATGTGATTTTATACGTGTGTTTTGTACATTGTTCTTACCTTTGCAGCCCAGTTTTCAAAAATATGCATGCAGTTTTGAAACAGTGCTTTTATAAATGAATTTTCATACTATGCTGTAAGCGTTTACAGCTTCTTATGCGATGTTTTCAAAAGTGATCGATATTGAAGCCGGTTTTTAAACATACAGGCTGGCCGCCAACAGGAGGTTCTTCATACTTGAGTTGATGCTAAAAACAGCTTTCGTCTCTCCTTGAAATTTATTGACCAGATTAAAATAGTTAATTAAAAGATATGTACAACCCCTACGCGTTTCGAGCGTTCTAGAGCGAACGCTGGATTTCCTACAAAGACAGGAGACAGTGACCGGTGAATATTACGGCGAGCTGATTCAGCAGGTCCGCAGCAAGGTTCGCAAGCCAAGAGGTCTGCCTCATTGGTTCCTTCAGGACAACGCTCCAGTGCACACTTGTCGAGCTGCCTTGGAGAAGATCGGCAGCGCGGGCTTCAAACTTGTGAAGCATCCACCTTATAGCCCGGATTTGGCTCCATCAGACTATTGCCTTTTCAACAGATTGAAACGCCATCTCCGCGGGACTCATTTTGAAAGTGCCACAGCTTTGGAAGAGACTGTAAGAAACTGTTTTGGCCTATTACCTCCCGCTTTTTTCCTTGATGCTTTCAAGGCACTCCCAGTTCGCTGGGAAAAGTGTTTGGCCGCGAACGGCAATTGGTTTGAGAAATAGCTATAATGTACTAAATAAAAACGTCATTGGATTAAATCTTTTCGCTTCATAAAATGCTAAGGCCAGAAACTTTTTGGGCGCACCACGTACGAGGGCTGTTCAAAAAGTATCTAACTTTCCTTTCTGCCTGGAAAACTAATGACACTTGGACTTAGATCTCTTGTGTAAGCATGCATCTTTTTGATTGTCTCTGATTGACTTCCATTCGCTCCGATCATATGTGTGACTCACGCTCATTCTTGGTGTAGTGCACGACGTTAGCAGTCGTCGCATTTTCAGTTCGGTAGAATGACCGACATAATCGAACAGCGCTATTGCACAAAGCTTTACAGAAAGCTTGGCGATTCTCAACTCGAAACTATTAGGAAAGTTCAACAGGCTTTCGGAGAAAATTCCATGGGACCACAACGATTAATGAATGGTACAACCTTTTTAAAGATGGCCAAATGTCAGCGGAGAGCGATCCACGATCACGAAGGCCCTCGACAAGTCGAAATGCTGACGTCATCAATCAGGTGCAGAGATCATATCAAAACTGCTTTAACAAGGTATCTAAATATTGTTCTAAACCGTACTTTGAACATTTTTGCAAGATGGCTTTTATAGCCACACTTTTGAAAATTTGTATCATGCTCTTATTAAAAACGTATCTGGTTTGTACACCTTCTTTTCAAAAAATGATTTTGTAACCATGATTTAGCATGTTCTAAACATTCTTCTAAATACGTTTTGAATTATTCGAGATATCTGCGATTGATGAAAATGATATGATAGTCGATGATGTTGTATTGCATTCACCTTAATACTGTATTCAAAGCGAGAGCAGATAATCCTGCATGTCTATTAATCCTCTCGTCTACCCATGGCCTGCCAGAGCCGTGACGCTGAGATTAAGACTACTTTCAAAAAATGGAGCATCTGTCACCAAATGTCGGAGCATGATATTATACACATGCAACTAAGAAAACTTATGAGTGACGTGTTATCGCGTGATAGGTGTTTCATTTTACACATCAAAGCAACTTTGAAAAGAACGGATGGAGTATGCTGGAACAAAAGCAAAATAAACAATAAAACAAGAAATGCAATTTTTTTTTGCCTCAACACATTCCAAATAACAAGTTATTAAGACCGCAATTGCGACCTGGAGTCAGAGTCCTGTGAAAATGATAGCATTCCGTGCCCGTGGTCTGATGTCCTATATAGTCCGGCAGCCAGAGCGAGTTTCTGCAGGGAACGAGGCCGAAAGTGAGAATTTCACAGAATGATGTATACTCTATGCCTACTACAAATCGGCACGTCTGCCGAGTTCTACTGAGTTCCTCTTCTTGTCAGACAGAATCGAAGAAAAGCACATGTAATTCCAATGGGACGCAGATTGCAGTTGTTGGCTAAAATGAAATTTTGCATGTTTTCTCTGATTAAGCAAAAAGTACTAAGCCCAGAGTCATAATTTTTGACATGGAATGTCTTCAGGTCATTTCCTTTCATCTTCATGCACCTCTGTCTATAAAGCTGAACACATTTAGATTTGGCGAGCCTCATAATGTCGGCAAACACAAACATTTTGAGCTACTTAATCCACATTCAAGCACATTCTCACATACATTGCCGGCCGATTAGATGCATGATAAAAGCACATGGACATCATAGGAAATGACCTGAAGACATTCCATGTCAAAAATTATGACTCTGGGCTTAGTACTTTTTGCTTAATCAGAGAAAACATGCAAAATTTCATTTTAGCCAACAACTGCAATCTGCGTCCCATTGGAATTACATGTGCTTTTCTTCGATTCTGTCTGACAAGAAGAGGAACTCAGTAGAACTCGGCAGACGTGCCGATTCGTAGTAGGCATAGAGTATACATCATTCTGTGAAAGTCTCACTTTCGGCCTTGTTCCCTGCAGAAACTCGTTCTGGCTGCCGGACTAACATGGAAGCAGATGAAATTGTTAATTAAACCATATCAGAATTATGAACAGAGGCTTATCGGCATTTACAACCGCAGGTTTTCATGTTTTAACAAATTGTGATGCTCTTTACCACCTCAATTTATTTGTAAATTTATAGACCTGGCATTTGCAGACAGAGGACTTTCGCATTAATAAAAGTAGCAGTGCATCATGCTAGGTAATGAAAAGAAATAGTGCTACTTAGAATCTTTCAGTAAGCTATTCAGTAATTATACCATTATTGCAGTAAGCTACTTTATATAATTAGTAATAATTTGCTCTTTTTGAAAGTGCATTTACATGTATATTATTTTCCTTCGATGAGATACAGTAGTGTCCAATTTGGTGTTCAATTTCAAAGCTAGCATTAACATACACTGTACATCGATGCCAACTCAGTCAGACGATCATTTGAATATGCGCATGATTTAGTCAATAGCAACTATGTGATGCAAATACATCACTTTTCCAAAGGTGTTCAGAACTAGAGCAAAAGACCAAATCTCAATCGAACTTTATTCGCTGAAAATTAGATGTACTTCTGAGCAGGCGTCATCAAAAATTGATAGCATCTAATTTTACTTAAGCAATTAATTAATTGCAGTTATATGGTGCTTTAAATCAATTTATGACAATTGTTTATCATCGTTATTAGAATAGACTCACTTCTGATTTTGAATTTATCCCTCTGCTATTTCATTTTAGCGAATTAGACTATATGGGCTTGTACACTGAACAAGTCTCATTATTATCAACTTGGATAGTTTCCTGCGTAGACCCATTACATGAAATTCTTTCTTCTTTGAATTATTTGAAATTATTTCTTTGAATAAGAGACGCGTCTCTTATTTTTTTCAGATCCCTGATTGATGCGTCTCTTATTCAGGGGCGTCTCTTATTCAAGGGCGTCTCTTATTTATCAAATGTTCAAGTTTTCATTCTTTCATTAGAAAAAGATGTCTTAGTTTTTTGCTACTATTCTCTTAGGTGACCTTTGCATTCCTTACTTAGGCCTATGTCATGGACAAATTTCGCCAGTAATTTTTCTTACATATATACGCTTTATCATAACTCAGATATTTCAGATATAATTCAGATAATTCAGATATTCAGACTAAATGAAAGGAGTTTTATGGTTTGTAGTGGCATATCTTGTAGACTCATCTAATACATTCATATACCAGTACATGTTGGCCACTATACATGTAGACTAGATCTGAATTTGCCGAAACGAAAATACCGATAATCAAGTAGTATTTACAGCAAAAGTTACCGACCGGTACATGACTCCAAATGAAAAGGAAGCTACCGTATAATGCCTCCTTAAATGGTAAATGAAATAACCTTAAGTAGGCCTGCATGTACGTATGTACAACATGCATGTACTGCATGTACAACAACAAGAAGACTTATATATTATACAATATTGGTCATGATACCCGGTATTTACTAGTAGACTAACTTATTTTACTAAGATAAGTAGGCCTAATAATCGCTCAGGCGGATGTAGCTACCACATTACAATAGCCTGCATGTAATATGTCTATAGCAGTCTATTTTTTGTACATGCGTCTCTTATTCAAGAGCGTCTCTTATTAAATTTTTTCCTCTCACGGATGCGTCTCTTATTCGAGGGCGTCCCTTATTCAAGGGCGTCTCATATTCAAAGAAATACGGTAACTGTATTCTTCATTGTATGTGATTGAAAGATTCATTATAGCTTATATTCACGCATTATAATTGCAGTGATAATAGATTATTGAAGCAAGTGAATGAAGAATGACACATGCAGAACACATGTGCACAATAGCACAACATATGCGTGTAAAAGAGCTTTTAAACACGTTATGCTCCAGTTCATGATTAGAATCCTGAAAGCGATCAGTTGTGAATAAGATTTGTTTAGCAAGCTTAATGTCTATGAATAGATCACCGAAGGTGGGATGTTTAACCGGCGATGCTGGCTGTGTAGGGCATTGTCAGTGGAGCAATCAAAATACTTTCCCCAGTACGATACAAATCAATTAATAAATTAATTTCAATTTTTTGATTGCAGCAATTGATCAATTTTTGATAACCATTGCTTCGGGATATGCAGTAATAGGCATTGAGGCCATTCAGTCCTTTCGAACCGTCGCTCGGTGTGCAGTGGATGTGCACACTAAATCTTGGAATTTCAATAATGAGATAAAAGGATAGGTACAACAAGGTGAATGTAGAAACTTCAGTCGGAAGAGTATGATACATATGAACAAGAATATTCCTCTGTGTGGCATCCCTGCATCCCCTCTGGATCCATCACTGCTCAACACACAGACTCTCTGAAAGCCATAAATTAACAGAAAATTGAATCTGTCATAAGGCTGCTATTATCTCTTCTTCTCGTTGTGCTCGGTCTGAGCTTCTTCTGCAATGTCAGATAAGTGAACTGATGCACAAAGTACGAGATAGCAGTGCCGTCTGTTACCTCCTCAATCGGGAGATTGCAGAAGTGTCTTCGTTGCCTCTGCCTTCTTCTACGGCCCAATGAGGGGTCAGGAGGTCAGTCAGAGGAAGTTCCCAATGCAACAGGCTTACTGCTGGCCACTGGGAGGTGTTACTCGCACGAATGGGTTCAGGAGTCATAGCTACGCCCATAAGTTCTTCATTTAGAGGCCAGATGTAAATCGGGCACTAAGCGATAAATCAACTGTCATGAATTCCTTGATATGAATATTCCCACCCGTACCGTTCTACCTCCGAATTTCCCCTCGCTCATATTGTTCCCATTTCTGGCTTGATAATCATAAAAACAAGAGACGAATACAATGCCGGTGTCTGATGACGAAGAAATAAGATAACAAAAGTGTCCCATAAATCGTCGCTGTCCCATCTTCGCCGCTATTCATAGACGGTAAAATTCCAGATCGAAGCTGATGCATCAAATCGAGCAGAAGACGATGAAATTATATAATGAAGAAAAGTAATGAAGTATTGCTTCACCAAACATCATCATTTCTTTCTTAAATATCTATACCACGGATATGCATGGCAACCTGCGGCCGACACATAGTGCGAAGGGTGATATTAATTGACCAGTTAACGGGAGATAATATACGGATTTTTTTAAATCAAGCTAAACAAAGATTTTTAGGGAGTCTTGCATCACTTGATTTGAAAAATAGAATCAAAATTTTCATATAGGTTTTTTGTTTATTTGCAAGAAGCACACGAAAGCGAGGCAGTCAAAAAGAACGTTGGGCCAACAAGAATAATAATTCATAAATTACAGACATGCGTTTAAAAAGAAGCTTTCTTTGATTGACTTATCACAGTTTTGTAAAGTGCTTTAATATTCAGGCTACACTTGAGTGTTGTTCGCAACCAGTGGTGTCTCTGTAGTTAATTCTGCAATAAAAAAAATAAATATGCAGATATTACCAATTTATGTTATGTTGAATACTTGAATGTACATGTAGATGCGTATAAGCATATTGCTGCACGCGATAATTTTTTATACATGAGGCATATTTGTGCATTTGTCATTTTTCATGCGATGTTGGTGCTCATGATTTGGTAAATCTAATTGGCATATTTAATCGAAATACCGCATGTACATGAACATTCGCGTATTCCTATGAATGATTTGCTATCACCATGTTTCATTGGCTTCCGATTTAAGAACGAGTAAAATACAAAGTAGCCTGTGCTTTCTTGTATGTGGAAATATTTTAGTGGAATGTCTCCTGACTACTTAACCAAAGATCTAACTCTATCAGTCATTGCGATCTGATTTTAAATATCAGGATTGTTCCTATCTCAGATAAGCATGTCAAACGTGACACATGGTGATAGGATATTTTCTGTTTTCGGAGCTATGGCATGGAATAAGCTGTTGCATAACATCTGTTCATCAAGGTTGGGTCCAAACGTGTGCTTGGGTACCCCCAAGCCCAAGATTAGATCTTGGGGTACCCCCCAAGACCCAAGACCAAGATCAATCTTGGGTCTAATTTTGGGTACCCCCAAGATTGGACCCAAGAGTGGCTATTTCTCAATTGAAGTGGAACAGCAATTTCCAGAACATGCTTGGAATTTTGATTGAGATATAAAATTGCATGAAGATATTTTGAATCATGCCATATTGTACATATTGCTATCCAATTAATATGTAACTAATGTTCATATTAATTACTATTTATTACATGAATTTGTTATTGCGGAATTGAGGCCATATTAATATTCAGCTTAAAGTTTTAATTATCGACATAGGTTATCTCTGGGCTTAATATCATGAACCCTGTTTACGTCTACAGCCTAATAATTACCTAATTAGAACAACATGCATGACTAAGCTACTTTCCTTGCAACATGTCTGATCGAGAAACGAAACACACACAACATGGTCGTCCTCGTATAAGATGAAAAGAGCACAAATGTAGTTATAACGATATTTTTACTAATCGTAATAAGCAATAATCAAAGAATGTCACTGCATTAAATGATACCAATATCTTTCTATTTCTAATACATATAGCCTAATAGTAGAAGAAACAATATAGGCCGAAGTTTTTAACTTTCAAGGCAAGAGGCTATATGAAGCAAGTTATCTACGAATTGTTGTAGGCTACCAATTTAACAGCATAAGCGTTATACAGGTATTGGTTTAATGCATTGCATTTTTTCATGTATTATTTGTTTTATTTCACCCAAAATGATATATACAAAATTCTGTCTAACACAATATGCATTACATCTAGCTTAATGGATTAAATTCACAAGGAAGCCATAGGTAATCAAAGCACAGTTTAAAAAGCTAATTAAACAAACTATCAGACAGATATTTACGGTAGGTCTATATCACAGTTGATGATAGCACAGTTTTATCATAGAAGGACCACCGTGTGGTTAAAGAAGGTCCCACATGTACATGCAAGTAAGCTTGCATGTAGATGACTTTCCATGACATGATGTGGTCATATACTTGGGTAGAATTTTTCCAAGAAAACCGCAAATGATCATTCATGGTCAATTTGTTTACTCTTGGGTTCTCACTCTTGGGGTGGTACCCAAGCTCTTGGGTCCGCACCCCAAGATTCTTGGGTACCCCCCAAGACTACCCAAAACCCAAGAGTGAACCCAACACCAAAGACCCAACCTTGCGTTCAGCATCCTCACATGCAACTTAAAACTTTTGAAAACCCTTTTCTTTTGTTGTACATGGATCTATTGAATGTAATGATGTCTAGCCGCTTAAAGCTTTCTTCAAAGGGGGATAAAAATAAATGAATTATTATTATATAGACAAAATGTTCATTATGCACATGTAAATAAACGCAAGGAGATTCTGTCTCTCTTAAACGCTTATTCTGATGCTGCTATGTTTGCATTCCACTCTGTACCGATTCTAAAGCTAGCCAACATACAAAATTCAGAAATGTTTCATGGATACCCTGTGTCACATTATTTGATATTACAATCACAGTATGTGTTTTTCGAGAGCCTACACTTCACTGTGGATCTAGTCGTTTTCGTCGACACGTTCATTTCGTCGACAACCATTTTTGAGGAAAACGTTCATATCGTCGACAGGTTCATATCGTCGACAGATTCATTTCGTCGACAATTGCAGCAGTGTACGATAATTTCAGAAATCTCTCAATTATTTTTTATATTGGACTTCTATGCGGAGCTCTATCACTCTTGATAGCTATATAGTCCATAGAAGTAGATTATAGTAGACTTTCTATGGTTTTGTTATTTTCTAAGATATTTCTAAGATAAGCACAAGTTAAATCTAATTTATCCATTAATTATAAATTATATGAAAGCATAGAAATGTCTATGAAATGAACTTGTCGACGAAATGAACTTGTCGACGAAATGAATGTGTCGACGAAATGAACGTTCATAGTGTCGACGATATGAACCTGTCGACGAAAAGTACGACTCCCTTCACTGTACATTACCATGATCATGTCATGTATCTTCATAACTTCCACCAATTTGCATAATAATTGTCACAAATTCTGTGTTCTCAGCTAAGAAATGGGAGTTTTGCTTTTTTGATATTTTACTGCATAGGTCAAATGATGCTTGTTAAATAACATTAATTGGCTATACATCTATGCATCACCAGGTAGCAGGTCATAAAACTTTGAATAAAGAACATTTCCATTTCGTTTTGTGATTGGCAATAACAAAAGCAAAATCGAGCATATAAATGCTGCCAATTGTCTCATACCGCATAGTTCTTTTAAAAAATTGTAAAAGATACTTTGAAAAGGCGTCAATGCTACAAATTGTAATCAGAAATTGCTGTAAGTCATATTTATAGTCTGTGTTAAGAATTCTGACAGTTTAATTGCCAATTGTTCCCTAAATCAATATCAAGGGGATTGCCCAATGCCCATGCCTTTTAAAACCAAGCTGCAAAGTAGCAAGTCTGTAAATAATAATAATAATAATGCTTTATTTCCATCAGTACAAAGAGCGGTACATGAAGGTTGACAAACAACGCGACGAATTCAAGACAGAGTGGAAAATTTGACAAATGAGTTGGAATACAATTTGGACTTTCGCTTTAGCGGTAGGAGGGAACGACAGTGTCTGAGGCGGGGATTGTTTCTTACAACGAAAAATTGGGAAAGGGGATGAATGTTCACGTTTTTCACAATCTTACTCATCAGGTTGCAGCATGTTTTGTCCAACCGTGTTCGTAGGCTAGGCTGGTTGACCCGATTGACCCATTGTCTCGCCAAACGGTCCAATTGCTCAAGTTTGGCGAAATATTTTTGAGGGAGATCACAAATTACTGGCCAGCAGTAGGTCATGTGACAAAAAACGAGGCTACAATAGGCGTCCCAAACCAGAGATGAGTGGTTACAATTATTTTTCAACTTCTTTACAAGAGCAAAGGCTCCTACAGCATTTTCTGTACAAAGCAGGAAAAAAGTGATCCCAAGTGAGATCCGAGGAAAACACAACACCCAGAATATTTACACTATCGGTAAGAGGAATATCACAATTGTTGATGGAAATCGATGTGGGACAATACACAAAATCTACACAGTTTTCTCAAAATCATCGCTTTCTATGTAGTTGGGACATGTTCACTCGTAGAAAGAAACCATTTCTTCAAGGTGTTGTTAATCTGTCTGCATGAAGTTGTCAATTCTGTAGTTTGCTAAGAGATATAAGTAAGTAAGTAAGTAAGTAAATGTATATTTTCAAAAGACATTGGGAATCATAATGTACACAATACTTCACGATAAAATTTCTGTACATGAACGTACAAGAGCAACATCAGCAGAAATGAACTAACAGGAAGCACAGCCATTAGAATTTAATCTTTATCGTTAATCCAGAATCGATTATAGAAATGACATTATAAGAAAGTAATTCTACCATGTATTAGAATTGTTAGAAATAGCAACTGTATACGGAAAAAAGGAATTAAGCCGGCGTGTGGTTCGAGAAACGGGTTGAAGAAATCTACCAGAATGAGCAGATGTGACCGGACACAATCGATGCAGAGGATGGTCAGGATTTGTAGAGATCTTGTGCAAAAGTCGAACAGTACTATTTAATCGACGGGAATCTAAGTCCGGAAAGAAAGTACAATTGCACTCTTGACTACACAAAATTTGATGAGCACGACGTTGTATCTTGTTGAGCCAATTCTTGTTACGAGAAGATAATGATACGAACAAAGGAGAACAGTACTCAATAGTAGAGAGGATCAAACCACAGTATACACGTTTTAAATCCATCGAACCGAGCACAGGACGTAGAATCCTCAACGCATAAAGTCGCTGTGACGCAACTCTGTTGACAATATCGAAGTGAGAATCCCATTTTAGATCTGAAGAGAAAGTCACTCCCAGAATTTTTATCGTTTGTACAGGAAGTATACCAGAAGTATATATGATTAGTTTGTGGCGCTGAAGCACCACCATGAGCCACAAGGTTGAACCGGAGCATCAGAGGTGAAAGCTGGCCAGCAAGCGTCCACCGGGCGGCATCGATCAGTTTCACCCACGAGCAAGGCTTGCAAATTATGTAGATACTCCGCATTAGCAGGTCATTTTGCGATCTTAGTTCTTGTGTTTCTGTTAAGTCTCAGTAATCAATTTCGACCCAGTGTCAGTGTTTCCTTCAATCCTTCAAAAACTCAGAGTATTCTACCTCACGACTTATGATGAGCATCATAATATTAAGATGTCAAGTAATAGAATTAGAGAACAATATTCAATCTCTTTCCTTGGATTGGCGGTTACGAAAGACTTGTCATGGAAACCGCACATCCAGTCCATCAGCAAGCAAGCAGCTCAACGCATTGGTAGTCTCTATCTAACCAGCAGCTATCTTCCACCACAGACTGTCTACTATCTAAACAAGTCCACTATTCGTCCTCTAATGGAGTAAATTGTTGTCATCTGTGGGCCATCGCCCCACAAACGCATCTTAACCTCCTTAAACGGGTTGAAAGAGGTGTCAAGAATCTTATGGGTAAAAAAACTTGCTAACGAATTGTAGTCGCTCTCCGTCAGACGGGATGTTGCTTCAGTCAGTCTCTTCTACATATATTATACTCGGTAGAAAAAGCTCTGTGGTAAATGAGTGCGTACCCAAGCCTAGATCTTCTCCAAAAAGCACACGCAGAGCTAATGCACTCACATGCTATCATGTGAACCTATAGAACACGCACGCACTGAGTCGCTCCAAAAGCTATTTTGTTCACACGGCAGTGCAGCTGTGGAATCAGTTTCCCCAGACCACTTTCAAGAGGCCTGCGAACAGGTTGAAACGCATTTTCAAAGTTTTGTACCAAAATTAGTTGGATTTGGTTTACTGGACGGTCAATTTTATGACCTATTTTCTTGAAAGAGGCTACTTTTTATAAATGTCTGAATTGTGCCACTCTCTGAAAGTTTTTGTGTGATAGCATTCACCATTCACTTCTCAGAATTAGTGCAGCATCTCATAAATGTGAGTGTATAAATCACATCATGATCATCCGCTGTACCATAAACATGGAAAAAAGTTTGCGATTGACATTTTTTAGGTGATCGGTGCAATAGCGCAGAAAATTTTGGCTCTTTTGAGTTTGTGAATTTGAAATGCTGTGGAGGAGTGGTTCGCTAGCTATGATAATGAAACTATCAGCATCGTTGCAGTTTAAAAACATCGCAAGTTTTTGATGTGGCATCTTTCTTGAAAGAAAGGATATGTCACATGAGCGCTTTCGGAGCTTCTCGCGCAGATGTGCAGTATATTACTGCTCCATATGCAATGCAATCAAGTACACGAAAGACTGAAGGAAACACACTGTTGGACTGCGATGGTTGGTCTTTGAGCAAGGCAGTTCAAAAGCGAATACATGCTCCTTCTATCTGCATGACTTATCTTTTCCTTCAAGAAAGATGAAAGCATCAACAACTTGCGGTGTTTTTTATTTACAAAATCATATACACTGCAAATCGCTCAATACCAATCACATCCGAAGGATGCATACCAAAATATTTTTTGGCATATTTCTGTATTCTCTTGGTATAGATTTGTATGCGTTTCGTATGCTATTCAAAATGTGGTATGCTTTACATACTAAAGCCATACCAGCACAATGTTAAAAGAAAGCATCAATCATGTCCAAAGTATGTTGATTTAAGGCCTTTTGTCAATAAAGATCACACTAATGTTACTACTGTTTTGTAAGTAGTGAGATAGTGACATTCAAGAGTCATACTTTCAATACTGAATTCGATTTTAATACACGTAAGTCTAAGGCATTTCATGAATAATCAATAAGCACTTAACCATCAACAATTATGCATTATGTAATTTTGAAATTAATCATATTATGAATCCGAAATAAAAACACAATATAATTCATGAACACAAAAATAGTTATGTTTAAGTCATAACTAACATAACTAACTAAGTCAACACGATTGCACGAAAAATATCGCTTGAATGAATTGATGTTTATCAACTTGGTTCATAAAGTAGAGCTAACTAAACGTCCTGGTAATGCTGCTAGACAAGTAGCAACGACGACAATTTCGTGGAGCATAAAATTCACAATAGATCTAATCTAATTAAATATCACACTATCAAGAAGAAATTTTCACGACCGTTATTACTGAAAAAAGTTATTTGACAGTAGTATGTATTATATATTTTTTGCTATGTGACTTAAAGCTCTTCATACCGGAGGTAGATGAATGAGGATGAATTATAAAACATACCAACAACTCGTATTTCAGTGTAAAACAGCCAATCACAGATAGAATAGTTCGTATCGCTACATACCAATCACATACGAAAGTAAGTGAGATGTCGCATGAAAAACATACCAGATCTCTGTAAGCATACGAGAATCTCGTGTCAGATGTTAGTTTCAAATTGTATGTGATTTTGGTATATGTTTGTGTGCAATTTTCATATCCAGCGATTTACAGTGTAGTTGTAGAATAGCGTGTAAAGCTTGTAGCCTTTTGGTTCTTTTGTGATTTTGTCTTTTTTGAATCATTAGCTGAACTCTTGCATATCCTTCAACGAGGATGTGTTTTTGCTATATTAAGCGAAGAGCAGGTTTTTTTCTCTGCGCCATGAGTCTCACTTGTCCTATTTTTTTTCGACGTGAATATAATGATCGGCGCCGTTCAGTAAATTTGTATGGACTTATGCAACTTATGGAATTTCAGTTAGGGTGCATTTCAGAGCCATGTTTAAAAGATGAAGATGCTTAAGACATACATAGATAAGGTTTTTGCAATCATATTTGTAGTACCATTTAGGATCTGATGTTTAAAAGCACGGTTTTATTATCACATTTGAAGACAAGTTCTTGAAACTTCAACAATGTGCAGAGCACGATTATGAAACCAGTTATTACAAACAGTTTAGGAACATTGTTTTAAAACTTATTTATATCACTTTCCTTTGCAAGTTGACTAGTAAATTGATACATGAGGCCCTATCCTATCTGGAAAATGCAACATGCGATAGTTGCACAATAAAATAAACAAGTGGAAACTACATGAGCTAATAAATATTACTACATGAACTTAGATGACTATCAAACCATCTACATGCATGCACCACCGAGTCAATCAATAAAGAAAACATCTGTTTCTTTTTTAGGAAGACCTAATGAGCATCCAATCTGAAATGAATTTCATAATGCATTGCTTATAACATTATGATAAATAAAAATATGATTTTTCAACTGACAGATTTATTGTATGCAGGTTCAGATGTGGGCATACCTATATGGAATGCCTAAGTGGAATATATAAATAGATTTTTAAGGGTCAATGGGTGGCGCGTCATACTGTTGCCCCGCTTTTATTAACGCATGCAATAGAATTACTGAAAAATGGAAATAAACATTTATTGAGATTATTTACTGTGTTTATTAAAGTTACGAGTATGTACGTAATTTCAGCCAATTAAGCCGATAATCGTTTTCTTTATAGTTTTGTTGACGTTCCTTAATAGTATAAAAATCAAAAGCATTATTTTTCCTTCTACAATATTTTATGCAAGTTGTGCACTTCAGCCTATTTTCCACCGTGTATTTTGAACAATATCAAAATCTATCAAAAGTGTACTCAACATTTTAGTTGAGCTCAAGTGACAACCGTAATCATCGTACTCAAATATGGTGATACTGATACCATCGACGGATCCACTCATCGTTTTCCAACTTGTTATCAGTAGGAGGTGTCTGTTGGCAAATAATGCAGTCTTTGTTATTGTCATTCTAGAAAACCGAGCAAATGCAGGTGGTTGTCAATCGGTTCCATTTTTGCAATAAAATCATACGTTGCTATCGGTCCCCAGATTACACTAAAGTACTAATGTTGTTTACCATTTGTTGAAGATAAGACGAGTAGTAAATAAAGATATGACAGTAACAAAAGACAAAGGCATGAAAGTTAAAATTGGGTGTCAATGCAAACAATTAATCAATTCAGAACATTTGGAGTGATAGCACCAACAGGATCACAGAATTGCAATCCGTAAAATCTAGCGAGCACAGTAGAAGTGCTGCGAATCATCATCAGCTTGCGTCATGGCTGAAATAGGAAAACATGTCTAGATTTGCTGACAACAAATGTTCCAGTTTTATGATACTCATAACAGGTCGGCCTATGTACAAACAGCACAAATATCGATCTTACTTTTACATAGAAGCACATCAAGGACCAGACAATGTGGCGATGATTAAAGACTTCCGAGGATTACTGGACATTTATCGAAGACACAGGAGCGAATCACGATAGAATAGAATAGAATAGAATAATTCTTCATTCTCCACATAACAATCAATGAATTTATGCATGTATGTACAAAGATACTTCTTGTGTTTGGCTTGGTACAAAGTCATAAAAGAAGGAGAAAAGGACCAGAGGACCCACATAGTTGGGTATATGAACTGGCCCTGCGCAGGTGACAAGGCAATTTACAGCATGTAGATCAACATTGACATCAGCATCAAACATGACATTTTAACTCAGTTATATAAACATGTTTATTTACAATTTTCAGTCATTTTATATTCTCATTCACGACTACTTTTTGTAGCCAATTGTTGGAGAAGAAAAAATATATATACCATCGTCTTGGGACAATAACTGTGCATGCACGAAATTTACATGAACGTTTTATACATTATAACTTTCAGTAGTCTTTTATCAAAAACTGTACATGAAAATATTTTTTAATTTCTATTGGAATCATTTCTTTTATTTTAAATAGTTGTTTTTACAAACAGTGAGAAGAGCTCTCATACTGAGCATTTACACAAAGTTTTTACCATATAAAAATTCTACAATTCATCATCTTCTCATCTTTCAAAGAAGATCTATTTGTATTTTCAATGATTGATCAGTATAAATGCAACAACTTTCGCTTCCTATTGAATGTTAGAATGATATCATTTTTATCAATCAGATGCAACTTCAGGTTTCGCTTGAATTCTCTTATTGACAGTTCTCTTATTTGCAGTTTTAATTTTGACTGGTAGCATGTTCCATCTGAAGGGAATGGTAAACGTACTTGTTTTTTGCTCCAGAGAGGTCCTACAGAAAGGTATTTGGAAATTTTCATTATGCCTCCTCGAGCACATAACATATTCCTTAAAAGGGACGGGTTGGATGTCACTTTGATATTTGATTTTATAGGCAAGTATCAGTAGCTCATACTCATACATAGCTTCTATATTCATGAACTCTTCGTTTTTATAGAAATCCAGTTTCAGAGACTGTCCTTCCTTTCGGTGCATTATTTTGATCAGTATTTTCTGTTTTCTTTGAAGTTTGTTTAGCAAAAGCTTGCTACCGTTACCATATGCTAACAGGCAATAGCGCATCATTGGTACGCATAGTTGCTCAAAAATCAATCTAAGAGTTTTTTGCGGCATAAGATCTCTTAACCTATAGAATGTTGGAATAAACTTTTTAAGCTTATTTATGATATATGAAATGTGCTCATCAAAAGTCAATCGTCTATCAAAGTGTATTCCGAGAAATTTAGTACTTTCAACTTGTTTCAATATCGTATTTTCTATCATCAAATTGTCGTCTATATTAGTGGGCAAGTTTTCATATTTTTTGGGGGAGATGATAAAGTATTCGCACTTTTCTGCATTCAATGTCAATCTGTTGATCTTCATCCATGAGTGAATTTTAATTAACGATTCCTTTGTTTTTGCCATAACTCCTTCTAAAGTTTTATCGCACACAAATAAATTGGTGTCATCGGCAAAGATACTAAGTTCTCCACTAATTTTGACATTTTTCAGATCGTTTATATATATGATGAATAATAGCGGTCCAAGTGCAGAACCTTGTGGCACACCGTCTCTATTTTGTAGTTGCTTTGAGAGTGCGCTGTTTATACGCGCTGTTCACACCGATCACACCATGCGCACTGAAAATATAGGTGCATATCATGAATATTTTAAGTATATTACATGTTTCTTTTTACAGTAATTTGTATCATTTGTCTATTGAAGTCTAATTCCTTCAATACATTTTCAATAGACTTGTTATAATGAGTGTTATCCATAGACATTGCATAATTACTTCACTGAACATTGCTGCTGAAATCTCATAGGTTTTCATGAGCGGAATTTTTCCACAATACCGCAAGCCTCGTTATTTCGGCACCTTATGTATGACGAACTCATTCCGACACTATCCAGCGACATTTAGTGAAAAATTATCCAGGTATGAATCGGAGGACTAATCTCTGGGGTCGTTCACAAGTTTGCGGGAAAAATGCCTTGACTGTTTTATCGCGATTCAATGCGCGTAATCAAAACAAATTACCACTGGAATTCTTGCATTGCGACACATACAAGGTATAAATAATAAAGGTCTTATAATCTATTGAAACAAAGCAGAAGATAAATTTGATTAAGAAATTTAATTAACCTTTTTTTCAATTTAAGAATGCTGACAAGGAGGTCAGTGATCTTTGCGTATAAGAACAGGCGTTCGGGTCTAGTCAGGTATAGGCCCGGAGTTGGAGTCTCATCAACTGACAGGACTCCAACTCCGGCGAAAATGATAGAATACCGGGACACCGACTGCATCCCTGCTTTCAAGCCATCCGAATAGCGCTATGACTGAAACTTGTCTCGTAGTATGGCTACATATGTTGAGATTCAAGTCTCTCACAGCTAACTTATTTGTGAAAATAATCTCTTTATTTGTTGATAATAATTTTTTACAACACATGAATATTTTTTGATTTCGTTGCTGTAACAATTTGCGTTTCACGTGATACTTTTGATTACTTCAATATTTCCATATGGTCACTAGAATGCTTTGATTTCTGCTCTTTCGAAATGAGAGTGAATCTGAAATGTTCTAATGCTCTTGTGACGAAATTCTGGCGACTTATTATAAACAGGTTCACTCTCGATTGAACCAAACAGTGAAATTGGAATGCCTATTGCAAAGCTGCGACTGAGGGATATAATTCATCTCATGGATGTTCTACTATCTCTGAAAAAACACTCCATCATCTACATAATGTCGTTCTATAGCGTGGGACTAAGTTCTTCCGCTTGATGTCTAGTATTCATTATTGGCGAGCACTTAAATCATAATAAGACATTTATTAATTACATTGCAAATGCTTGCAATAATACTGGCACAAATATTTGCTATACAATTAGCCTATTAAATTGGAGTATAATTTGATAAATTTTGAGCATGTTTAAATCTTATATAAAGAAGTTGCATCTGGTGGGCGAGGGTGATTCTACAATGCAAGGATATTTGACAAAAAACATCTCGCAAATGGCTGAAAGCAAATGCTTTCTGCACAGCGGCTAGACCTTCAAAACTGAAGAGTATATATCATATTTTGATCTGAAGTCGAAGGAGAGGTGAGGAGGTATATGAAAGTGTCTTATAGGTGAGGCTAGAGAACAATGGCTTCTTCTGTTTGCGGCTTCTTCTGTTTCAAACAAAACAACGCGAGGAACAAGGCGTAGCTTCCTCGTCTCTCTCTCTCTCTCTTTCCCTCTCTTCTCTTTCTCTCTCTCCTCTCTCTTTCTGAATTCTCTGAATGTGCCACTTGAGATACGGTATCAGAGGAAAGTATTTTCTATTCCCCTTCGTCTGTCTTTCGGCTGATCCTTTTTGAATACTCCATGCATTGATTTCCTTTTCTTTTCAAACCGGTCAGTAATCAATGAGAATATTATCGGTGGGCGCAGAGCTGTGGTCATTTGCATCCGGCCCGGCAGTCTCGGTTCCTCGGGGGACGCTCCGGCAAGTGCAAAGTCGATCTCTGGTGCGAGCGACAGGCGCGAGACATGGGCTGGCGCCAATGTTGAGAGACAGATGCCGAAGTGGAGGAAGAACTCCTGCTCAAGCGGCCGTGAAGATAAAGGAAGCGCAAATGCCCCGCGGGATGTCTGCGTACGCCCAGTTGGGAGGAAAGGCTTATCTGTCGAGGCTGGACTGTGGGAAATCAACGCTCTCGGGGGCTGGTTGGAAGCTGCTCTTCACGAGATATCGGATTCGAATTTCGAACCTTCTCTGACCTTAATGTCTGCCGAGCATTCTCGAGCACTTGTAAAAGAGCACACAGAAAGAACAAAGATATCTCTTGAGAGAAGATGACCGCAGAGTGGACGCAGCTGTTGTGGACTTTATAACGGATGATCGGATGATTTCAATTCCTTTTGACAGCCTTCCTTCCTTTTCGTTTTCACTGACGAGCAAGCAAATGTTCAATTCTCAAACATTTAAGTGAATTGACATTAAATAATCCAATAGCCGTATGATATTTTTATGACGTCCTGACTCATTGATACACAATTTCGGATACTCTACAGTTTTATTTTTCGAGACGCTTAAACGACGCTTTAAACACAATATATTCTTGCATTCCAGACCGCGTGGAACCTTCTCCGCAGCTGTGATCCCTAAAAGATATCAGTTTGAATACAACATTGGTGAATCAATTACAAATGAACAGAAAATTTAATGAGATTTGCTTTTTCTCGTCAGATAATGCATAATGCTGTGCATCATCCAATTTAATTTTACTTCATGAAATCGAGTAATCTCCCTTATTTTTAATTCCATCGATTAAAGAAATCTCTAAATAGAAATCTTTCACAATAATTCATCATGTGTCAACTCATCTTTCAGAGTGATCAATCTGCATGCGTGACTTATTCCGATGACAACGGTTAAACTGATTAAACAAAAAACAAGCACGTGTTTAGGTTAATGATAGTTTAACTAAGTAATCTGAAAATAAGTAGTCTCCACGACCCACAGGTATGTGCCGTGAACATCGTCATAATTGAGTAAACTGAATATTAATTGAGATAATAGTGAAGAAGGAAATGCCATGGAGCTCATCGGCAAGTAACTGTAGACTAGAAAAACAAACTATTTTTTACCACGAATACGACTGCACAAAATAAGAATAACAGAACGAAAGCGTAAATGTTGCTGATACAGCGCAACTTTTTATTTTGTATTTGAAGCAGAATTTAGTCAAATGCATGCGCCTTATTATACGAAAGATTAAGTGCTTAATTACGAAATCTAAGACTTGATTGCGAAAGTTAATGAGGAAAAGCTTTCGAGTAGTTGTAAAATTAATACTATGGTATAATTGGCAATCTATCACTTCAATGTGCCTACATAGGTCGTATTTCGGGTTCTTCAGCCATTTTTACCTTCATCGCATCGCATACCAATATCAGACCCTTCTCAAGTTGCAACCCGAAAACATGATAGTTCAGACATCAAATGACTGCTAACACGGTCAAATCCTCAATGAAAAAGTATCTCTATATGATAATGAGCGACTTGGTATTTTTGAGCTTCACCTTTGATAGTGTAAAAGCAGCTCAATACTTTTTTCGTCAAATTTGTATATTACAGATTTGTGTGCGAGTTATCATTTATATGCTGCTTGAGTTTTGCAGATTAGCCTATCCCTGTATGACATGAGCAATTTAATAACTGCTAATATTTTAGTGACATTTCTTTCTTGCAAAGCTCTTCTGTGGATTGACCGGCTATTACCGTAATTCCTCTATTTACAGTTGACGTATATAAAGCTGATTTTTATTAGAAGCCGAATTTAATATGGCAAAAAATCAATAAGCGCCCGGTTTTCCGCGCAACTCAGACGCATGTAATGAAATGAATGAAGCCAATTAAATTCACAAGGAAACGTTGACTATGTCCATGTATACTCCGTAATTTTCTATTTTGTAAGGATGGCTTAAAGAAGCGAGTACTGAATATTTAAGAGTCTCCAATTGAATGAAGGGCGGAAGCAAATGCTTTGACGAGAAAACCATTGAAAGCTATGTCGATTGAGGATGCAGAGTCGCTGTCTTGCCCCTGTCAAGCTCACTGTTGTACATATCGCAGTAGAGCATGGCCCAAACGTGAGCACCAACCGGCTTCTGAAAACTGAGTGGACTATGGTAAATGGAGTAGCGGACAAACAAATCCGATTACTGCATGTAGACATTCATGAATTTATCAAACAACCAAAACTACTGGAATTGACGCATTCTCAAGCTAATGAACATAACAACTGCTTATCAATGGAAATAATTAAGTGTTGAATATTATGTAATCATCCAATAACAATATATAATGACAGATGCTATATTTTATGCTTATTGATTTGCAAGCATGTTTCGTTCACAATTGACAAGTTGCCGCACAGTGAAATTGTACTAAGGCTCGTCGATTATCACTTTCCAAGTCAATTCATCAATTGGATTGTTTCATATCTCAAAGACCGACGTCAGTTTGTTCGCATTGGAACTAATTGCAGCAGTTTTTCAACTGTTTCTTCTGGAATCCCTCAGGGATCCATCTTAAGTCCTTACCTTTTTCCATTTACTGTTTATGTTGGATCATTTACTTGTCAGGTTCCTGACCGCTCATTTCTTATTTGCTATGCCAATGACACTAACATGGGCTTTCCTTTATTCAAAGATGAAGACAACCTGAAAGGTATCAGAGCAGAGCACAATCATCTTCTTAAGTGGTCGCATCTACATGGCCTAGAATTAAATGAAGGTAAATGCAAGTCCCATCAGTAACAGAAGGTGATTCCCTTCAAATACTAGGAATTACAATAAATTCGGAATTTTCCTGGTCCAGTCATGTCGATAAGCTAGTTAGCCTTGCTGCACGTCGTTTATACGCTTTTCACATTTTGAAGGAATCTTTGTCAAAGGCTGAACTATTAAGTTGGTACAATGCTTTGATAAGAACTGTAATTGAATATTGTGCGCCGCTTTTACTAGGTATTTCAATTGCTGATTCTAACCGCCTTGATATAGTTCAAATCGTTTCCATCGAGTCATGTGTGGCAAAAATTGTACAAATAACTGCTTACCATCTTTACTGGAAAGGCGAAATACTCTGTCTATCCGTATGCTAAAGAAAATCATGTCTTCGTCTCATATCTTGCATAATTTTTTGCCGACCCTCTCTGAGTCAAGGTTTGTCCTTCCAATTCACAGAACTCAGTGTCTTGCTCGTTCATTTTTTTTACTGTGCTTGTGTACTGTACAACTCAATGAATTCTAGAGAATGAATAATCCTTAGCTTGGCTCTTGCCTTATATCTTTTAATGTTTTGATTTTTATTGTCCTCTTATGGTGTTAATTATGAGTAAAGCATGTTGTTATCAATTTTCATTACTACAAATATACGCTTATTGTTATTATTAGTATAATTCAATAGTTCATCTCGATCATTTTAAGAAGAAGGTTGAAAACTGTGGGCCTCAGCATATTCAACATTAATAAACACAGCCGCTAAATAAAAAGATAATTGATGAGATGAAGAAATTCATCCGGTTTTGATGTATGAATGCTTGAGTGTTTTAGGATGACTTTAGGATGCAATACAGCAGTGGTTCTTAACCTTTTTGCTCGGATTCCTCCCTAACAGTTGAAAGTATGTTTAATTCCTCCCTCTAAACTAGAAGCCACGATTCAAGTTAAAAAAAGAAGTCAAAGATAGCAGTAAGAAACATTTTCAAATGCAGACTTCAGGAGCCTATCACGAAGAATCTAAGTAGGCCTACATGCAAATGGGAAGTGTTAGAAGAAATCCAACAAAAAACTAATGACTGCATTGAGCCTGATACTTGGCGCATAATTCCTGAATTCGAGGTGTCAAATTCGTGAGTTTCAATCTCAAATCACTGCGCACGCTGATGCTGAGTCGATTTCTCTTCCTAGGTATCAAATCTGATACCGCCGAGACACCGAACTCGACCAGGTACGATGTTGGAAAAGGAAGTATTAGCGTGTGGGCATTGGCTGATAAAGTTGGGTGCTTTTCAACTGTTTCTTGAGTGAGCCATACCATTTGACCTTAACTTATGAATGGAAATGTGACGCCTCGCTTCATTAGCTCTCTCTGACCAGAATACTATCTTATAGTCTATCTTGTCGGTGCAACTGAGCAGGCCACAGACAAAACGTCCAGGTGATGATCTATAGCCGCGTAGTTGAATTTTCCCTAATTAAAATAATTCGAATGGAACACTCGTACACAGAGATAAATTGGTAGCTTCTAAATCTGCGGTCGCAATAGCTATTAAACAGTAGCTGCATAATTAACATCTTGAATATTGGGAAGCGATTAACGAATACTGACGATGATAACTCACACGTGACGGTGAATCAACAAATCCTGTTCATCTCAAATACTCCTTCGAACCTCCTTCCTCCCCAAATCCTCCTTATGTAGGTCATTCCTCCCCTGGCATATTGAATTCCTACCCAGGGAGCCACATGGCCCCCGGTTGAGAATCACTGCAATACAGCATCACAATAATTCGCTTATGACATGCATGGTTTGGAAATAGCAATTTTATCTAATACATTTTCATCCTTGAGATAACGCTTTTTTTAACGAAAAATGATCTCAATAACATTTTCTTCGTAAAACTAAATAAAATCGCACAGATTTCGTTCAAAATTCAATAGTCCATGCCGATCCTTTCAAAAAGACCTATACCACATCATTATAATTCTCAAAGTGGTTCACGTTATAGCAGTGGCAACTTTAAGTAATAAATTTTCATTTTTATGATGTATAGATATTTCAACACAAAATGACTTCGATAGCATTTTCTTTGTAGTGCCAAATGAAATCATGAGAACTATAATGTCTCAAAATAATAAAGGCAAAACCTTTTTCTCCATCCCTTTGAAACTCTTTTATTCCGAATTTGTATAGTTGGCGACATAATCTTCCATTTCAGATATTGTTTGAAAAAAGATAAGTGTTCCTATTACCCAGAATATTCACCGCTGATCTGGTGACGTAAAATTGCCGACAATTGGAGACTTCCAAAATCGGATTGTTTTTTTATCTTCATGGACAAATGTGCATATACATGTGTTTTATGGCCTGAAACAAATCCATGCCAAAAATTGTGGCTCTGGACCCAGAACCTTTCGCTTAATCAGAGGAAGCGAAGAAAATCTCATTTTTGCCGAAAACTTCAATTTTCTTCTAATTATATATTAATATACTGTATGTTTTTCTTTTATCCATTCTGACAGGAAGAAGAACCAGGCAGGACTCAGCAAAAACGCAGATGCGCAGTAAATTCATTCTGAAAAGTCTTATTTTTGGCCGCGTTCGCTGCAGAAACTCGCTCTGGCGGCCGGACAATTGTGACTGCTGGCATTGAAAGATAAAAACTGCCAAAAATGAAAGACAAATGCTTAAAAATAAACATTGACATAGATATTTTGCTACATTATGTTTACTATTATTCGAAAGAATTAGATTCTGAGGATATCATTGAGTCTTCCTTTCTAATATTTTTTATATCCTTTAATATCAACTGATTTCTTTTTAATATTCTCATTAAATTCTTCTCAATGCTTTCAAATGCATTCAATTTCCCATACACGTGTATGTGACCACTTGATAAACACTAATCTACTGTTGTTGGCTTATCACAACATGAAAATTCAATCATTCTAATTGTTGTTATTTAAATTCAAGTTATTTTGATTTAAATAGTGACACAAGTTATCACAAATATGTGAAAGCTTACAGTGCAAATAATTCTAAGATGCGCTGAATTCAAACTGCATTCACTGTTGCTGTAGATCCAATGTTATTGATTTGCGGGTTATCAACAGTTTGATGATGTTTCATCGATAGTGTAGTATATGAATGACTATAATTCAATAATTAAGTAGCAATCCCATCCCAAAATCAAGGCCAGTGCGGTGCAGCGATGAGTCATCGCTGCTGAGTCATCATGCTGACTCAGCTCCCCCCTCTGGAAGGCAGGAAGAAGGGAGAAGGCCAAGGATGTGCTGGGAGGAATGGCTACGTGAGGAGGAAAGCGTTCCCTCAACCCCTCTGGAAGGAAGGAAGGAGGAACTTTCCTGTGAGGCAAGGGTAGGAATCTAGGAATGCCAGAGTTAGAAAAGGTGGGTTTTGGTCGTTTTTGGATGAGAAAGGCCGTTTTTCGGCATGAAGGAGGGTTCGGATGTGAAAACAGATGCCAGATTCGGAGTCTACGTGAAATTTTGGGTTAGGAAGGTTGTTTCCAGCGAAATCGGAGAGAAACAATTTTTGTGACGTCCCCCCCCTCTGGACGAGACTTCCAACTTTGATTCTAGAGATCGTAGAAAGTCGTGTGATAGCTCATTTGAAAGCTAAGAGTGAGACAAATGCAGTGGAAAGCTGAGTTTGGTCCTATTTTCCTGGGTTTAGAGAGGAAAATGGTAGGAATCTCTGAAAACCGATAGAGTTAGAAAAAGGTGGGTTTTGGTCGTTTTGGGATGAGAAAGGCCGGTTTTCGGCATGAAGGAGGCTTCGGATGGGAAAACGGAAGGCAGATTCGGAGTCTACGTGAAATTTTGGGTTAGGAATGTTGTTTCGAGCGGGATCGGAGAGAAAAAATTTTTGTGACGTTCCCCCCCTCCTGTCAGACTTCCAACTTTGGTTCTAGAGATCGTAGAAAGTCGTGTGATAGCTCGTTTGAAAGCTAAGAGTGCCACAAATTTATTGGAAAGCACAGTTTGACCCTATCTTCCTTAGTTGAGGCTTGTGAGTGACATTGAGACTTTTGGTCATGTTAGAGCGCCGTCAGAGGGTTTTTGAGTGAGAAAGTGGCTGTAGCGGCTAAACGAAGCCTCGTACGTGAAAATAGACGGCAGATTTGGACTTTTTGGCCAATTTTAGGTCTTGGAAGGTTGTTTCCAGCTCAATCGGAGAGAAAAAGTTCTGACCCCCCCTCGGCAGCGATCTTCCAACTTTGGTTCTAGAGATCGTAGAAAGTCGTGTGATAGCTCGTTTGAAAGCTAAGAGTGAGACAAATTCAGTGGAAGAAACGGCATGTCTCACCGTTCGTGTGTTGAGGTGTGAGAGTGACTTTTTGCCCATCACCGAAAAGCGACAGAGTTAGAATTTTTATGAAAATGGCTCTAGCTGGTGAACCAAGCTTCGGACGGGAAAACGGAGACCAGATTTGGAATCAGCGTGCACTTCTGCATGTAGAGGGTGAGTTTCAAGTTAATCGGAGAGAAAAAGTCGAAAATTTTCTTCACACTGGGTCTCCACACGCGATTTTTCGTGAAAATGTTAAATTGTGGCCACCTTTGATGACGACTCACTGAGGAATGGAAGTGAATGAAGAGCTAGGGTTTCTTTTCGGGGCAAGACCGCACTTTGTTCTCTAGGATCCTACCTTTTCAGATCTGTGGAAGGTTTCGTTTCCAAATGAGAGCATGCTTAAAATTGAATTTTTGCGCATTTTCTTAGATTTTGGAACTTTTGAAGTGAGTTTTTTCAACTCGGCTTCTGGTCATCGTAGAGAGTCAAGCGATGGCTTAAATGAAAGGTGAGAGCGAGAAAACGTGACTGTCAAAATTTGAAGTCAATCGGAGCACTAGAACCAGAGATAGACGTGTTTAAAGTTTTGGATGATGGAGATTACGTCATCAGCTGATCGCCACAAACTATATAAGATGGGAACCGACTGAGACTTGTCATTAAGACGAGAGAGATTGTCAAAAGTAGGTCGTCTCTCTTAAGCTCCGATGATAGCATCGGACATTCCAAATTTCGGGACGGAAACCGACTTAGAAAATTTCATTGCTGATATCAGCTAAGGCGTCAGACTTAAAGGCTAGCCAGGAGATGGCGTTCGTCTCCAGACCATAAAAGACTCTAAAACTTTAAAGGCTTGTAACTTTGCTTCTACAAGTCCTTTTGACTTGATTCAAAAAAGATTCGATCGCTATTGATCAGACCTATATTGACAGACTATTTATAAAATTTCATGAGTGGTACTAAATTCTGAAAAATTTAAATTCATCATTTTTGGAGGTTTTCTGGGGTTTCCGACCCTGCTGAAGTCAATGAAGGCATGTATACGTGTGTACGAGCCAGTCTTACCATAATAAAAGCAGCTTTTTACTGAAAGCGAGCATGACACGGAGAGTTTTGCTGTAATATTCCACTGACAGGGTGCTCCTTCGGGACGGCGGATGATGCCGTAGTGATAAGTGTGGTAAGGGAGTATGTCATGTTTTAGACTGAAACTCATGTAGGGGCAACTCATGTTGGGCATTTGACAGTGTTCTCAACGTAGCACTTTGAACGCCAATCGGTTGAGTCTTAGCTATCTTGTCATGGGTGGCATCTAAACATCTCCATTGCAAAACGCTTGTGAATCTTGGCTTGCTATCAAGCTGATCAAGGCAACGACTTATCAAACTCTTGTAAATAACTCCACCGGTTTTCATGTCTGGCTATCAAGTCATTGACGGTGCAAGTTACGGAGATTTTCGGTGTCATACTTCCTGTTGGTGGGCGTTCTTTCGAGACAGCGGTGAAGTCCGTAGCGATGAGTACTGCACGGGACGTTGGCAATTGTAATCCTTGTGAAACCTCTCTGCGTCATGTTTGCAAGTGGTTGCCTTATCGTCTCGACGTAGTGCTCTGACCGCCAGGGTGACATTTAGCCATCTGTCGAAAGTTACTTTAAAACATCTCCATTGCACTTGTCTCCCGATAGTTGGCCATACATGCGAGAATGAACCATGAGTTCTAAATGAAATGGAATGAATTGGAAGGGACATTCATGTGCCACACGCACTCACAAGCTCATTTCTCTCTTCGCTAGTGAACAAGCTCTTGTTAGTGTAGTCAGAAAGTGCATCATGGTTTGCAAAAGCAAAGTTTAGTGTAGTCAAATAGTTTTACCGTCACGCACGTTTGTGAAAGTAAAGTTTGATCATCGACGTTTTATTCGTAAGTGTAGTCAGAAAGTTTATCATGTTGTACAAAAGTTTTACTGCAACACAGGTTGATGTATAGTTAGAAAGTTTGATCATGACGTTTTATGAAACACAAATGTCATAAAATGTAAGCGTTAGTGTAGTCAAATAGCTTTACCGTGACACACGTTTGTGAAAGTAAAGTTTGATCATCGAAGTTTTATTCGTGAGTGTAGTCAGAAAGTTTAGCACAACACAAGTGTCATGAAAATATACTTTGATTTGACATCATTGAAACTCGTTTTACTAATGGCAATGACAATATGGTTTATTTTATTCAGAAGCAAATGATCGCCATAACCATGAAAGTTGTCCATCCGAGAAATAATCTTCCGCAGATGTCTTGTATAAAACTCAGAAGCATCAGTAGCATATTCTTGTCCGTAGGAACGAAATTGAAAGTCAACACTTTCCGCTTCTTCACCTTGTGGAAAATGAATGTAATTGACATTTGCAAGTTAGTGAGCCTTGATGAGACTGTCTTTGAAATAAGATATCAACTCCGTAAATATTTCTCGTATGTAGTCTAAACATGCTTCCAATTCTGTCTCCTCCCTTTGAAACTCAAGGATGTAATCTTGTATTAAGCCTCCGAAGCTCTCCTGATGAAAACGAATCGTGCAATCATCATGTTTCAATGTATTGACTTCGGGTGCCATGGTTGAGTCTATTGCTAGACATCATTTGTTCCTAAGACGATTTCAATAACGCGTTACAAATGTGCGTGCGCACATCGGGAACTCTAGGTCGTCTGTGATTGGACGAGAGGTCTCATCCATTCACCGCTTAGTACAATCTTATAAAAGGCAGTATACCAGCTCTGCTCTTCACATTTATCTTTCACAAGGTGAGTGTTGGTGAGTTCCTGCTATCACGTTGTTTTGACTTGCTATCCAGTTGAATAGTCTCTTGCTATCAAGAGATTCACTTCTGCTCATAAAACATATCATCGTTGTAATACCTCCTTTGCTCGAGCGTTCCTTCGGGACGGCGGGTACTGCCGTAGAGGGATTGCGTTGCACGGGTGTTCGTCGTTTGTTAGACCGAAACCTCTGAGCCGTTGCTCATGTTAGGCGTTCGACTTCATACTCAACGTGACGCTTTCTCTCGTCAGGTCAGAGTACTTCAGCCATTCGACAAAGGTTAGTCTTTATGATATGGAGTAGAGTGAAATGTAATTCATTAGATGTCACTTCAATGATTGTTCCCATGATAAACGTTGACTAGGCAAATGAAACGATTCTCATCTTTCCTTTTCAGCGATTGAAATCTACTAACGTACTACCGTGTAATCTGCTGTCTGCAACCGAGCAAAAATGGAATTTGCAAAAATTGAGAATTATCGCACATCTGCTGAGATGGAAAAGGCCACCATCGAGCAATGTAAGTATTTGTATCAAGGTTGACTCACTCTATTACTAGCATCATTAGGGTAGACATCCTAATTAAAATCAAGAGCCCCTCTTTCATTCATTTTTAAACCGAATCCAAATTTTAGCTCTGCTTATCTTTGCTGTCATTCTTTTTCAGTGCATGAATGTATTCGTAATGGGGAACCCGTCCCCGAAGGAGCAATCGGGGAAGCCTATGAGCGGCTTGGCAAGTGTAAGTACCTTCACCTATGAGAACTGAGAGTTGGAATGTCATGTTTTAGCACTTCTGTATCCGTATAGCTTACTCTCTATCATTATTGTCTCCGTAACCTCTAATCTCATCTCTTTTTCCTCTCTACAGATATGGCAAAGATGAAGAAGTGGGAGAAAGCCGCGAGGCGGAGATTCAATGCTGAATTTCCGGCCCTACCTTCCCGCCCATCTACCACCTCTGAAAGTCCGACTCCTTTCTCGGGCATCGTCATCGCCCCACCTCCACCGCCTGCTCTGCTCCCTGCACCAGTCCCTGCTCCCCATCACCACGTCCCTCCGACACCGAAGCCCAGGACACTTCCACCCTCGGCTCGTGTCCCACTCCTGCCTCCTCTTCGACCACAAGTTTTGCCGGAGATCAATTCATTAGATGGTAAGTAGCCGTGATTGGGAAATCGGGGGATAAGACTTCAAACTTGAAATTATGATCATGTTACTAATCTCTTTTCTCTTTTTCTCAACAGATCTGGCGGCCTACCTCCTGTACGGTGACGTTCCTTCCCGCCCCATCATCATCCCAGCATCGCCACCACCACCTGCAGCAGCGGCCGAACTCCCTCTCCTCTCCGTTCAGTCGGTGGAGAGATTGCTGGAGGAGCAGGAAATTGAGTTAGAGATAGTGGGAGAGGAGATCACAATCGAGGAGGAAGGTGTTAGGGAGAGAGAAGGACCTATGGCTCGACAGCTCAGCTGTACAGACTGTGGGCAGGTCTTCGCGAGGCCATTCTGCCTTCGACGACACCGGCATTCTCGCTGCCCAAAAGCGAAAGGAGATCTGGAGAAGGCGCGCCGACCGATCCCTCAACGACCCAAGTGTGAAGGTTGTGGACGTACGTTCTACAACAGCACCAGCTTGGGAGTCCACATCGAAGGCGGTTCCTGTGGTAGTGTGAGGCAACCACCAACGTCATCAGGTAGGAAGCATCCTTCATCGCACGTCGGCTTTTCCTGTTCTTCGTGTCAGAAGATCTTTCATACAGAGTTTGTTCTTTCTTCGCACACACTCTGTCACACTCATCTCACAGAGCTTTACACTAACAGCGCTGTCACTCTAAGGCTGAGCAAGTTTTCCCTTGAGAAGCTAGTTCGCGACTATGAGTTAGAAAGCTCTGAACCTATACAAGATATTCATCCTTTCTTGATGAATAATATAGGTTTAATTCATCAAATGTTGACCAGCTTAGATAGATTTTTGCTCAAAGGTATGTTCTATCTCACTGCCCGTTTCAATAAGGTAGACAGTAGCACGGGAGAAGTGACCATTAGGATAGCCTCCTGTGCTGCTGATCTGATAGGTGATGTAAACGAGTAGATAGAGAGACATGCGACCTATCTCGTCAGCAACTTAAACAAATTTAATGAAAGAGATAGCGGTCTGGTTTTTGATGGAATAGATAAAGTAGACATTAAAATCAATCTTTTAGAAAATTTGCAAGGGAGCGGTTGTTTCACCCTACCCAAAGCACTGGCTAGCAAAAAGGCTGTCATCAATGTAGAGTGTCAGTCCCAGTGTTTTAAGTATGCTGTCCTCTCCATACTTCACTATGATGAAATAGATATGCATCGTCAAAGAGCCACTAAACATCGTGAATGGGAGGATGAGCTTAAGTTTGACGGGTTAGATGTCAACACACTAGATTTTAAAGGCATAGCCCAATTTGAAAAATTGAATGAAATTAAGATAGTTGTCCATCTCTGGGAAAAGGTCTGAAGGGTGTTAGGTATAACAACCGCCAAAGTACCTACGACCGGGTTGTCAATCTTCTCCTAGTCTATAGCGACAACCATCCAGAATGGCATTATTGTGGCATTCCTAAAATTTCAAAGTTGTGTCGCCACCAGCAAAGTTATGATGACAAACATTATTACTGTGATCGCTGCACACGGCGTTTCACATCTAAACCATTTTTTGAACAGCATTACGAGTGATGCTCTCGGGGTAAGCTTCAAATGGAAGTCATGCCCAAAGATAAATTTTGTAGGTATGAGAAAAACGGCAATGAACTCAGTCCCATATGTACCATCTATGCGGACATTGAATGTTATATTGAACAAGAAGACGTAAGTCATGAGCCAGCAGCCATTGCCTGCTATGACGTTTGGCATCCATATTATAGGAATCAAAATAAAATGCATGTGTGGCAAGGCGAGGAGTGTGTTGAAAACTTCCTCAACTTTTTAGATAGGAAAGCCCGTTTTCATCAACGGCATGAAATGGAGCTAACTAGGAAACCCATGTGCTTCACAGAAGCCGATAAACTCAAATTTGATAGGACCACGGAATGTCCCCGCTGCTGTTCATCCTTTGATGATCAGCAACATAAGAAAGTGAGGGACCATTGCCATCTCAGTGGTAAATTTAGGTCTGCCTTATGCAGCAAATGTAACATGAAACCTAGGCTCAAACGGCGAACGCTCCCCGTCATCTTCCATAACTTTAAATGTTATGATGCTCACATCATCATTCGCCATGGATTTGGTAAAATGAAATCCTGGTCATCCAAAGTGATTGCACAAAGTAAGGAAAAATTTATGTGCATCACTGCCAAAGTACAAGTAGATAAGACGAAGGAGGAGAAGCCTGTCTTCTATGACATAAAGTTTCTAGATAGTTTTCGATTTATGTCTTCCTCCTTAGCCGCGTTGGCTAATAATTTAGAAACACTTCCCCTCACTCAACATCTAAAGAAAGACTATCCCAACATAAGTGACATTCTCATGCGACGGAAAGGTGTGTTTCCTTATAGTTATTTTAGTTCAATGGACACATTGAAGGAGACATCCCTTCCGTCCATCGATAAATTTAAAAATGATTTGACGGGTGAGGACCTTTCGCCGGATGACTATAGGCATGCAGAGCAAGCATGGTTAGAATTTAGGTGTCGCACTCTTGGTGACTACATGCTTGCCTACTTAAAATTAGACGTCTATCTGTTGGCTGACGTGTTTGAGGCTTTTAGGAAAGTCACACTAGAACAGGACGCCTTAGAGCCCGTCCATTTTGTTAGTTTACCGGGTCTGTCCTATCAGTCAGCCTTCAAGATGACGAAAGAGAGAATACATTTAGTGCAAGATGCAGAAATGTACGCGTTATTTGAATGTGGTATTAGGGGAGGCTTAACATTTGCTAGCAAACATGTTGTCAACAGCACCCAAGACATAGGATCGACCACGCATTTAACGTACATAGACCAAAATAATTTATATCGGAGTGCATTATCCAAGACTTTGCCACAGTCTGACTTCCAATGGGTAGAGCCCCATGACATTGAGCACTTCTCCAATCCAGCACACATCATGGCACTGGGAGATGAGGCCGACATAGGTTATTTATTTGAAGTCGACCTCATCTATCCAGAATGCATTAAGAATAAGACAGTTGATTTTCCTCTCGCACCCGAATCTGGCATAGTCAGTCCAGATATGTTCTCTCCCTTTATGGAAGAACACAATAAGCAATATGAGGCGGAAAATGACTTACACTATAAACCCACTAGGAAGTTGTTGCTCACCCAATTGAACAAGCAGCATTACATCGTGCACTATTCCATCCTCAAATTCTATCTAGGTATGGGGATGCAACTTGACAAAGTCCATCGCGCTATCCAGTTTAGGCAGAAGCCCTTTCTAAAACCGTATATAGAATTTAATAGTAAGAAACGGGCTGAATCCAAGAATCCTTTAGAAAAGGACTTCTTTAAATTTAAGAATAATGCCCTCTTTGGTAAAACCATGGAGGATGTAAGAAAGCGCATGACTATGGTATCGTGACTGATCCGGAAACGAGTATCAAGTTATGCCGCTCGCCGTTGTTTTGTCACCATGATGTCATTTCCGAAGACATCACTGGTTTTAAGATGTTAAAACCTAAAGTAGAACTTTGCAAGCCCATTTATGTCGGTCAAGCTGTCTTGGATCACTCCAAGTTAGAAATGTACAAGTTGTTTTACCACACCTTTAAAACTTGCCCATTGATCCAACATGTGGAATTAGTAGGAGGCGATACAGACAGCTTCTTCCTAGCTTTGACAACCACTAGCCAAGTCAAGCAGGAAGACATTTTAAAATATTTAGCACCCAAGTTTGATAGTTCCAACTATCCCACTGACCATCCGCTTTACTCTACCACAAATAAAGTGAAGCTTGGCTGCTTCAAGGATGAGTGTGCCAGCAAACAGATAGAGGAGATGATCTTGCTTCGTCCCAAGATGTACTCCATAAAGCTAAAATCCTCATAGCTTTCCATTAAACGGGCGAAATGCATCTCGAAGTCAATCGTTAGAAAAATGACACATAGGGACTATCAAGATGCCTTAGATTCACTTAAAATTAAAAAAGTAGAAATGACCATTCTAAAGTCACACTCACATCAAGTTAGAAAAACGACGTTTAGGAAACGAGGTCTCTCAGCTTGGGAAGACAAGCGATGCTGGATGAGTCCTAACCACTCATTACCGTACGGCCATCCAGACACTCATCTACCTCCACCCAAGAGACAGAAACTTTCTCCTCCTCCGTCCGGCGATGTATGATGAAGAATGCTTCCTCTGTTGTGGTTGATGTTTTGCTTTTTCACTCCATGGCGTTTTCTATGGGGTGTTGTGAGTGAGTCTCTTGTAACATGCGTCCATATTCTGATCACTTCATATCATGACTTGCATATCAACTGGTTTTTCTGACTTTGTTTAGTCCCTGTACAGTTTCCTTCAATGATTTGTTTTCTCCGGTGATGTGAGCCATAAAAACTTTGTTTTCTGCTACCATCAGTATTACCTATGTGCGGTGCTATGAAAATGGGCTGTGATGATGAATAACATATCATGTACATACTGTGTCGTTTTCCTTTCATTTAAAGTTGCGGTTCAAATAGGTGGGACTGACTTGGTAATAATGTCATAAGCATGTCACTGTTTGTAAGATAGGTGAAATATAAAATGAAGTCAGAATCATTTCACTGTTTGTAAAGTTAGAAATAAAGTTGACGTTTGTAAAGTTAGAAATAAAGTTGATGATTGTAAAGTTTGAATTAATGTTAGAATCATTTCAGAGTTTGCAAGATAGGTAAAGTATAAAATAATGTGACAAGCATTTCAATGTTTGTAAGATAGGTGAAGAATAAAATAAAGTTGGAATCATCTCACTGTTTGTAAAGTTAGAAATAAAGTAGTTGTTTGTAATGTTGGGAATAATGTCATTCATAAATGGTTAAGTTAGTAAATGTACTATACACTAACGGTCAACATTCACTTGTGCTATATAAAACCCTAAATCCAACCGTAGGTAACCCAATCCCCATGGATTATGCACTTTAGCAATTTATAGGTGAAGTATAAAATAAAGTGACAAGCATTTCACTGTTTGCAAGATAGGTAAAGTATAAAATAAAGTCATAACCATGTCAGAGTTTGTAAGTTAACATCCTCAAGTTTCCAACGAATGTAACATCATGAAAATTTCTTTGGCTTAGGAAACATCAACCACTTTGCTGACTCATGTCTATAAATAACTTTGACTCATGAAGTAGTAGAGCACCAGTCAGTTAGATAAGAATCTAATCAGTCTTGTTCAACCTTTTCACCGACAAGTGCGTGGGCGTATCATTCAACATCGATGGCGCCTCACGTCAGACAGTGTGACCTTTTCACCGACACGTGTGTGGGCGTTATTTATTAGACAAAGCGATGGCGCCTCACGTCAGACAGCGTGACCTTTTCACCGACACGTGTGTGTGTGGGCGATAGTTCATTGCGATGAGTCATTCAAAACACATCATGTGCTTAACATGATTCTATTAACTTTGACTCATACAGATAACACATTAAAGATTTAGCAATGTCAGCTACTTTACTGATATCACGTAAACCAGTCATGATACAATGTCCGTTGTGAAACACTGCAATATGTACAGGATGCCACTTCCGAATCAGAGCAGCAGGAAAGAGTTCAGTTTCATAAAATATACAATGATTACTGGTTTTAGTGTTTGCTAGATTCACTAACATCTTCAATTGAACAGACACTACTATATTCTTCAATGTCAGGGGACTGAGGCGTAGATGAGGCATGAGTGTTCGCATTTTCTTGACGACTTCGTAACACATGGACTGCATCACGAAATGAGAAAGGTTTCCTAGGACTTGGATTTTGCCGCAGCGAAAGATTTGAAGATTTCGACCGTTGCTAATGCCAATGACCAACATTTGTGGACGACCGCGATGATATACTGAATCGGGAAGATAGGCATGCAACTGTTCTAAATCGATCTCTCTTCTGAGATTCATTTTGCGCATGGCGTTGATGATACGGATGGGGAGCATGATTCACAAAAGACATAAGGGTTGAGATCGGGGTCGATCATCATCAACATGGACATCATTTTTAAAGGTTATTGAGACAAGAAAGGGATTCAGCGTAAACAACCTTCCGTCCTTGCGCGGACTCATGTAGATGGTTTGAATTTTAATTTCAAAGGAGTAGAATCCTTTTCCGAAAATGGGGAGAGGTTTGTAATTAAGTAAGCCGAATTCGCTGCCCTCGTTTTCATGGATGATGAGACAGTGTCTATCCACATGAGCATACATGTATCTTCTTTCCATGATGGGAACTTGTGGCCGCTTCCCATTGTGTCGAACAATTTCTTTGGGAATGGTGAGATTTTCCTTCAGGAATGTTTCAAGAGTATTGAATTGTAACTGTGTCCAATAGTCTAACGATACACACACAGCGAGTCCATACTTTGTTGACATAACCTTTAGATAAGCCATCCGATGACTTGGAGTTTTTATGGTCACGACTTCTCCATGATGAGTTATCTTTTGATTGAAAGCATTTTTACCCGATGCTAAAGTAAGGGAGTTCAGTGTACCCAGTGCGAGAGCAGAAGAGTTGATGGCTTCGAGCAACTGCATGGTTAGCGCAATGACGGAAATGATTGCCATGAGCTCAGTCGTCCGTTTTATAACCAGACCTAGCTCCAATCACATGCGTTTCCCTTTTCATGTTTCCCTGTCTTTTTTACGTGACAAAGAGTTATCACACGTGAACTTTTGACTGCGTGGGTGGAAACCTTCCCTATGACTGACTGCCCTCTTACAAAGTCATTCTAGTCCTCACAAAGACATTAGTGACACACCCCTTCTAGCGAACAAAGACGCATTTATTTATCTAACAAAGAGCCCGATATTAATGCACAAAGCGCAATGACTCATGTTGTGATACGCCCCCTTTTCTCGAACAAAGACGCATTCATTTATCTAACAAAGCGCAATGACTCATGTTGCTCTATACACCATTACAAAATACTCAGTTAAAAGAAATATTTATTGCATTTACAAAACATGACGACCATCAAACAAAGTCGTGGATATAAACACACTCAGTTGTATTTCCTTCCATCGTCTCTACTATTCTCTCCATAAGTTTCTCCATATGACGTACATGAATTGATCACTAAGAGTAATCCATTCTGTGCAATAGAATGCAAAACGAAGTGGTTTTTGCAAATCTTTCAACTCTATATAAGCAACGAGTTTACCCTTCACATCTTGAGGTTGTAAACTCTCCATCAATCTTTTGAAGAGATGAAGACTTTCAGTTAGCACTACTTTCATATCATTCATCTTCATTTTAAATGTAAGTTTCCAATCTTGTAAAAATCTATCGAATCCTTGTTGATCAACTGTCAAATGACACATGTGGTTACTTAAGGTACGATGCGCCATCATAAACGTTGTGACTATAGATTTCACATTGCTTCAATGACTTCCACTATGAATAAAACAGAAATAACAATCATGTTCCACTGTAAGTTTATTCAACATCAGTCAAAATTTACAAGTACAGAATACACTTCATGAAATGATCATCACTCATTCACAAGGAGTAAAAACATGTTTTACATATACCCATGCTGTTGACAATAATATAGATACAGTTCATAAACGTCATAGAGACTACATTGCCAGCGTGAAGAGAGTTTTGCAATGTAGGTGGCTTTATTTCTAGTATTACAATGGGATGGTGGTCTGTAAAGGTGATGTCTCTCACCGAAACATACAGCCATATCAAAAATCATTTCATCTCTAAACTTCTTTTGATCACAATGCATATGATAGTCTTGTCTTACACGATCTACCCAACATGGTAAACATAGATTATCAATGTGCAACTGAAGTGTTGCTGCTTCTCGTTCAGAATCATTTCCTAATATTTTAACAATATGAAAACCTGACAGCCACCGTTTGAAATCACTTATCAAATACATTTCATTTACAAATCCAATATGAATCAAAATAGAAGGATCAAGTCCATGTACATGACGTCGTGACCATTCGTCTTTGTGTGGAGGAAAGTAGGCAAATCTATGATATACACTAACAACAGTTTGATCGCTTTCCCTCATTGCAATAGCACTCAACTCCTGCATGGGTGTCCCCTCACTGTCTATGAAGATGACAACCTACAATATCAAAAACACTTAATTGCAAGATAATACATTGAGCAGGATCTTTACAAGGATGTCTGTCCTTTACATAACAAAAGATACATACAACATGATTACAATGTTTTAATTGAACATAACGCACAAGACCGCGTTTTCCACATTCACTACATACTAACTGATTACAATGCTTAAGATTTCTGTTTGGGGGTAGCGCCATCTTTCTTTGATACGCGACGACGTTTAGGTTTGGTGACAGGTTCTTGACACTCTTTGACACAAGAATCAATGACTTTCTCAATGTGATCAAGACCTGTTAACTCAGGTTGATGATGAATTTGAGCAATGTGCAAATTGAGAGAAATCAAATTACCGTCAGATTGATGAGGTCCCACATAAACAGCAGGCACCTCAATATGAAAGAAATAAAACCCTGCACCTAGCGATGACAATTCTGTTTCAACTGACTGTTCAACTGTCACTCCTGAAGTGACTTTACAATACTTGCTTTGCAAAATATAGCAGCGAGTGGCGCGATACAAAGGTTTATAATAAGAAGTTTTATTTTCTGGCCACAACTGCAATAGTTCAGTGGGAATAAGAGCCTTTTGCCTCACGACGTCTTCTAAAATGTCAAGCTGCTGACGCGACCAATTATCAATAGGTATACTCAGGTTTTGACCGCAACTATTTACTTGCGTATCCACTTTTTGTAAGTATACCGCCGGCGATTGAAGATACAGTCGAACACCGTTGTAGCGCACTTGTTGTTTGTAGGTGGGATAGCCGTGAATTACCTTTTCAATTTTCGGATTCCACACCTCGAGATGTTGAGGATTCAGTGATACTGCAGTTGGAGTAGGATTCATGGCCATGGCAGTCTGTAACGAAAGAATACCACTAAGTACATTCATGATCATCAGAGAAAAGAAAATTGTCAGCTTAGCAGTGACATATGAGGTGGCCCTTAAGAGGACCTTTTGGAGCGTTCACACGATTGAAAGCTTATCACCAAAGTCTAAGTCTTCGTCATCGTCCAGTAAATTAAATGTCTAGGGCTTAGGACCCGAATTAAGTTTCAATTCCCTAAAAGACTTAAAGGTAAAGCGTCTAGGTGGTGGAGGCGGTGGTGGTGGTGGTGATGGTTCAACAAAATAGGCTTGTACAATCATCGGCCACACACTCTCTTGCGTCTCTCTTCTAAAATGTTGGTAGGGTTTAGGCCACACAGCCATGACACTCACTTGTAAATTTGGAAACAGGATTGAATCAGACACACGTTTTCCAAGTCAAGAGAATGAAATGAAGAGAAAATGGGGAGACGTCTGCTGTTATAGTCTCCTGCGAATCCACATTTGACACTATGAGAGCCAATCAGAGACCTCCGTTTCTCCCCTGACTTCATTACGGCAGGAAAAAGGAGGCACGCGGACGACTTACTCATGATTGCTTTTCCCAAATCTTGTAGTCAAATCTAGTTTAGCACATTGAGTTGAATATGAATGTGTTTTATGCGACATAAGAGCAAGTTGGATCCATGCTCTTGAAATGAATCTAGTCGAGATGCAATTTTCGCCATGTGTCGCTGATAGAAATCTTTTGGATCATGCATCGTCTCTGCAGAATAGGATGCAAAATGAAACACTACACGTTCACCTGCATGCTCATCAGTCACTTTCTCAAATTCAATCTCTGCAACCAATCGTCCTTTCACATCTTTATTCATCAAACTGTCCATGAGCTGTTGGAAAACGAAGTAACCTTCAGCGATAGCAAATTCTAAGTCTGCCTTTTCATGATGAAATGAGATGATGTAGTCCCTAATCACACCACGAAGACTTCGTCGATGAAAACGTAGTGAACAAAATTCATTCGTAAATTCTACTGCTTCTGTCATCTTTCTTCCTATCACTTCGGAGACATAGCATGAATGACATTCAGGTGTAAAATGTCACGCTGATTCCAAATCTGGTCTCTGTTTTTCCATCCGAGGCTTCGTTCACCCGCTAGAGCCATTTTCATAAAAATTCTAACTCTGTCGTTTTTCGGTGATGGGCAAAAAGTCACTCTCACACCTCAACACACGAACGGCGAGACATGTCGTTTCTTCCACTGAATTTGTCTCACTCTTAGCTTTCGAACGAGCTATCACACGACTTTCTACGATCTCTAGAACCAAAGTTGGAAGATCGCTGCCGAGGGGGGGTCAGAACTTTTTCTCTCCGATTGAGCTGGAAACAACCTTCCAAGACCCAAAATTGGCCAAAAAGTCCAAATCTGCCGTCTATTTTCACGTACGAGGCTTCGTTTAGCCGCTACAGCCACTTTCTCACTCAAAAACCCTCTGACGGCGCTCTAACATGACCAAAAGTCTCAATGTCACTCACAAGCCTCAACTAAGGAAGATAGGGTCAAACTGTGCTTTCCAATAAATTTGTGGCACTCTTAGCTTTCAAACGAGCTATCACACGACTTTCTACGATCTCTAGAACCAAAGTTGGAAGTCTGACAGGAGGGGGGGAACGTCACAAAAATTTTTTCTCTCCGATCCCGCTGGAAACAACCTTCCTAACCCAAAATTTCACGTAGACTCCGAATCTGCCTTCCATTTTCCCATCCAAAGCCTCCTTCATGCCGAAAAACGGCCTTTCTCATCCCAAAACGACCAAAACCCACCTTTTTCTAACTCTTGCAGTTTTCAGAGATTCCTACCCTTGCCTCACAGGAAAGTTCCTCCTTCCTTCCTTCCAGAGTGGAGGGGGGTAGGAAACGGTTTCCTTTTCACGGATCCATCCCTTTCAGCACATCCTTGGCCCTCTCCCTTCTTCCTTCCTTCCAGAGGGGAGGGATGAGTCAGCATGATGACTCATCGTTGCTCATTTTGTCTTTGATTTTGCAACGGGATTACTATTACTTTACCATGTGTTGTGTATATCTTGCTATGTCAAAGTATGGATCTCAAATATTCTAGTCTTACTCTGATTTTAGTATGTATACTTTATTTATGCCTTCTGGAACTAATTTTTTCTAGGATTTTCCATAAAGTCATTTGTTTAACCTTGTCATTCTTTCGTTCCCGGATCTTCGTAGTTTTAACTTTCTCGGGTTTTGATGTAACTAAATGAATATATAAATTACATTGGATGCGGTCAAAACCTTAATCAATGTCGAGGAAGTAATTCAACACGCGTTCGCATGCAACCGAACTTTCAGCTTAGGACAAACCAAGTCTGAGTAGAATATGACTTTCGAATACAGACAAATAAGGGCGAGTGCAGGTAAATAAACACAGGTGAAAAGCCTGATGGAAGCTTCAAATCAGATAAATAATCAGACCTGGCGACCCGAATTGTTTGATCCACCGAAGCGGAGCAGAGTGGCTATCACACAGAACGCAGAATTGTACTGTTTCATCTCGTTGAACAAACTACACTGTTCACTGGTCGGGCCAGGAGTTCATAGCTTAGACAGAAAGAGAATTTGAATGCACTGGCTGAGTGTAATCACCGAAATCTCTGCATTCTGGTTGAGTCGTATTTTAAAAATCGAACGCATTGTGTACGAATCAATTCGGCTATCAGTCGTCTCTGGGAAGGAACTTCAGGCGTTCCACAGGGATCAGTTTGGCGACCTCTGCTCTTCAACGCATCAACAGGAAACTTAAAAGAACTTCACACTCGTTCTGTGCTGGCTAAATATATTGACGATGGAACTTAAGGTGCACATATTTTCGTCGACCATTACAATGATCATATTCAAGACGAGTATTTGAATTTTCAGAAATGAGCAAATATTATATCTCACACTCAACCAATTCAAAACTAAATGTTCGTTTATCAAGCAGTAAAATGCATAATATGTTCCTGTAGGCATCCCTGGCATCATGATTATATTTGTAGCAGTCAAATTGAGTAAATAAAAGGCTATTATGAAAAATTGCAGACCCGAAAATTGACCCATGTGAACAATACTGTACGCAACACGATAAAATTCATTTTCTATAAGCAAAATGTGTTTCAGTATATTCAAACATGAATTTTTCAATTGGCCAATCGAGATTACTGACAAAAGCAAAATCATAACTTCCACAACTTTAGTCCAAACCGCCGCAGGTAGCTTTCTTATTCTTCCATGAAGCTTGTGACAGTCCAAACCACCTTTTCATATTGTCGCCTACATTTTGTTCCACATGCACATCTGGATTTCCGCCCCTTCTGATGCTGATGAAAATGCAGTAGACGTAGAAAGAGTTTTAGATCCTCAAATTTATTGCTTACAGAAGGCAAACAAATGACTGTACAAACACATTCATTTCCGATATCTTGACAATTTCTGATGTGATAAAACTAATGGGCAACGTTTACAGCATACTGAGGATTATATCGAAAGTATGCATCATTGATTTGTGTCATGGAACTTGATATTCTAATTTTGGGAAGTGGTTAAGGGACGAAATCTGAATGGGATTAAAAAATTCGAAAACTTGCTTAACTGAGCCTTCTTCAAATCTGCGTATATGGTGGAATCGATCCGAGCAATCTTATCAAGAAGCTTCCAAATTCTTCATAGTGCTCTTTCTCTGACTGTATCTTAAGATTTACAGATTGAAAGATAAAACTAAAGCCAAAATCCATATGCAATGATATTCCAATTATCCTATAAATAGTGCATTCCATATTTCCAATGCTTCCGGACATGTCGCTAAAATTTCCTTCAGGATTATTTTTAGTTTTCATACTTCAGTTGCCAAGTGCAAATAGTGTGAAGAAGAATAATGACATGGCTCTGTGCGAAAACACCTAAATATGTGGATGAAACTGCAATTCCCCAACATGCTGATCTGGCATATACAATACACCTCAAAAATTCTACGCGAATTTCATAAGTGTCGTTTCGCCTTTTTACTTCAAAAACTGATTATATTTTTGTATAATAAATTCGGTTCACCATTGACGTAACTGATTAATTTATAAAACGAAGACAATTTCAATAATAAATTGTATTGAATAGTTTTCAGTACAAGTTGAAGAATTCATGAAGAATTGACAAAGACGTAGTCGAAAGCTATTCAATACGATTTATTATTGGCCTTGTCTTCGTTTTTTAAATTGATTTTTCTATAAGCACATATTTTTGTGACTTAAAATTCAAATAAAATGTCTAGTCTTCCAACTATCAAAACTTAATTATATTGGTCAAAATATTTTGAATTTTGTTTCTCTGAAATTCAATTTGAAGTTACAGCAGCTTGGTATGTCTTTACCAATTCAGGTGAAACAACCTGTTATCACTTTAATCTATAGGCAAGGCCTACAAGAAAACTTTGCTTTTGACAAATCATGCTATTGGCATGACCATTGACCAGAAGCCAGGGAATCGTTTCATGACTAATATAGAGGACGTTGAGTTCATTTTCTAATTTTCTTAAATATCTCCATCCACAGCAGCTTATCAAGTACATTTTGTCTTTTAAGGACTGCCAGGACTACTCCTGCTGACATTGATGACCCAATTGTCCCGTACATCCCAGGGTAAATCCGGTCATCCTTCTTCAATGTGCTCGGTCGTTCACCATCACGGCATCCCCTTGACTTCATATGGGTGTTCACAGTTGCTAGACAGGTTTTCATCGGAAGGCCTCAACTCCCTTTCCCGCCACATACCGTACTTGCAAGACACCTTTCTAAGGGGATGGTTCTCCTCACGACGGTGCACATCTCCGAACCATGTCAACTTTCTCGATCTTGCTGCATCTTAAATAGGCTCAATTCTCATCATTGGTCTTGCGATCCAACCGTGTGTAGCCCTGCATCCACCGTAGCACCCGGATGTCAATAAGGTGGAGCTTCTGTTCATTGCCTTGAGAGGGGCCGAGCACTCAGAGCTACACATGATGGCTATCGAACCATTGAAGAGTGCACCCAACTCTTGATTTTGAAAAGTCATTTTTTATCACGCAGTACTGTGGTCTGTTCGATCCATACTTCACACTGTTTCACACGATGGACTAATGATCTCATTACGAGTATGCTACAAAAAACATTGCCCTAGAGGATTTCAACCTCATGAGTAATTGACAAGATCATGAAAATGATATAAGATGTCAGTAATTCTTGTCGTTCTAGAAAATCGTTGTAGTCATTGTAAATCGTTGTCTTAACAACAGCAGATGATTAGACTTTAATTTGAATTCTGCTTGTTGATGCAGTAAATTAATGTTTCAACTACTGCAAATCGGGAAATTTTTGTGTCTCTAAATTCTGTGAATCGACAGCAAACGAGTTTCGTGACTTTACATTTTCAAGGATTCGTTCAAGTGCTAGCATGATGCACTCACAACGACAATTAGAACAATTGCTTACCATACGTAGAAAGCTAAATAATTTACAGTAATCATAATGGATCCTCACTTGCCTGAAGTTGAAACAGTGCAGATGTAAGACATTTGAGAGCGTGTAAGCGTCTGAACACGGCTCGCGGTCTGCCTGTGTGTCATCGATCCCTGTCAAATCAATTCATGGTAGGCCTGCATCAATTTAAATGTAATCGATTCGATTGATTTCAAATCATAAGAGCATATATGTATAGTAAAATGTACCCAGTAGGGATTGTAAAGATTAATTGCAATTTACATGTAATTGCCCCAATCAATCAATTAATTGAAGTTGGCCTATAGGTGACCATTCAATCAACTGTAATTGAAATTCTATGCAATCATTTAATTGACATCAATCAATCTATAGGTGGAAGAATCCTGTAAAAAAAACAAAGATAGGACATCTCGCACAACCGAGCGCCTGAAATTACCGTCACCAAACAGCTGTTGTCCATTCTACTAGACAAACCGAAAAGTCTGACTTCTAGGCTATGCTCTCAAGTATAAATCAGAAGTAATTTTCCGACCCGTTTCTGTTCAAAATTGTCAGACCAAAGCCAGGTCAAGAATGATTATTTCAAAAGGCAATTAAGTAATCGTAAATTATTAAGACATACTCGTGATACTTTAAACAGAATCTCCCTGTGAAGATGTGAATCTGGAAGACAACAGTAAGGAAGGATATATGAACCCTTCTTTTCGTGAGTATGAAGCGGATAGACTACTGTTCTAAGTCTGCATGACAAGAATAGCTGCACCTTGAACTTAACTCACATCTACGAATCGGCAAGAGCATGAAGTTTACATAATCGGTCAAATATCGACTCAAACGACTCAAACTGAAAGTTATCCTGAGGACAGAGTTATCAATTTCCGGTAATTTCACTTTCAGCTTAAATTCCGTCAGGTTGGGACGGTCTTCTCTCTGGAAATTTCATCCTACTGAGAGATTGAAAACGAATTAATGACAAAATGATGAATAGCCGCAAGAATGCGAGTGGATAAGAAGCGTAAGAATTCGTCTAACACATTTACCTGCACTTGTTCACCGAAAACTCTGTGGCGTCGATTCGACTTCTTATCCTCTGCGTGTGTGGGACAGGGGACACACTGTCGCCACAGGCCAGCACCAACCCTTCTCTTTGGACACGAGAAAATGGAGAGGAAGAGAAGAGGTCGCCACAACAGTGGGTTTTGAATTTTCAAAATTTTCCGACAACACATGGCCTTTGATGTATGCCGCCACGAGGGGGACTCTACCTTTCGTCCTGTTCATGGTCACATACGTCTCCCAATCATCTATAACCTCCCCCTCCGGATATTCCATTTTTCGAAAGTTCAGGAGGAACGGGACAGTGTTGGTGTGTTATCTGAGTGCCTGGGCACGCCATCCAGGCGCAAAATGACATATGAAGACAATTTGAGGGCTATAGGGAGATTCTTGGCTCTGAGGTCGAGCAGTTGGACCGAACAGCGTATGGCTTTGATGAATGTAGCGTCATTCAACAGGCCTCCAAGGATGCAACCGCCGGAAGACAGATGTGCTCGAGATGTCATTGTGAGGCATTGGGACCGCTTGTATATGATGAGAAATGACCCGTGGTCGATCTTACTCATATGGTGAGAATCGGTGCATTGATTGATGAGAAATAGATGAGGAAACATTTTCATGGGAAATTTTTAATACTTATATTGTCGAAAATTGGTGAAAGAAGCAATGATGTAAAGAGTGGTCAGTTTTGTTTCCGGTTCACAGATGTTCTTGCAAGAATGAATTTCACCGGCTGTCAATTTCATGATAAACGGCCAGAATCCGCTGCTTATTCATTTCCGTTACAATATTACTTCAAAGCACTTTTCGTTGTAGAAGATGGCAAAGATGCTTGGATAGTATGAGCTTTATCATTAATAAGAAAATGCACTGTGGACTATAGTGAACCATTTAATGAACAGTTGGATTTTTATGGCATCATTCAACATTGATAAGTACTCTTAAGTCCTTGAAGTTATAAATTGGGTTGACTTTCTCCGATGAATTTTCTCAAGTATACATAACATGCTATAACATGGAGAATAGTGTCCCATGTGCTATTTTAATGCAGGAAAATGCCACAAATAGTAATTGTATTTCTATTGAATCGCGGGATCATTCGTCAAGCTCTCGTCTGTCTGGGACCAGAAAGTATGACTGTGAAATGAACAGTTCAAAGTATTCAGAGAAACAGTAATGAAATGCTTCACCACGCTAGAGACAATGGCAGTGTGCATTCCTCGTTACACATGTCAAGGATCAGGTCAAGTGTTTTCTGGGCATCTGAAATGTAGAACTTACCAAAGGATTGATACATTAACTCGGAAATGAACACGAATGCTGGACAGATGCTGAACAGTGCACACTTGTGAATGTCTTATAGTAACGGCACTTAGCGGAATGAGAAAAGAAGAAGGTGGACATCTTCCATGACTGACAATCTAACGCGCAACATGCTTACGCACACATATCACAAGATACTCCTGCTTGCTTTGAGGCAATAGCAATCATAGTTGACGGCAAAGTTGACGGACTTTGTCGGGAGGCTTGCAATGTGTCAGCCTCTTTTTGCGATCGCAATTTGCGATTATATAAAGCGGCTGGTACGCGAGACGTCCGGTCCACAAGATCTGCGTTTTTCAATTTCTATAACATACACCAGAAAAACTATTGGGGACAGATTAACAGCATTTTTCATTTTTCACACATGCAATGCCTATAGCAACCGTGAGGAGGCGACCTGAAGGAATTGATTAAAGAATCGATTCCTCCGGCTTTCAATGAGTCGAAGAGATATATCTGAATGCACTGTGCTGCATGCAGGCACAGTCACGAAGATGGCTTGCCACTGGAAATCAAGCCTAGTCACCGAATTGTTAACATCTGCGACACGACCGAGATAGCTCAAAGTGTTTAGATAAGTATTCAGTCGCTAATTCTATACTTTCTGAAACGTTTTATAACAACAAGTATCCTCCTCTTTTGTACTTTAAATTACACACATTTTTCACTATTTTTTTTTAATTGACCAACATTTAAATGAATCACAGTCTTTAAAAGTTGCTTTGATGTATGAAACAAATGTCGATAGGCTAATGTGAAACATAGTGTCGAAAATGATGTTCGTAATTTCATTTTTGAATCATACATGTATGTACTACTTATAATTGCTGGCAGCAACACAATTGCTTGAAAGCATTATGAATCTTCGCATCTAGTAAGCCACATGTATACAGCAGGATTACTGGCTCATCTGTTTTAACCTGTTCTCCCTGTGAAAAGATGGTACTTTTTACAAAGTAAGCCTGACAACAGGTTTTTATTTAAAAGCATGCGTAAAAAACGGTGGAAAGCTTGTTGAAAAATAAGGTCTTGCTGCTGTTACGACAAGACGCTATTAAATTCATATTCAGAAGTTCGGTGCTAAATCCACATTTGAAACACTGTGTTGAAGTAATTGCAAAACACGGCCATAGCACAATTTTTAATAACATGTCAAGCATTGTTTTAAAACAGTTTCTGTCCATTTGACAGAAATACAACTATTAAATTGATATTGGCAACCTTATATTGGTAAGCACTTTTGCATTAATGTATAATTACTAACTGTCAAATACCTATAGACAATAAAAGGAAGACACACATGAAGGATGGTGGTCATCAAATCAATATTTATCATTTTGTGACTGCGGGTAAGATAGAACATCTTTTTCAATCTCTCGTAAAATCCTCAATCTATGTTCGATAGTTCTAATAACTTGCTTGACTCTTATTTAAGTGAACATGTTTCTCTATAGGAGATGAATAAATGTCATCAGTTTTCTGCATAATTTCAAAAAAATAAATTTTGCTCGATCAGACCCTTATTGGATAATGTGGAGCATTTCTGTACAGCTCTTGTGATTATTGAACTCGGAGATTATTCTATGCATGTTATTTAATAGGCTGTTTGATGTATGTAAGTCGCATATAAAAATCTTGCAGATATTCTAACTTTAAAAAGCCACAGCTATGAACAAAAGCTTTTAGGGTTGACATCAACACAAAATTAGCTACCATGAAATGACGCTAGTTTTTGAATTTTTATTGACCTTCATAGGCCCTTCTTATTAATGAAAATAACTTTGCAGAACAATTCTTTGAAGTGCATAAAGTGCGCAAAAATGTTTCTTTAGAAGAGATCGTCAACTGCTTTGTAAGTAAAGTCAATTACCATCATAATTGTCATATGATTTAGATGGAGATTAAATTTCAGGTGTACATGTCTAAAAACTAAATAAATAGTTTTACTTGAAAGTCAATCTTCGATTTTTCTTCAAAAGAAAGTATAATCATTCTTAAGGTACTAGTAAGAATTTCAAAGGCGCATCAAGGCCAGACGATGCTCTGAAGAAGCGTGCGAACTGAAATGCTATAAATTACATATATTAGTCATTAGGTGTATTATCAAAATATTAGTCACAGTCAGAGTAGGAATCAGGCCCAGGCTGTCGACTTGCATATTATTTTCCTCGACGTTCTCCTAAATCTTATATTTTTTACTGCGCTGATGCTCAATCGAGTTTAATTTGGCAGTTTGTAATCATGACGCACGATACTATCAGTATTAGTACGGGTCTCACCTTCTCTGACATACATGGCACACAGACTTGCCGTGGGACGAGATTTCTGATTCTTGATACGCTTAGCTGATCGAGAACCCTTATCAGCCAGGTTAGGGGACATTCTAATTCACTATAGGCCTACTGACTATCTACATGCATGATAGTCCTACATCAGATCTTAGTACTTCCATTGGAGCATACTGCCCGCAGGTAGTTTCGCATGTAATTAGATAATCCAAAGCAAAGGGCTCTACAGATAGGTCTACAACCTGTGATGCAAAATTGCTTTTTGAATATCTAAGCTAGCTTCCTTATTAGAGGTCATACTATGCCATTGTATGGCTTCCTGCTCTAAACAAAATAGGCCCTTAAAGGCTTCACCAAAATTGTTAAAGAGACTATCGAAACATCAATCCTATTAACACAATAGGTCTCTACTACAGATTTGTCCCTATACATGAAATATTATTAAAAACTCAATATTTTTACGAAAATTAATTCCTCTATTGCAGCAACACGCTAGTAAATATAAAAATAATGTGAATGACCGCTTTATAATTATTTCATGTCATAATTTCCTTTAGAAATTAAAATTCATAATATCATCATATCTATGAATACGTACAACCACAGAATTAGATTGTTTAATTGCATCACTTTGCTAGAAGTGCAAACTGATTCAAACAGATGGCACATGCAAGAACTTACTAAGTGGGCAAAAAGAAATTTTTAATGCCTTACAGAAATAGGAAAAATAGTCGTGCGTCGCTTGCGGATTGCTCTGAATTCCTTCAAAATGCTCAGGTCGCCGCGACTCCTTCAGACTCGAAGAATTCAGATCATTGCGCAAAGGTTTTCTCGATAATGGGTAAGATTCCCTCGATAAGGTTCCCTCCGATCATTTTTAAAAAAGTTAGCAGGCGCATGAAAAAACGTTCACAAACTTCTCTGTAGAACTTGACATCGTCTGTGTCTGTTTGCTGTGTGATCCGGTTGATAACAGTCACTGAAACTTTGCACAATTTGGCGTGTTTAATGTTGAACAGGCTGCTCACTGTTCGATTGCTATGGTATTTAGTCGGCAGATTGTGCCATTTCATTAGCGTTACATGTTCCAATGCTTCCCTTCTAGTCAAACGGAAGAAGAGACAACCTGTCTAATTCTGTGCGTACAACAGAGCTGCGAAAATATTGTTCAGTTCTTCTTGAGCCTCTCACATTTTTATGGGAATTTCCATCCCATAAGGAATCCCGCTCCCACGGCAGGCCTGCGCATAATCCTCTCTCAAAAATGATTCTATCAATGGCTTTCGAGTTCATGCACAGAACAGGTGATGAAGAATGATTTATCCGAGATATTACATAATCTTCACAGTATTATATACAGTAGGTGTGGTGCGTGGTTGATTACTTGGCAATTTCCTTTACTATACACGCGTTTGTATTTTTCGAATTTTGAATGTAGTATATTTATAAATATGAATGCATACACTCACTGTATTCATAAAGAATTCTATTTAGTTGGTGACTGTGAACATGAGGCTATCTATGAATGCTCACTAAATTCTGAACAAGAAATGCTCTGAACAAATGCTCTACCAACCTCATTAAGTTAACTTTGGACTAAACCCTAACTGAAGCATGAAAAGTTGCACCGAACCGGACCGAAAACCACGAACTCGGGTCCCAGTAATTTGAATATGTTGTTGTACATAAAAAACAAAAAACACTGCGCAACAGGGTTGGAGCCGGCCGGGTGTTGTCGACCGGGGCCGAGCCGGCGGCCGGCATATTCAAAAAATCCGCCAGTTACATTGATGACCGCGAGCTGACGTGTAGGAATCTGGAACAATGAGCTCGCCAAAGTTGTCATCAATTTTTCATTTCAGTGAGTTGTCCCAAGGCCGAGCCGGAGTGTTGCTGCACCTGTCCAACGTCAATCAAAATTTATCGCGTGCAGTTAGCTTATCAACAATTACCCACGATCTACTGTCAAATGTTTGGATAGCAGGACCGTAGATTGCATTGAAATCCATTGCTCATTGCATCTCTAAGCTCCACATGTTATATAAACCATCCCATGTAGTGAAATTAGTCAACATCTGAAATAACTTTACAGTAGATAGGTGAAGGAACACGCAATGCTTCCGAAAATTCATGCATGCTAGAATGCATGATTCTGAAAACTTTATTTGAGATAAAGTATGGTTTCAGCTGCATATATAAGTTACCGGTGGTCATTTTTTGACTGCTTAAAGAACAGTTGGCAATATCTATATCACAAAGCATGCTCTCAACTCAGATTATGTTACATTTACATGTTCTTAATGTTGTAATGATTAATTGAGCAATTTGTTCTATAAACTGAATGTCGTCAACGGTCGATACGTGTCTAATTAAATTAACCGGCCGTCAGGTCTTCAAAATTTGCAGCCGGTTCCAATCCCGCAGTGAAATTTCTGGACAGATGTCGAAGTGAGAAACTACTTTGTCACATGCATGTCAGATGCAGTGAATAATAAAGGAATATTGAATTTCAATAACAAGATGACATACAGAAAAGAAACATTAGCTATACATGACTGGGGATGCATCCCCAAATCCTCCCTTTTGGATCCGTCACTGGTTGCTGACATTCTAATTGACAATCCAGTACATAAACGGCCAATGTTTTCGGTCGCACGAGTTTTGTGTGAACTTGTTCAACTTGCTGCTTGAGCAGTTGATGAGACTAACATATGTTGATGCACGCAGGCAAACCATGAAGCTGCATGCATAAAAAATCAACCTTCTGAAGTAGCCGCGTCATTCCTTGGTCTGCAGCTCCATGTTAACAAACAGAAGGTCAATGAGTCAATGATCATGTAACTTATTATGCACCAGTATCACTATTGAAGTCGTTTTCTTTTTCTTTATGTAATTCAGATCACTTATAAAATGTTCCCAAATTATTGCAAAACATGGAACATCTAATATAAATTGAAATAGATTATTCTGCCAGTGGCGACGCCAGCCGGTCGTTCCAGAGATCGCTCATTAGTTAATGACGCCCTCAATGAGGCATCACTAACGAATTTCGTTCCAGAGATCGCTCTCTTAATGATGCCTCAATGAGGCATCTCTAAATTCGTTCAGAAGACGTATCACAAAGGCATCATAAACACATTGATCTAGTGACAGCCATCAGGCAGTCTTTAGAGCATCACTATTTCCTTGTGTATCGTTCAACAAAGTTTGCAATGGCGAATATGACCGAAGTTGTGTTGGATTATCACTCGTCAAGATGCTACAGAGAAAGATATTCTCCTTTAGAGATAGGCCATCTGTCCGAAGAGACAATACGCTCTGTTTACCGGTTCAATGGCGTAGAAATGACCAAAATTAATGTTAGTAATTGTTTCCATTGTTTTTTTTTTCAAATACATGTACTAAAATAACACTGAGCCACTGAGACTGCTGGTGCAGATGCTGCGGATGTTGATGCTGGTGCAGCTGATGTTGTTGGTGCAGATGCTGTTGGTGTCAAAACTGCAGGCACTGTAGCTGCTGGCACTGAACCTCCATCTGGTCGGATCGCACCTAACGGTTCATATCCCTCAATCCCATTCAGCTCTTCCGGGGTCAACAGCGAAGCCACCTTGGTCTCAAAATCTGTCAATTCGGGGATTGAGGCTTGATTTCCTGTGATGGCCCGCAAGCGATTGATCTCCTGAGCCTTCGGCTTCACTCTCGATCTTTCACCTGTATCTTTCTCCTCAGATCTTGCCAACGTCTTGATGTCCTCGTGCTCACACATGCTACTTCCTTCTCTATATCCAACCAGGCCTTCTGCTTCTCATGATTCACACTATCAGTGTTGATGTTTGAGCAAAGAATCTTCCACCTTGCAATGCAGCTATCTACCAAAGCATGAAGCTCTGCTTCGGTGAATCGCGGTGATCGTTTCGGTCCTTTGTATTCCATGCTGTCACAACGACTGACAAAGGTGATGAATTGACGCACATGGACGTAATTTTGGATCATCATCGTATTATGATTAGTCTGCTAATCATTCTGTCATTTCTGACGTAAACATGATGCAGGGATGTAGGTCAATCATATTCTTCTTTATGCAGCCTTGGTTTGTGATGAGGTCTGTTTATGAGCGGCTCTTTGGAACAAAATTAGAGAGGCCTCATTGAAAAGTTTAATGCACGCGCTCAATGAGCGGGTTTAACGAGCGATCTCTGGAACAACCGGCTGTGTCTCTGTCGAGCTATAGCCGGTCCTCTCCAGCAACACAGTATCATAGAAAACGGGTATAAATCCAATGGGAGGCAGAACACGGCTTTCGGGAAAATTACATTTGCCTGTGGTTTCGAAGTGCGAAGCACTATAAGTCTAGAGTCATAATTCTTGACATAGATTGTCTTCAGGTCAGATTCTATGCTGTGTATCTGCAATGATCATGCTTCGGATCGGTCATGCATGTGAGAATGTAGTTGAAAGCATCAACCTTCATAGATAAAATTTGATCAAAATGTCAGTCGATGATTAGTCCATATGTTAGTCGAAGATCTAGTGGTCGATGGTTAATAGCTTCCCAGAGAAAGGCATATGATGCAGACTCAGTGCTCCTCACTTAGTCAGAGAAATAAGATAAGATAAGATAAGATAAGATAATCTTTATTGTCTCACATAATTTGAATTCGGTGAGCACATTACAGAGATTCGATGACAATATAGAAAAGAAAAGCAAATTAAAGAAACCACGACAAAATGTCATTTTACTGAAGTCACAACACACGGATGCCAGTCTGCTTCCTACTGGTTTTATATGCGGTCCTGCCTGACAAGGAGAGCCGGTAGAACTTGGCAGACGCGCAGATTCGTAGTATCCTTAGGATGAACTTCATTCCCCGAAAGTCTCATTTTCGACCACGTTCCCTGCAGAAGCTCGCGCTTTTTGGCGGGATTTTTCAGCCTAGTGTTCACGCGGGTCTGTTCAATTCAGACTCGAAGATGACCTTGAGAAGCCCATGGAGAACATTATTGACAGTCACAAACAGTGGCAGCCCGTCCATATGGGCGCCTGGGGCGCAGCCCTCCATTAAAAATTAGTTACATCAAAGAAAATTTACACAGAACATTGCGCTGAAACGCAGCTGATCTGATAGACTGAATTGAACTATCAATGGTTCAACCTGTACTGCTAAACACATTCGAAGCGTGGTTCAGTGACTCATTCAGACGTCACTCTCCCTCTCTTCTACCGGATGGGGCGCACAGTCTGTGCGCCTTGATTCATACATGTTTTGCTGATCATACATCTACCAGTAACTACCAGCTTAACTTCCGACGCAACCCCAACAAATCCAGGGAGCGTCTGCTCAGTATCTGACGGCGACCTGGTCGGTCAAACCTCTGCGTCTGATGGCATCCATCGGCAAGTTTGTACTGGTTTTTCGGTTCTCGTACTCTCCGAAACCTGCCCCTCAGAGAACCCGACTCTCCAAACGGCTGCGGAAGGCAATGGCAAACCACCGCAGTATCTTGCCACTGAACCCTATGGAGATGAATCACAACTACAGTTATCACGTAAACGACGTTAATGGGAACTCGACCATGCTCGTTGATCCCTCGTCCGGTAGACGTCCCTATGGAAGACAGGTAGGACCCGACCGTCAGCAAGCTACTGTCAAGCAGAAGCATAAGAAGAAAACAAAGAAGAAGTTGAAAGAGAAACAGCTAGCAATTGGTACTTGGAATGTACGTACTATGAAGGATACAGGAAAACTCTATGCCCTGATCAAAGAACTCGAAGTATTGAATCTGGATGTTCTGGGAATCTCAGAAACGCGGTGGAGCGGAAGCGGTAAATTCGATTGTTTGGACAGCACTATCATGTACAGTGGTACAGAGGAGCGAACTGGCCTAAGTGGTGTAGCAATTATAGTGCGAGGTAAAGCCCGGAAAAGTGTGATTAGTTTCAACCCCATCTCGGACCGTATACTCGTTGTGAAGTTTTGCACCAAGCCTGTGCACATAACAGTAATACAGGTTTATGCTCCTACAACTAGTCACGATGATGAAGTTGTTGACCTCTTCTATGAGAAATTGCAATCAGCAGTTGAACAAGTAAAGAGTCGAGAGATCTGCATCCTGATGGGCGATTTCAATGCGAAGGTTGGTGAAGGAGACGAACCTTCTGCTGGAATTGGTCGCTTTGGTCTGGGAATTCGAAACGAGAGAGGTCAACGGTTAGCAGATTTCTCTACAGCAAACAATCTTTGCATTTTGAATACGCAGTTTAGCCATCACAAGCGTCGACGATTCACGTGGACATCTCCAGACCAAAGCACCCGGAATCAAATCGATTATATGATGATAAATAAGAAATGGCGCAACAATGTACTTGATGCCAGAACTAAACCAAGTGCAGACTGTGATACCGATCACAAATTTGTCGTTTCAAAGGTTCAATTGAAAGCATTCAGTGTGAAAAGAAGTAGTCAACCATTCCGTTTCAACTTGAATAAACTGAACGATTCGGAAGTCCGGGATCAATACGTAACAGAAACGAACAACCGATTTGCAGCGCTATTGGAGACAGATACTACGGAGATGGAGCCGAATGATCTCTGGTCAAACATAGCTGATACCTTAAAAGAGGTTGCAACCGATGTCATAGGACGTGCCCCTAGGCGGAAAGTAACTGATTCTTGGATTGGCAACGAGACTCTCAAGTTAATTCATGAACGAAGAGAAGCTCGGCGTGTTTCAGATAGCCTTTTGATTAAAAAGCTGAACAAGAAGATAAAGAAAAGCCTGCGTAAAGACAAGAAAACCTGGCTAGAACGACAGTGCGCTGAAATCGACGAGTTCGATAGAATGCATAAAGGCAAAGCACTTTTTCGAAAAATCTCCGCACTTACTGAACCAGCAGCTACTGAAAAACAAAGTGTGATCAATGACTCCACAGGTCTAACCCTCATAGAACCCAACCAGGTTCTAAAGCGTTGGGAAGAATACGCTAAGCAGCTTTTCGGTTCAACTTCATCGGTTTTTCATCAGGAGCTGGTTACTACGCCTCCAGCAAAAAAGGAGCCTGTTCCGCTGCTTACAGAAGTCCAGAACGCGGTAAAGAAACTGAAAATGGGCAAGACTGCAGGTTGTGACAATGTGCCTGCGGAACTCGTCAAGTTCGCTGGAGACTTTGCCACAAAAAGTCTTCACAAGCTTTGCGTGAGGATTTGGGAAACGGAACGTTGGCCAGACGATTGGAAAGAGCAAGAATTCGTATTACTGCACAAGACTGGCAATCCCAAAGAGTGTGGCAATTATCGCACCATTGCGCTTATATCGCATGCTAGCAAAGTCCTCCTCAATATACTGCTGGACCGCCTGCGCATGAAGATCGAACAGGAACTCTCAGATGAACAAGCAGGGTTTCGAATTGGCAGAGGCACCGCAAACATGTTGGCAACCCTACAAGTCATTATTGAAAAGGTTAATGACATGTCATGTGGAGCGGTTATAACTTTCATTGATTATTCCAAGGCTTTTGACAGCGTGAGCCACGGTCAGCTCTGGGATATCATGTCTACTTTTGGATTCCCTGATCACCTCGTCAACCTGATAAAGTCCCTCTACTGCAATCAGCAAGGAGTTATTCGTTGGAACGGAGACCGAACTAAGCAATTTCCAATCAAAAAGGGTGTGCGTCAAGGATGTATTCTATCACCGCATCTTTTCAGTTTGTATACTGAGCAAATCATGAGAGAAACCGATTTTACGAACGCTGGCATAAATATCGGAGGCAGAAAAATAAGCAATGTCAGGTATGCCGATGACACAGCTTTGATAGCCAAGAACATGAGTGAAATGCAGGAGATGGTTGACCAGGTAAACGCTTCAGGAATTGAGAGGTCGCTCAAGCTAAATGCAAGGAAGACAAAAGTAATGCGAGTCGGTTCAACACGTGACGAAGATAGCACAATCAGAGTTGGGGCTGAGACTGTTGCAGAGGTAGATCGCTTCAAATATCTTGGCTCTATCAAGAAAAATGATGGAAGTTGCACAGAAGACGTCCGTGTGAGAATAGCTATGGCTAAGGCGAAGATGACCAGACTGAACAAGCTATGGGCAGATAGGGCACTACCAACAAAGCTCAAGATGAAATTAGTGATGACGCTTGTGTGGCCAATTCTATCATATGGAGCGGAAGGATGGACGCTGAAAACTACAGACGAGAAACACATCGAAGCTGCCGAAATGTGGTTCTGGAGGAGAATGTTGCGCATAAATTACAGAGAGCACCGAACGAATGCCAGCATCTTCGAGCAACTGGCCACTACCCCTATGTTACTTCGACACATTCGGAAAAGGAAACTCTCCTTCTACGGTCATCAGTGCAGGGAGGGAGGATGCCTTTTAACGAGAACTGTCCTGCAAGTCAACATGGAGGGCAACCGGCGCAGATGAAGGCCCAGGACGCAGTATGTCAACAACATCATGAAATGGACCGGACTCAACATGTACGAATTGAACTGCGCAACGCGTGAGCGAAAACTGTGGCGTGCCATCTCCAATGGGTCGGCCGAAGTTCAGCAATGAATATGCCGCTTAAAGTAAAGTAAAGTAACATCTGCATACATCGAAGATTTTTAGCAGCTTCGCACACGTAAACAATGCATGGATGGGGCGCTCTCAAAAAGTCCCTCTGCCTCGCTTTCGTACATTCTGATTAGGTAACGCCGCGCGTGCGTTGGGAAGTCAGATTCTGGTCAAACTTATGCTATTCTGATGCGTGTATACAAAACCTCGGACTGGCGAAGCACTTTCAATCATAACTGTGTCTCACTGTGTCGACTGAAAATGAATCAGATTGCATATCTTTTAAGAAAGCCCTTTTCTCAACATTCCCTACAAGAAAAAATTAGAAATTATTAGAAATCTCGGTCCGCCAAGGCCACGACTCAACGGCAGCCAAGTATCACGTTTCAAGCGACAGAGGACGAAACTACAAGAGAAATTTTAATACAGAATGGTATTCGAGATGTGAATGGCTTTGTGGATCAGATGAACTGGAAGCTGTATTTTGTTTTCCTTGTGTGCTATTTGGTGGTGATCATCGTTGGATTTTACATCTTCCGAAAATAATGTCATTATGAAGGACCACAGTAGTATATTTGCAGTGAGGCTTATCATGTCATTGTCATAGACAGGCATTTACATAGGCGTACATGAAATATAGCAGAGACCGTAGTAGATGATGGGCTAATATGAAGACGTTTGAATTGCGCCCCACATGAGCAGGACTGCACGAGCCGCCACTGGTCACAAATATGTGTATTTGCCGCAAAAATGTAATTCCCGTAAAACCTTTAATAGACCGCCACCCTGACTAAGCGTTTGAAAAATAGACCGCCTACCTGTATTAGAGCACCACCAGTAATAGACCAACATATTTGGGCAGTAAGCGTACCAAGCTATTAGTCTGTGTAAAGCCTGTCCGATATGTGATGAGTTATTGCCACTTCTTCATGTGTCTTCGCGTCTTCTGAATGTGTATTTGAACTATTCATTATTATTTATCATTATCATTACAATTCATTGTGAACAGTCACATTAAATTGATGACTAAGTGCCTGTCATGCTAATCACTATCTGATTTGCTGGTCATCATGTTTTCTTATAGGTAGTCATTTTGTGTGTATAATGGACCAGATAAGCTTAGATGCAGTGTAGTAAACGGGTGAATTAGGCCTGAATGATTATTGTCAATAATACCTATAAATCAATTTATTGAATATCGATCACATGTATTGAATAATTCTATCAAATATCCATTGATTGAATGTAATCATATGAAGTTCCAATCATAAAGTAATAGGTCACACCAACTAGCCGAAATGTAAGTTATTTCATGATATCGGGTACCGGTATTTAGTAAAGCAGTTTGTAATTGCTTGACAATTTTATAGATGGAACATGCACACAAATGCAAGCTTTATTGCAGCGCTATTTCTTAATACTTGTAGACTCGGAAATGCTGAAAAATATACCAGAGATGCGGAGTCAGAGTCCGGGAGTCCTATCATTTTTGGTGGAGTCGGAGTGCAGACTCCGGCCTATAAGTGGACCCGAAACATAATACAAACAAATTATTTATTCTCATGCATAGTTGTCACTGTCTTGATATCAACTTTCTCCGTCAAACAAAAGTACAGAGACACTGCTGCATGCAAAGCTTGTAATAGTTGAGGGAATGAACCGTGAAAGTGAAAAAAGGATTGTCTTTTCACTCGGCAATTTAGTAGAGAGGACAAGCCTTCCTTCGATCACACCTACGCACCAAAGGTCACATCAGAGACAAAAATGAAGTACTAGTTTGTTTGAGAACATTACCCCTTACCTTCACGTTAATCGTGTGTGCTGAGGGCTTCTCTAAAGCGCATATTAAAATCGAAGGTGTGCTCATATTTTTTGGAGAAGAATGGGGATTTTCCTGCCTGGTAGAGACTGGAGAAAAACCGTGTGAACCACACATCAAGAAGATGGGAAGTCGCATGCATCCAACTGAAAGCGACATTTGATCAATTTTCATCGAAAATGATTGATAATTGATACAGCAATGATCACTAAATATAGGTTCAGGTAAGCCTATAATGATCTATGATAAAGGTTACCAGTCAATTTTTCAAAAAAGCCTTTATATACTTGACACCCGGAGTCGAAGTCCTATCAAAATGATAGGACTCCGCATCCCTGAAATATACCGCTACCTGCAACAGACTACCACACAAGAGAGACGGTTAAAAAAAGTACTGCCATGGCGGTCTTATACAGGCATTACAGTATGTCATGAAGTTTTTGAAATCATCGATGTAACCATCTATGTAAGTGATGTAACTCATTTGTATCCGTTTTCATCGTTAGTTGGCGCCGCTGCTCAAGTCTGATATCCGTGGTCAATTTTCATTCAAAAACAGAGTAATATTAATCAACAGCATGTTTTTCACTACACTGTGTAGGTGAATTGACAAAATCAAGGAAACTAGTTTTCACAACTATAGTCTTCTTGCTTGCCTCACAGACAGACAGCGCGAGAAGTCCTCTGGATCTCCTTTGGCCTGTTTTTGGCATTTAGCATGTTTTTGCGTCCATTTGGGTAGGAATGTGAAAGCGTTGAGTTGAGCTGAAGCGTTAATGCACCATTGTATGCAGTTAGTACAAGTACTAGCGTCACCTTTGTCTCCATCGAAATTTTGTTGGGATTCCAGTGATGTGGAGCGGAGCGGAGTGGGAGTAAATTTGGAGCGGAGCGGTAGTAAAGAAAATTTTGACTGGAGCGGAGCGGAGCGGAGTGGAGTGGGAGAGAACCTGATGTTGACAAAGTCAACAAAGTTTTATCATAATTAATGATTTTTTACATTATTATTATTACACTATTTTTTGTAAGATATTAGTCTATTATTTATTTTTTCAACATTATTCGGAGATTGGACTCCATTCTCAAGTTATACAGTAAGTGGAAGGGTTGTATAAACCGTTAATAAGAAAGCCAATAAAGATATGATTTAAAACTGAAAGAAATCTGAAAGTTAAAAATGGAAGTCCGACAGTTCATATTCGTTCCTATGGATGGGTTTAAATTTTTAGTGTGCATTGGCTCACGGAATGTTAGGTTAATGAATGATTGACACAGATATATTTTGCTAGGTTATTTGACATGTGATGAGATGTTATAGATGGATTAAGTCTTGTTTTTCAGATGTTCATTAATTCTTCTATGCAAAGTTTTTATCGTACTACCGAGTACCGATGTATCGTTCCCTGCATCTTATACAAAATTATTCTTATCAAATTTATCAAATTTTTCTGATACAAAATTATCATTTCAAATTAGACATGAATGTCACTAAGTTATTATCACATGATAAGTGTAGAATCACTATTAATGCTAATGTGCAATCCGCTTTCGAAGTATTGTTCAATTATAATCATTATTTATTTAAAATCATTCATGATTATCGGCCATAATTCGTATTTAAAATTCGACAAGCATAAGGCTAATATTTTGCAGTTAAGCATATTATCAGAGTGGAAGTCAATCATAATTTACAGTAGTCAAACAACCTAAAAAGTTCAAGGAAATCGTTTTATCTATGGTATGGTAAATGAATAGGATTTAGTTTAAGTGGAGAGGAGCGGAGTGGCTAGGTATGAAAAAATGACTGGAGCGGAGCGAAAGCGAAGTGTAATCGGAGCGGAGTGGAGTGGAGCGGTACAATTTTACCGCTCCACATCCTTGGTTGGGATTCGATGACACCAATCAATTAATTGCAATTAATTTTTGATAACTTGCGGATAGGGGCTTGATGAGGAGATTGCGGACTCGATAAATTTTTGGAGGAGATCCAAGAAGTCGAGAAGAGCAATTACATAATTTTTACACGGCTCCTTATTTTCAGTAAACGTCGCAACATTTATCAGAATCAGCTGAGCACAGATTTGGACGATTTGAATGAGCAAGATTGTGAAAATAACTTCCGAACATTTAGTTTTTCATGTAAAAGATACAAGTCATCAGCTGAAATGTGTTTATATATTATCTCTGGTCACTTTTTTGTTTGGACATAAAATTTTTGACTTTAAGAGGGAATATGTTTATATCAAATATGCTGTTGTCTCGTTTCTGTTGCTCATTAGTTAAGAACAACAAAAGTCTGGAAAGCAAAAGTGATTCCGAAAAGGCGGTAAATACTTACAGATTTTCAAAATGAAGGTGTTGTTGACAGAAAAAAAATAGGTGAAGATGTTTGTTTTCTTTCAAGCGAAGATATCCTGTTTCATCTAGCGACATCCCTTAAATCAAATTGGCGCGCTCTCTCGACGTACCATATTAAGGGGGTAAAAGGTTCCAAATTCTGGATAAGTGAGTGTTGAATTTACGACTGTGCAATTTGGACGTCGGTTTCTTGTGATCATCCAAGTTTCACTCAGAACGACAAGCCCCCATGAATACCTCACCCTTTTCTTTGAAGTAAAAATATCAAACTAACCCAGGTTGGTTTCTAATGCACAGCCAAACTCGCTGCCACAACGTGATGTAGTCATGGGATTATTGAGTACATACTCTTTCACAAACTCTTCTTGATGTCCTTTATATTACTTCCCAAATAAGTGAATTTTTGAGTCATCAAGCTCTAATGTTGAAATCTGTATTCAAGATGAGGTTCTTAAATGTAGATTATCCAAAGGTCAGGTAAAGCAAAATAATTTATTCTTACCTGACAAAGGCTTTTGAGCATGTGTGACCAGGGGGCGTATACCTGTTGTCTACAATTCCAGATAGAAATTATGTCAAAATTCCACACATATTAGCTTGTAATGTGTATATTTAGAAAAGAATAGTATCGCTGCACGAATATTCCTGCGGCCAAGTCACATGTACATGTAGTCGTCAAAGAATTAGATTGCTTAAACGTATCACTTTGCTAGAAGTGCAGACTGATTCAAAACAATGGCACATGCAGGAACTTACTAAGTGGGCAAAAAGAAATTTTTAATACCTTACAGAGACATTATATAATATATTATATATTATAATATTATAATATATAATATATTATATATAATAGTCGCTTGCGGATTGCTCTGAGTTCCTTCAAAATGCTCCTATCACGATTCCTACAGATTCGAAGAATTCAGATCATTGCGCAAAAGTTTTCTCGATAATGTGCCCTCCGATCATAATCAAAAAAGTTAGCAGCCGCACGAAAAAACGTTCACAAACTTCTCTATAAAACTTGACATCGACTGTGTCTCTGTGCTGTTTGATCCGGTTGATAACAGTCACTGAGATTTCACACACTTTGGCGTGTTTAATGCTGAACTGGCTGCTCATTGTTCTATTGCTATGGTATTATGTCAGGATATTGTGCCATTTGATTAACGTTACATGTTCCAATGTTTCCTTTCTAGTCAAACAGAAGAATAGACGATCTGTCTAATTCTGTGATAATCGTTAGTAGTAATTAGTAGTGTTCGGAAAAATATTTTTTAAAAGAATTTGACTTTTAGGGATGTTTTAAATATTTTGATTCCCTCAAATATTTCTAAAACATTTCTAGTTTTTTCAGACTAACTCAATACATTTAGGCTAACTCAAATATGTTGCTTTCCTAAAACCCTTAATTTATCACATGTAACAGGCAAAATATTGAATTATGGGATATAATTATTGAATTATAATTGTATTTTCACTTTCAAATAAGCACTAAGTACGTTTGTGGTTGAAACACTGAGTTGTTAAAACGTGATCACACTTTTTGACGCAAGAAGAATGTGAAGATCAAGGATAAATATTACAAATTTTTCTACAAAATCCTGATATTCAAGTCCTGCACTGCATTGGATCAGTGCAATCAGGCGCCGTGAGCTCACTCCTGAACGACATAATTCTTCAGTGGGAGTTGCCATCTACTACTTTGTGGCAATCTCGGCGTGACAATTCTGTCTGACAATCGCCGGCGACTTACTTTGGAAAATCTCTCCAAAATATAAGTCAGCAATTTTTTGCCAATAAATGTCTTTCAAAGTCTGCGCGAAAGATGTCCAACGCTCACAAGATCACATCGCTACAGAAAAGTCTGATCATGTCAGCATCGTCTAAGTCCCCAGTTGGTGAACAGTGGTATTAGAACTTCGACAAATTGCGATGGGATCAAGCCTTGTCTTTGCGAACATCCATGAGAAAGATTAACATTGGGATAAATTTTGGGTACACCCTAAGATAAGACTTAAGAGTTACTGTTATATTTGTGAAGTTTGCAAGGAAAACGTGTAGGGGCCTACAAGATTTACGTAAAGATTGAGACTATATGCAATTTTTATACATGTAGGGTGTTGAATTATCACACATATCGCTGGTTTTTCTGGGGAGAATATGTCGAATGTGTTATTTATTAAGGCTGGAGTTATAGAGCTTCAATTCCAATGTTTTTAATTTTTTTCCTATTTTCTTATGATTTTTTTTTGAATTTTCTACATTTAAAGGAAAATGAAGTATAGTCTGACATTCATTCGACCCAAAAGAGAATATTAAATGCCTTTAAAGTTGAAGACAAAACCAACGATTCTTCAAACAATGGCTTAGAGAGAAGCTTGAATTGTCAGCACATAGTTCTTAGCTAGAAGTGTTTGCACACATGAAAACCGGTGTTATTGATTTTCTATTAATTATCCAAATATGTTAAATGTTTATGAACATTTTCAGCTGTGAGCAACCAATTTTGAAACAATTCAACTTTTGAATTTGGTTCAAGCCATGGGCTTTCCGGAAACCACAGAATACAATAAGCAAGTAACTCCTACCTTATATTTATTCAATGTGGATCTGCATTAGAATCTTTGTAATACAAAATCCTAATTTAAAATACCTTCCTTTCAACTTACCTAGGTCCAAAGAATCACATGTTCGTATCTATCGAAAACAAGCAGAAGTTCAAAACAAATCAAATTGATGCGGTACAAGATAGATTTCAAAGAAACCAACATATCAATAAGGAAGCATGTCAATTTATGAATATATTCGACCGTTCGCCAATAAGCAAATGGGTACAACTGATAATATCCGATTGTTCCGATGTTTTCGTAATGAAATAGTCAACCGTAACATATTGAGCCTAGGCCATTCGGAGAACTTCGCTTCATTCTATCATCCTTTATTTACGAGTAACATACCAAATTGTAATTTCAAAGACAATGTCTTCTTCGTCAGTGGTTTAAATATAAAAGGACATGTTAAAATCAATCAGTAATCAAAAGAGAAATTTAGTCCAATAGAAAGCTACAAACGTCTTGGTGATCTTCTTTAAAGCTTTCATTTGCATTTGGTGTATAGCACCACCAAACGGACCTATACACCAAATGCAAATGAAAGCTTTAAAGAAGATCACCAAGACGTTTGTAGCTTTCTATTGGACTAAATTTCTCTTTTGATTACTGATTGATTTTAACATGTCCTTTTATATTTAAACCACTGACGAAGAAGACATTGTCTTTGAAATTACAATTTGGTATGTTACTCGTAAATAAAGGATGATAGAATGAAGCGAAGTTCTCCGAAATAGTCAACATACATGTAAGTACAAAAAATGGATCCAAGATAATTTTCATAATTCCTTAAACAAATTGGCATTAATAAACTGATCTTGAAAATTTTACTTTTATTTTACCTTTATTGCTTACATTTTGTCGCTTCTTCCGGATTCCACCAGGGTGGAAGTTGCTGTGATGACTTTTCGACACAGCCATACATGTTTTCTTCGGTCTTCCTGTTGAACGGCAACCGTCGACCGTTGACGGATAAATGGTATACCTCGCCGATGATGGTATACAATTGCATGTGAATTGCTTGTAATAATGCAATTCTCTTAGAATACGAGTACATTAACTTATAACTAGCATATACTATGTACTACTGCATATGTCACATTCATGCGTAATTGCAAATAATGTTTAATGCTATATATACGATTTGTTCATTTAGCTTGCATTACAAACGCGAATATTTTTATGACGAAGATTTACCTGCATCAGAAGATTTTTGAAATAATCTTTGTGGAGCGTGATACAATATACATGCAGGCCTAAGTATCCTGCAATTGCAACATAACTGAGCCTAAATAAAATAAAATGTCATCAATTTTGCTCTAGACCCACTTCCCCTAATTACATTTCACTATTTTCTAAAAAGCCATTAATGAAGTAATTTTATAACATAATGATGACAAACCGTTTTATGGAAGTTTCATGCCAGAATATTGACAGTAAAATACATGTCCGTGTAGTAGCACATTGTTGATGGCAAGAAAGTAATATATGTAAATTACGCAATGCAGCTCAAGCACATTAACAATCACATAAATCTTTGACACACTATACATTTGAATATGACCAAAATAGATTTGGCAGGATCATGTGTGATCGTTAGAATATAGCTTGCATCAAACCCATTTCAGGTGTATGGAATGGATGTTTGCGGACTTAGTGCAAAGCAATTATTAGTGAAAATTTCTATGAAAATTAGCATTACATTACATCAGTATGTCAACATTTAATATAAATAATTGAAAAATATGCAGGTATATTTCAGCAACTGTGGCAGGCATCCGCATGCAGTTGTTGTGTCAGTAATTATAGATTGGCAATATACATGTTGTAATTTCAAGTAATATTCTTCATATAAATGATGGTATTGTTGATCGTGTAGCGTAATACAGGTGTCATACTTGGAAATTTGCACAATATGCTATGTAGCCATAATAGTTATAATGTCTTTTTCATGAAATACATATATAAAATCGCAGTTGTCGTCACCTCTCTCAAATACTACATTTTTCGGACATAACACAGCATTATCAATAGAAGCAATTGCAGTTATTTCGTAAGAACTAAGTTAAACTAACTCATGAATTCAAATCACTAAATCGTGATCCATCAAAGAAAATAAAAGATTCCCGCAGATTCTGTAATGTTGATACATTCGTCATGAGTCACAAATTTGTACTAGCTGATGAATGATATTCAAAAGGTTAAATATAGCTACTTTGATCCTCTTCAATTAAAAGTGCAATTGTATCGGAAACGTCCTTGGATTTCCGCTGTATATGTCCTCGAAGAGGACAATATCAATAATTCACTTCTTAAGTCATCAATTAGTCAAAATTCCTGTCTGACAGTTTATAAACACATTTTACAATTTACATTTCAAAAGCAAACGTTTATTGTTTCACTTCCATTGCCTTTTCACCATGCACTATTGACTTCGCTTCAAATGAATCTCATATCAATCAGATGGCAATTGTTCTTGATTTATGGTTGCCCAGTGTTGGTGATATTGACGGATGAACTGCGCGGTGTAAGTTAAAGTTTCTCTCGGACAGGTTGTTCCTGATGTATACATGTAATATGCCGAACACTGTTTGCTTGCCACTACTCTGTTACATAGCAAGCGCCAGCAGCCTGTCGTTAAACAGCTATAAAATTGGCGGTATCTTGCAAGCCTTCTTTTTTAACCCTTTACATCCCCCGCCCAAGGTAGCGTTTCATCTGCACCTCATCTCCAAAGGAACGCCAAAGCTGAAGGGGCGGAGGTCCTGCTGGATACAACGATTCCTAATCGACGCCTGGCGGCACTTTTCATCCCATGCAGAAGAAATGGGAGACAAAAATAACGGATTCAGAAGTAACTATGTAAGTCGAGTGTGTTTAGTCAAGGATGTGTAAAGGATGGGCGAACACCTCACACGACTCGCAAGTGAAACAGACAATAAACTTATAAAAAAACAGCCGGCAAGGAGTCTGGGGTAAAAGTTACGAATGGGCGTCCTTAGACAGGTCGATGTTACTTTCCTCTTTCATTCCGAGAGATTTCCCTAAAAATGTATCATTTCAAAGAATTCAAAATTGGGATGAATTTTTGAAACTCTCCAGAAAATGTCACGAGATTGTTCACCTCAATGGCGTGCCCCAATATTCATGCAGTGATATCAAAGGATATTACAAAGATAGATTGGATTATTTCAACCCCTGGTGACTTTGGACTAGGCCGCGGTCAGTCAGACCCCGCAGGACATTTCTTCGTGAGAGGGCGCAAATTGTGCCTGGTAATTGATTGCACAAAGACTGTGCAGTCATAAGAGTGAATAGGCATTAATACATATTGTTTTCGTAATTATTTCGCATCTTTTTTGCATCCAACTTTTGACATCACTGTAATGCACAACTGATTTCATCAGCCTAAGTTTATTAAATCTTGTATGTGTGAACATCAGGTTGGTGAAAGCCCGGCTGATGACATTTTCAGCCGCGGGTGAGCAAAAAGAGCCGAGTTTTGCCCGTTTCACCCGGCAAAATGGGTTAAGCTTGCCCAGTGCGCTTATCGAATTCTCAATTTTCGGTGGGAGATCAATGGATGCTGAGCGATTAATGGAGAGCGGAGGTTTATTTGTAAATTCCTTTTGAGTTATAAATAAATATAAACATGTACTTTTTATAAATTGGTTGCTACTGCAGTGCAAAATTCAGCTGCTCACGTACATCTGAATATAAATTCCAACGGTCATGTAGATAGAAATCTTACCATGAGCTTGCCGCATGATTTGCAATCCTGAATAAATGTAATATATGACATTCTTCCACATGTATACTCACGCTGATCGAATACTTAGGCCTACAACGTCACCAGGTAGTGTACTCACTTCTTTAGAAAACCTTAGAAAACTACTGCAAGCATTGCATTATGATGATAGGTGACTTAGAGAATGGAGTGAGCGGTTATTAATAAAGGGCGGGCGATCATTAGTTGGAGATAAGTGCATGTGGGCGAATATTACATCGGAGAACTCGAAATTGTGTGGAACGATCGTTCGGTGTCCTGAAAAGCCGATTTCGCTGCATAGACAAGAGCGGTGGCCCTCTCCGTTTTACCCTATCAAGAAGTGCAAACATCATAAATGCTGTCTCTCTTTTGCACAATTTGGCGATTGAAATGCGAGTCCCTCTTACTGATCCTCTACCAACTATTAATGTACATGTAGATGAGGAATCCGAACTACCATCCGAAGATGCACATGCCACTGCAGTGCGGAACCATGTCATCTCACTTTTTTAATGTTAGTAATTGTTTCCATTGTTTTTTTTTTCAAATACATGTACTAAAATAATGAGAGTGAACTTTTGGATTTCTTATATGTAATTGCAAAAGGGTTACATTCCCATGCTGCATTGTATAATAGAAACTTCAAACTTATAATTAATGATCCATATAATCAATTAAGTACCGGTATGTATAGAAAATGGTAAATGTATTGTTGATTAATTATACCGGTAGTTATTCGGTATAAGCAACAAGTCGATTGCCGATTCATGATGTAAAGCACTGAAACCAGTGTGGTAACGTACATGCATCCATGTAGCTATATAGGCCTACTTGTAGAAATGCAGAAACCTATTACTGGGAGCATAAGAATGAACACAATCCATATACATCCAGTGGAGCCACCAACACATATCCCTCAATCCCATTCAGCTCTTCCGGGGTCAACAGCGAAGCCACCTTGGTCTCAAAATCTGTCAATTCGGGGATTGAGGCTTGATTTCCTGTGATGGCCCGCAAGCGATTGATCTCCTGAGCCTTCGGCTTCACTCTCGATCTTTCACCTGTATCTTTCTCCTCAGATCTTGCCAACGTCTTGATGTCCTCGTGCTCGCACATACTACTTCCTTCTCTATATCCAACCAGGCCTTCTGCTTCTCATGATTCACACTATCAGTGTTGATGTTTGAGCAAAGAATCTTCCACCTTGCAATGCAGCTATCTACCAAAGCATGAAGCTCTGCTTCGGTAAATCGCGGTGATCGTTTCGGTCCTTTGTATTCCATGCTGTCACAACGACTGACAAAGGTGATGAATTGACGCACATGGACGTAATTTTGGATCATCGTATTATGATTAGTCTGCTAATCATTCTGTCATTTCTGACGTAAACATGATGCAGGGATGTAGGTCAATCATATTCTTCTTTATGCAGCCTTGATTTGTGATGAGGTCTGTTTATGAGCGGCTCTTTGGAACAAAATTAGAGAGGCCTCATTGAAAAGTTTAATGCACGCGCTCAATGAGCGGGTTTAACGAGCGATCTCTGAAACAACCGGTAGTATTAGACTCTTGCCTCTGACGTGCCTTTGGTGCGTATAGGTGTGATCGAAGGAAGGCTTGTCTTCTTTACTAAATCGCCGAGTTAAAAGACAATCCTTTTTTCACTTTCACGGTTCATTCCCTCAACTATTACAAGCTTTGCATGTAGCAGTGTCTCTGTACTTTTGTTTGACGGAGAAAGTTGACATCAAGACAGTGACAGCTATGCATGAGGATAAATAATTTGTTTGTATTATATTTCGGTCCAGTCATAGGCCGGAGTCCGCAGTCCGACTCCGACTCCAGCAAAAATGATGGGACTCCCGGACTCCGACTCCGCATCCCTGCATCGACTCAGACAGACTCCTCCTCCCCCCCGAAGAGAACACCGTCCCTCAGAGCAGGATCGACTCTGACTCTCCAAGCAGGATCAACATCGCCCTCCAAGCAAGTTCGATTCCGTCCCTTCAAGGATTGACTCCGTCCTTCAAGCAAGATCGACCACGGCCCTCCAGAATGGATCGACTCTGGCCCTCCAAGCGGGATCGACTCCGCCCTTCAAACAGGAGTAAGCATTAAGTAAGCATGTAAGTAAGAAATGTTTATTCGATAAATTGATAATCGTATACATTACAAGCTATAATCAAGAAGAACCTATTAAGTGGGCAAAAAGGAATTCCTAATACCTTACAGAGATAGAGTTGGAAGTGGGTCGTGGGTCATGGGTCATGGGTCGGGTGGGTCAAGTGGGTCACAAAATCGCGTGGGTCAGGTGTGTCGTGGGTCATGCTTTTCCGAAAAGTTGATGGATCAGGTGGGTCGTGGGTCACATTTTGCGTGGGTCAGGTGGGTCGTGGGTCAGACTTCGTTGAACCACTTCCAAACAGTTTGACCCATGATGGATTTGACAGTCTCAAATACTGCAAACATCATTTATTCGTATTCTTATCATTCATGAAAAATTGTTAAGTAAGTGTCACTGAAAGGGGTTATGGATGCACACTAGGGTGGTTCGATTTATTATAGGAAAAAATAAAAGTCTGAATTTCGACTTGAATGACATTCGCCCCTGCTTTGTGCATGAAAAGAAACTTCCATGCGAAATTTCATGAAATTTGAATTATATTAAGAGGTTCCCAAAATGATTGATTTTTCTACTTGCTGTAGACCTACAAGACTGTTTTGACATCATCCGCCTTTATTTCTTCGAAAGTAAGATGTTGATTCAATAATTCGATGACAAAACGTTCCATAGAGGCTAATTCGCTTGGTAATAGGCTATAATTCTTAATAAATATAAAAGTGGATCTTTTAATTGGCTAATTCAAGTTTCCTTGAATAATTTGACTTGGTTATTACAAGGCATCATGATGACTGGTTATTATTGAACTTATAGCCAGTTTCGTGCTATATTGACTTACCAGGAAACGTCGCTTATAATGCATGTTTAAATGATACATTTGGTGTAAAAGGAGGTTATTTGAAATATTGCACGAATACATTGAACCTGCATTAGATCATGAGTCCATGTTTTTCCATGTATAACCGTTTAAGATGAAGTTGAAGTCGATTCTGTGTGCCAATTAATTGCTTGTTTTTCGGCGTGTACGTACATGTAATTAAGACGGAATGATTGCAGTTGCACACAGAAATAGAAGGGGAACCTTTATAGTTCTGTGCTGCATGCAGCTGCCTTCGAACCAATGGCACAGATATACCAATGGTATGCAGAGTTATTTTTAGTACTGATGCGATTAGAAAAGAGTTTGTCATTTAGAAGTGCGCATATTGTTTACTTTGTATCTGCACGGAAGCGTCGATAAGTTTATGGCAGCCGGTATATCAACTCGTCAAGAAACTGAAGAATGGGTAGTAGGACATCCACAAAAGGCTCTAATCTGCTCCAGGCTCCCGTCAAACCGACAAATTCTGTTGAAATTTCTCTACCATCACAAGGTCGACAAACTGACCGTCCATGAAAGTTCCAGGGTTACTATGTTGGCTGCATGTGAATATTGGAATAAAGCAAGAATACCTGCTACCCCACTGTATTATGCCATGAAGAAGTTACAGAAATTGTACACAGAGTACCAAAATCTAAAGAAGAGTAGGAATCGAGAATCAGAGACACAGAACATGAAAACAAGTGTGTTTTCAACTGACTTGGACGAATTATTTGACATCGCTCATTCCAAAGCTGATTCCATAATATCGAATGAAGAAGACAAAGAGTTTTTGATGTTGCAAAGAGAAGATCTACAGAGCTCAAGTTTTGTTGGTGTTGATAAAAACCTTGCTGAAAAAGAAGAGCGTGCTAGAAAACGAGAAAATGCGAAAGCTAGGTATGCTCAGATAATGCTGTCAAGAGATGATGAGTCAACAAGTATCACGGAGATAGATGGATGTTACATTGAGGATGGCCACGATGACTATTCCGATGAAGTGCAATCTGATGGTGAAGTCACAACAACGAAAAAACATCCTTCGAAAATAACTGGCAATTACTCAACAGGCCTAGATGTATCCGAAATAATTGAAGCAAAAGTGAGAAACAGGGTATCCGATCGTGCAACTGCCGCCATCGTAAATGCAACTCTTCGAACGATTGGATCCCCTATCGTAATAGATAAGTCATACAGAAAACATCCTCCTTGCAATGTTGTCCGATTCTGATAGAGGAATAAGAAGAGATGCAGTTGAAACAATCCGCAGTTCCTGGAAACATTATCAGAAGTATCCACAAGGTGAAGTGAGGAAGTTTCAAGTGCCACAATTGAATTTTAAAGCCAAGTCATGGGTCAATATGATTGACTGGGAATTGACAGATCTGTACGAGCCTCCGCTTACACGAAGCCTTAGCAACGATGACCTGAAAGTTTTTCAGGGAGTTCAATACCGTGGGCAAGGTTCCGTGTTTCCCTGCCATTCGCAGATGGTAGAGAGGATGGTGCAAGAAGTAACTAAAGCAAGCTGTACAGTTGTCGGCTCAGATACTAGAGACTTCGTCGTTAAATCAACGCTGAGCCATCGCACAAAACACAGAAAACAGGAAAGCAAAAAGGCTTTTATTTCATAAGAGCTGCTCAAGCAAGGATTTTTGTGCTTCCACTTCTTCATTTTTGTTCTATATGGTAATACACCGGCAACTTAAAAATCGATTATGCTAAAAATGGCTATTTTTGATATTATTGAAATAAAGCTGCTATTTTGCGGAACCCCTAAATCTAGTCCAAATGAGCTCAAATTTCACATGTGAATAATTATGCAGCTAGAAAGCAAGGGCATCATACATTCTGGTCGAAATTCGAACTTTTAGAAAATCGAACCACCCTAATGCACACAGTCAAAATATGCAACACCATTGACTTGCACATGCCTCATGCAGTTTCGAAAAGGGGCGGAATTCACACAAATTAGAGGGTCGAAAACAATTGCTGCTGCCTACTGAGAGATGTTGGTTGGTGGAGAGAAGTTGTTTGAGTACAATTGTGTATGCTCGATTCTCGGTCGCTATGTCTGACGATACCCAATGAAGTGTGACCTTGATTTCAGAGATACAACTACTGAAGAAGTCAGGTATTCAGAGGTATTATTAACCTTGAAAATTTTCTTGCAATGCCAGCTGACCTTCGTTCTGTTTGTTTCGTTTGATTTTTATTGGTCTTTCATAGAAAATATCCTCAGGTAGAGATTAGAATTGTAAATCTCCTGTAAAGATTGATCAGAACCTAAATATTTTCGAAATATGTAATTGATAAAATATCTTGATAATATACATGCTAGTAGTAATCCCATCCCAGGCGCAAAGACAAAATGTGCAACGATGAGTCATCATGCTGACTCAGCCCCCCTCTGGAAGGAAGGAAGAGAGGTGAGGGAGGTGGCCAAGGATGTGCTGGGAGGAATGGGTCCGAGAGGAGGAAACTGTTCCCTACCTCCCCCCCTCTGGAAGGAAGGAAGGAGTTTTCCAGCAAGGGGTGGAATCTCGGAAGGAAGGCGGTAGGAATGTGGGAAGGATAGAGTGAGAAAAGGTGGGTTTTGGTGGTTTTTGAGATGAGAAAAGTCGGAAATCGTCATGAAGGAGGGTTTGGATGAGAAATTGGAGTTCAGATTCGGAATCTACGTGAAATGTTGGGTTGGGAAGGAAGGCAGGAGGAGCAGCAAGGGGTAGAATCTCTGAAAACGGCAGAATTGGAAAAAGGCGAGTTTTGGTGGTTTTGGGATGAGAAAAACCGTTTTTCGGCATGAAGGAGGCTTCGGATGTGAAAACGGAGGTAAGATTCGGAATCTACGTGAAATGTTGGGTTATGAAGGATGCTTCCAGCGAAATCGGAGAGAAAAAATTTCGAGGACGTCGCCCCTCCTGTCATACTTCCAACTTTGGTTTTAGAGATCGTAGAAAGTCGTGTGATAGCTCATTTTAAAGCTGAGAATGAGAAAAATGCAGTGGAAAGCTGAGTTTGGTCCTATTTTCCTGAGTTTAGAGAGGTAAATGGCAGGAATATCTGAAAACCGACAGAGTTAGAAAAAGGTGGGTTTTGGTCGTTTTGGGATGAGAAAGGCCGTTTTTCGGCATGAAGGAGGCCTCGGATGGGAAAACAGAGGCCAGATTCGGAATCTACGTGAAATTTTAGGTTAGGAAGGATGTTTCCAGCGACATCGTAGAGAAAAAATTTTGAGGCATCCCCCCTCCTGTCAGACTTCCAACTTTGGTTCTAGAGATCGTAGAAAGTCGTGTGATAGCTCATTTGAAAGCTAAAAGTGAGAAAAATTCAGTGGAAAGCTCAGTTTGGTCCTACTTTCCTGGGTTTAGGGAAGAAAATGGCAGGAAAACGTCAGAGTTGGAAAAGGCGGGTGTTGGTGGTTTTGGGATGAGAAAAGTCGTTTTTCGGCATGAAGGAGGCCTCGGACGTGAAAACGGAGGGCAGATTCGGAATCTACGTGAAATTTTGGGTTAGGAAGAATGTTTCCAGCGACCTCGGAGAGAAAAAGTTTTGAGGACGTCCCCCCCCCTCTGGACGAGACTTCCAACTTTGGTGTTAGAGACTGTAGAAAGTCGTGCAATAGCTCATTTGAAAGCTAAAAGTGAGAAAAATGCAGTAGGAAGCTCATTTTGGTCCTATTTTCCTGGGTTTAGGGAGGAAAATGGCAGGAAAACGTCAGAGTTGGAAAAGGCAGGTTTTGATGTCATTGGGATGAGAAAGTCCATTTTCGGCATGAAGGAGGCCTCGGATGGGAAAACGGAGGGCACATTCGGACATTTTGGCCAATTTTGGGTCTAGAAACTCCTTTCCAGCTCAATTGGAGAGAAAAAGTTCTGACCTCCCCCCCTCTGGACGAGACTTCCAACTTTGGTTGTAGAGATCGTAGAAAGTCGTGTAATAGCCCGTTTGAAAGCTAAGAGTAAGACAAATTCAGTGGAAGAAACGGCATGTTCCTATCTACCTTCGTTTAGATGTGAGACGCCATTGAAAATGTTGGACGTTGACGAAAAAACGACAGAGTTAGAATTTCTACGAAAACGGCTCTAGCGGATGAACCAAGCCTCGGACGGGAAAACAGAGACCAGATTTGGAATCAGCGTGCCATTCTGCATCTAGAGGGTGAGTTTCAAGTCAATCGGAGCACTAGAACGTGAGATAGACGTGTTTAAAGATTTGGATGATGGATATTGCGTCATCAGCTGATCGCCACAAACTATATAACGTCATTGTCCGACGATAACCGTGTATCTACAAAATATGAAAATATTTTTCAGGAGACACAAAAAACATTCTTATAAACGCGTAACTATATTCTAAATTTTGTAAATTCGGGAAATGCATATGAGAAGGATACTTTATCATAAGTTTACTATTAAATTGAGCAACTTGTGATGTTTTCTATTTTATTGTAGATACACGGTTATCGCCGTGATTATCTGTCAGTAGATACACGGTTATCGCCGTGATTATCTGTCAGTAGATACACGGTCATCACTTTTTCTTACAGATGTATGTGTACCACGTAGCATATTTCAACACAAATAATGGACGGCAGTAGTTTCAATTAAGAATAGTCATAATCATGTTCAAACAGCACGTACAGGCTCCTTGTGCAGGCAGGTATATATGAAGAGAATAAAGATAGCAATACATAAAAGAAAACCCATCAATCTGTTATAATCTTTCCTCACATCTAGCATGTGTGAAGGAGTACTACCTCAGTGTAATTTAAAACAATGTCGTAGCTCAAACAATTCTACATGCATTATATAGTCAAAAAATTGAACCACTTGGCAAAGATAATAGTTCAATGCGATAGTGAGTCATAGAAAGAATGGTAGTCACTCGGAATAACCGGTTTCAACTCCTGCAAATGTTTGTATTTGACTGCGGATATTTTCTTCGCGTTGTCGTACAGTTGGGTTGGCTGAGATACTATCGACGTATCTTCTCCTCTTTTATCCATCAGTATCCACATGCCATCAAAATTAAGTTTGAAAGAGATTCTGCCATTCGACTCGTATCTCAACTTCTCAAGGTTCTTATGTCAACAACTTGCGGCTCTCCAACACGTTTTCCAGGTCTTATGCTACGAAGTGAGGCAATTTCAGAAAAATTCAAAAAGAAGTCATGATCTACGTATTTTACAAAGTACGGTTTACGCTTTGATCGACATTCTTGAATATAGCGCACGTAATCTGCTGGGCAGTAAATATCCTTATTTTTAAGGCATCGCTCGATGGTGCTGTGGACACTGTGCACTTCCATTTGCATGTGCCCACGCTCAAGAATTTTTTGGATCACAGTTTCATTATGTGTTTGGGAGAAAAGTGACAAAGCTTTTGCAATAGTCACATTTCTGTTCTGATAAGTACAGCCGTGAGAATATATCACATACTCATCAAAAGATGTATCAGAACTTAGGAAATCATATAGGCATGAAGCAAATTCATTCGCTGTAAGCCCTCCTTGTTCCTCATGCCAAACATAGCATGTTGTATCTTTAGTTATGCAATCATAAATAGTAAAATTGTGGACGCCCAATTTTATACGGTAATACACTGCTGACGCTTTTAGAGATGGAGAAACTAGAACTGCTTGGAGATCCATCGTTAGCATTCGGATATTTGTGCTATTTGAAGCAATCTCTTTATCTTTTGTTTTCTCAATCTGTGCCTTTTCCTTTTTAGCCCTATGTGCAAGATAGTCATTTTCCGATAAATTTCCTTCTTTAAAGGCAACACAGGTATCGCACTGATCTTTCCTAGGATGGAATATGGCCAAGTTTGCACCATGAAATTCATCCATAAACACTTGACGAGATACAATAACATTTTCCATATTTTTGCAGTGGTTCACATAGCTAAAGTATTTCTTATTGTTCGACTTTCGACAATAATATGATGGAACTGATGGTAGACTGCTCAGGAATTCCCTGACGTTCGAGCGGCCAAGAGAAGAAGGACTTTGTATTAATGAAACATCAGAAGTGGAAACAACGATCTCATCGAGTCTCGTCTTTGAATACGTTCTTGCGAAATAGTCTGCCAAACCAGTCGTATTCAAAACATTTTCTTGCAAACTGACACTAGTTGGCCATTAATTTTTAGATGATATTCGCCAGAAAACTTTTTACGCAGGATATCATTTGAGGTTGCCCTCCGTGTAACCTTGTTGACAGAAAGTAGTGATCGTACAAAAACCTTTTTTGTTCCCAATTCATGGACCAAACATCCTTAAAGACAGCATCTCTGGCCTCATCAGGAATACTTGAGCAGCGTAAAGACCGGCAAGAATAGCGACTTTTCAAAAATCTAGCACATTTTACGTCTGGCTCATAAGTTGAATTTGTCGTGTCGTACTTCCTTCAAATATACTCTTCACCTCTTACCCGCTTCTGTTTATTAACATTTTTTGCCCAAGACCTGTCACTCTTCGCTCGTTTTGCCTTACGCATGGAGTTTGTTTGCATGGTAGTGATACTTTGGCCTACTGGAATTATATCGGAATCGATGGAATTGTCAGACGGACTGGAGTTTGTTGCAGTGTTTTCAGCGCTGCTACTAGCTTTTCCCTGGATCTAATGAGAGATCTCAGAGTAGGCTGATCCGACTACGACGCTACCCACACCGTCCGATGCAAGATTGTGATCGATATACTCATCTGGATCCTCTGTATTTGAATTGGTTCATTTCTCCTGTAATACTCGAGATACTTTTTCTTGGTATTTCTCCCCAGCCAACTGAACCATTTTCCAACTTCTTTTTGAAGACAGCCAAAAAAAACAAATTGAATTGATTATTCATAAAGCAAAAACGAGTGCTGTGTAGTATAGGCAAGGCAAAACCAGGCAGCAATAGGCCTTTATAATGTATATACTCTCTAGTACTTTACAGTAACGGCCTCAACAACATTTCGAAATTATTTGACAGGATTTATTTTTCTATTCCATTAAAGTTACGATAATGTTCTAAGCACTCATCAGCTAAGAGGGGCTATTCATAACATGAATTTGACGTCAAAACAAAGAAACAAGAATATTTTCATAAATTGTAAGTTAGAACATCTGTAACAGAATGCATGTAGCTATCAACCAAATTAATTTAAATATAGTATCGTATTAGAAATAATAATTTATTGAATCATGATTGACTTCTTCACTTGTCGTATCTAAGCAGAAATCATATCAGCAAGCTGTCTTAAAGTGGTGATCGCATTTCATATATAAGCATCTATAGGCCTATACAAAATTGGTTGAATAGCAGTGTAGTATAGGCTACCTACAGTGCAAACCAGAATAATATACTCTAAACGGTGAAAAAATATGTAGATTACATGGAAATTTTGCAAAGTTCTTAAGGATCCCTGTTTATTTGTACTTAAAGCCTACCGCGTTCATCTTTTATCTACCCATAGGTCTTTAAATAGATAGGCTTTACAGCCGTATTGTAGACTCTTATGCAGTAGCAGACACATAGGCCATCCAAGTGTCTGATGATTGTTCAATAATAAATCAAATTAACACTTACCAGAACGAACGAGAATTACTGGTCACCAGCATCAAATGCCAAACCAACTTAAAATGAAGTCAACTTTGAATAGTAGCAACGTGCGCATCGAATACTGTCTTGCTCTTAAGATAACTATGACGTTGATGTAGGGTGCAAACAATAAATGATGACTCACGATCGCTCTGATGTCGGGAAAGTGGTTCATGAGATTGCTATTCTTTAGAAGCGACCGCACGAGCATAGTTTGTGATTATTTGATTCATGGTTTTGTAGATACACGGTTATCGTCGGACAACTTTTAGTGCAAAGTTGAATTGTGCGATTAGAGAATTGAGAAATTTTCCAAGTTCCCGTTAGCTCTTAGACTTAATATCATAATACATTGTGTAAAAGGTCTAAAGGATTTAGAAAATGCAAAAAAACGAATTTTGAAAATTTTGTAGATACACGGTTATCGTCGGACAACGACGATAAATGGAAACTCTACTTGTGGAAATCAGTTCTCCTCCCGACTGGTGTAGGTGAACTCCGGAGCTCTGATGATAGCATTGGAAATCTCCAAAAACCGGGTTTCTGGAAGAAACCGACTTACAAAATTTCATTGCTGATATCAGCTAGGGCGTCAGACGGAGAGGTTCGCCAGGAGATGGCCTTCGTCTCCAGGCCATAAAAGACTCCAAAAATTTAAAGGCTTGTAACTTTGCTTCTACAAGTCCGTTTGACTTGATTCAAAATAGGTTCGGTTGCTATTGACCTGCCCTAAGTGACGGACTACTTATAAAATTTCATAAGTAGTGCTAAAAAGTTTTGAATTCACTATTTTTGGAGGTTTTCTGGGGTTTCCGACCCTGCTGAAGTCAATGAAGGCATGGTTAAGTGTGTACAAGCCAGTCTTACCATGATACAAGCAGCTTTTCACTGAAAGCGAGCATGACACGGAGTGTTTTGCTGTAATATTCCACTGACAGGGTGCTCCTTCGGGACGGCGGATGATGCCGTAGTGACAAGTGTGGCAAGGGAGTGTGTCATATTTTAGACCGAAACTCATGTAGGGGCAACTCATGTTGGGCATTTGACACAATTCTCAACGTAGCACTTTGAACGCCAATCGGTTGAGCTCTAGCTATCTTGTCATGGGTGACATCTAAACATCTCCATTGCAAAACGCTTGTAAATCACGGCTTGCTATCAAGCTGATCAAAGCAGCGACTTGGGATGTTTCCTCTTGTAAATAACTCCACCGGTTTTCATGTCTGGCTATCAAGTCATTGACGGTGCAAGTTACGGAGATTTTCGGTGTCATACTTCCTGTTGGTGGGCGTTCTTTCGAGACAGCGGTGAAGTCCGTAGCGATGAGTACTGCACGGGACGTTGGCAATTGTAATCCTTGTGAAACCTCTCTGCGTCATGTTTGCAAGTGGTTGCCTTATCGTCTCCACGTTGTACTCTGACCGCCAGGGTGACATTTAGCTATCTGCCACAGGTTACCTCACAAAATCTCCATTGCACTTGTCTCCCGATAGTTGGCCATACATGGGAGAATGAACCATGAGTTCTGCTTGTCTCTATCACTAAGACGAAATGATGAATGGAATGAAATGGGAGGGCATTCATGCGCCACACGTAACCACACGCTCATTTCTCTCTTCGCAAGTGAACAAGCTCTTGTGAGTGTAGTCAGAAAGTCTATCGTGGTTTGCAAAAGCAAAGTTTAGTATAGTCAAATAGTTTTACTGCAACACAGGTTGATGTATAGTTAGAAAATTCGATCATGACGTTTTATGAAACACAAATGTCATAAAATGTTAGCGTTGGTGTAGTCAAATAGATTTTACCACAGCACACGTTTGTGAAAGTAAAGTTTGATCATCGAAGTTTTATGACTGACCGAACTCACCACAGCACTAGAAAGTTTTATCGAAAAGGCTTTACTGCACAGTGTAGATTGTCTTGCAACTTACTTTCACAGTGTTAGAAAGTTTTATTGGAGACAGTTGCCAAATGTTCCCCTATTAGAAAATTCAAACTCCATGACTGTTAGATTGCTGAATACTTCATCAGGTTTACTAAAAACAGTTTTCTACTGCAGTGAGACTGAGAGTTTAGAATGTTATATGAAAACAGTGTTCACCACAGCACTAGAAAGTTTCACTGCACTGTGCAGATTGTTTCACAGTGTTAAAAGGTCTTATAGTAAGTACTACAGTGTTGAATGTTTTATAAAACCAGGTAAAGTCTTGTCACAAATGTTGAGTGTGTGAGAGGTAGTTCCATGACATTGAATCGCGTGGGTCGTAAAAGTCCATAATCCAAGAGTAGGCTCCTCTACGGTTGGATTTAGGGATTTAGGGTTTTATATCACATGCGTTAACCGTTCGTGTAGAATACGTGAAGCACATGTTCGCTTAAAAGTCTAAACGCAAATTTTGAAATAAGTTTTGTAAGAAGTCTTTGATAGGCTGTTGTGAAACTTAGTGAACGTTGAAAAAGTTTTATAAAATGTTTCTGCAGTCACACTCGTTAGCGTACCAGCTTTACTAAATGTGTTGTTTGCCTTTATCAAAGTGAATGCGTGTGTAGACTGTTTTGTAAATAAAAACAGTGTAAAACGTTTTTGCAGTCTGCATCGACAGCATACAAGTATACAAATAACAACCTGTAACGTTGTAAGTCGAATGCATATGAGTTAGGAAACACTCAAAACATGTGTGAGATAAAAATCAACCTGCTAGAATTAGTGAAACACAAAAGTGTCACAACTATTTTACGGGAAACTTGTAAAAAAGAAATGTGTAGCGAGAACGCTTACACTCATCACAGACAGATGAACATATATTCTAACTTCAACTTTGTGACATTCAAATGAAATTCGTAAACATGAACCGTGGTGTAAAAGACTTTATGACAACAACTTTGTGATAAAACTTTCATAGATTGCAGCCGCGTTCAAAGTGGATATAAAAACCTGCAGAAACGCATAAGTCTTAGATGCAGTTCAACGACTCGACCATTGAACTAACAGAATGAACAAGTCTGTGTAATTAACACGCTCATCAGTAGGAAACAGCAAAGCATGTAATGTCATTGAATGATCAAGACTGAGTGATACGTCAGCGGAATTATTTCATGAGTATGAAACAGCGAACATTACATTAGGACTGTCCATGAGTATTAAAGGCTAGAATCAAAGTTTGCTTTTCATGTGCTTGACAAATGAATACGTGTCTCATTTCTAAACGAATCGTGCGTTGATAATAGAATCAACATTGAAACCTGCATCAAGTGATTTTCTGTGCGAATGCAGACGATGTGAAAATGTCACACGGATTGACATTTAACATTGCTTGCAATATTCAACACGCTGCCATTCAAAATGTTTATCATAAAACCTAACAGTGAAACAGATGTTCCCCTCCTGTGCACACAAAGAATCACGAGTGCACTCTGTCGCCTGTCTGTCGCGCTACCCCCTCAGCAGATACAGTAGAACACAAAGATGAATGACAGCGCTCTCTCTCTGGCACCCGTCTGTCACATTAAACAGAGATCCATCGCACCTGTCCAACGAACAAGGATGCAGGAACGTATCGTCATCCCAGACCTTCCACCTAGCTGATTCCCACACAGCTCACTGGAAGAGAGATTCACGATAGATTAGATGCGATAAATACGTCTAAGTTTGTTGAGTGGCTGAGGATGGCAGTCAATGAAAATATGACTTCCATTTTCTTCCTCCAACCATGAGTTTAGAGCGATTTGATTGAGCGAACCAGACATTTGAAGAGCTGTATTATTCTCATATAAAGCAGAGTCTCTTGTATTTCACTATCATAGTCATGTTCGAGAAGTCAAGGGCGTGTGTGATGCCTTTCTGAATCGTACATCGTGCAGAAGAATTCCACAGTGATATCTACGGTGAGGATATCAATGTGGAATTTGTGAAGTATTATTCATACTTCACCTTGAACCAGGACATAAGCCGTCGAGTACGGCAAGAGATGGAGACGGTGGAAAGTGAGGTCGGGACGGTGGCGAGTGAGGGCGAGACGGTGGCGAGTGAGGCCAAGATGGTGACGAGTGAGGCCGAAACGGTGACGAGCGAGGCCGAGACGGTAGAAAGAGAGGAGATGATGTGGAGTGAGGACTCGGAAAGTGAGGAAGTGGAGGCGAGTGAAGATGTCATTGTGATATCAGTTAATGAATTAAGAGATTTACACATGCATACGAATGGCTGTCATCTCAACTCGTTCATGTTTTCTTTCAGTGATGGAGTGAGTGATGGGCGTTTTTTAGTTCATAAAATCATCATGTACACATACAGCACACTGTTTCACCACATTTCCTCGTGAATGCATCATGAGTTCTTGTAAGAACTTCCTTCTAATGCAGCTAAAGCGGTCCCAAGACCGCCACATATCTTCAGATATGGAATGCATAGAGGAAGGATACATTAAGAAATGGAATGAAGGGAAGCCACCCTTGCACCACATGCAGCCACAAACACATTTCTATCTTCATTAAGATGACATTCAATTACTTGAATTCCAATGTGACCATCACATCTTTAGATCTCAGCACAGTCAACTCTTGAACGTGCTTGTTAAACCTATTGTCTCTAACTTTACAAACACTGAAAGGATTCTCACATGATTTCAAACTTTACAAACATCAACTTTATTTCTAACTTTGCAAACAGTGAAATGCTTGTGACTATATTTTATACTTTACCTATCTTACAAACACTGAAATGCTTGTCACTATATTTATACTTTACCTATAAATTGCTAAAGTCCATCATCTATGGGGATAGGGTTAGCTACGGTTGGATTTAGGGATTTAGGGTTTCAGATAGCACAAGTGAATGTTAACCGTTAGTGTATAGTAGATTATTTGACTTTACCATTTGTGAATGAGATTATTCCTAACATTATAAACAACTACTTTATTTCTAACTTTACAAACAGTGAGATGATTCTAACTTTATTCTTCACCTATCTTACAAACATTGAAGTGTCTATGACATTATTTCTAACTTTACAGTGACATGGTTATAACTTTATTTCTAACTTTACAAACAGTGAAATGGTCTTGGCTTTATTTTATACTCCACCTATCTTACAAACACTGAAATGATTCTGATATTATTCCTAACTTTACAAAAAGTAAAAGTGGCTGTAACTTTATTTCCTTAGTCAATCCACTCTTTTGAAACGACAAGAAAACGACACAGCATGTACATGATATGTTATTGAAACCCACACAGCTTTTTTTTGTTACACTTACAATTCATTTCATGTGTTCTATCCTATACACTCAAAACCTGCAACGCCATTTATTCTATTACATCCATGAATATGACGCGATAAAGTCCACATCATCTCAAAACCCTTTAACAGCGCTTGTCTTCAAGCATATGCTGAATACCACATAACTTGTTTGTTACACTACCAATTCAATTCAATGTGAGCTAATCTTGCATCACTCATTTCATGTGACATACTTTTTCACTTTAATTATTCCTACAATGTTACTGCAGTGGTCTCAACACAATCCCTACCATGTATTCTAACACTCTAATCACTGTGCAATTACTGTTGTGAATTGTATCGCATTCATGTACATGACTCAGGCTTGTAAATTCCTGTTACTCAGGTGTGAGAAGGTTATGAGAACCTAAGATGCTTCAGCGGTTCATTTCAATTTACACGAGTAACATTTGATGCTTTCATGTCTAGTAACATGTATGAGTTACTGCATAACTCTAGTTTAATGGAGACTTTGACTATTCATTCTTAGCTCGCTGAAGATGAGTGTTTTTAAATCATCACACTGTGAAGAGAGATTGCAAACTAATGAAGATAATAATTTGATTTCTGTATACGTTTGGCGTGTGAGTGGCCATCCTTTCATCCCTTTCATCAATTTTCAACCCATCCTCTGAGTTCAACGGGCTTGGAACCGTCAGAAAGTGAAAACACTTTCCGGCCTCATTATGGGTAGCCTCATAAAGGCTGTTTGGGACATTCACTAGCCTCATGAAGGCCGTTTGCGGCGTTCTCCGACTCCTCTCTACTTTTCCTCGAAGATCTCTGTAAGAAGGAAAAATGGTGTTAGAGTTGATTGAGAGGCAATGACGTTCGAGTAACTTACTAGGAATTTTCTTCTTCACTTTTCTCACTGAAAAATCACACAGTCGACCGTCTACCTCCATACTGATATGAATGTAGGTAACCCCACCTCCCTCGCAGCACTCCTGCGTGGTGTTTAAATTATCTGTAACAGTACTTGGTCAAATACTTGGTTTCTATAGATTGGGAGGTGTACCTTTACGTGTCTTCTCTTCATTTCCTTGTTGATGTCTTCAGCCTGACTAAGTCTCCTCTTCAGGTCATGATTTTCTTCTCTCATCCCTTGACAGTTCCTCTCTATCACACCAAGTCTGTCAACCTCCTGCCTCTGATGATTCAACTCGGATACTACCTCCTCATAAGCCATCTCCTTCTCCTTCCATTCCCGCCTCTCTTTCATTAATGCTTCCTCTCTCTTCTGCAGCTGTAACACTTCCTCCTGTAAGACTTTAACCGTTCCCACTTTAATTTCTAGTTTGGCTATGTCCTGCACCATCTATTTTGTCTATTCACGGCCTCATAGCGATCTTTGAGCAGCATGTAATGGGCTTGCTGTGATGCCTTCGCCTTCAACTCATCTCTATCTAGAGCTCTTGTTTGTTTGTGTATACCGCCTTTCTTTGGCGTAGAAGTGTTAAGTGGCTCCTCTACATGTTCAGATGCGTGCTTAGATACATGTTAAGATTCCTGTTTACCGCTAATGAAAACGGCTCTCACCTCCTGTACTTCCCCTTCCTCCTCACTGCTTGTATCGCTGAGGAAGAGATCGTTCCCATCATCATCCAAGTCGACAATGTGTCTTACAGCCGCCCTCTCCTCCTGCCTTCGTCTATACAAGTCATCAAACCTCTCTTTGAAGTGGCTGTTAGAAATAGACGCACTAGGACACTGTTCATGTCATTTCCTAAATTCGACAAAGTCAGAGTCTGCACATGTCTTTATTTCAAAGACCTTCTTATGCTCCCCAATGTGTTCCACCTGTCTCAAGTGCCTTTTGTATTCGGTCACTCTGTATACTTTATCACATGAACATCTTGTGACGCTGTAGCGCGAAGACTTTGATAAAACCATGTTGATACTGCAAGATAAAAGTCAGTTATTTACTGCACTTCTCACAAGAGAGAACTGTTTATCAGAAACATGTTTGTAAAAAATGGCATAGGACAGACAATGAAGACCCTAACCTTAAGACCCTAATGTTAGAAAGTGCATCAGTGATGCCTGTAAGATCTGACTTTAAATCTGTAACTTAGAACGCTTGATAGCAAACGTCAGACGACTCACCGTGGAAAGGAGGAAACAGGAGTGAAATTGGGTGCGGAGAAGCGCCTTACATACTTCTCTCTCACAAAGACAGAATATTCCAATGTCCAAATTTGGTCATGTCTCCTTCAAACGATTTCATCTCATCATATTTGGAATGTCAACCGCTGACTTTCCTGACTGACCCAGGGAGTCAAGATTGCCATAAATGGACACTCCCGTTTCGTTGTGACGGAAGGGCAATGACGCACGGCTCACGCTTTGTGATAGCGGTCTCTTTATCCTGAGTGGCACGTTTGTATGACCTTCAAGTGAACTGAATGTATACGAAGATGAAAAGATTAAATAGTTCCTAGCGTGTGATAAAATACATGGAATGACAAACGTAAAGATGCTCACAATGATACTTAGAGGCTGCACACCATTTGAATGTTTTCTTATATCATTATCATGCTCACTTTCGAAGAGGCTTGATTCAATGTTTCATTCGAAGGATGCCTGTAAAGTTCAATACTGCTTTCCCATTAAATTTCAATTTTATGAGTTTATACAAGTGTATAAGCTTTTACTGGACTCGCATCGTCTTATAAAGTGTTCGTTTACGCAGCGCACGAAGTTATATCTCTCGAAAATGTTGAACTCAATCTCGCACACACACACATTGTCACTTTAAACATGACTGGAATACAGTTCTCCCACATAAACTTTATTTCTAACGTTACAAATGCTGAAAGGATTCTAGCATTATTTTATACTTCACCTATCTTACAAACACTGAAATGATTCTGATATTATTCCTAACTTTACAAACAGTAAAATGGTTGTAACTTTATTTTATACTTCATCTATCTTACAAACACTGAAATGATTCTGATATTATTCCTAACTTTACAAACAGTAAAATGGTTGTAACTTTATTTTATACTTCATCTATCTTACAAACACTGAAATAATTCTGATATTATTCCTAACTTTAAAAACAGTAAAATGGTTGTAACTTTATTACTAAGTCAATCCACTCTGTTGAAACGACAAGAAAGCGACACAGCATGTACATGATATGTTATTGAACCCACACAGCCTTTTGGTACACTAACAATTCAGTTCAATGTGAGCTAGTCTTGCATCACTCATTTCATACGACATAACTATTCAATTTACTTATTCCTACGATGTTACTACTATGTGTTCTAAACTTTATGAGATGGCTTTCACTTCTATCTCACACTTTCTTCATCATATAACCAAATGAATGAAATTGATGATACACTATCTGACTATACGCATTGAGTCACATTCTACACGAACAGTATTACTAACATGGATCATATAAAACGCCAAGTCTTGTCATAGGCTTGACTATGCTATGGACTTAGTGATTTATCTATGTAATTTACACTTTTAAAACGCTAAATCCCCAAATCTCAAAGCAGAAACACCTATCCTATGGATTCAGGGATTTAGGAGTTTTGCTGTATAATTTGGTAAACTGATGTCTCTGTAAGCATACGACTTTTAAAATACAACACTGACTGATGAATGATGTTCATATATTCCTAGCTTGGATAACAAGAAACTTTCATGTGTTGACTATTATATATTATCCTCATCAAGTCTTTACACACTGATTATTCCAATCACTGAGATGCATACAACTCTTCTATTGAACATGCATCAATCACCTTTCAGCTGACCACATCATATGTAAAGTGTATAACATAATGAGCATGTAACAATCTCTCATCAACGATATGAAATCTGTCTTTTCATCATGAAATTGAGTATTGCCTTCAAAGTCATGTTATAAAGCGAACATATGCATCACGTATTCTACACTAAAAGAGATCGTCCATGTATGTTATCCAAAACCCTAAATCCCTAAATCCAACAGAGGTAACCCTACCCCTCAGATGATGGACTTTAGCAATTTAGCTATGTCATTCACAAATGGTTAAGTTAGTAAATCCATGTATACACTCTACAACAACAGTTATCATTTATGTATGTTATATAAAACGCTAAATCTCTAAATCCAACCGTGACTGTCCTTGCCTGCATTACTATAGAACATGTTGCTCTGATGATTCTTCCACCACCCTTGCTATTTCCATTTGACGGGTGGTGAAGAAATAAATTCATGACTTCAGGCCTAATCCTCTCTCTACACACGTTTATATTTTACATCATGTAACTGCAATAGATCCTTGCTACTTATCATAGGGACTTTAAAAATTTTAAACATGATGATTTCATGGCAGTCAGGACTTTGAAGATGTGTGTTGGACAAGTTTAGCACTTGTCATGAAGTTGCTTTCTCATCAGATGAATTTACTAAGAGCTTCTTTATTTTCTAAGAAAGATAGAGATCCTTGAATCTAGTTTTTGTGTGTGGCACAGGCTATAACTTTTCTTTGTTAATAGGGTGGCCTCCAACGAACTGGTGACCGGGGCCCTCGGAAGGATCGATGAAATACTCCGATTACTCGAAGTATTCCGGACGCTGAGTTCTCAGCAACGCCATATACTCTGGCACCATATCCTTAAACAAAGGGTTTTCCACAAGCTCATGTGGAATGAGGTGGACGGGGCAGCGAATTGCTTCGCCTTTATCTGCCTGCAAAGCAGCCAGAAGAAAGACTTTCCTCATCTTCACTCCGCATCTACAGCGGAGCTCAAGGGTTCGGATCATGTCAAAGAAAGCGATATCGAACGACATTGCATCAAACGACTTGCATTTGATGAATAAGTGTGAACGTCTCCCTTATATTTCTCAAACATTTTTGTAACTGGCTAGCAAGGCATTGAAGAATTAAACAAATCGACAGTGTCCATGCTTTAGCAGCAAATGGTTACTTGCACGCGCGGAGTGTACAGTAACGAATTGTCAGCGTGAGAATCCTTTCAGTCGCCCACGATGATCTCTCCGGCGCGATAGCAATGACCTGTGTGGAAATCAGCTAGGTGGAAGGTCTGGGATGACGATACGTTCCTGCATCCTTGTTCGTTGGACAGGTGCGATGGATCTCTGTTTAATGTGACAGACGGGTGCCAGAGAGAGAGCGCTGTCATTCATCTTTGTGTTCTACTGTATCTGCTGAGGGGGCAGCGCGACAGACAGGCGACAGAGTGCACTCGTGATTCTTTGTGTGCACAGGAGGGGAACATCTGTTTCACTGATAGGTTTTATGATAAACATTTTGAATGGCAGCGTGTTGAATATTGCAAGCAATGTTAAATGTCAATCCGTGTGTCATTTTCACATCGTCTGCATTCGCACAGAAAATCACTTGATGCAGGTTTCAATGTTGATTCTATTATCAACGCACGATTCGTTTAGAAATGAGACACGTATTCATTTGTCAGGCACATGAAAAGCAAACTTTGATTCTAGCCTTTAATACTCATGGACAGTCCTAATGTAATGTTCGCTGTTTCATACTCATGAAATAATTCCGCTGACGTATCACTCAGTCTTGATCATTCAATGACATTACATGCTTCGCTGTTTCCTATTGATGAGCGTGTTAATTACACAGACTTGTTCATTTTGTTAGTTCAATGGTCGAGTCGTTGAACTGCATCTAAGACTTATGCGTTTCTGCAGGTTTTTATATCCACTTTAAACGCGGCTGCAATCTATGAAAGTTTTATCACAAAGTTGTTGTCATAAAGTCTTTTACACCACGGTTCATGTTTACGAATTTCATTTGAATGTCACAAAGTTGAAGTTAGAATATATGTTCATCTGTCTGTGATGAGTGTAAGCGTTCTCGCTACACATTTCTCTTTTACAAGTTTCCCGTGAAATAGTTGTGACACTTTTGTGTTTCACTTAATCTAGCAGGTTGATTTTTATCTCACACATGTTTTGAGTGTTTCCTAACTCATATGCATTCGACTTACAACGTTACAGGCTGTTATTTGTATACTTGTATGCTGTCGATGCAGACTGCAAAAACGTTTTACACTGTTTTAATTTACAAAACAGTCTACACACGCATTCACTTTGATAAAGGCAAACAACACATTTAGTAAAGCTGGTACGCTAACGAGTGTGACTGCAGAAACATTTTATAAAACTTTTTCAACGTTCACTAAGTTTCACACCAGCCTGTCAAAGACTTCTTACAAAACTTATTTCAAAATTTGCGTTTAGACTTTTAAGCGAACATGTGCTTCACGTATTCTACACGAACGGTTAACGCATGTGATATAAAACCCTAAATCCCTAAATCCAACCGTAGAGGAGCCTACTCTTGGATTATGGACTTTTACGACCCACGCGATTCAATGTCATGGAACTACCTCTCACACATTCAACGTTTGTGACAAGACTTTACCTGGTTTTATAAAACATTCAACACTGTAGTACTTACTATAAGACCTTTTAACACTGTGAAACAATCTGCACAGTGCAGTGAAACTTTCTAGTGCTGTGGTGAACACTGTTTTCATATAACATTCTAAACTCTCAGTCTCACTACAGTAGAAAACTGCTTTCAGTAAACCTGATGAAGTATTCAGCAATCTAACAGTCATGGAGCTTGAATTTTCTAATAGGGGAACATTTGGCAACTGTCTCCAATAAAACTTTCTAACACTGTGAAGTAAGTTGCAAGACAATCTACACTGTGCAGTAAAGCCTTTTCGATAAAACTTTCTAGTGCTGTGGTGAGTTCGGTCAGTCATAAAACTTCGATGATCAAACTTTACTTTCACAAACGTGTGTTGTGGTAAAATCTATTTGACTACACCAACGCTAACATTTTATGACATTTGTGTTTCATAAAACGTCATGATCGAATTTTCTAACTATACATCAACCTGTGTTGAAATAAAACTATTTGACTATACTTAACTTTGCTTTTGCAAACCATGATAGACTTTCTGACTACACTCACAAGAGCTTGTTCACTTGCGAAGAGAGAAATGAGCGTGTGGTTGCGTGTGGCGCATGAATGCCCTCCCATTTCATTCCATTCATCATTTCGTCTTAGTGATAGAGACAAGCAGAACTCATGGTTCATTCTCACATGTATGGCCAACTATCGGGAGACAAGTGCAATGGAGATTTTGTGAGGTAACCTGTGGCAGATAGCTAAATGTCACCCTGGCGGTCAGAGTACAACGTGGAGACGATAAGGCAACCACTTGCAAACATGACGCAGAGAGGTTTCACAAGGATTACAATTGCCAACGTCCCGTGCAGTACTCATCGCTACGGACTTCACCGCTGTCTCGAAAGAACGCCCACCAACAGGAAGTATGACACCGAAAATCTCCGTAACTTGCACCGTCAATGACTTGATAGCCAGACATGAAAACCGGTGGAGTTATTTACAAGAGGAAACATCCCAAGTCGTTGCTTTGATCAGCTTGATAGCAAGCCGTGATTTACAAGCGTTTTACAATGGAGATGTTTAGATGCCACCCATGACAAGATAGCTAAGACTCAACCGATTGGCGTTCAAAGTGCTACGTTGAGAACTGTGTCAAATGCCCAACATGAGTTGCCCCTACATGAGTTTCGGTCTAAAATATGACACACTCCCTTGCCACACTTGTCACTACGGCATCATCCGCCGTCCCGAAGGAGCACCCTGCCAGTGGAATATTACAGAAAATCTCTCCGTGTCATGCTCGCTTTCAGTGAAAAGCTGCTTGTATCATGGTAAGACTGGATCGTACACACTTAACCATGCCTTCATTGACTTCAGCAGGGTCGGAAACCCCAGAAAACCTCCAAAAATAGTGAATTCAAAACTTTTTAGCACTACTTATGAATTTTTATAAGTAGTCCGTTACTTAGGGCAGGTCAATAGCAACCGAACCTATTTTGAATCAAGTCAAACGGACTTGTAGAAGCAAAGTTACAAGCCTTTAAATTTTTGGAGTCTTTTATGGCCTGGAGACGAAGGCCATCTCCTGGCGAACCTCTCAGTCTGACGCCTTAGCTGATATCAGCAATGAAATTTTCTGAGTCAGTTTCTTGCAGAAACCCGGTTTTTGGAGATTTCCAATGCTATCATCAGAGCTCCGGAGTTCACCTACCCCAGTCGGGAGGAGAACTGATTTCCATAAGTAGAGTTTCCACTTATTTAGTTTGTGGCGATCAGCTGATGACGCAATATCCATCATCCAAATCTTTAAACACGTCTATCTCACGTTCTAGAGCACCAATTGACTTGAAACTCACCCTCTAGATGCAGAATGGCACGCTGATTCCAAATCTGGTGTCTGTTTTCCCGTCCGAGGCTTGGTTCATCCGCTAGAGCCGTTTTCGTAGAAATTCTAACTCTGTCGTTTTTTCGTCAACGTCCAACATTTTCAATGGCGTCTCACATCTAAACGAAGGTAGATAGGAACATGCCGTTTCTTCCACTGAATTTTTCTTACTCTTAGCTTTCAAACGAGCTATTACACGACTTTCTACGATCTCTACAACCAAAGTTGGAAGTCTCGTCCAGAGGGGGGGGAGGTCAGAACTTTTTCTCTCCAATTGACCTGGAAAGGAGTTTCTAGACCCAAAATTGGCCAAAACGTCCGAATGTGCCCTCCGTTTTCCCATCCGAGGCCTCCTTCATGCCGAAAATGGACTTTCTCATCCCAATAACATCAAAACCTGCCTTTTCCAACTCTGACGTTTTCCTGCCATTTTCCTCTCTAAACCCAGGATAATAGGAGCAAACTGAGCTTTCCACTGCATTTTTCTCACTCTTAGCTTTCAAACGGGCTATTGCACGACTTTCTACGATCTCTAGAACCAAAGTTGGAAGTCTCGTTCCAAAGGGGGGTCAGAACTTTTTCTCTCCGATTGAGCTGGAAATTCAGAATTCAAAAATTCTGAATTAGCCCTCAGTTTTCACGTCCGAGGCCTCCTTCATGCCGAAAAACGACTTTTCTCATCCCAAAACCACCAACACCCGCCTTTTCCAACTCTGACGTTTTGCTGCCATTTTCCTCTCTAAACCCAGAAAAATAGGACCAAACTGAGCTTTCCACTGCATTTTTCTCACTCTCAGCTTTCAAATGAGCTATCACACGACTTTCTACGATCTCTAGAACCAAAGTTGGAAGTCTGACAGGAGGGGGGGCGATGTCCTCGAAATTTTTTCTCTCCGATTTCGTCGGAAACATCCTTCATAACCCAACATTTCACGTAGATTCTGAATCTGAACTCCAATTTCCCATCCAAACCCTCCTTCATGACGATTTCCGACTTTTCTCATCCCAAAAACCACCTAAACTCACCTTTTCTCACTCTATCCTTCCCACATTCCTACCGCCTTCCTTCCGAGATTCCACCCCTTGCTGGAAAACTCCTTCCTTCCTTCCAGAGGGGGGTAGGGAACAGTTTCCTCCTCTCGGACCCATTCCTCCCAGCACATCCTTGGCCACCTCCCTCACCTCTCTTCCTTCCTTCCAGAGGGGGGGCTGAGTCAGCATGATGACTCATCGTTGCACATTTTGTCCTTGCGCCTGGGATGGGATTACTACTGATGCTTCATATCTAAAGTATTTAGTCCTTCAATCTACTTTCGCATCGTACGTGATCCATGCATCTCATTGCTCATTCGATGCATGACAATCTGAAATACGCTAATTCATACGACGGTCATTAATATAGACTTATCCCTTTCACACAGACTTATTACGGCAGAGCTCTGTGAGGAGATATTTCTTAACACTTCGTATCAATAAAAAGTTTCGTTTTGATATTTGATTTGGCATCAATAAAAATAAGAATATTTACATGATGTCGCTAGTGATTGTTATCACAACGTACTCGCACATGTAGCACCACTCATATATGTGTATATCAGTTCATATATATGTACATTGTAAGCTAATTAATGAATTATAATCTTGTCATCGTGCAATTTCCTATTCACGCGCTGCGCATGCTTACTCCATTTGCTTTTCAATTAATGTCATTCTTCAAATATACAACCTTCTACTTACATCCAACATCAGCAGAAGTAAATGAAATTTGAATCGATTGCCATCAGAAGCAACAAAATATTAGTTTGACGATTTTTCTGGGATAATTTACACACATGTAGTACGTAAAAATGCATGCATAAAGGATTTAGGCCTACTGCAGTCTTATTTTTTAACTTCATTTGATTAAGAAATGTAAAATTTGAAATCTAGTCTGTAGGGCCCTCAACTTAACTTATCAACTCTCTACGAGTCAAATAGGTAGCACTAAAAATGACAGTCAAGAATTATAACAAGAAACAGAATCGTCTAAATTTTTTTAGAACCTTAGGCATTTGTGGTGCATAAACTTTGATTACAAGATAATTTTGATGAGGTTACATATCTATTTATCACGTAACAAGTGATCTGATACACTCGAATCTTCATAACAAATCTTAACAAACTTACTACGAGACCTCTGCCTAGATAGACCTAGAATCTTGAATGAAAATGAAGCTAAGGATGATACCAGAAAAGGAAATTGCACTCACATCATTCACCCTTGCAGCATGTGGGTCAAAGATGTGTTGGGTCAGGTGGGTCGTGAGTCATTTTTTCGTGAAAAGTCGATGGGTCAGGAGGGTCGTGGGTCAGGTGGGTCATGGGTCTAGTTTGGTTGACCCTCTTCCAACTCTGTACAGAGATAGGAAAAGAAGTCGTGTGTCGCATGCGGATTAATGTGAGTTCAAGCAAAGTGCTGCGATTGCCACAATTCTTTTAGATTCGAAGAATTCAGATCATTGCACAGAAGTTTTCTCCATAACATTGGCCCTTCCGATCATTATTGAAAAAAGTAGCAGGCATACGAAAACTATTTCACTTGAAGTTTTCACCATCGTCTCCTCGGCATTACTCACTGTATACTGCATACAATCGAATGTTAACCAAGAATGGGATGTGTGTTTTGGTGTGTGCGAAGTGATATCACAGCACGCACGCATTTCTCACTGGCTCTGGTGCCCTCTGCTGACAGCTTATTGTTTGCCATTTCCAATAGCAAGCGATACACGAATTATCCATTCGAGAAGGAGCAAGTTGTCTAATTCAGTGATGTGCCATTTCGATATTAAGGTCGCATATAACTCTTCCTTTCTAGGAAACCGAAGCGCGCACAGATGAATCCAATTCTGTGTTTTTTAGAGATTACTTGAATAGGCAACACATCCCATCATGGCGTTGAATAGATGTGGCCCAAGAATCGACGCCTGGTGAACTCCACAATGACCATCGATGGATGCGAGCTGCGTTCGTCACTCAAATAGGACTCCAACCATTTAATTAGTCCACCTTCCATCCCCATTGATAACTAGTAATTTTAGAGATTGTTATGCAGAATATTATCGAAAGCTTTCGTTAAATCTGAACAGAACGTGCGAACACCAAAGGTATCATCCTTTCCCATGAGAGCTTTTATCTCATTTGTAATGGCCACTAACGCACTTGTGGTGGATCCGTAAGGTACCTACGGACCAGCAATCTTTTGCCTGCGAAAGACTGACCGGATTGAAGCGGGATCGACTCCATACTTCAATCAAGATCGACTCCGGCCCTCCACACACGATCGATGTCGGCACTACAAGCAACATCGACTCCGGCTCTCCACACAGGATCGAATCCGGCCATCCAAACAGGATCGACTTCGTCCTTCAAACAAGATCGACTCCGTCCCTCCAAACGAGATCGACTCCGTCCTTCAAGAAGGATCAACCCTGGCCCTCCAAGCAGGATCAACTTCGATTCCCTCAAATAGGATCGACAGACCGTCTTCAACTCTCACACAATTATGGTTTGATGACTTTGAAAAAATTCATTTCAGAATGTTGTGGACGAGCGAGAGCTTTGATATATGATTGCCATGCTACGGAATGGTATCAATTATTCTATGAAAATTGTACTTGTCATCCGAATTCATTTTCGAAAGTTAGGCAGCCGACTGATAATGATGAAATTCAATTTATACATTCTCTCTGATTGGACATGTCTGATGAAGAACATGCAGAGCAGTTAGATCATAGAATGTCACAAACAATTGACTCTGATAATCCCAGGGAGTAAACGGAAAATTGCAGGTGCATGGCAGGACATCGTAGATCAATACGAGGATGAAAAATATGCTGTTTTTAGAATAACTGCTTTGACTTTTTCAGCATGTCTTCCATCGAGCATCCAACGACAAAATTTACTTTTGATTCTCAAAGCATTCACAGATGATGTAGTCGCTGCATTTATTTTAAAAGACAGATACTGCGGAATTTCTTAGTTCCATATTTTTCAAATGTGGATAATTTTGGAAGCAAATTCACACTCGATTCAATGGCAGTGACTGAGAGCACACATCTTAGAAGCAACACACAAAAATTCGACAATGCTCGCAAAATATTGCAAATTTATTCAGTGTTATGATATGCTCCTATCTCTGTAATAGGCCTTCGAAGTTTTTCCACAGAAAGCGTCACTCTGCCTCCTGTACAATTATAGGTATCTGGAACTCCTTGTATGGGGAATGGTGGCGGACAACCTATCAAGTGCCGGTGCATCTCAAACTGGCCCGCGCGCTACGCATTGCTCACTGCTGATCCACATTTTTATGTATTCTATAAATATTTCATTTTGCTTGAGTGATTTTCACTTCCAAATAGACACTACTTTGTTGGTGGTGGAAATGAAATTCGTGAAACCCGGGTCATTCTTGGTCACGGTGCATTTAGAGGGCGGATTTATTGGTAAACTGTTCATATCAAGCCAACGCTCTTCACTTTTTGAATGACATTTCTCGCTGGAGTTCCCTAGTTATGAATTATCTACATTGACGTCATGTTTACAGAGATTCATTTTTGTCTGATGAATGATTGTTGAACGATGCAATTTTTAAATATATTTAGACTGCGTTAACCACCTCAAATATCTTAACTCCTTAATTTTATGTTTTTCATGACAATTTGTAGATGTCTTCATAGTATTATCATAAGATGCCAGAGTTTCAGAAAGTTTTGCAATCCAAATCCATAGGCCAGAAGGTTACAAATGTCCGGATAATAATGTGCAACTGAGTCATATCTCATGATTTATGTTGGGATGACGTAACATATTTCGCCATAAATCAGCAAAATCCCATTAAGGGCTAACTGGCCGCTGATCCTGGTCTTAGGAAAGGACAGTTTCTGATGTGGATATGAGCTATTGGAAACACGTGGCTGTGACATCATCCCAGTCGCGGGCACACTGGTCAATGGTATAGACTGCAGCAACGCATTCATGATGCTATCAATTGCTGCAACTTGCAATGCATTACCTATTTGTCATAAATCGCATCGTAATGAACTACATGTATTCTAAAATCATCAATGTATGCGGAATCAGTCAAAATTACTCATGTCTACTGAAGTCAAATTTTACTGATACACTAACGAGGAGATGGTACAGAAGCAAAATGAAACATCAAGGAAATCGGATATCGGCATATTACATACTGCTCGTGATAGTTTCTTTCGTAGAAAATGCTGAATACAACCTTGAAAGCTTAAGTATAGATTTTCGTTTAAATATTGTGACACGACTCCTTCCTCGACAGTACAAGCCTTGCTTTCTTTGCATTAACAGCTCTGTGAATGGCACTTAAACAGCTTTGCTAAGGTCAGGGACGCTGGCAGGACTTTAGGACAGGTGTTATAACGATCTGGAGGGTGGCACTTTGGAGTTGGCTATTCCACGCCATCCAACACCCCATACCCAATATTTCATGTTTCAAACCTATTAGGGTTTATACAAGCCCACCAAAAGATGCAGACGGATAATTATTCCATGTTCATCGAGCAACAACTATTACCGGTAGGCTATGCATGAGTACATGAGTGCGTTAATAATCAGATGAGTAATCAGATGAGGAAGAATTACTTTGTTGCCAAATTTCGCCAAAGTCTTGCATATTAACGACAAGTTAAATTTTGAAATTTTTACTGCACGGCATAAATGTGCGTGACACACCTTTACTGCAATATCTACAAGTAAAAAGTCAAATTTTATTCGAACAGGTCTTATGTTAAGCATAACCTCTTCCTCCATGGAAGTGACTTGTAATTATCTAGTGGAAAAGAACTTCTATTGTTTTGCTTTTCCAGTATGAAAAAATACCGATATATCATGTATCTTTAAAATTTCAACTATAGGATAAATTCAACTATAAAACTTGTTCTAAAACAATTACAGGTCTTGAATGAATTGTAGTGGTTCAGGGAAAACAACATGAATTTAGAAATTATCAACACTTAGATATTGTCTATGTGTATGCATAGAAAAAGGTGAAAAACAATTCAAATCCCTAACTTGAGGAAGAATCTCGGCACATCATGATATGAGACGACTTCAATAGAATACATACATACCTAGGCATTTCTAATCATCAGTGGGGGAACAAGCTATTTGGCTAGAAGAAAGTCAATAACAAAGTAGATTACGTTTCTACGATGAAAAAGCGAAAATTTTGACAATTTTCACTTAATATCGCTCTTGCTCAGAAAACGAAAAAATTCTAAAGCATAGGTGTTCTAAGGGAGCCGTGTCAACGAATATATTATGCTTTAAAAAGATCAAGGAACATGTTACATAACTCCGCACTATGATCACATTTTGGATCTTGGTATATGGTAAGCAAACATGAAATATTTGGAAAAACACAAATTAGCTGTCAAAATATGCGCACAAGAATACATTTAAAGTCATGTCGATTTTGCAATAATAGATTTAATAAGTCAAAAATCACAAAAGCATGCAATATTGTGGCATTGGCAAACACATTCCGAAAAACATTCGCAAATGCTAATTTGCATGTCAGTATATCACTTATAATGATTATACAGGTAGTTAGTTAAACAGACGAGATAATTTGCTCGCAACATCATCATGATTATACGATTTGTTTGTTAAAAATTTTGTTATCATTTTACAAAGTATCGTGGCTATCTTTATAATTCCCTAAAACACGTAAAAGCAAATTTATGTGCACCATGATGACTGTACCTCCTGGCCGGCAAACCGTGACCACAATACTGCCGGTTAATGAAATAATACATTTTGGCAATTCGTGAAGAGGGCACGCATGCAACACCTGCAACACCTGGTTATAGGGCAGGTGTTGCATCTGCAACACTTGCAACACCCTTGCCGGCGTCCCTGGCTAAGTTTCAAGCTGAAGGAGACAGAATGAAGGTGTGGCGAGATATCGAGGCATGTGGCTTCTGAGGCTATACTTAGATTCTTCTTCCAATTCAATAAAGATTCAAATTGAAAATTGAATAAGAATACATGATTTCAAGACTGAAGCATGAATAAATGCTGTCGTGCAAAGTGACGTGTCAAGATTACAGAATTCCTTCTTGGTCACAATGATGGTTGGCTAATGAAGGCTTTTCTTTGCAATTCTCTTATGAGGCATATATACAAGTACAAGTATACTTGTACGCGATGATAATTCATACATTGATGATCATACATCTACTTTTATTATTGACTTTTTGTATATGTGATGTTATTTAAGCCTCACGATTTTCATGAGGTCTTGATAATAAATGTTTTATTAACATTGTCAGAAGGAGAGAACCAAAAGGGTGCAACCGTTTCTGTGCTTTATATCAGGTACCACTAAGAAATGATTACAAACTGAAAGGCAACTGCATCACATGAGGCCCTACTTAGAAAAGGCTCACTCTTCGAAATAAATTAAGTTTCTTTTATACCATCCCACTGAGATCAAGTTGCATCGCGGGAAAATCTCATAAAAATGTGCAACTACAAATTAAACTTTTTTCTTAAATTTATGGCTGCGCCTTATCATAAACTATACACCGTTCATGTCCTTCTACAGTGGTCGTTTGTTTATATCCATCGATTACCACCATATCTCATAATTTAAAGTAAGGCTTATGTATGCATGTAGTCTAGTTCCAACACAAGAAAAATACCCGCATCGAATTTATCTTATTATTTTTAGATCTCTTTTGACGCGTGATTAATACATTTATGAAACCAAATGGGTTGTGTGTGTTCACACTGGACTAAAGGCCATGTGAATTGCATCATTTACATTCACAATGCTCTGATCTATTGCCTTTAACATTTCCATGAATAAATAGAATGAATTCTCAGCAGACTGGCTCCGTTTGCGCTCAAATAACTTGAGACCTAAACATGCCCCGACAGACCTACCTACATGTAGCTCACTTAAGTATGGCTTATGAAATTGTACAACATGCCGAAAAAATGAGGCACAAAGCGATGTACATGTACATATGTCCTAAAACTATTTTTTATGGTTAATGATTAATTCTAGCTTAAAGGCCCAAAATAATTGTGCATAATCAACGAAACTTAGCAGAGAATTGCGGAATGAAAGCAATATGATCCCATTCTAGGTTTTACTATTTCATTTGAAAACAGAGCAATTAATCAACGAAGCTGTTGGACAAGGAGTCCAAATTAACTCAGGTTGCAAATGAATGTAAATGTTGCTTGCCTCTTTATGACGAAGGTACGTTTTTTGTGGATTACAAATATCTTCACCAGAGTTGATAGCGAAGCCGGACCTGAAGGCAGGTATCCGGACCGACCCAAAGAATATTTTATCTGATGTGTATTACGTGTATTTTCAAATAAGCATAAATTATGAAAATTTGGTTAAAATTGGTTCAGTTGACCTCAGAAATGTCACATTCCTAAATCAAATCGATAAACGCTTGGTTAAAAATTATAGATTATCACAAGATAATTATTTAATTTTAAATGTCATATTTTTCGTATGTCGTTATTGGTGTAATGATTCAGTCATTGCAAAGATATTCTTGATAAGAGAATCTCAAATCGATTAATGCTTTCAGATATTTAGCTTTTCAATCGATATTCCTGAGCATATTGCAATGTCGTACGTACGATTTCCAGTCATGTACGTAATATGTATCGACAATCAAAATTCTGGCTATTTTTTGCATGAATTGATCATCAATTAGGATTATGCTCTCAGACATTTCACCTCACGTTTACCTAAATGGTCCTCATAAATCTACATCTATAGTATATGGATATGCCCTGAGTATTTCATTCAATTAATTCAAAGTATTTTTTCGAAGGTTGAAGACCTGGATTGGAAAAGTTTGTCAATATTCGAAGAACATGTCTATAATAGCATCACCCCGACTTAAGTTTCTGATTATATTTTTTTAGAAAAGCAGAAGTAAAGCCGATATGAAGCGTAGTGAAGATTAAAGCTTTCATATTAGTAAATATACTTTTGTTTTCATAGACTAATGATGACAATAGGTCTACTGACCAGGCGAACTTATTCTAGTAGGCCCATGTGAAATATTTCGCGCCAATATGCAAACACAAATGAAGTTTTCCCTCATTCACTCATCTTCAACTGCCTGTCAAAATTAATAAAAAGTATGTTAAAAATGATTAAAAAAATGTTTCGAACTTACTTGAAAAGAAGGATTAAAAAAAATCAGTAATTGATTTCAAAAAAATTCTGAGAATAAGCACTATATACAACGCCAAATTCTTATATTTGAATTTGGAAGTCCTTTCAATTTTTAGATTCAGTCAGCTGTAGATTTTAATGTGATTGAAAATGTAATATAAAATATAAGCAAATGATTGAAAAGTTATGACAGGTCAGAAGCAGGGGCGTAGCCACCAGGGCCATGCCCCCCCCAAACGTTTAAGTAGTGTTGAAAAGGACATTTTTAATCTGAATTTTAAAATATATTCTTAACAATTCTCGTCGCACATCGACATTTATTCTATTTGAAGTACTGCCAACTGACTTAGAGGTGCGACTTTCCTCATCTTTGTTAATGCAATTACATCCAGATTTGTCATCGAAGAAACATGTAGAACAAGTCAAATGACATGATTCATCAAAAGTTTGTCTGAAGCAGTGTATAGATTCTGCACACGTATTATCAATATTTCAAATCATAACTTAAATAGCTCGGGTGTATTTTTGGTTGTACGCTTGTCGGTTACAGTGTATATAAACTAATATTTAAATTTACCCAAAGACAATAAGTGATCAACCGTCTTTGAGTTTAGTAAAGTTTATAGTCTAAATCGAACGATATGCGTCTTTTTTCCATCAAATTTAGCAATGGGACTAAGAACGTTACAAAGAACTGAATGTTTTATAATATAATTTACCTCCATAAACGTGTAGGCGCACATCTTTGTAATGTTCCTAAGTTATTCAGTTCTACCTCTAGCAGAAGCCAATCGGAAAATATTAAAAAACTATCATGTAAAAATATGGAAGAGCTATAATCGAATTTTTATCGCAAAAAATATATTGAAATATTGAGAGCGATTATGCATATTGGTTGACTTGATGTTTATCGAAAGAGGCATTTCAATTTTTCACTTAACATTACTATATAATTCCTTGAACAAGATTCGGCCTTTTGATTATTTATTCATATACAAACCAGGGTATAGAAACATTCATCTAATAATTTTGGATATAACATGTAAATGAGACGCTAAATCATGAAATGAAAATTGTTTTTTATCTAACAGGTATTTCAGATAAGCTTCAGATTCTAATACGCTTGCATGTAGTTATACACAGTGTTAAAATGTATATTCCTTAAACGTCAATTAAAATCATAGGAAGTAGGTGCTGTATAATGTAACTAAACACCAGTTTTAAGAAATGCAGTTCATCAGAACTTTGTCCCCCCCCCCAAAATGATTTTCTGGCAACGCCCCTGGTCAGAAGATTTATGTTTGACGAGTTGAGTGTTTACAATTATTAGGAATAGTTAGATTTCAAAAATTGAAGAGGCTTCTTAAATAAAATTTGCAAAATGCATGTTCTAGAGTATGTCTATTTGACTTATTAGTATATAGACTGTATTTGAAATTCAGTGTATATCACGAATCCTGAAGAGAAAACTTCGATGAAATGGATGAACATTGAATTGCTAATCAAGAAAAAACTTGACCCCAGCGCATTTCACGTTGAAAGAAACACCGCAGCTGCATGTGCTAAACAGCATCTGATATCCCCACTTCCAGATGATCGAATAACATCTCATTTTCCTCAAGTACTATCAAGTTGGAAGGTTCAATGCGCTCCAATACGTACGACGTATCTAAAGCTACTCTAACTTGCTATCTACATGAACATGGACCTGGAGTTGCCCTATAGCTTCAAAAGTATATGCGAACTGCACGAACTGCCCTTGTCGACTACTCTCCATTGACTTCAAAAGTTGTTTTTACAGAAGCGCACTTGTCACGTCCATTATCATCATTGTAATTCAATTTAACCTATCAGGTGAGTGTGGTCGTCAGAAGATCAAAGGCAGTTTTGCCGCCAGGACACGCGCTAAGTAGCCTTATAAATTGTACAAAGCCGCATTCAACACTTGATTAGGAAGCTTCGCATTTAAGAAGACGCAAACAGTAACCGCGTGCGGATGTCACACGCGGTTTGCTGTGGGCCCCTCAACGTCACACACACACGCATCACGACGCATCCGTCGACAACTTAGGGGACGGCGTGACGGCCGATTAGAAGGATTATTGGACAGTCAAAAGCAAGCGCCGCTTTTTTCGTTGGTTACACCCCACCTAGAGGGGAACATCCCCCCTCGTCGGCACATCCAATTGTCAGCGGGAGATTTGCTTCTTTACCTACGCCTCTTGCCTCTCATCCTGCCTCTTGCCTTATTCTCCCTACGCATCGGCATTTGGTTTTTAATTCCCGCCTGACTCGATCGTCGACCATCCTTCAGCGTCGCTTCTCGGCGAGGCCCATGGCAATGCACATTGGCTACTGTCGGACTGGCTATCCTGATATGACCGCTGCAGCCGCTTACACTGGTTCAAGTCCCGTCTGCTCTGTTCCTGGTGCTGTTTCAAGCCCGATGGTCGGACCTGCCGAAATGTTCGGCTCTGCCACTACTTCCCAAGCCTCCTACAGTCCTGCCTTCTATCATCCCGTTGCGGCAGCTGCCGTAGCTAGTGCCCCTGGATCCGGACACCCTTCCCACAACTCAGTCTTCTTTCAGGCGCCTACTGCCAGTGTGGCCAGTGTTGCGCATTCTCCTGTGGGTCATCCACACGTTACCAGTCCTCACAGCGCTGCCCACAGCTACAGCGCAGGCTATTCGCCGGTGATGGGCAGCAGTGACTACCACGGCAATGGTTACAAAGTCATGGCAGCGGCAGCCGCCGCCGCCGGCAACTTCCTCGGCCTCCCTCCTCCACCCTCCGGTCAGGGCTTTGCAGCCCGGTCGAGCATCAACGGTGGAGTGCCTCCAGTCCGAGTGACTGACTGTAAAGAAGAATACCCTCGTCCTCCCAACTCTGGCTCTGTGTCCTCAGATCCTGAGTCTCCTAGCGGACTTGGTCCTCATACCCCTACTTATGGGGCTGCTAACGGGAGTGGGGGAAGCTCGGGAGGGTCAGCCGCTCCGGGATCATTAGTCGGTTCCAATGGCAGCTGTGGGACTAATGGTAATTCATCCAATGGTCAAAACCGTCCTCCCGTGTATCCTTGGATGACTCCTAAATCCGCGGCAGGTAAGAACAATATCGATAAAGGCATCAATATGTCCTTCAAAGTCTTCTATGATTTTTTCACATTGTAACAGCTATTTTTTGTATGACAAATCTCGGACTTAATTGTATTATGAAGCATTGATTCTACGAGGTGATGAGAAATTTCTCTTTTTTTTAAATTTCACTCATTTTATTGTCGGATTCCATAGATATTATCAATGAAATTCATTATGAGGTATTCTTGTATGGATAAGGGATCATAAAATTTATTGTTGGTGCACTTGAAAAACTGAAAGTAGAAGTTTCAATGCAGTCAATTCAGTCTACAATGCTTTCCAACGTAAAAATAAACCTCACATTCAATGCTTTTATTGTTTATGCAAATCTACTTTTCCATCCACTTCAATGAAATCTCACAGATTAGCAGCGGAAGCAAAATTTTTGAAGACTGAGCGGAATTCGATGAATGAGACTGAAATTGTAAAAAACACACTATTTCATATTACCTTTCGCTGACCTATATAGTTACAAGATAATTTCTTATATGATGGATCACTTTGCTTATTTGTCAATTTTCATTTCATTAGTGTGCCCTTCACCGATGATCAAAGAAGTAGCCTATACATGTATATTAAAGAGATCTGAAAATATGAGTTTTGAGGCCCTGGACACGCCTTAGCACCATTATACGTCTTAATGAGGATAAATGCAGCAATAAAGCTCCTGAAAAGTCATGCAATTTGATCAAGTACATCACAATTGCGATTCTGCACCATAGTATAATCAGTCGCGTGGTGAGCATTCGAGAAGAATAGCATCCATAATTTGCTTGTTAATTCAATGATGAAAATCGTGTTTGAAAAATCAATTCTGATTTTGAATCATATTTTAAATATAATTTCAACACAAAGGTGAACGTGAAATGTAAAAAAGCCCTAAACTTGTGCGATGTTTTTAAATTACGAATGCTTATGTGATTTTATATTGTACATTTTACGATACGTGGATTTTCCAGTACAATGAAGGTTCGTTCCGTTCAGATAGCTCGGCGCACTTCTCGCTGCCTTTTCATCTTGCTGAGTGAAACAGGGCCATCCTATTTCATTCAACAAGACATTCCACCACTTTCAATAGCCATTGCACCTAACACACGAGTATTAAAAGACGCTCTATAGAACTGGCCGCTGTAAGTGATATTTTTTGACAATGCGCATTTGTACACATCACAAACTGCTCAATGTGTCATAAAAGAAGTACATACTTGCAGCCTAACGTCGATGCGCGAGGCTACATAATATCAATTACATATACAGTACTTAAACCATTGCAAACTCACATGTGCGAACTCACAATGCGGGTACCGGCATAGAATTAGCTTATCAAAGAACATTTTCAGGAATAATGCAGTTTAAATAAGTTGAAAAAGGAAATTTCACGAAGTTCTCACATTGGTTTTATATCTAAACTAAATGCATGTTGTTCATTCAATTAGCGCAAAGAGTTACAGTCTACTAGTACTATGTCTTCTATCCCCCCCTCCCCCACCGCCTTGAATCTGCGTCAGATTTGGAGCAGGCGATAGCTACTGCTGTCACAACCTAAAAATATAATGTGATCCGTGAAATTAGATAGGCCTAAGCGCAACATCGTACAAATTGCATGGAGACGACATTGAGTAGCTTAAAAGAGATAGATGCTATTCCCTCAGTTTCTTACATGTCTTAACTTAACAAGTGCACATACCATACAGACTAATTTACTGATTGAATAAGTAAATCATGAATCAGAGACGATTGTGCGGAATATAATTCCTTCTAGTTCATGATTAGGCGTGTATGGTGTACCATAGCTATTTGTTATTTGAAACCCACGATTTCTGTCACGGTTCTGAGGGCCCTACATTTTGTAGTCGATGTTTGAATAAATCAGTATCAACTTGCAAAAGCCCAGAATAGTGTGTTGGTGACTATAGTCATGCACCTCATTCAGTCGTGGGTGTGATCAGCAAGCATCACTTTCACTTAACATTGCTGCACTTAACAATGCTCATAGTAGTTCTCCAATAAAGTGGTGTGTGTGTGTGTGTTTATCCGGTTGACAATTTTGAAAATCCCTAGGATAAGCTACAAACTATGCTTATTTATAGCTGAAAACGGACTAGGATGATTTTGAAAGGAATCTGGAAATTTAGTTTGAGCAGAAGTCAGCTAGAAAGCTTAGCAAGTGCCCTATTCACAAGGCCGGAACTGCGATGCAAAAAGCATTGAAGAAGGCTCATGTCATATCATTGTTGTTCTGCACACCAAACATTGACATAATGAACCAGATATGCATCGAGTAGCTCTATCGCTGAGGAGACAGCAAAACTACTGTCAAACCAATCGCTATCATGACTCAGCAGCACACTTCAGCGAACAGATGTTGCCGTGTTTGTGTTATTTATAGATAGTATTGCACAACTGGCCGTGTGGATAAAGCGCTAGCATGCTCTCTAGTTGGCGCGTGTTTGAAACTTGACCAGACGAGTTATTGTTGAGAATAGTCGGAAGAAGGTTGTAGGCGTCCGTTTGGACTCAATTGCAATAATTGATACATTGGTTTATGAAATGCCGCTCTTATTTCTCTCTCCCTTCTGTCGTCGGGTCTCTAGGTGTTCAGAGAATGCGTGAAGAGCGTTCACAATCTTCTCCTTCTGTAATCTGTAGGTATATAAACATCGCAACGTTTTGATTTCTAATAAGACATGTCACTGCACTATTATTAGATTCATAAATATCTCTTCGTGTTTCATCCACCGAGATGCTATCGCCTAAAGATTAGTTGTGTATACGGAAGTGTAAGTTGACGGAGATGACTCTATCCGTCGGTGGGACATTTTTTTAACATGAAATATTGATGATTAGCTGTGATGTTCCGTCTAATTGAATAGTGCCAGGGTTGCATGATGTTGGAGGAACAGACAAATAGTGTATGACAGGATTTCACTATTGAAGGTCCTATAGCTTCTCGCTGAGGCCACAATTCGCTGTTCGTTTGAATTCTCAGAGCGTGAGTTAATCTGTCGGCTGCCTCCTGTGATCTCCTGTTTTGGGAGCGCGGTATGAGAGAAATCAGGCCGCTGTTCCCACTTACTACCGCGCCGATAAGGTCGTACGTGAATCAAATATTAACGCGCAAACGAGAATTGCATCGGCACGTTGAGCTCGCTTGCCATGTGGAGTCAGGACAGAGTCGGATCTCAGCTTTCATCGGAGAAAGACCGGCAGAAGTCGGCACTTTGAAGACAGCCGTGGTTTACCCGTTCACTGCTCTCGTCTTCCTGGGCCAGACAGATCGACTAGGTGCCTCTCAGAGTCTATCCTGAGATTCCTCAAAGCTTCAGAGTTGCCAGACAAGGACGGACATTGAGGTTGGCAAGATACGAGTAGACTAGGCGAGGGTGGAGACAAGAAGGTGACAGCACTTGGCAGCAATCTTCAAATATTGATGGATGTCGGTGCAAAGGCCACCTGCTACAGGAACCATTCACCATTCCACGCAAACACAGTTCTCATCAACCCAGGATGTTGCTAGATTTAGACCCTGATTCTGCCACAGAGTTGGATAGGAATCGGATAGCTGAGACTATAACCCTGCCCTGGCCACGCCTCACAGTGCACCAATCCACAGCCAACCCGGGCCCTTCCTCACAGAACGTCAGTCCACGGCCCATTCCACAACTCTCCTAAGACGTCGGTCCTTTTCACCAGCCCTTTGACGACCCACCTCTCCTTAAAAGATGTCAGTCCCTTCCTCACAGGGCGTATGACCACGGCCCATTGTGGCCATCCTCACAGGAATCCTGTCCACCGTCAAGTCCCGGCCTCCTTACCTGTCTACGCCCTGACCTGATTCTCAAGCCTTCAAAGGTCCACTGCTACATAATTTCAGTGTTCTCTGCCTGACTCATTTTCACTACGTGCCTGATGTATTTTTAATGTCTCATATATTTATTACATTTACATCTAGTTGTTAAACATAAGAAAAAAATTTCAATTTCAATCTTTTTATTTCAATGAGACATATGCATGTGACATATAAAACAAATGGAGAAATCGATACTGACATTGCCGACTGACCAGTAGGCTGACTGGTAGACCATGTAGGCTACACTATACTTCACACTATTTACTACCTTCTGCTTATTTCTTATCAACGATATCAAAGCCTGCTTAGCAAGCTTTCCATACAAATGAAATATTCCGGGAAAGTGGGTCTTTAACAAGTTCATCGCGATTCAGAGGAAATTCGGAGCATGGCATCCGTCCAATAATCATGGTAAAGATATCGATCGTTTGGTCACTGTATGTTCGATAAGATAAGCCTATCAAGCGGATGACTTTGAGATTCAATTGTCTCGAATTCATGCGTGAGAAAGTGTGGTATTTTCAATAAGCTACAGGAAAATTATGAAGCTGAAGAATGAATACCGAAACGTTTTAGTTGCAGTAATAACATATTCTATCATTAAAATTGAGTGCAGTTTAAAACCTATGAAGAAAATTGTGCTTGCGAGTAATTTGCAGTGACATCCCAGACATCATAATATGGACACAACGACTGGGTCTTAGGGTGCTTCAGTTTGCTGTACATTGCAATTGAGCATTGAGTGGAGGAGTATCAATGAAACTAACAATATATTTTTTAAACTGAATGAGTGACAGTAGGAGAGGATGATAGACAAATAGCCTATACAGACGAATCCTTCATATGAATCTGGAATATAAGAAAGATTCATAAGAATATATCTAAATAGAAAAATTAAATTAAAAACGTTCTTTTAATGTCTCTGTCTCACTCATATTCTTCAATCATTTCCTTTATAATTGATGCGTCATTCACTGTTTTAAAAAACAGATGGCTTCATATGCATTCGGCGCAACTCAGTTGCATACCTCTGTCACAGCATAAACACGGAAGTAGAGATGTCTATTGTTCAGAAGTTAGGATCGTTGCGGCGCCATCAAATGTACCTTTAGAAGCGTTAACAGATCCATTTCTGTCACAATGGTGGTTTGTTATTGAATTCATTGTCAAATGCTTTTGTTTTCAATTGAAAGAGTCGCTTATTATGTTTTGAGAATTAATGGTCATGTAGCTATTAGTCAGAATCTGATTCAACAGCAGAATAAAGTGCTTATGAATATTTTGAAGAAAAGCGAAACAATTAGAAAACGCAATTTAATCGTTGAATCTTTGTCATTATTTTGTTGAAGTATTATTGTTTCATTTTGATATCATGACAAGAACTGAATGCTAATTTGTTTCATTATTTGTCGTTAGAGTTTTTTTTTATAGACAAATGGAAGTTTCCTAAGTCTCTCTAATCAACAACATGTAGTAAATTACGCAATACACATATAATTCATACCGCTGAGATGACTTAGTGAAAATGAATGTTAATTTACATCCTTAAAGATGAGACACATTATGTCTCGCGGCTGCAAAGTCAAGAATCTAATGTCTCAAGTTGTAAACGAAACGTCTAACCGCCCGCACTGGCCTGCCTATTCACTTTATTCTATTCACGTATCTGATCGCAGCGGCACATTCTAAATTTAGCCTAGCTTAACTTCACGAATGCGCAACAAAAATACAAGAGGAACTCAAATTTTTATTTCATTTTTTCAATTTCCACTTCTTGTTTTAACAAAAATGAAATCAAGCAGCATTGACACAAGAATTATTGGCTATATAGATATTGATTTTTGCTTGCTAATTTCTCTTTTGATCTGACATCTGCATTCTTGCGCCTGCCTTGTCTAACCGCTGAAAAAAGATCGGATAAAGCGTTAACGGAGTGGTTAGCGCGCATACATGTGTGAACGACTGTATAATTTCATCGTTTGTGTTGTCTGTTTCAACTTATGATTGAGAGTTAGGTCAGCATTCTTAGCGAGCATCATGAATGTCTCTATTACTGTCCGTGATGACATCAATATAATTCCATCGGACAGCAACCCTCATTAGCGTTCAGCAAGAACTCTCCTGACAAATTCTTTTATTAATGTATTTGCAGACTACTTTGAATCGAACTTAATCAGACTGTCTCTTTGATATAGATTTCTAATTAAACAGCGTGGGCAATTTGCACAACATTTCCTTGTGCGTGCATCAGGGTCGCGCTAGGTATCTAGGGAAGACTTAGTAAAGTTAGGGCCTACAGCGCAGTATTGAATCTCCAAATGTGCCATGCAAACATCTGCATTCAGTACAATTCTTACAAAGATCATAGTCAAACTGACCTAGAGGTCATATGACCCTTTGAGCACACACTACGTAGCTAACAAAGTCATAAAAAATTGATTGACAATTAGTTGATCTTTTCTGTGAAATTCATTTTTTAAATTTATTCAATTCTAGATTCATGCTCTAAATGTGTTCTGTTTCGTCTCTTTGATACATTCAGCTCCACGAGAAGTGTAGAAACGAATGTATAAGTGCACATTTGGCACATTTTAAGCTTTTTTGAAATTGTAATGTATATATATCATCATTCCTTCCAAAATCATGAATTACCATGTGCGGAGAGAGAGGATGTATCACTGAGCGAGTTCGAGAAAATCACAACAACGCTCATTGCAATTCATTAATGAGATGTGTGAATGAACCTTAAGTTGGCAGTCAAAATTTTAAATTTAAACAGTATACTTGTCATCTGATTGCAATGAAACAAGGCATGATTCAGTTAATTATAATTTTCCCAAGTTGTAGACCTTTGATTTAACTGTGATGAAATAAGAAAAGACTGGAGGGTGAATATTGAGGATTGTCAGATCACTTAATCAGAAAATATATTTAACAAGTCTTAGCGCAAGATTATCTGGCATGCCAACTATCAGAATTCATCTCATCCTTAATGTATGAACAGTTTTGTCACAAACATGATACAATTTTCCATAAGAGTCAACATCTTTGATTTTTTGTTAACAAAACTCTGTCGAAGAAATTGCATGAAAGTCATTATGATAGTGGAATTTATAATGCTGAGCTGTTATCACGTTTTTACTAAGCTACGGGTGATGCATTTTCAGAGTATGCGTTCCTCTAACTCCATCGTTTGGTTACGAAACAAAGGCTTATTTTACGACTACATGCTATTCATTATGCATGACAGAAAGCTAACTGAAATTCATCAGATTTATAGATACAAATGTTAGATATTCAGAAAAATCAGCTGATATAGGAATGCAGGCACATACTGTATATCGCGAAAGTACTCATTAATCGTTGTTAGTCTAACTCATCGAAATCTTTTTATAGGTGTGCATACCTGCAAGTGTCAAGACAACTTCGATTCTTTCACCCGAAATATCTGCGTCCGCCAGTGGAATCCATCATAATTTCGTACTATAAATAACTTTCATTTGTAGTGTATATACTACTATCTGCCTACTCTATGATTCTGCCTTGAATAGACAATATTGGTTAATTCATTCCGAAATTTTAAAAAGCGGATCGCTTCTTTTGAATGATTCTGCTTTTTGGTCTGGTAATTTTTAATTTTCTCAAAGAAATTTCTTTCAATTTAAATGAAAATACTGTTCTGATGTTCTCCTCTTTCCCTACCATAGTTATACTATTCCAATTTCAATGACAAGTTGACAATGGCAAATGTGATATTTCATGGAATTCTCTTATTTACTAGAAGTTCAACTTAAAACAAAGTATTCACAGGGGACTGTCACGTCAATTCAATAAATTCATGGGAAATAATGGCCATATTAAAAGAAATGAAGTTGGTTGAAATAAATTGGTTGCTTGTTAAATACCGACGAAGGAAGGATTTTAGGGAAAAAATGTTGAAGCTAGAATTTATTCGACCAATTAATTATTTTTTCTTACAGGTGTCTCTACCTAATCTCCATAAATTCTCAAACAAATAAGTAGTCCAATGTACATCGATGTTACTGTAACAAAATATTCTTGAGTTGAACATTGCAATCGGGAAATTTGACAAGCAAGACTTGGCAACATTATAGCGATGTATTTAGTACATTTAACTTTCATGTGAATTATTGCTTTCAAAAGGTCGGTTCTTTCTTTGTTCATGAGTTACAACCATAAAGAGACACATGAGAAAATTCGGAATAGTTTGCTTACACATTTGCATCATAAATATCATTAGATAAACACTGCAAAGAGTGCTTATAGAATGATTTTCGTTCTTGTACGAGTGAAACCATGAGTAATTTTTTTCCATAAAATGAATGAATCGGTCACTTTTACACACATTCACTACACTAGTGAGAAAGACTGTAAATGTGTGAAAAGACTGTGAACTTGTAGAAAAATTAATCAAAGTTATGGATAATGTCTATATTTGACGCATAAAATTGTAAAGTGGGCTTTAGTCATTTTTTGAGTGAATTTCTCGTATGAAATGCTGTAAAACGAGAATTCAAAATTGTTTATTTTCTCGTGAATTTTCAAACCAATCTTTTCATATTTTTGAATACACAGTGCCTAGTGCTGTCTATCTTGTATAATGCAACATGAGACTATAACATAAAATATAGCACATTCTTTAATTTACTTGTGTGTACAAGATGAGCACAAGAACAGAACTATAGGATCACAAACTTATTTAAAAAACTATGAAGTACCAGAGTTTTCCGTCAGATTAGCCTCCCGAAATCGAGGTAAAAACCGGAGCTCCGCTTCGGAAAGTTCATCACGCGTCAGTTACCTATTTTTCCTTTTTCCTGATTTGCATTTTCTCATAAAGATACATGCAAATAAATATCGAATGTGTATATATAATTTTTGATTACCCAACCAGTTCACTGTTACTGCTCTATACAATGACTCGAAGGATCATTATGCAGGTCAGGTTGTGCGGATTAATCGACTGATTATTGTTCTAGTCCTTTATCTTTATAGATGGTCGGATTTCTCTGCGTTAAACTCTCATTACATCGCCAATCACCGATTTTCTGGATTCAACTTTAAACTGAATAGGCTATATTTGGTTTTCCAACAAGCACCATTTTAGAAAGGAGAAAAAATATTTCAAATCTTTTTAAAAAATGGAACTCATCATAGAAATACATGTATTTGCGCACATATGGGTGAAGTGAAGTATGTTCGGGATAAACAGACGCATTTTATAGGTGCTATGTTGCTAAGCAAGAAACTAACTTTCTTTGTTCTTGAAGTGGTAATATATTCGCAAGTAATTTATTGAATTCAGTGGTATTAGCAGTGGCATCAGGTGCATTTTACCAAGTTTAGGCCTTCATCCTAAAAGGTTAATTCTTAAGTTTAATTTTGCTGAATATAATTCGTAATTTTTACTGACTCTATCTGATTCATATTAGCATTTAACACATTTAGCAATGTTGAGTTGTAAGAAAGTAATTATAATGAAAGCAAAAGTGTATCGTAATAATCCACTGTTATAGGCTATAGATGCTTCAGGGTTGTAATTTACAAACATTGATGCATTGAAAATCATAATCAGATTTGAGTGAAAAGTTGATTTGTTGTTTTGAGATTTATTTAAGTAACGTTGATAGATAAAGGGGTAAATAGAATATTTTCACTTTTTAAGAATTTGTTTGAGCGCTCCCTGTACGTGGATGCATCGTATACTCGATTATTCGATGAGGACTTGTTGCGATGGTCTTTTTAAATCGCTATATTTCAGCTTACACCGGAGTAAACTTACTGTAGACCGGTATCAATGACCTGCAAATTGAAAAGCTGCTTTTCGGAAGCGCGAAATGGGAATTAAGAAGATATGTGAATTAATAGAATGCTACATGACTGATCAACGCATCAGCATTAACTTTAAGTTTCTGCACCTAGTAAATTGCTTCTGTAATGGTCATTTATAGCTCTCATTTTTAATACGATCTTGCATGCTGTGCTGCTTGCGAGTTGATGTTTTCAAACCGGCACCTCCTATGGACGTTTTTAATGACACATCTTTCAGACAGTCCGCTTATTTTGGAAGCAAGGTACAGTAAGACAGGGTAACCAAATTTTTTTACCCTAATCTAAAGGCGTCTGTTGATACTCCTATGTTATCTGTACTCTACTGTGCCGAAAATTATCGTTTTTAACACAATCAACGAAATTTATAACACATTATTGGGCTCTGTCATGAGCAACACCTTAACCCACATTATGGCAGTAATGGAGTTGTTTTTAATCAGTCCATGCAATGTTTCAGTGTTCGTAATACACAAACTTTCTATCGGTAATTTCGAAGCTTTCCTAGCTTCGTATGCCTTTATGATTTAGGTGCCATCCTATGAATATTTAATGAAAATATGAAAAAGCAGGTTCTTTCCCAATTTTTATGACGCTTTATTGAATAAATAAAAGAGCGAGTCACCCGACGCGTTTCGCCTATATACACAGACAGTATCATGGGTTAAATTGTCGGTTTAATTGTTGCAGTTTACGGTATGAAGACCAGAAGAGTGCACTTAGTGAACATTCGATGAAGGCCCACAGTGATAAAGTGATGGCCATTAACAATTTCGACTACAAAATTATTGATCAACAACTAACAGCGATAGGGTGCCTGAATCCAGCTACTGCGACGAACATGCCAAAAATAAACAGACGTCATGAGATGACCAGATGAGCTGCTTTCACTGACTGATTTGTGTATAAAAACCCACTTGTACAGCGACAATATAGCCCTTGATACTGTCTGTGTATAGACGAAACGCGTCAGGTGACTCGCTCTTTTATTTGTTCAATAAAACGTCGTAAAAATTGGTAGAGAACCTGCTTTTTCATACTTTCATCATGAGTGACCTCCCGTATCGACAACTCTATCAGTATATGAATATTTAAGTGACTTTTTGCTGTATGTTTCGATACCCTCTGTTGTTTTAAGTATCTTATATCATTCAACAGCGAACTTTTGTTGGACAAGTCAACTTTCCTTTCTTAATGAAATGCAATAACCTCCCGTCAGTTCTCAGTCTATGGTGTATTCTTAATTATACATACATTCGCTGCTTTCACGATTGCCATGTAGAAATACGGATTCTTGCTTCCAAAACAATAATATATCTGTAAGCATATGTGCATTTTTTCCAGTAATTTATTTTATAGAAATCAGTTCCACACTACTTTATTGGATTATTTTGGATAATCTATTCTAACCATATAAAATTGTCGTTACTGTATGCCACATATCAGTGAGAAAGCAATAATACTTAACCAATTAATGACGAGTGGCAGCTTTTTCTGCCATATCGACGCGTATTTTTTGGGACAACATCCATAGAGCACCCAAATAAGTATCCAAATTGAACAGGAGATCAATGCGGTTCTAATGGTACCACTCCCGACCTCATGCGATGCCTAGAACGCCAGCAAATTGCATTTGAAAAACATTAATAAAAATTTCTAATTTTTGAATGATGCACTCGTCATTAATGGGTTAAGTTTTAACGAAGTAATTCTGAATTTTAGTAGGCCTGCTGAGATGCTGTAAAATCGGATTATGTATCCAATCCAACAGACACTACGGGACACCGCTCTGAGTCCGGTCAGACTGAGTAGGACGAAAGTTTTATTGACTAAACGTTTCTTTATCAAGATTGTTGTACTTTGTATTATTGAGATTGTGATTCATCTCATCTTTAGGTAACATCAGATCCAATTCAGAAATACCGATAGAAATGACAATTTGCGCATCAGGTCCTTCATTCCACTAGAGTTGGCCCATCTGCCCGACCTGAACAGCTAGCATGACCTCGGATAACTTCAAAGGTGAATCGCCCTCTTCCTTCTTTCTGTCCAACAAGTCATGCGCCTCTTGGAACCGGAAGAGTAGATATTGAAACAACGAAAGAAAAAAAGCGAATTCATTGAATCTCCATGACAGTTCCAATCTAACAATAGACTACTGTCGAGACGAAATGCTTGACTCCGTAGCCGGGTTGTTCACTATAAATGAGCAAAAAGTAACTGGAGCTTTACCATTCACTATGGACAATCTCTGAGGCAGATCGGACCTCTTTTATCAAAATTCAATCACGTTGTGAACTGATCATATATATCAAAGTTGTGGTTGTATCCGATTGTAGCGATTTTTATTAGTACGGGGTAGAAGCATTGTGCATGTGTTCGGCAAAGAAAGTTTTCAAGTATTGCCCGTAAACAAACGTTGATATAAGCAACTGCTATTATCGCGTTATGCATGAGGCATAAAATGTTTCTTTGTGTGGAAGGAGATACGCAGATTTGACTTTTCTAATTTTCTTCAGTCGATTATTAGAGAATAATGACGAAGTCTTATCCAAAGGAGCATGCAGTTGAAGTAGGACCTGACGTTTTGAATTAAAGCAATTTTTTGTTGACAGTTGTTTATTTTCCTCTACCTGATTCATAAACAACTATGCCGAATGTCGCTATGAATACGCCCAATTCCTATAATAGCCGATTCAAAAGGCCGTTCTTTCAAGTTATACGAAAGATTCGAACTTCTGTTCTGCAGTAGATATACGAACCAGGGTTGGACGCTACTTGAATCGCGCGAAAAATGGTCGTACAGCTTGTTTCCCGTGATTAATTGACTCTTTCGTGTCAAAGTTGATCAAATCGTAATTGAACAAGCTTAAAGGAAACCTTGCTACATGCAGCTAATAAGAGCGTTAAGAAGAAACAAACAATAACGTTTTCTAGTTATTGAAATGTTGTGTTGACTATTGACCGTATCACATACAAATAGGAGTATTTAATGATATAGCAACATTGTGAGATTGGTCCTGTTGATTCACCTGTCATCTTGAATACCGTAGAGTTGCTTGAAAAGATTTTGCACTAAACTTACCACAAGCAATAATTCATTAAAAAACATTTTTCCCGAACATTAATAAGAAAAAATCAAAAACAACAAGTTAAAATGCAGTAGACTTTTGATCTTTTCCATAATTATCGTGTAATACTTGCCAACTGATCGTCATGATACTAGCTTTAATGTTCCTAACAAAGCCAGATTGAGGCCCTACTACCGGTGTTCCACTGCATTATACCTGGATGACTGACAGGAAATATTTTGCATGTGTTGTAAATGTCTTCTTAACGCCACACCCGTCGATCACATAACCCTAAAACGCTCAAGAACAATCAAGGGAAACAGGTCACAATCAAGTGATTTGATGATATGCCCACTTTCTCTCTTTGTTATCTGGTTCGGACCTGGACCAGTTGGATGTCATTGCAGTCCTAGCCAGGATGACGAAATTTATCACTTTATACACTTCACTATATAGAGAAAACAGATTGAGTTAGTTGAGTGCGATATTGCAATTAGTTTGTGATAGCAGAATACCAACATGTCTGTTGTGAGCACAACTATAATCGGATCTTTTCCAGATAAACCCCGCCACTATTGCAAAGAATGCACACGCGAAAATTTACGCATGAATATTTAAAGGCTCATGCATAAACCATCAAATCTTTCTGGTACTTCTACAAGATGCAGAATAGGCGCCAATGCACCACACACCGTCTTTAGTGGACAGTTACTTGCTTGAGTTCGTTGGGAGGAAAAGGCACCGAAATACGAACCTTTTCCTGCAAATTATTAATGACATGTCCAAATTTCACCCTCTTCAATAAAAACTAGAAGTAGAAGTTTCACATCCTCCTTTTTTTATAATCTTTTTTGGTAGGCGGGTGTTGTAACGTTCTGGCGGGGTTTATCTGGAAAAGATCGCTATAATCTTTTTAAATACCCGAAGGCGACAAAGTGATCTCATTACAATGTATTCCTATTGCCAGGAAGTCCTAGATGGTGGCGCTGTCCATAGGATAGATCAGGGAACACTTCGAAACATCTACGGTTCTCAGGGTAGGTTCCTTGCTAATGCCAGTCTATCTCTACGAACAGAGGGCAAATTAGCAGGGACGATTAAGTAAGAGACGAACGGACATTCTATATTACAAAAATACAATTGCCGTAAATATATTAAGTACGATGAAATTAGAGAATGCTACTAATATTAATCTCCAGCAATCATTGAGTGTTGGCGCTCACGTGGGTTACGCTATCAATATATTGGGCTGCATCCCAGTATGTCAGGCATTTCAAATGTCATCTTCCCTTATCTTCACACATAGCCTATCCTCTATAACATTCTAGATGACGTGTTTACTTTTGTCCTTTTTCTATATGTTGCTTGTGGAACGATGTTCTGCGAAATATAAATGCTTTCGATCCCCCCAATGATTACGCTATTTTACAAATAATGTTAGCCTAGTTCGTCAATTATCTTGTCCCATTGTCATCATATCAAAATCAATGGCAGTCAGCTGATTCTAATTGCCAATCATGCAATTTTTCGACTTCAACCAACATCCATTATTTGCGATCAATTGATTGAAAGTGACTATTATTCTTTTACAACCCCTGGGCTCATATGATGTAGGACCAAATCGTAGACTGATGTTCAATATCAGAAATGCATGCAACAGCGACTTGGACTGATTAATGAACTTAGCCTAACAATGGAAAGCAATCCACATAATTCAAAGTTAATTCACAAATTTTAGCCTGATTTTCACATGCTACAGTGAAAATAGACTGACATACGAGTCTGCAAGTACTAAATGTCTCCCAAAATGAAGCAAGTCAATGGTTTGTAGGAATGCTAGAACAGAAGAGTTTCGGTATTTCTAAAGCGTGGCATGTTTCCCCAAAGTATGATTGTGTCTGCTTTTGAAAGAGAGCCGCTATAGATACTGTTTATCGCATGATTCCTGCATACAACGCATACCTGACGCATACAAACAGAACAACAACTGGTTGACTTTACCCCAACTCTACGTGAAAACCGTTTCCGCCCTCCACCTTAAAACATGATTCGAGTTGACTTGTGTTTCAAAGTTGCCTCCACCAGGTCCCTTTGGGACGTCAGTCTTTGTTGTTGATGCCGCATCGTCATTATTCTTAAGCTCACTTTTTGTCTTTAATTCAAGCGCATGGCACCGACATTGTTGAGTAACGTTTTTAGAATCAAATCATAACTCGCAGGCATCACTTTCTCAAATCAAACTACGAACAGAGACGTGCACAAAGTGAGACAGAGTCATTTTTTGCGGCTGAGTGTGGAAATTGATTTGTTCCCGTGGGGTTAAGCCATAGTGTTGGCGTGCAGTCACTTTACAAGTTCGTGACAAACTTTTGACAAATTCATTCGTTACCGCCCAGATTCCAGTAAGGTCGGCGCCCGTTTGAAGCCTCTTGTTTGTGTCCACCGTTATCTGACTTCTAAAATCCCGTCGCTGAAATCAGGGGAGTCAGAGCGGTAAGGGGAGGAGTGGTTGGGTGGGGAAACGCCAAGAAAAAGTAGCAGGAGGTGTGGTTGTAATTGAGGACAACAGTAGAAGTGCGCCTGAGCTTGGACTTTCAAATGAGGACATGGAGAGCATCAGGTGGGAACAGAATAGTTGAAATCACAGCTGAGAATGCCAGGAAAGCTTGTGAATCATGACCGCTCACAATTCGCATCTTCACTTTCCTCTTGAGAACTTGTTCTCTACACTTTGAAATACCGACAGATTGGGATAAACAGACACAGACTGTAAGATCGCTTCGCCGTTCAGCTGTTGGGATTTTGTATTCATATGGAGTCCATAAACTGAGTGGCAGACCGAAAACGAAGTTTCTTCGCCCAGGGATTGAAACGGGACCACATTTGCCGTATGAGGAGAATGCCAAATGGCGATAGTCTTTGAATCAGAGCTGATTAAAAATATAGCGAAGGGAGAAGATAGTAATTAAGTTGCAATGTTCCACTTCATCTCAGATACATCTGTGAAAAGTTGACTGAGAGGACAACAGTCTGAACAGAATCCATCAGCTACAATTCTCTGAGGTCGTTGAGCCACAAATCTGAAGAATTACAGAAATTATGCTAAATACATAGTTGAATTTGGAGGGGCTATGTACAGGGTGGAGTATGGGCCTGGTTTCGGACCATTGTAGTACTTCATTTTTGGCCCGCGCCTGGCCCACGATTTATTTAAAGTTAGCAACCACTTGAACACAGCTGCAAATTACACTTGAATAATCAATCATCATATTTCAATACTTCCTCAAGATGTTTTCCTGTTCAGAATTGAGGTAGATGCATTCATAAGCCTATGTGCATAGCTCCAAACTAAATGACATTTTCAAGAATATAGTGAATATACGTATTCAGAATTCGAAATATGCAGACGCGTGATTACTTTTCAATACGCAATTCTGACTCGAAACCATACAGGAAAGCACCAAGTTATCATCAATAACTTATGCAGTTGAATAACCAGTAAAATTTCGTAAAAATTATGTCCTATCTCGCAGAATCAGCTCTTCTTTTTTTTCTGTGCTGATCGCACTGGTCAACACATCCATTGGTTATCCATTGATGGAATAATTCTTAGGGAGAGTGTTTGCATGTGTGCATCTGGGAAGTTCGATCAGCTATCATTGTACTGTGTTGATGCACAATCATGTTGAATTTACTCGATTTGCTATCATGTCCATCATGACAAGAGGTGATATGAATAGACTCGTCAGGATGAATATTATAGCATATAAACACAGTGCAAAAGGCAATTGACTAATAACTTGAGTTTTTATTGCTTTTCTTTCTTCATCAGCAAATTGAGGATCCTCCTACCAAAAAAAGAATATAAAATACCATGTCTAACAGAGACGTCAAAGCTATTTATCGGCGGTCTGACCCGCTTGTGTTTCTCAAAATCCACGCTAGAGTCCGGTTCCTATGCGCATTGCAATACAATGCACAGCACAATCGTTTACATGTTATTTACTCCAGTAGTATAGAAATAATCATATTGAATGGACGACATCATTGCTACTCTACCTTATACTCCAGAAAAGATCAAAACTGGGATTGAGCTTATAAACAGACGTGTAATTATGTCAGTGTTTGTCGACCTGTCCAAGGCCCGCTCTATCAAGACTACGCAGGGCCAGGCCCGGTCCGGTACGCTCATTTCGGCCCGTAGCTAATACTTTTGCAATATATCGTCCATACACGTATTCATGACTGCTGCTTCCTGAGTTCGATGCAAGTTTCGAATCTCATTAAATAGTATTTTTGCTTGTAGATAACCAAACGACAGGTGCATGTACATTCAACTTAATATTCTACGTATTTCATAGCAAGACAGCTGAACCAAAAGTAAAATGCGCCCAATGAAATTACTGTTGATGAAAATTTCTAGATTTCACTTCTGTCCAGGTTTTGTTAGTTGCTTCTGTCGAAAATGAGGCTCGGTCCAGGCCCGATCCGTGAACTACATAGTCCGGGAGGTACTGACGCCTTCTTCCTAAATTCGCGCACAAATGGTTTAATAGCATGGATTTGTAGATCTTGAAACGCTAAATACAAAAATCAAATTCTTGAATGTCACAGCCTGTCGCTTTCGGTTATAGGTAATGTTGAAGGATTCCCATTGGAATCCAATGCTAAAATTCAAGAAATATCTATGGATTGTGAAACACTTGGAAATTTTCGTGCATTTTCTTTTGCAGAAAAGAAACTATTGATCAGAATGCCATGACATTTGAGACATGATTGAGTTCAGAATATCAACTTCGATATAAAAGTTGAAGTCATAGTCACATGATTCAGAATTTGATGTCTAAGATCCTCTACAAAATGAGCAAAATCGCCAAAATTAAGTCAAAACATGAAATTTACTCATTTTGTAGAGGCTCTCAGACATCAAATACTGAATCATGTGACTATGACTTCAACTTTTATATCGAAGTTGATATTCTGAACTCAATCATGTCTCAAATGTCATGGCATTCTGATCAATAGTTTCTTTTCTGCAAAAGAAAATGCACGAAAATTTCCAAGTGTTTCACAATCCATAGATATTTCTTGAATTTTAGCATTGGATTCCAATGGGAATCCTTCAACATTACCTATAACCGAAAGCGACTGGCTGTGACATTCAAGAATTTGATTTTTGTATTTAGCGTTTCAAGATCTACAAATCCATGCTATTAAACCATTTATGCGCGAATTTAGGAAGAAGTCGTCAGTACCTCCCGTCCTAACACGGTCTGTTTTCTTTTTGGGGTGCGTGTTCGAGTCCTTTAGCACATTTTTCAATTCATTAAAGTAGAAACTGATGTGTTGCATCGCAAGCATCGCGAATCAATCTCATTTAATTACCGTATATACTCGCATATAAGCCGAGTTTAGAAGTATAAAATACAATGCTGAAATCAGGGGGTCGGCTTATATGCGTATAAAACAAAACATGAAACACAAAGGAAGATACTATGCAATCCACCAGCACGTTTTTTTATCGCTATGCTTATATTTGATTTGGTTGTCACGTGTGCGAGCCGTAACCAGTAACCCCATATGAGGTAATGATGAAGCCGACGTCATTGGTGGTACGTTTGAATTAAAAAATTTCTTCTATTTTTTTTAGTATCTTTTAGTATGGTAACATAATAGGAGCATTTACAGACTTATTTTAACAAATTTTCTAATATAAAAAAAATAATATAAAAAAAATATAGATAATACGGCTTTATGCGGCGCGCGCTTAGTGCAAAAAAGATGGTAATTCTAAAGTTTTTTAGAAGGTCGGTTATATGGCGAGATCGGTATAATAACGTATGCTATGTCATATTACAATGCATTCATCATCTTTTCCAAAAATAATCCTTTCTGTGAATTGATAATGTCATAATAATCACTTGTATGCATACAGCATAAGATATTCCAATTTTCACAAGCTTTCAACATGCTTACTAATACTGTATTACTACTAACTACACCAGCGAGAGAAGCACTATCTGCTCCTTTCATGAAAAACAAATTGAAAGTATTGCAAGTGGATTTTGATCATGTTTTCCAGCACGATATATTGCAATGCCGGTTTCAAATGCCGTGGCATCCGTCATCAACGGCAATAATACAAAAAAGGATTATACACGATGTTCGATATGAAATCCAAAATTGCATGTAATCCTCCTCGTTTGTTGTATTATCGCCAGTGATGATGGTTACCACGGTATTTGAAAACGGTGTATGGCTCGTGCTCGTGCTCGTGCAGAAACTTTATGGCTACTAGCTTGTAATCATGCTATATCCTGGTTATGAAATAAGCCAATACATATGTGGATAAAAGTACAATGTTCTGTGCATGCAATTTGCTTCGTTTGGAGTATGATCACTTTGTACTTATTATAGAACAGAAAAAGTGAAATGTTTAGCAGACCTCCCAAGAGGAGAGAGAGATGGAAGCATGAAGTGAACTTTGCACTTTTGTATCAGTTGTATGAACATCCAACATGTGATTGAATATGTGACGCATCCATTAAAGCATATTGTGTAAGTGCTACATGCAGAAAAAGACTGATAAAATACCAGAACTTCTCATTGAACATTCATTTAATACTCTATCGGGAGGGTCTCACCTCTAAACTCATGGCTAGAAAACACGAAATTTGAATGAGGACCTTATCTCAATGTCATTATCAGTTGGATTTTTTCTGCTTATTTCATTAAGTGAAGATTATCGATACATGCATTGTAGATTGTCAACCATGTGATCTATACGGTCGTGAATAACTACTTTATTTTAGCGCAAGCTTTATGCGAACCTGAAATACGACATGAAATTTTAAAGTATTAAGACTTATAAAATTCATAATTATGCTCTGTCACTGAGACGCTTCTCTGAACTTTGAGTTCATAACCCTAACCGATCGGGTTTATCGAATCAATGCATGACAGTTAGAAGCATCTCAACCAAAGGCGTCGCCTCGGGGTGAACTGCGGAGGACAATCGGCTAAAAAACAAAGTTTAATAATGTTTTTATTGCTTTGTTTTGGATTATTTCAAATGATAGCGAGGAATACCAGATTTGCATGTATTCATGCAAACTAATAAATATGACTTTGATATCTTAGCAACTTCCATAAATGTCTTTTGCTGGTGTATAGACAGCTTAAATTTAGGCTGGTGTAAATTTCCTTATGCATGTGCATATGTATAAAGCTATGTAAGCATGGCTGTACAAAGCTTTCTGCAAGCTAAATGCTTCTACTGAAGACGTAATTGCAGGCATTCTAAATAAGATAAGGCTCCTAATATCAATTTTGATAGATGGATTGTGATGGGACAAAACGGTGCGTTTTAAAACGGCTTTTAGAACAAGGACTTTAAACGTTGCTTTATATTCGTGCATAATAGATTGTTTCAAAGCTTGTATTTAAGGTGGCTTTTGATCAGTGATTTAATGCACGAGCTCTTGTACTGTGCAAGAAGCATGGCTCTAAAACCCCTTTCCAGCATGCTTTCTAACCCCTTTACAATTTCTTCACACCTGATACTCTCCTCCCACACACGACAGCTACACGGATGAGACATTCCGCCGGCGTCACACGTGCACTTGCCATTTTCTTAACAGTGGACACATGTTTGTGACATATGTACATAACTTGCTTGAGCTGATTTTGATTCATTCTGGGCTGAAGAAGAATACTCGAAACGTTCCGACACTCCGTGTGTTTTCTCTATACCCATTAGGCCGTGAGGCAGACTGAATTAAGTTTCATTGAAATTATAGTTTTCTTCGGGTATGGCCAACAGTTTTAAATCATTGCTTTCTAACCCCCGTTTTTAATCATGACCTAATCCTTGCTTTCAAGCACAGTTTCAAAATATACCATGTTTTTGAACCCTTATTGAGATCCCTGATGCGTGTACAGTGCATACATTTGGTGATAAGCGTCTTGATGTTTATTCACAGAGAGAGGGAGAGAGAGTATGTTAAAACAAGGATGGACAATCCTTCGTATAAACTTCGCATGCGTGTGAATAGCTTGCTATTATCGACAGAACAGGTACTTACTCTTTTTCACACGTAAAAGCAGCGCTTGATATTGTCGATTCATTCAGTAAATTACTTTGTAGAAACGAGATGATATAAATCCTATTTGTATAGCAAACGAGCATGAGACATGAAAAATTTAGGTAAAAGCACGAAAAATTGACGAACAGGTGAACATTCCCGGAATGCTCTCAGAATAGGTTGTGGTTGTTATGGTTAATTGGTTAGGATATTATGGTTCATTTCAGAGCTCACAGATCAGGCTTCAGGTTGGAGGTGGGCCGGTCTGGCCTTGGCCATTATCGCATCAACTATTATCCGTGTCGCGTCGCATAAGTCATGATTTCCATGCCAATTATTTCACCAGATCGCATGGGGTCTATTAGTTTATGAGTTATCCTAGCCCTTATCAAGCGCTTCACGTCATTCTGTTAATATACTCGTAGCTCTTGAAGATGTACCCATTATGCAGCATGCAGTAGACATGATTGTATTTTCTACACTCAACTTGATTTTAATGGATGTCGGAACATTGGCTTCATTTAAGTTTCGTATATGTGTGATAGAGGCAAAATGTTCATTTTATTTTGACTTCATTTTCGTCAGCCTCTTTGACCCATGAAAGACAGCATGTGGTTTGTGAATGAGCATCCTGCTTTTGCTTATGTGCATTTGAATTGCTGCTGCACGAGAAGGGAAGCGCTCGTTGTGCAGTATTGCACAATATATAAATGGAATCAAATAACTCCTGTGATATTCGGATCCTTTTTTGCTATATACTGTAGGCTCATAAGGTGAAAATACCAAAGGATGACTTTATATTATGCAACTGCAAAAGTGTTCAGTCACATTCAACCATCCGATCTCTGTATAGCCCGAGGCGACCTTAAAAGTGTACATTGCTGCGCAGTGGGGGTCGCAGTCCCTCACTGTGTCACCAGCTTGTGACAGTTCCAAGCACAGAAGGAGGCTATTCATCCAAGCCCTTGATTCATCACGCTAAGTTAGATCTGTTGTGTAGCACAAAGTGTACATCCACACAGGTGCAAATGTCGCCGTATTAAACTTGATTGGACACGCCATCAGTCGGCTGTTTAAAGTTGCCCCCCTGAGACAACCCGCCCACTGTGACACCCCACCTCGCCTCGACTATGATACGTCAAACCCCTGGCGTCTGTGTTTTTGGTTCTGATGCAGAGCGAGAGAAGGTTCTCTGCCGCTGCGGTTCCTTCTGAAGCTACCACTGCCCCTACGCATTTCGGTTAACAACTAGCGACTTGTTTCCACTTGAAAGAATCACTGAAAGACGTGATTGAACCAAGTCATTTTAATAGGATCACGGCGTGCATCGTGTAGACACTAATATTCTTTTTGTCACGCGGAGTATCGACTGTGAAATCTTAATTTATAAATGGAAGAGCCATCTGATTTAGACTAACTGTTAGTCAACTGTCGGTCAGTACCCTAATTTCAAAGATGCCGACGATTTTTTTCTACTTTTGATCGACAAGAAATGTTCAATAAGTTATCTGCAAACAATGATTACCAAAAATTAATTGTCGTCAATTGCTCATTAACTACATCATCAATTGATTAATTACTTGCACATTTGATAGGAATTGATTATTTAGCTAGAAATCCATAACATATCAATTAGTTGTTCTTGACAATTCATGTAAAATCATCAAATGACACTAGAGCATTAAGAGCAAGTACATACCTGTAAATGGCTTGAATTTTCCACCCCATCCAGACTTTCTTCGTTGAGAATATTAGGTCTTTGACCTGGCCCAGTTAGCTCATTTCGGTTTGCTCGGCTAGAAAGAGTACTTTGCGATAAATAGGATGTTCTGTATGCTCATACTTTCATGATTATTTTCTAAATATCTGATAGTTGTATTGTGATTGTGTTGATATTGTGATTCTTCTACCTGCCTTCCCTTCAATGGATATCGAACTCCAAATTCGAGACGAAATCAATCATTTAAAAGACTGGTGTAACTCAGATGGACTAGTACTAAATTGTGAAAAAACCCAATGCATGTTTATCGCTAAAAGTCAGAATTCTTTAGTGCCTCGTGATATTCATTTTGTAAATAGTATAAAGATTCTTGGAGTCATTTATGACTCAAATCTATCTTGGAATACTTTTGTAGACAATTTATGCAAACGTGCCAACCAGCGTCTTTATGTCATAAAGCGATTAAAACAATGCCTTTCTGTGTCCCAACTCATTCAGATTTATATTGGTACTGTCCTTTCAACGCTGGAATACAATGCTGCCCTCCTCGTTGGACTGAACAAGCTTAATGTTGAAAAATTGGAAAAGGTTCGGCGACGTTCTCACAAAATTACTTGCGGACCAAAGTGCAGTTGTGATAGCTTTACCCCCCTATCCCTAAGAAGGGAAAGATCTGCCCTAACAGTTTTCAGAAAAATGTTAGAACCAAAAAATTTATTGCATAAAATCATGCCCCCCAAACTTTCAAGATCCCGACATTCCCTCGCTGTCTCTGTCCCCTTTTCAAGAACCCGACAACGCCAATTGTCATTTATTCCCAGATGCTCTGTTTTGCATAACCTAGCAGAAATATGCTAACTAATGTATTTCCTACAGCTACTGTGCATGTCTTCTGTATACTGTACAAGCTCTGTATTTTTCATCTGTGTATCTGCAATGCATGATTTCCATTTCAAATGAATAAACACATACTACTACTACTACTACTACTAGCTAGTGTCAGTGTGTCAGTGTTCGATTATTCTCAAAAACTATAAACAGCCCCGTTTGAATTTTAATCATGGATGACCAAACCAATAGCATAATCAACTGTAGGGTATACATGTACATCTATGGACTTAGTGACGCAGTCTTCCACCGTTTTCGTGTGAATGTGAATGTGCTGATGCTTCACAACGTTCGATTGCATGCAGCATTATGGTACAGCTGCTTTTGAAGAATGACTATAAATTACATAATATGAAATTATCATATTTTTACATCTATGCTACTCCTGTGTTGGCCAGGAATTGCCTAAATTCTACATCAAGCGACAGATGCAAAGTGAAGCATAATGACAAGCTCAAGATAATGGATGCGTTCAAAAATGTGCTTCGAATGTGTAAATTATATTCACAATACCACAGTTAATTAGAAGATATAGTGAAAAATTTAAAAAGATTATGTCAAAGTCACGACGCTCCGGGTGATGCTACAACCATTATCAAGTGTGAAGTGTAATGGACAAAAGTGGCTGTCCATTCCACTTTTCACTTGATAATGGTTGTAGCATCACTCGAAGCGTCGTGACTTTGACTTTATCATTTTGAATTTTTCAATGCATCTTCTATGTGGTATTTTGATTATTTATGTCAAGCTCAAAATACTGCAGTTACGATTGAAGATTGGCAACGACCATGAAAGCTGGCATAGATAATTCCACATTTACAGGTCGCATGGCTACTTTCATTTAATTAATAGGCAATGTGAGTCGTACCAGCAGTCATTTCGTAGATTTAATACATTGATCGATTGCTCATTTATGGGAAATCTGCAAAACATGATTTGCATCGTAATTAATATTTCAATCAAATGATTCATCACGATTATAGTTCCGTATGCCTTCAACATGTAGGCCTAAGAATTTTTGATTACTCAACCGCGTCTGCATTTTCAGTAATGCGAAAGTAGAACTCAGGATATTTGTCGGCAGATCAGTTTTGATGATCAAAATGTCACTTTCCAGTTTAAAGACGGCAATCTTTAAATATTCATGAATAGTGAAGCCAATTTTGCGGCACTTCAATGCCTGCTCTTTACACCCTTTTATTCGACCCGACTTCGACGCTTTAACCAACAAAACATGTAAATCGGCTCCCAAGAGGGACGTGATAACATTCTCAAAGTCTGCGATTAGTTTCATTTTCGCTCCTGAGAAATTGCTACACAGTCACCGCCCTGTTCTTTTATCTTACCCCATCCTTGCACAACAACCACAGAATAACAATAATCCTAACACTCGCAACACCGCTATACGGTTAGTGTCTAGACTTGAGGCGCATCATCTTCACTCTTGACCTGTTTTGTGCTTATCTCAAGTGCAACACCTCATTTAAGGTCAAAAGTCAAACAGTAGCACGATTGTGATAGATAAGGATATATCTACTCTTTTATTGTGGCCTTTCATGTCGGATTCGATTATTTTGAATGACTACTGATAGAATTCGAGAACTTTGGCGCCAGTTAGAGGACAGACGTGGACTTACAGATGGACTCAAGTATTGTATTGTATTCACGACATGTGACATGCATGTGACATTCATTTATCGATAGGAAGATGAATAAAAGAGAATCAAAGTGATGTGTTTTCATTAAGCTGTTTTGGAGAGTTGTTCGTCCAAACTCTGAAATTTCAATTGTTTAAGCCTTCTAAGGGGATGATAGCCAGACTTTACATCATCATTCACTATACATATGAAAAACTCCATTATCCTGAATCCAAGTGGCGCCATGTTTCCACTTTGTTCCCAAAACTTGCTTTTAAAAGTTCTTTTGCCCTCAATTATGCAATGCAAGTGGTACGATCAAAGGAAAAATGTCTCTGAGTGTTGTTTTTCTTCATGCGTCACTTTAAGATTTCTTAAGATCTTAGCAATCCTCGCAAGAACATCAGCAATAATATCAAGATAAAAGATTGTCATGGTTTTAGCATTTTGTAATTCTATAAAGTTAAAATCATGAATTCTGACACATCTGAAGGGCGTTAATTTTTACATTAATCATGCTTTTTGAAATTTATCATAGAAAAGTTTGATGTCAGTCGAATTCATTTACATATCTGTCGTAAATTGAAAATGTTCAGGACGAACAACTTTTCAACTGAGTAAACTCAGATATTTGATTTGATTTGATCCCTCCCTTAAAGTCTTCAATTTTTCTCTAAAATTGCATTTTTTAAAAAATTCTCTTCATTAAAAGTGACTCTCATAAGTTATTCTCATGCCTGCACATCACCTTTCCATTATTGCTTGTTGATCCCCTACATGATAGAATGTCTTGTAGAATGCTCCGAAGTATGAACATTAAATACACTTAGGCTGTACTTTATGTTAATTATGTGCTATCAGAATTTAGTCATAAACGACTATTTATTAGCTAGTCCAGTTCTACTAACCAATTATATAGACTTTTGATAAGTCTACCTCAATGTTGCATTTAAATTTCTATTGGGCACAACATGATAATAATACTCACTGGTTATCGTTTAACTTCAAGTGCCCTTTACCTCTAATCTGCATTGCTCTAAAGAAAGGATTCCATAACCTTGTAACTGAAAACATCGGTGCGTGACCCGTCTTTCAGAATTAGGCAAGCATTTTAAATCATATTGATCTGGGAAGAATTTTATTTTAGGGTACAGTCCTGTTTAATCTCATGCTCGGATCACAAGCTGAAAATTGAGCCCGAGCTGTTTACCTTGCAGATCTGGACTGTACTCGTTAGGCCTGTGTTTGGTTACAACTGTGACTCACAAATAGTTTAGGCTTCCCCTATAGAAACTACTCCGCGATGCAGATTTCATGATCAAATTTCATTCAAATGATAGAGGGCGAGCAGGTATCCATTGGAGAGCACGAATATAGTTGTAAGTGGGGTTCAACATCTCCTTTCTAATGACAAATTGCTGCGATTGCTACAATAGGCCTACATAATATAATCAATTATTTACTCATGGTTTACTTTGAAGATCACAAAATGAGACACTCCAAATGACGTGACTACCCGCCGACAATAGTGTCCCCTCATGTATAGATGAAAACTGATATAATGGTAGAATGTCAGACCGATAAGGACCGGTGACTGACTTAACTAATCTGATAGGCCTGCACAAATTTGATATTTTGAATATCTAAGATCTAAATTTTTTGCGAACTGTAGCTTACATGCTTAGCTTCCTAATCTAGGTCTGTAGACAAGTGTTCAATGGGTTTCATATGGTAAGATCTCTTGATGTGATGTAAAATTGAACTTTTGCATGATGTTTACTAACTTGAGTCAATGGTTGTAACTTATATATATAAGTAGATTAATAAACTATCTCTGAGGGAGGGTTTCTCTAAAGGGAACATTAAATACTTAAATAGCATTTTTATGAATTCCAGTTTAATTGCAATAATAACATTATTTGATGGTCTATAGTCGATTAGATTTCGATTATGAATGAAAAAAATATAGCATATTGGCCTTACATCGTTATTGTATCAATAATGATTGAGTAGGGTCTATGCGTGTATATGCTCAGGCAGGATGAGGCGTCTCAGTTTCAGCTACGGTTCATTCAGACTTGAATTCTCAATCGATAAATTCGTCACATGTACGGAAAGTTTTCGTTCACCTAGGCTTCATCTTGGTTGCTGTCATTTATATCAAATACCAACAAAAGGCTGATGATTTAATAAACACTTCTTTCCATTCATTGGGAAAAGAATTACGTAATGGGGAGAGAAAACACGATCGATACTGGCCTGAAATTCGGACTGATTCAGTCCATTCCCTGCCCTTGGACGAGCAGACGAGTAGATCGATTTGCGTGAACTACAGGAGGATGTCTCAATTTGAAAGTACAAATACCGGTACATGTCATAATGAACATGAAAGCAATATTTCCATAATTCACGTGTAGTTCAAACAAGTCACAAAAGTCAAGTTAAAAAGTGTTTTTTCTGTTTCTTTTTAGATGATTTAGGGACTGATTTGACAATAATCTAATCATTTGTGATGCGGTTTAAGTTACACCACAACATGCACTGACAGCAACCAGGACGATGTGTAGTAACATGAAAACATAAATTCCATCGCAGTTGAATCAGCTGACCGTTTATACAATAGCGAATATCTAGTGTCCGTTATATGTGTCATTCCTCAAGGACATTGATCACTTACGTCAATTACTGAACTATAGTTAGTATGCAGAGTTACTCATGCCATTGACAGGAGATGTCATTTCAAACATCCGCGGAGGCCGTTGTTGTATACCCTATATATAGTTGCTGTATTTTTTAGTTCGTTGTTTATATAGGCCTACGTAGTTAACTGAAGTTGATTTCATTTATGAAAGACTCCTCCACAATATCTTGGTAGACCGACTTGATGTACGCAGATTTGGAAGTTCTGGCCAGGTCAACGCCAACGCAGCATTAAATTAACCAGTGAAGTCCAGCATGAAGTCTATGCTCTTCAACACAGACCCACTCTCTCCCACTCTTTGAGGCCTACTGCTTAATGGAAGCTCATTCTTCCATAGAGATCGACTACTAAAAAGTCCACTTTCTATCAGAAGCCCGCTTACCATTAGAGGCCTACTCTTCCAGACTCTCCATTCTTTAAATGAAGCCCCTGTTCCATAGAGATCGTCTCTCTATCAGAGGCCCACATCTTCAATAGAAACCCCCATTCTATTAGAAACTCACTCTTCAGGGGCTCATTTCTCAAATCCCACTTTTTGAACTTTCTAATAAAAGTCCGTGTCACAGAAGTAAAAATGAATAGAAGTCAATTTGACAATGGTTTCCAATGACAATTAATCCAGTTGACATTGGTTTTGAAAGGTACTGGCATTCTACGTTTCACTTGCTCGTTATCTACGTAAATACTGGATTTTTAGGGGTAGTGAATATTCAGAGACCTTTTGTGTTTTTATGTTGATAGGTTATGTTTTATAGCTCCTGTACATGATATATTCCTGACATAGGGAACTATATACCGCCTAAACCTAAATGTACCGCACATTAATTCCATATCGTTCTGGGATCTGTTGCTTCACGTTGTCTTTTATTGGTTTTTCATGCATGATGGTATCTTGTGCGCTGTCGGTGTCTTGAAATATCTGGTATATCGCGCTGCGCCTCGTGGAAGGCATGCAGACTCATTCTCCACAGAAATACATCTGAAAAATCTCAAAAGAACAAATGCTCTGGCTAGTAATAGATACAATGGGGTATTTAGATTACTAATTCCCATTCTCATTTTTTTCATAATTCCAAGGTATGAATGGCGGTGTAAATAGAAAAATTAAATACTGAGATGCATCCTCAGATGAAGAATGGGAACAGACCTGAATAACTGCCGTTTCATCCAATATCAGGAATCATCATCAGGCCTAGTTCATATCTCTCAACATCGACAAAACTGCCTGACGTTGCAGCCATACTCGGGTCAATCTGCAATGTGTAATTAGCATATTAGGGTCAGTAGCTCATTCAGACTGCCTGATCGACTCAATAATCTGCGAACCGATGAATTGTGACATTCATTCCACTGTTTTCAGGAGTAATCTACAGCTTAATGAATGCCCGTCCAAATTTCACCAACTTGCTATTTCCAAAACTCAAATTTACCAGGGCATGGCTGTAACTTTAAATAGGAAGTTGTGTCGATGTTGGGAGATGTGAATTAGGCCTGACTGATGATTCCTGATATTGGATAAAATAGCAGCTATTCAGGTCTGTTCCCATTTTTCAACTGAGGATGCAGCTCAATATTTAATTATTCTGTTTGAATCTGCAGCAGATTCTCAGCGTTTTATTCATCCACAAAACTGGGGAAAATGCAAATATCTACAAAACAGGACGATCATAGCTACATGGATGTAATCGAATATTTGTTCCACTGATTTCATGGAGATAAAAGTCCAATCAACTCGTATCTACCTCGCCTTCGGCTATGCGAAAGCATGTCTTTTGATACTCGTATATTCTGAACATTTATCGTCCGAAATCAGTGGGATATGAAATTTCAACACGAAAAGCAGTTACATTATTGAATTACAATTCATTAGTAAATGACTAAGCGACTATTGAATTTCATTAGAAATTGATCGAGTCATGTCACGTGCATCATATGATTGTCTTCTTTATTAGAAACAAGATAGGCCAAATGTACATGTATATCATAATAGAAACAAGTAATTATCAGAAAGTTTCTATGAGGCACCAAAGTTTGCCCCATGAATCTGTACTATTTTGTACATTTAATCGGCCATTAATCAATGTAAAGAATATAAATTGGCTCACAAAGATATAAAAGATCGACTTTTTGAAAAGCGGGAGAGTGACTTTATATTTTTGCAAAACTGTTGATCGACGTTTGTTGTAAGATGAGTTGTTGAGTAAAGACTTTTGAATAATTTAAGTTGATCTTAAGATGACTTTAATACTTTGAATCGGTTATCAAGAATCGACAGAATATGAGTGATAAGTCATGCATGAAAGTGTCTGCCTATTTTGTCAGTCTTTAAAAATTGCGGACTTTTGCAGACCAATAATTGGACTCACGGTCACGGCCTGAATCAAGATGGGTCATAATCCTGCCCTTAGACAATTATGTGAGTTTGACACATGTATTGACAGTGGCTATCATCACACGTACGAGCTTAACTTTCCGACTGAAGAAAACTCAGATGAAGAAAATTGACTCTCGATTGCCAAAATGATTGCGGCGCCAAGACTGTCATCTCAGAGTCCATTGAGAGTTCCCTCGTTAATAAGAAATAAGGATTCTGGAGCCGCAACTTTCTTCCTTTACTGACCTGCGCCCACTTAATTTTTTGACTTAGTATGGCACCAGGCTAACTGTCTAATTTTCTGCCTACCTCATTCTCTTATGTATCTTTCTAAATAGGGCTCGATACGCAGGTAGCTGACTATTTGATGCACAGTGTATAGAAGTCGGGAAAGCATGTCTAATGCATTGGAATGGTTTGCATGTGGTATTGAGAGGGAACATCTTCAGTCCTTATCTCTACCACTGATTGAAGTCGACGTTTGATGTTGCCGCTGGGCGCTTGAAACAATATCGGCCTTATTAATTATGGATAATTGAAATGAATTTATACTAACACAGAAAAGTCGTGTCCTGATGAAGATGTGAGAATAGCCGAGGGCTTCTCTATCTCTAAGTATCTCTTCCTCCTTTCCCCTAACACGTCGTCTCCTCTGTAGCAAAGTTGAGGGGGGAAATTACAATGCATTGATCCGTTGAGTCTGGCCATGATGCGCTTCGTCGTGGTGGGTCTTCGTGGGAGGTGTATCCCAAAGAAGGAAAAAATGCTGCATTAGTCGTTGACCTTTGTCCCCAGAGTGCTAAAAAGGTAGTAGAGGCGGTTGAGGGATTCTGACTTTCACATCGATTTTCAAGCCCCTCACCTCAAGTGCCCCTTACGACGCAGAAAACATCCGTCTCTTTATCTGGCTACTCGAAATATCCGCAACCCTTGATCGTGGGACAAAACTACTAGGTCGATTATAAACAGATTGTTCATGTATGCGAGAATAAAAGCTCCATTAAGAGCCATGGGTCTATCTTGTTTAAGAATGAAAAGTCTCACAGAACCCAAGTCTGCGTTTATATAGCCGACAGAAGATGACCGTTAACGTCAGACACAAAATTTCCCTTTTCAACGTGGGATAAAAAGCACCGCTCTCATCTGCTGGTGAGACAATAGTGCCGACATAGGACGCCTTGTTCAAAGCTAGAGAGCGACATTGGCCGTGCTGTTGGGAGGGAAAGCGAGGGTTGAAGCTTGGATTGCGATGTCGACATCCGACTTGCGATAAGGATCGCGAATTAAGAGTAGCACTTACAGAGCACACCGCGAGAGAGCAATTTGAACACGAGTGGACTCTTGTCAACGCGGTGAGGCATCACATTGGCGAAGACGATAAGCCATTTTCACATTGCATTTCTACAATTTGAAGCGATTTCAATTTTCCTCTTCTATTTAGGCGTCATTGCTATACTCTTACTTTATAATTCAAACGTGTAGTAGGCAGCATTAGAAGACTGATAGTGTACCGTTGATGGGGGCTTGTAACGCCTAGAATCCGCGGTTGTCGGCGCTTTTGATGCCAAGCGTTACTTCTGCCTCGTCTTGTGCCTTCACCGACAATTCTGGGAGACAGTGGTCGTCACACGCGATGTACTGCACTCAGCACTCGATATAGGACATGAAAGCGGTTCTGGATTCTGCGTACTCCTGTAGATGAACCCAGAATAACTGACTACTGACTAGTGATTCGTGACGGCAATACGTAGGAGTCTCAATGCTCTGAAGGACGTCAGATCATATAATTCTCAGAATAAATGCATTTTCGTAAAAATTCTTGCACTAAATTGGTGTGTTGAAAATCGCTCCAGATTGTGAAGATTAGATGTTAAATATATATCAGTCACACAAACAGCATCAAATAATTCATAATTAATTGATTGTTTTTTAATAAAGCAAGTTGATAACATCAATTCATTGGCTTTATATTTAAAATTTCAATTCAACGCGTGAATGGTGAGATATGCATACATGAGCAGTGAATAGCAACACTGCAATGCTCGACACTAGCACTAACCGACTCAGGGCAACGTAGATTGTTTCTTAGATTTCTAGTGTCTTATTTTTCTGATGTCGGAGCGGTCCAGATCGCGACCCGATGCTTTGGAAACTGTAGGAACAGACGGACATTTTTCTTCTGAAATTTGATCGATGAAACAATATTATGGCAACTTGTTGTGTCTCAGCTCACTCGCAAGTTTAAAAAAAAGATAGAACAAACTCAAAATCATATACTACATGTAGTTTAATTTTTCTCCTCTTGCGACTGTCTTATTTGGGTAGGTAGTGTTATACACTACTGTACAATTCTATTGTACATGATCAGAATTTATAACAGCGATGTCTATAAATACTAAAAATTATCAAAAATAAAATAAAGCAAAATCTCCCTAAATAGTTTATGATATAGTCGATATCAGGACTTTAGAGTGATACTTGCTATATTTGGAGGGTTACTTGCTGATATATGTAGGACCTAGCGGGGACTGTTGAGAAAGAACCCTTCACAGCCGTGGTCGATAAAATTACTTTAGTTTGAAATCCGACAAATTTGATGATAGGATTATTTCAAGGCTACCATACGTATGATCAACTCGGAGTCTTTCTTCATCCTTACAGCGTCATAGAACGAGTTCTTCGCTGACGTTGAGCGCAGTTTTTGAGTCCATCGCACCGTTGTAGCTGCGACACTCTTCGTGGACGGAAAAATTTGACACTGGTTTTTCTCTAAACTTTTGTTTATTTATGGCTGACTTTTCATCTATGGAGGTCGAGTTTGATCACTTACAACTGTGACGGTTTACAATGTTCAGAATGATGTATTTGTTGAAGATCGCTTCTCAGCGTGAAGTGATATTTGATCCACACATAAAACGTGCAGGTTGCAATTTTTTAGACATGTCCTGTATTGATTCTTGAGTTGATGCCCACCTACCATAGACCTGTGTTTAAATCCGTGCAACAATTACGTAATCGGCTGTAGGAGGTGGTCATCATAAGGTCTGATTACGCTACTGATAATGGGGAAGGAGAGGAGATTAGTGAAGATGATTACGTAATCGCTGAAAATTTATCGCAAAATCTTATCTAAAATGATCCAGAACATTGATAAAAATTACTTGTGATGCATGTATGTATGCATTCCCGAAAATTGCTGAATACGTCAATTAATAATACTTTCAAAAAGATCTTAAAGAGGCAATTTAATAGAATCTTTAGCAGTTGCAAATAGAAAGAGACGCAAATCTCTTCATCTCTAGATTTGAAAACAGTTTCGGCCTTTTTACAGTAGCAACGACTGAGCTAAAGTTTTCCGATTTTTGCTGTTCATTTGCGTGTGTTAGGCTCTTCTTTTGTTAGTATTGCTTTTACTTGCAATGTTTTTGTAGTTTTCTTTCAGCCTTTTTATTACATTTAAGCGATTTGCTGCATACAGTTTCTATATCGCAAATATGGGGTTAGAAGATTTTTGTTAGATATTCCCATCTTTCATTTTTTTGCGTTGAACTCATACGATTAGAAAAGGTTTTGATCTAAGCTCTAAAATATAATAAGTTTCTCCATGCTATTGATACAAGTCATTGTCGTGAACTATAGCCACAATGCCACATGCAGTGCTTTATGATCCGCTAGTTGAAAAGTGTACATCATAAAGATGCCTCATTATACTTCGGGAAGGGGGCTTCGTATAATCGACAACGTACTCGGCATGGGGTCTAATAAAACGATTATGGATCAGATTTTATATTCGGAGGGAGAGGGATCGAAAATCCGAAAAAACGTCGTCCTGTCTGATACTTTTCCCATTGTTCTGTAATCATGTTGACAATTTGACTGTGCATATGAATTCAAACAGTTGATAATATTCTCCTGACAATAACTTCATTTTGAAAAATCCAGCCAATAGCATATTAAGCCAAAGCATTCTTCAGATGTTCAGCAAGAAGCATGTATCCCGATTATCTTCAATTCAATTTATCACCTTCTGGTTGTTGATCTTGCATGGGAGATTTCCACACCCACAATCGAAATGCGGACACGGTTGTACCAATGGAAAAATCCGGGTTTCAAATGCGGTAGCTCACTTTTCTTTTGATTTCTGAGACTGACATTGTCATCAATTGACATATTGGACTGAACTGACATAGAAACTTCTCTCCTGCTTATAGTAATTTCTTATGGACGGTAAGACAGATATATTAAGAGAGGTCATGATACTTTCATGATTTCATCAGACTAACGTGTGTAAATGCAAATGACCAAATTAAGTAGTGTCGGATTGGTTCACATATCAGAGCGATCCACATCCGCATGTTGTATGTATTTCGCATAAAATTCGAGTCAACCATATCTTATTGTAAATCTAAGGAATGATAACTAACTGACTTTATTCTAAACACAGTTGAACACGGAAAGAGAATTTAGATCAGGGACCGGATGGCATCAGAATTGGTTCGGCTGCCGAAATTTAATCGTTTTAAATACTTGACTATTCGCAAGGAAAATGCCAATTACTTTAGTTGAGTGTAATTGCTTAATCAATCAAAAGAATAGCCCAGTGAAATATGTCATTCTGGTGCCATCATGTGGACTGCGCATGCCACAGGCCGTGTCTAGACCTGATATGTTCAAGCAGAAACGGGTTGGGACCGGGACGGACCTGAAATGCTAGCACCAATAAATCCTGGTTTGAATATGAGGACATATTTGGATGCAAAGTGTGTAAGTAAAGGATTCGCATACAATATATGCAAAATAAGGTGACATACACATATATGTACATACACATATGTACGCATCATCGAATGAAAAGTGATACACGAATGCATCACAATGCATCATCGAATCTAAAATAACAAGATAAGAATGACACTAACTTTAAAAGAAAAGCATGTAATTTGATTAGATAAACCAATGAATTCGCAATAAAATAATTATCGACAACTCAATATAGCAAAATATATTGATGGTCTAGTACCAGGTTGCGTTTAATTGTTGTCTTGTACATCTGTTCTTGCTGTTTAAAATTGGTCGAAACGTTTTTGCTATTTAGTTTGCTATGCCCATCGATTGGTCATCTAAAAGTATAATTTGTACTTACTTTTACGGGAGAACAGCATCGCAAATTCTATAGGACTACATAGAATTCAGATGCTACAAGTCTACCGGAAAAAATCAATCCATGAAGCGAGCAGTCAAGCGGTCTTCAATGAGTGGACCTGGGACTTGGACTTGGACTTAGAAATTCAAAGAAAGCGGGCTCGGTAATGGCCTGGTCTAAAAAATCATGCCATTTTACCGATCTACCGCAAAGCCATGCTCATCGCCCGAGGGGACTGGAATGAGAAAACTGATTCTAAATATTCGTAATAATAAGGGGCAGAACCCGGATCGATAAATTCCTACCTATTTACTCGTACTTGTCTGGGTCGGTTGCGGTGGTTAGAAAATATTCTCAGCCGCTCATCATCATGTCAGACATAAATCAGTTATTCAATGTCTTGAAAATTAAGCAGCTAGGCTGCTCAAAGTTTCATCGTCAGACATTTCTTCAATTGTTTCCTCATCTCCTGCGCCCATTCTCGTCAATTTTCTACAGAGTCGGACACGTGACACGTGACGCTGATGTGATCAGTGTCAACTGAACGACTTGTTAATGACGATGATGTTAGAGACAGAAATATTGGCAACCGTCTTGCAATAATTCATTGCTGTTTTTTAATTTGATTTCGCACGATGTCCTTGCAGTGAAACTTCTCCATGTTGGATGTGATCTTAGCTTGTCAAACAAACTCCGAATTAGTAAATTCGACAATCGTTTCCCTGTTAGGATATTTTCCCTTCACGTGTCCTTCTTCGACCCCCAACACAATTAGCTGTCACCATGGTCAGACCAGTGCTTGTTAAGCGACGAATTCTGTAGGAGATCAAAGATCAAGCGATTTGCTTTCATGCGTGCGACTGCCTTCCTACCTGTCAAACGGTACCACGCGAGCTGTAGTTAGCTTGGTGGGAGACGTGCACTTGGGGATATGCGCATTGCAGTGAGAGCGGTACTGACTGATGTGCGAACAATACTATCACCAGAATGGAAGAAAAAGCAGGATGGGTGATCAGGGAATTCGTGTATTGTTCCGCGAAGCTATTGAATCAGAGATACCGCGTTGTGTGATTCAGGAAAGGCTTTGTAGCTTGAAATAAAATGAACTTTCTAGTCTGTGTATGCGGAATCGAAGCACCTTTCTTGACCTTTAACCGATCGTTTTTTAAGATTCACTAGTTGCAATTTTCAAACAATATCATTATGAGACAAATGAATTTACACAACCACAGTGCAATATTGTCAGAACAAAAGAGAAGAGCTTCTCACGATCTATTGCGAAATGAGTCTTCCTTTCAGTGACTCGTTGACGATATTCTGAGTGTGAATGTGCTACAAAAATAAGAGCAAGGCTAGAAGTTGGTTAGTTGAATCCACAATATGTCATGCCCGGTGTCCGGTCCGGCCCGTCATCTCACAAAAGTATCTATCACGAAGCAGACGGTTCACATGCCCAGCAGGGTTATAGAACAGTCTAAATGTAAGACAGTAGATGAGGCTCAGACATGGCGATATACTAAGTAGACTACTTATATCGGTAGTGTGAGGGGTATTATGTTTTTTAAAAGTTGTTAGAGAATGATTGGAAAGATTTATTAAAAGTCACCGGACGTGAATTTTCAAAAAATGTTATATGTAGTTAGATTGGACCCTACTCGACAAATCTGATTATAAATATCCGATCTGACACATTCCTGCGCAATCTCCGAATCTGCGAACGTTCATTCTGCTTCCCTCCTAGAGTTTGAAGGAATATAATGACAGAATCTCTAGTGTGACATTTGGAAGTCAATAATTTGAATAATCTGCACATTAGCAAAGTGACTGACCGAAAAATCTTACATGGTAGCATAATACATGTATTACATATGTTTGACAGCAAATAGATTCTCAATTTCTTGCTTAAGCTGTGCGCTACACTTCATTTCTGATGATTTATCGTGACTACAAGAGCGCTAATATTGCATCGGTTCATGCTGTCTTTGTTTATTTTTGACTTGCTAGAGCCTATAGCATTCATCAGTTTTACCATGCTATTTTAAAAAATTCAGTTTCTTAATAATTGTTATCATCCTGGTAATTTTTAAATCATCACTAACTTAATTCACCATTTCGACAAGAAGTTATTATACAAACAGGGACTGGAAATAATCGATTGGACGATTGAAAGCTAATTACATGTACATCATCACTACACATTTTATTTGAATTGATGATTCAATGACAATTGCAATTTCCACGACCTTTCCACGTTTTACATTTCCTTGGGTGGTAATGTAAAATGCACGTCGAAGAAAAGTGTGTTGATTTAAGCAAGGCAACCAATTTCAATTAGTGACTCAAGCAATCAGTTGATTGCGATGAATGTAATTAATTGCAAATTATCAGAATGTTAGAACGCACAATTTTGAATACTTAATGGTCATTTGCTCTATACGCTACATTGGAAACTTCTTTTAAGTTGTTTCATAGGCTATGCCTACATATGTTGCGCGCCACCGTAGTAAAATGCTCATATGCTTATCGATTTTACTCTATTATAGGGAGAAAATATTTTAGTCATCCAATTTCGCTCTAATGAAATAAATTTGCTAACGTGAGACCGAACAGCTCAAACTAATGCCATCGATTTGGCGATGTACATTACCATTAGAATTCAGACAACCATTAACCGCAGGAATAATGACTTCTTGAAAATAGTTTTATCATATCGATGCTTGCTATTGTTGTCCCAATATGATTGCGCCGTTTTCGAAAAAGTTATTTTCCGCTATTTGGGCTCGAAATGATCGGGTGGGGATCGAAGACTATCGATAAAACAGGGCCATGTCAGAAAATCCAGGACCATTTGTAGGTCTACAAATCTTTCTTGTCCAGAAAAGGCTTTCGGTAAGTCGGAACACCGTGACGATTGGTCATCATGTTCTAAAATGATGACAGTGAAGTCTAACCAAACCCTCTCAAGATGTATGACATCAAGTATTTCAAGCAGCAACATGCTCATTATCATCTTCTCCTTTTCTCTTTTGGGTAATCTCATCTTCCCAGACTTGTTTTATCGTAGATTTCAGTCTTCCTTCCGTCAATACGACATTGGCCGCGTGGGAACTTACAAAACGGAAGGGCGAAAATTTCATTGACATTGAGGATATTTGTTTTGCACTGCGTGTAGGTTTCACTGTTTCGATGACATCAGGAAATTCACGTCTGGACTTTTTGGTTTCAATGGATATGTGGAGGAAAGTGATTACTGACTTTTGGTCATACTTCCATATTACTCACAACAGCAACAAAAGCAAGTCAAAGCCAATAGGTTTTTGTAACCAGATGTGTAAGTTGAACTGCTTTGAACTTTTAGAGTAAAGCCGATCTTATTGGAGATGATATCAATCTAGAAAATCTACGTTATACTATTCGCATGATTTCTACCTATCGTTGCTCTTTCAACTCTTTTGTTTAAATTTCAACGGGAACGGATGCGCATTGATTGTGTGTTGCCCGGTGCGGAAGAACGCTTGGTCATTGTTTGTACGAATGAGGCTGGGAAAAAGACATAGAAAATTCCTCGCGTAGAATGAATTAACCAAATGAATGGATGTTTTAAGCCGATGATATGTTTACTTCCTTACAAATAATGAATTTCATATTTTATAATTTATCAAATCTCAAAAGTCAAAAATGCCTGCATCCCTTGATGCTCACATTAATTATGATGTTCAATGGCGGCTACGAATCTGCGCGTCTGCCGAGTTGCACCCGTTCCTCTTCTTGTCAGACAAGATCAAGCAAGGAAAGCACATACAAATCCACTGAGAAGTAGATTGAAATTTCGGGCAAAAATTACATTTCCGTGCTTTCTGACGTGAGCAGTACTGAGTCTAGACTCTAGATCCTATCGCATCTGGCATGGAATATCTTCAGATGATATCAAGCGGCATCCTGTGTTTTTGTCATTTCAACAACAACTTCTGATTGACATGCTGTGCGAAAATATGTTAAATGAGGCCAAAATTTATTGAAAATGTCGCATTTACTAATATTGAGATACTGGTAAAATCTGCTTTCCGCATGTCCTTTCTTCTATCATGTCTGACAATAAGAGGAATTGGATAGAATTCGGACGACGGGCAGACTCTTGGTAGCCATATATCTATCTTTGCATCTACCTTTGGAAGTTTCACTTCCGGCCACGTTCCTTGTAGAAGCTCTTGCTCACTGCCGGAGTATCACTTGATTTCACATGATCGTATGCTCGTCAATAAGTGGATATTCACCATTCAATATGAACATCATTTCAGTAATTTCAATGCAAATAATTGACATCTCCTGCTGAGATCGGGAGTAGATTTTTCGATGATTGTCTTTCGTGGACATAAAACGACGGTAGGGGGGTAGTAGAGAAATGAAAATTTGACTACAGCATAGCGAACTGAAAATCGCGATCTCTTTTGATTACCGATCGATTTTCGATTTTTCAATTCCGATCGATTTTTTTCCCGATCGATTTAAATCGCCGCACCCTACAAATAAGTCTGCAACTGAAGCCAAATTCAAAAATTGTCCTTTTCCATTTATTCCGATTTTATCGTGAATTTATACAGTTGGTAGTAAACTATGAGATGATTTTCAAAGAAATCAAATTTCAAGTGGTTTTCAGTGGTCCCCTATACCGAAGAAACTTGACAAAAGCGCCTGTCATAGTTGCAATGTAATTACTCGCATGCTTCTTGTTTATCGAGAATTTTCAGGCTCAGCCTCCTCATTTTAGCCAACTCTGCCCACATCGATGTATAGGATATGCCGCATGTCCGCTTGGCGCTGTCCTCAATATCAGATTTCTGAGTCTGCTAACTTGACAAGCTGAGGATTGTACGAATTGTATTATTTTTGGTAGTGTAGATAATCAAACGAAATGTAAATGCAATCAAATGGACTAATCGATCCGACTTATTTCAACTTATACCTATTCAACACTATTGATCTATCACTCTAATTTTAGTTACAGATGCACGCAGCCATAATTTTGAGATTTTGGAATTTTCTTGCACAAAACGAGAAACATTTTTGAATTCCATACTTTCCGCTTGTATAGCTGCATCATTTTATCACATCATTTCTGTTCATCATTGTAGTCCATCATCATGATCATGGACTGTTTTTTTATCGTGTGTATGCGTGTAAAAACCCCTTGCAAATGTAATGAATGCATTCACTTAAATCTCAACTTAATGTGAATTGAATTACGATACTTCCTATTATCAATGCTCTCATTTATTGTGATTGACATCATTACAAATATAGATAGTCAATCATTTTTGGGCCACGTCGGTCCGGTGCCATTTGTATATTTCGACAACTGACGGATTTTTTAACAAGATAGACGAGTTTGATCAAATTTTGGATGAAAGATAGCTGACCGAGTTACGGGTTGAATTTTCGTTGAAATCTGAATGCGCAATAGCTTTGAATCCATGTTTCTACATAATTGAGTGCTTGTTATCTTTATGATATTCAATAATATAGCGTTAAACTCGAGATAAATTCATAAAAGAGAAACAGTTGTGAAGGTACGCACGCATGAAAGTCAGGCTTGATTAAAACGAATACGCGGTCAAAGTTACGCCTTCGAAAGAACGGAGACATGATAACCATGCATTTGGTGCATTAAAGGCCGGATTGTTTCGCTCAGTCAGCAAGCATGCAAGCCAAGTGACTTTTTATAAAGCCGAGCAATTTCAGCTCAAGATGAAACTACTCGTATTTGACAGTTGCTATTATATCAACAGCAATAAGCAATAAAGTAGAAAACAGGAACGGGACAAATATTTTGACAGGAGCAACATATTTTTTACTAATATTTTGACTTTATTTATGTCCGTCTAGCGATTAGGCTATGATGCATGTACACTCGCATGTGTGTGCTGAAATAGATTTCAAAAATGTACAAAATCTCATAAAATATATTCACATGCACAACTGTCACTTAAGATATTTTCAAAGCAGCATAAATTTCCTGCGGTTACGTTTTCGACGAGTGATATTTCCGCTGCCCGATGAAACTTATATTATCACAAACTGATACTTTCAAGGATTCTAAAGCACTCGTTGCTGCATAACCTATTTAGCATGTCTATATTACAAAACTTGATAGCTTCATATGTTCTGGCACCCACGGTATTTCATTCACTTGTTTATCACAACAGTTATGATACATGAACTTACGTATGCAATTAAATTTATCAATATTCACGTCCAATTTGGATGTAAATACACGAATTTAATGTAGCACATCTATAATCACTGCCTAGTTCTCTGCAGCAAACTGATATTATGCTATTATGCGATTTGTGAATCTGTATATAGTCTATTACGTTGAAGTGAAGCATCAAAGTCCAAAATAAAATATCAAGAATAGGCTAATTCTATTCAAATGATGATAATCGGTGATTGCAATATGGCTACTTGCTCACCTTGGCTGGGCATATGGCTGCTAATAAAAATAATTGGTTGCTTAACTCAATTTTATTACTATTAATTTTTGATAACTCCTGCATGTTCACATAAATAATTTCCTTCTTTGACATCACTTTTTATTTCAAACAGCTATCTCAGCAATGATAAAGGTTATTTATGTTTTCTCAACCAATTGTTCGATTGTAACAGAAATAAGTTTTGTTTCCAAGAAATTCAATAAGACCTGCATTGAATGATATAAAACAAAAGTATTGATACTTTGTCATTTTGATACACCATGAGGCGGCAATCTTCACTGCAATATCAAATCAACGTTCGGCATCGATAAGATTGGCTCTCGGATTCGAACTTGATTTCTTCTTTTTATCAGTTGAAAGTATCAATACAGATATCAGCAGACATCTTGTAGGAGACAAACCGAATTATTCCTTGCTGACTAACTCCTCTGACAGTAATGAACTCCGAGAAAAGACAGTAATAAAAACTTGGGCGAGGGAAATCGCATCGTCAGAAGAACGACCAGCAAAAGATCTTCCCATATAGTAAACCATAATCGAGAATTTCTCATCTGATCAACATAGAGAATCCCGTTGAGTCATGTTATGCGTGTCATTGACGAGCGCTCATCAACATTACGATCAATCAAGAATTTTATTTAGTAATCGACAGAATTAGGAAAATAATTGGTTAGACTTGAAGATGAATGAATAATAAGACGCAAATTTTCAGTTACTAAAATGATTTGCTGATTGACAAAAATCCTATTGGCTTTAATTATTCAATCGATTGCACTTTTTTAGCGGTCTGACATGATATTTCATGGGAGTGGCAGTTACAAATTCGAAAATCAAATATAATCTGTCATGTAGCAATAATCAGTCCCCATCAACTTTCAGTGATTTCCATGGGGTGGACTAAACCCTAGAAACAACATGCATTTGAACAAATATGAAAAAATAAATCTATGATGAAATCATTATGTGAACCACAGGCTCGAAAACTGGTCATCGCGGAACAACTGAAACAATTTTTCAATATAATTCGTTATTGAGTAATGCCCTTGCGCCACCAATCATTCGACAAGGGGAAAATAAATGGATAGGTTCCTGAAGTGACAATTTTTTGATGATCGGCAAGAGATACGATTTTAGGATCGTTCGGAGGATTTGATATTACTATCAAACTACAATAGTAGGTATTATCCAGAATTATTTCATTATGGTTCATTCAATGCTTGCTATCTGTAGATGCTGTCATAAAAAGCCTGTCAATCTTCTTATGCATAGAAAACATTTTAAAGTCTTCATTCCTGCTATCTTGATGAATGTTGCTATGTTGCAACGCAATTTATTGAAAGAATTCATTTCATTTTCAGAAGTGGGTGTGGAGCAGAAAAGGACGCGGCAGACGTATACTAGGCATCAGACATTAGAACTTGAGAAAGAATTCCATTACAGCAAGTAAGTTGTCCATCCGTCAATTTCATTTAGAAAAGTGTTGTATTACCGTAGATGTACTGCCTCAGCCCACATGCAGTCACGACTAGATCAATATCCCAAGGTCTATATTGCAGGAGCTTCAGAGCAATCGGTCTATTCAGCTGACCGAAACAAACTGGAGAGACATAGAACGGGGTGAACCAGCCTTTGGCATGAAAATTCTAATCCAGATGTCCGGAAGCTATGCTTTAGGAATCAAAATGTGAATTGAAGCGGTAACCCAGGTGCAGCCAGTGCGAACCAAGTTGGTGCACTCCGAGGTTAAAACTATGACCACTGCGAATTCACGCATTGCAGTGAAGTCCTTAACATCTCCTGTAGCTAACATAGGTCTGCAGCTAGCATAAGGAGACTTTTGTCTTCAGACTTTTGGCATTCCGATCGGGATAACTGTTTGGTGCATTATGGAAATCACTTTACATGTCAATGCTGCTCTGAAAACACATTGTATGTAATTGTCTTCTGAAGACTCCTCTAAAACTGAAAATGTTCCCCTTTTTTACTAAAGAGCATAAATAGATTTTCAGCATTTGCCTCTGCAAATGACATTTGCGAGTAAGAAATGAGTTTATGTCATGTATGCAGTAGTCTATCATAAAGAAAGTGATTTCACAAAAATTAATTTGAAAAGAGATAGATTTCTTCGAATTAGGCAAAAGTAAAATACGAATTTATTTTTCATATTATTAAATTGAAATTATTATATTAATTTTATAATATGATTTCCAAACAATTTGAAAAAAATACTTTTAAGTTTTTTTAACACGTGATTTTATTTTATAAAATGAATGAATGTTGACCTGGCTTCTCCTGAATTAATGAGTACACTAGCAAAGGTGCACATGTTTGAAATTCTTTGATTTAATCAGACATTTGGTGAATTCTGTGCATCAATTATCAATGTTTGAGACGATCTGTTAGCGTTGCTATTGAGCAGCCAGTAAAAATACAAAAATTGGCAGCAACGGAACACCTCTGACAGCAAGTTTATAAATTCAAAAGAGCACAGCATTGACAGTAAATAAACTATCTCCTTCCACGTTTATTCCTCTGACTTTGCCTGTTCGCACATCAAGGAAAATGTGTAAAAACCAGCCAGGGCTATCGATAGCTGAGTTTCATAATTTCCATTATAGTTCGGCAGCCAGAACGAGTTTCTGCAGGGAAAGAGGCCGAAAGTGAGACTTTTACAGAATGATGCACACCCTATGCCTACTTCGAATCGGCACATCTGCCGAGTTATACTGAGTTCCTCTTCTTGTCAGACAAGATCAAAGAATTAAAGAAACATGTAAATCCAATGGAACGCAGATTGCAGTTTTTGGCTTAAATGTAACTTTGTATGTCTTCTCTGATTAAACGAAAAGTACTATGCACATAGTCATAATTTTTGACATGGAATGTCTTCAAGTCATTTCCTTTCATCTTCATACACCGTGTCTATAAAGCTAAACACATCTAGATTTGGCGAGCCTCTTAATGTCGGCAAACACAAACAATTTGACAAACTTTAGCCATATTCAATCACATTCTCACATACAATGCCGATTAGATGCATAATAAAAGCACATGCACATAATAGGAAATGACCTGAAGGCATTTATTTACTTTTCGTTTAATCAGAGAAAACATAGAAAATTTCATTCCAGCCAAAAATTTCAATCTACGTTCCATTGGAGTTACATGTGTTTTTCCTTGATCTTGTCTGACAAGAAGAGGAACTCACTAAAACTCGGCAGACGTGCCGATTCGTAGTGGGCATAGAGTGTACATCATTCTTTGAAAGTCTCACTTTCGGCCTCGTTCCCTGCAGAAACTCGTTCTGGCTGCCGAACTATTAGTGGGTGTTTTTTTGACAGCTAAAGATATCAAGTTTTCACGATCATCATTTCTCAGTCTTCTCTTGCATATTGTGTGTATTCTATTCAATTGAAATCAATTGAAATAACATGATATGGATACAAAATTAATCAGTCCAATAATTTGTTTCATTAATTTATTCAGCAATCATACCCATCAGCTAACCTAAATTTTAGATGGTCAAATGCATTAAACGATGCGTTCCTTCATCTAGTGTATGCTGAGATTCTAAGGCCGAAAGGGCCGGCTGCGGACTTGAAAAACCGGCCCAGCTACAGCTATTAAGTTGAAATAGAAGACGTAGGCTACTAAGGTACGAATCACGACCACTATTCACCTCATTCAGCCTTATGAACACCACTAAATGCATTCCATGCATAATTAATAGTCTCGATAATTCAATCCTCAAATCACCCATTCGTAATTGAATCGTGTAAAAATTACATAAAGCACAACCCCGATCATGAATTGCATCAATGACTTAATTTTCGCTTCTTTATGACAACAATAAAGAATATGAAAAATGAGACTAAACAATTTGTCACGAAACAGCAACCAGAGAAGTCAATCAAACTGATACCATGTTCCTATTGGGACATTACTTCATCCAGTTCAGTACTTCTTGTTATTGCATGAGTTCTCTTTACAAGATAGCGCTCATTGAGTTTCCCAGTGGTCGGCGAGGTTGCTCCTCCTACCCCTTATTCGATGACATGATTGACATTCTCAGCTGTGTTATCACGCGTACTCAGATTCAGCTTCCAAACAAAGAGATCTTTCAATCTGATTGTCATTGCATTTAAAGTAGCAAGCTAAAACAAAATCAAATGCAACCATAATGATTGATAAAACCAAACAATATCAGCAGCTTTTTGTTGACTCTTGTGATTGTGCTCTCACTGATTTGCATGGATGGTTTCATGATTTCTTTCTATCGATGAGGATTTAATGATGTATGATGGAATTCAGCAATCTGACCGGATCTTCTATATGTCAGACAAGCCAGATCGGCTTCATTTTTCTACATATATTCAATTAAGCTAAATCGCCACATGAAAATGAGTTCTTATCGAATTAAAACTGTTTTCAAGTATCTGAAACGTTGAAATTCTTGCTTAATCATTTATTTAATCAATATCAAGTGAATTTGTTGATTAATCTCATGATGATGTAAAAGCTATGTCACTGCTTGAATAATTTCTTTTCTGTCAATTCTCAATTGAAATCGAAAGCTAACCAAAATGCATTTATAGCCGTGTTCTTCAATTCAATGAGAAATATTATGATTGCTCCAACTTCATTTATCTTCCAGCATGCAGCTCACATTTTCTTTTCGCTATAATGTAAATGACAACAAAATACTTTAATTCATGTCATCAATAATGCGGCAAACATTATTCATGGCGCTATCTATTCGTGGCGAATTCATAAATTTTAAGAATATATCTGTATATAAAGATCACAAAAGTTAGCTTTTATGATTTGAATAACAGCCTTCTAATGAAAACATGAAAATGTGACGAAGAGCAGGTTGATGATTTTTCAAACTGTTAGGCGGACATTTAGGTAGTGAAATCGACATGTATATTGTTCATGGACCACACTTCACGTCTTTGCAAGTCTCGCAATGCTCTTGTCATAAGATCCAGTAGTAAATTAATGAGCTCTCAGACAAATAATGAATTAGGTGTGAACAATACATTGAAATCGTTCAAAAAGATATCAAATCACATAAATCTACCTATGTCTGAGAATATCAAGTTTAGAGGAAACAGACAATCAGATAAGCCAAGCGGCAACCGGACCAGACTGCGTGGCCTGAAAAGGGAACACATAATCTACTATATACAAAATATCGATCAGTTGCTTTGATAAACACAGACTTGATGAATCGAAAATCTCATGCAATTTATGATCCAAATCAGAATATAGACCGGTCTACAAACTTGCTCTTGATACAATTTCATTGTACATGTAGCTGAGACTAAAAGCATTTTCTAACCACAAAACAACGCTGAATATCGATATTTAGACATTCGAGTCTCTGGCATTCTGTCGCAGCAACGCATTATAGCTGGATGGACAGACCGTTTGCTTCCTTAATTTCCCTCAGTGCATACCAAACATTAGAATTATTTGAACACATCCCAATCTGTAAAAAGTCTTCGCAGGAAATTGTTCCCCGTAGAACAACATACACTTCGCTACATTTTTCAACATTGATTAGAGTGCAGATCATACACGTGAAACTTTCTTTGACGGCAACCAAGTTATTTGATCGACGAAAATCTGCAGCAGGATTCTTCTTCAACGATAAAGTCAGGAAATTAGAAATCAACGAGTGTCCGCTTTGGAGAAATATCCGGATAGAATTGTAAGAAGTAAAACTAATTAACAAACAATTAGTCAATGAATGACATTTCCGTCACCTACCATTTGGGTGAAAATGAGTCTGCAATACTGAAGCCGAATTAATCAATTCTGAGATTCATAAAGTTTGTTTGATTAAAAACGTGAGTTGTGCTGTCGCAATTGCATAAAAATATGACACTGATTAACAAATTTGAAGACAAATTTGGGTTAGCATTAAAGTTAAGACAAGTCAAAGTCAAGACACAGAAACCATGAGAGTCGCCGAGAAATCCCCGAAAACCAAGAAAAGAGGTATGAAAGTCCGCAATTTTTTCAATTCATTGATACAAATTACAAATTCTTACTCAGGACGTCGCAAAGTCATTGGCGTGTGCAGGACGGCAACCAAAGCCATGGCTCCTTTGTCTTGATAGCCGATGCATTTTTCTAAAGAATTATGATGCTTTAAATGAAAGTTCGTGTAAACTGCATGCATGTATTCCATTTGAGCCGCAAGTAATGAGGAGATGTCATTATTGTTCTTTAAATTAAAAGACATCACTTCGGATAATCAGTTTCTGAAAACGGTGCAACAAAGTAAAATTGAGTGTTTCTATCGATTTCGAACTGATAAAATCTGCTACCTATATTCATTATTTTACTGCATGTATCTGAAAGTTCTACAAATGCCGCAACGCATGCGCATATCTAAAAAAATCAATGCAGCAAATTGAAAAAACATCAATGTGCTGAATTATTGAGGCTGCAAACTGCATAAAATATTTCATATAACCTTGTAGACTGCTTCACTATGTGCTTCAATATATCCTTCATAATTATATTACTAAATGCCAATACATAACCCTTCTTGAAGAGCACTAAATTCATACAAATGTCGTCCTGTTTTTGAAACTTAAGGCACGCACATCAGTGTATGAATCAGTGGCGGGAGCAGTTAATCGATTCCGCTCGATTAGTCGTACGACGGAATCAATTGCGCGACTATTCTTGAATGACCAGTAATGGCGCGATTTTTTGCAATGTGACTTCTCAATGAAAGGAGGCAAAAATAATGTTTCTATTCACTGGTTCAACCTTTGAGATAATTGGAAATTGCAATGCGCGGATGCTCGCACACGAGATCATGTTCAACTAAACTGAGCTGCCGTGTGACGCGATTGCTCATTCCGCTGAAACAGCAAATATATATGGGAGTTCCTCCACACTGCATGAATGAATTATTTCATAGTATTCCATTCCTATAGGTCAGGTTCACGATCTACACGAATCATACATGCTGTCAAGCATATTAGGTCCTTATATTATTATATCTACGTATTGAAATCATATAAAAACATTGTTAACAATACGCATTCCAGGTGACAATTGCACTCTTTTCTAGACTACGCATGTACAGCATGCATCTTTGCTAATCACACAATTTAAGCACAAGACTTTCTTGGCCGCAGTAGACACTGTGTTTGTCGTCTTACAAGAGCTCATCAGCACGGCTCAGAATGGCTCAAACTGGCTTGAAATATTTGGAATGGCTGAAAAAGCGGAAGTAGTACACAGCGGGCTGTTCTGTGCTTACTTACCCTGAATTTGCAGTGCGGCTGATAATCACAAAGACTGAAGAAAGTGCCTGTTCTAAGCTAGTTTGGACAATTATTAGCTGAACTGACGAGCCCTTGTAGGGTGAAACGGAGCGTCTGATGAATTTTTGTGTCAAATTTTTCACGTCTGATGACATTTTTCGATTAGATTTGCTAATATTTAGCAAGCATTGTAAATCTAATGGATTGATTTAATTGACGTATTATAATTATCATATTTCAAGACTAAACGGCAAACATTTACCACCATATTCGATAAAATGTGCTTGATAAAGACCAGAGAAAATAAAATTGTGAAATGAAAATATTAAAAGTTTACCTCATTGTAGGTGCCTACAGCGTACTTTGTAGTACCTCTGTGAAACCACATCTACAAGAAAATAGATTATCAAGACTTTTCATGACGTGTGTGTCTCGCAATAGACTGTAGTGTCTCATACTGTCACTTTTGATGGACATTATCACACTTTTAGAGATAAGTGGTTTGGAAATTAAAAATAGTGCAAGCTAGACTAATTGTGAACTTCTACTAAATACTGAATCTAAAAATATGCAGAATCGCAGAATTTCGATTAATCGAGCGCCGATTCTCACGATTCGGAATCGCCCGCCAGTAGTCTGAATATGACAACATTTGACAATTATTCAACATTTGACAATTTAACATTTGACTAAATCATTGGTCACCAAATTTCTACGTCATAACTGTACTTTTCAATTTCTATTTCTAAAATATCATCTATTTTTGTTCAGGGGTGGATATGATAAATTTTATACTTCTGTATTCAACACCAAGGTTGGGCAAAAAGTTGTATTGGGCACACCCATTACGAATTTTGGGCCAAAACTCGGGTCAAATTCCAAAACCCAAACCCAAGTTTCAATAAATGAGTATAATCAAGTAAACGAAATACATTCTTTGAGTTTTGTACTACCATAAAGATTCTTCTATAGGCCAAACTTTTCGGTATTAGTGTGGCATTAGTGGGAAGCGACTTTTTTATTGCAATAATTGTTATTAGTAGCCTAAGTATATGTATTGCCATTACACTATATTGTAAACTTTTCTTTAATTTAGCTTACTGATATACTGACTAATTGAAGATTTTTGATTTAATGATGATTGAATTACACATTGCCTGTAACAAAATAATTGCTTTCATTTTATCACTCAGAAAAATATGCAGACTGAATAAATAGTAGTTGCGCAGTGAGTGCATGGTTAAACATGTTTAGAATACGAATTTGCACTGAATTAATTTTTGGATAAATATCGACTGTCGCAGACATTTTAGGGGTGCGAAGATAACTGCGAGGATATTACAATATATGAAATGTATCAAAATTCAATATGCGCAAATGAAACAAAATACATGCAAGCGGTATATAACATAAACAATATGTACGAACTTCCAATGCACGGCATTGTCAAACCCAAAGTGAAATAGCTAGTAACCACAGGTATTTTTTATCTGAAATATTTTCTGGATTGAGTGGAATTTTGATAAAACTGAGAACTTCAAGCTCTTGTAGTTCTCCTAAGATTCAATCAAAATATTAATTTTTGTAGCTTGATTTGCATATATCCAGCATTAATAGAAAACGCAAGTTTTGTGTCATTTATGCAAGGTCGACCCAAAATCCAAGGTCCAACCTTGTCAGCAGTGCAACAAAACGGCAAAAATCAAGACTCAATCCTTGAATTCTACGTCTGATAATCAATCGCACTGAGGATGTATAATCGATCAGTCAAAATGAGATTAGCGAGGATGGAGTTTTGAACTTTTAGCTGCGATGACGCTGTTCGCAATTTAGAATGCAGCTAATCTTCATCTTTCTTCCTACTGAATCGAATAACCTTTACAATTTGTCAGTGGATTGAATGAATGTGCTCATGGATTTTTTTAATTTTTTATTTTTTGAAAAAAATTAGTTGGCAGTTCAGGATATTTACAAATGAAATAGATATTTTGAATTGGCAAACTGAACCTGTTGAAGGCTCGCAGTAGGAATTAAACATCATAACTACAATCGCAGCAAACTATTTTTGAAATATGTTCGATTTGGTAACTTAAATGACAGAATGGAACGGTAGATACATGTAGATACCAATAGTGACAACTCCGTGATATTGAAGTATATCATCAACAGGAAAGGTATGCAATCAATAGCAAATGCAATACCCATCAAAATGGTCTTTACGATTGGTTCCACTTGAAATTGAAAAAATTCTTAACACCAGGTTACTTTCAAATAAATGATCATTTTACAATGATGATATCTCATATTTAACAGCATTCCTCATGTGAGCCATTCAGGCGTTCTTTTTGAGTCACAATGCATTGTCCCGCGATCAATGTCACACAGCACCAGTGATCCAAGTCCCAAAGTTTCATTGTCGGTTTAGAGTAGCCAAGTTTTTCTAGCACGATTTCTACATGTGCTTCTTGCTGAGGTGGAGGCTTGGAACTGGTCTGAAATGCAATAATATGACAGTTTCAGGTTCTTGCAATTCCATAATTTAATATGTAAATCCATCAATTATCATTTAGATGTACACGCAAGCAATTATCAACAAGCCTACTATTCGAAGTTTCAAGAAAATGACAATTTCCTGATTTTGAATTAAGAAATTTGGTGGCTTCCGTTCGCAAACACACATTTTGATATTTCTTTGTTCATAAAGTTGACGGTCTAGGACAGTTTTATGGCTTAGTTAGACGGCATCTTTGTCGATCTCTACATCGGAGAGTTAACTGCTGGTGACGGCTCTGTGTCTTGCGAGCAATAAAACACAACGGCCAGGATGTGTTAAAGTCATAAAATTTATTGTTGAATAGCGTCCAAATTCACGTAACCTACAGCCGTACAACTGAAGCCGAGATACATGAAGGGGTGAGGTTCGATGAATTTTTCTTCTGCGAAATAATTGCAGCTGTCAGTATACAAATGAATTTCGAACTGTAAATCAGACCATTTTTTAATGGGCATTCAATTAGAATTCAGTCAGATGAATATCTAAAGTAAAATCTAATAAATCAATAAATAACATTAATGCATGTTGTAAATGCAAGCATGTAAATGTAGCATAATCATGATGCTGGCAATGATTGTGTTTAAAACCATACTTTGTCTCAAATATAGTTTCCAGAATCCTACATTCTAGCCTGCATTAATTTTGCAAGCTTTGTGCATTCCTACCGTACACTTGTTCCAAATCTTGAATAATTTCACTGTATTGGATAGTTCGTATGACACGTGGATCTTAGAGATGCAATGAATGATGAGCTACAACTTGAACATTTAACAACGGATCGTGGATGATCGCTTGATATGTTGACGGCTCGCTATAAATTCCGATTGTACAATTCTCGGCCTTGGGGCACTCACTGAAATGAGAAATTAAAGACATATTTGGCAAGCTCTTTGCTCCGAACTCGTGTCAGCTCGCATCATCAACATAAGCTTAAAAGATCAGAACTTAAATTGCGGTGTAGAGGGTTCCCAACGTACCAGACCCAACAGGCCGGCTTTTAATAAGCCGGCCGCGAAAAACCTGATCGGTTCCAACCCTGGTTCACATTGTAGAACTCGAACTTGCAACCCCGGTATAGTCAACACCTGTCGCCATGACCATCTTAGCTACTGACACTTTCGTGCGACCGATGTCAGTTGACAGGATCAAGACATGTTCGGAAACACACATCAGTTTATAGCAATTATGTACAATAAATGAATTTCGTTACAATTATGACTGCCGCTATTAGTAGCCACTGGCCAGTAGCGAAGTTCACCTAGGTTAAATTGTAGGAAACCTGTTCCAAAATACTTATGCGGAAAATATTCAACATTTTCAAAGCTTTTTGCATCAGTTTTAGACAGCTTTCATTTGATTACGCCGTCTCACATACTGTGCTTAACATCTTCAATTATAACACCACACCTCTGTTATCACTTACTGTTCAAGGTGGACAACGGTAATGAAGACGAGAATCATTCATTATAAAAGTATAATTACAAATTTCAGATGAATTTTGAGAAATTGCTATAGGCCTACTAATAAATTGAATGTAAATTCAGCTGTTTTGTTACTGAAATAACAAAATATGAAGGAGTATCAATTGTAGGAGCAATTTATTGAAATATCCCTGCTCAGGATCCATCCTACTTATAATTTCGGGAGAGGATGCATCTCACATCCACCCACTCCCTTGCATACACCGATAATAACGCAAACAGTAATAGTTTCGATATTTCAAAACCAAAATACCACCGTCTTCGAAAATTATCGACAAATTATTTACTACAGGGTATTTATTATTATATATTAAATATAGTATAAAAAATATAGTATTATTATTTACTTTGGGCCACGGAAGACAAAGGGATTTCAAAGTTCACTAGGTTTTGAAATACATATATTATCGAAGTTATGTTTGATTCTGCAGAAAGCATGTGCACAGAAGTTTCACACCCCAACTGCAATTTTTTCTATGATGACATATACGTCATCTTGGAAGCCGTTCTCTTTTATGCACATTCTACATGTATGCGACATCTTCATGATCGCTATTTGCAAATGTAAAGTCAATCTTATTTTGTATTCAATAATCAATGCATTGGTTTGCTTGACTTTCCTTTTACTTAATTCTTTTACCAGTTGTCTGATGCGAAGCCTAGAGCTCCGAGCAACGTTATTGTTCTCTATGTTCTTTAGAGATCAACAATCACTTCTGTCAGATAACATCTGTTCAGCTACTGCACTTCATCAATGGATGAATAAAGTCACAGCGCTATTTAAATGCTTCTCAGTTTAGAGAACTGAAGATTAGACGAATTAACACGATTAACAAGATTCTGCGAATTAACGAAAATGGCTACTTATGACACCAGCAAAAGAGTAAAGATAGTCGAACTTTTCATTTCGAATAGGAGATCAGTAACCCAAACACAAAGAGATTTTTGCCGACTATTCAATGTCAGAAAAGCACCAAGTGACACCACAATTCGAAATTTAATTGCCCGTTTTGAAACAACTGGAACTGTTGCCGATCTTCCCCGTCCAGGACCGAAGGTTTCTGCTCGCACGGAAGCTGCAGTGGAGTCTGTACGACAAAGCGTCGAAGAAGATCCAAGCAAGTCTACACGCCGTCGATCATCCGAGCTGGAAATCAGCAGAACGACACTTCGGAGGATTTTGAAGAGTGATTTGAGCATGTTTCCCTACAAGATTCAAGCGGTACAGCTGCTCCATCAGAACGACCATGAGGTGCGTTTGAATTACGCCATCCGCTTTCAACAGTTAGCCCAGGACAACGTCAACTTGCTGGACAACCTCATAATGAGTGACGAGGCACACTTTTATCTGAGCGGATATGTGAACAAACAGAATTCGAGGTTCTGGGGTTCATCAAATCCAAGAGAGATCAAGCAACACCCACTGCATTCTCTCAAGTGTACGGATATTGATACGGTAAGGGATATTTGAAGGAACGGGTGTATGTGAGTAATCCTCAAACAATTCAGGAGTTGAAGCAGAACATTCGTGCGGAGATCAGTGGACTACAGCCAGAAACTCTGTCCGCATTGATGATGAATGCGCTGAAGAGAGCCTCTCTTTGTGAGGAAGAAAATGGCGGCCATTTGAAGGACATCATTTTCCATACGTAGTCATAATAAACTCCTGTACTTGTAGTTATCGAATATCTACTTGGATTTAATAATGAGTCGTTTTTTCTTAATAATATTTCAATCTTAAATCCCTTTGTCTTCCGTGGCCCACCCTGTATAAGCATGCGTACGCAAAATAGGAGAAGTACTACAACGTAATTGAAAACAATATGTGTAACTTATAATCTTCTAATATTTCTTGATAAATCTCATAATTTACGTAATTCGCATGTACACCGATCGTGCATATGTTTCGAATTATGAGGCTACGCTCGTACAACGAAACAACTATTAACAGAAGATCATTTACTTTGCATTATTTTATAAGGTATACATCAATTAGTCCTATAATTGAATGTATTATTGTAACACCACATTCTGACTGGAATCTCATCAAAATTAATCAACAATCATGCAGCAAGTCCCGAGGCAGTCGCTTATTCAATCGGATAATAAATATAGTGAAGACCTTCACTTTTAATTAGGCTCAGCGAAGTCAAAACAACGCAATAAAAGTTGGTTAAGAGAGACATAGCGAGGTAAGAAGTTATCGTTATCATTCAATAGTTTTAAACCAAGTTGTCTGCATATGAAAGAGAAAATGCGACTTTCACCAGTCTGGTTCGGTGATAAAATGAAGAACAACCTCTTAATCGAACAGGTACATCTCGTAAACAACATAGCGTTAAATGCCCATTCAGTTCATACTTCCACAAAGCATCCAGTTTTGAAGGCTAAACACGTGAAACATGCATTTTTTGCTATTAAACAGAAGTGAGGTTTCAAATGAGATTGAATGCGTGCATTTGCAGCTTCGAGAAACCAGGTAAATCAATCTTGTGAAATATATGCATTAAATCTTCCCTTAAAACGTTTCTGCTGTAAGCACCCTATCAAATAATCAAGCCGTGGGAAACGACTCTTTCAAAAGTTTGTGACTGTGAAAATCTAACTTATAGCTATATAAGAAACAAATCATGCTATCTGTTGTATGACTTCTAAACGGAAATTTATCATGCTGTATTTCTGCATACTATCATGGAATGAAAATCTTTTAGAAACCTCATTTCTCACTGATTGTGAGGAGGCTTGTGCTTTGGCCGAGCGTGGAACGGGCGTGAGCCTGAATTCAGAACAGAAACGGGACCGCGAGAGCTCAAGCTTGAAATATCGGAGCCAATAAATCCTGCTTTGAATAAGAGGAAATATTCTGATGCAAAATATGTGATATTGACAGTGTTGGCGGAACGTTGCATCAGTTTCACTTTGAGACTCCATTTGAATTATACAGAATGCAACCCCGTGCGAGCCTCCGGGGTTGGGAGCTGCGACCGGCCGGTTTTAGTTGCGCCGGCCGCAAATTTTAAAGACCGGCCGGCTTTTCATTAGGTCCTTGTCGTCCCTTGATAACATTCATTCTAGAATGAAATGTTTAGTCAATCAATAACAGCATTAAGAGAATGTAGATATAACACTTTGAGAGTATCTATACGCATCTTGTGTGACATAGATGTTGCGAACGGCTTTTTAGACGGTTAAAAAGAGGATTACCGACAACTTATGCAGTTTCAAGCCCTTACATATATATCTCAAATAAAGTTTTCTGATTATCATCTGACTGATAGTGGAAAATAATCATAAATAAACGCTATTTTTGCCGAAATTCATTACCATGAAAATAATGATAATTTCTCAGTTAAGCTCATCTCTCATTGCATTTCGGTTTCCTACTAGTTTGAAATGAAGTTCAGGAGAGGAAAAGTGTCGATAAGGAATGGCTGTTAGCCTTTTGGGAAAGAAGCGATAGGCTCGACGCTCGTTCATCTTTGAAGCTGTCGAGTTTCCTCCTTGGATGGGGAAGGAAAAGTTTTCAGTTGCGCACGAATGGTTAAGCGGGAGAAATTGCTGGCGGGCGATGAGAAGAAAAGACGAAGTTTAACGTCGACTGTTACTTGCTTTTCACTGACCAGCTTTCTTCTTCCATGTCCACTGTCAAGGTGTCGTTTTATCTGATGCTGTTTAGATTTCAAGTACGCAAATGGATTCTCTATGTGGTACATCGCTCCCTCCACTTGAATTTGTATCGAATGTCAACCGAACCGCAGACGTGACGATGGGATGCAAGTTCACCATGATAACTGAACGAAGTCACGACATTTTCTCCTCGCATCGATGAATGGGATGAGATTGTCTAACTGAGCGTTGTTCAGAGGTGTCAGAGAGTAGCGGAAAGTTGTTCTCATTATATTCTACCTCAAGCCCTTATAAGAGCGAGGTTTTGAGATTTGTGAATGTTTTGAAGAGAAAAACGAACCTTTAGCTAAAAAGTGCTTACTTATTTGCATGCTATCTATGTTAGGAGGAAACGGTCTGGGAGCATATCACCCGAATAAAAGAAAAACACATTCCCCTCGGAGGCAATTCAAGAAATATGTCAAGCACTTGAAGGAACTCTACATTCTACACTAGTTTCATCTTTTTCATTGCAATTGCATCAGCCCTGTCAAATTCACATTAATAGCTCAAAATTGCTCTACAGTTTGCACTAACTTAAGAAATTGAAAATTCTTCCTTCACAGCGGAATTTCACAAACATCACAATTCGCAATAAAGGTTATCACACATTATCTTTCACTCGAGGCGTGATGTAGAGCGATTCAGAACAACAGGTTTTTGAAGATTGCTTGGTGAAAATACATGGGAATTCTCGACATCAATTCATGGAGCAAAATGACTATACAGAAAGTATAGCTAATATTATAACAAAGAAAAGAAAATAGACAACTGCACAAATTGACAAACATTATGTCCTTATCTCTGGAGTACTTAGTGTTGCGGCGGGAAAAACTGGGAACCCAAAGGGATTTTTGAAAATATTCTTTACGTCGATGATATGAGTTTTTGTCATGATCCATTAAAATGCTTCGGAAGAACTTTTAAGACGAGTTGATTGACATTTTCATTGACTGTCAATCAATAAATTCTGAATCTGAATTTTACAAAATGTTGCTGGTGATCTTTCTTTTGAAAGTTTTCGTTATCTCACACTGCCAATTCCAATGCAGCACATTCAGTCTAAGATTTCAGTTTTTTTAACTGGTTTAAAAATTCATATCTCATTTTAATTAACACAATGAATCAAATATGGATCGATGACTTGATGAATACTACTTTCATGTCAGCTGCGTGCCGTAAAGTATACTTTACTGGTCTATATACTTACAAGCATGCTGTATTATACCTTCAATCGTATCGTAATATCCAAGATAAATGAAGCATGTGTGAGCATCTCATGTCTATCTTCTAATATTGATAATATTGTCTTTGCAGATATCTGACGAGAAAACGTCGGATAGAAATCGCACATTCTCTCGATCTCTCCGAACGGCAAGTGAAGATTTGGTTCCAAGTAAGTTGATTCATTCACTGTTCTCAGTAATAGGTGTCATCATCCGACAATTTTTTTAATACTTGAATTTGATGCGCTTTTATCAGCAGTCTGTTAATCGATATCGTGTCCAGGACGGCTCGATCAAAAATCTCATATTACAATTTAAAGTAGATTAGATAAGCAACTGAATATCTGACTGGACACTGTGGCAACAAACTCAGTTTATTACCACCTTACTTCGATAAGAATGAGAATTATTTAGATTTTCATTTTGAGAGTGTTATCAAGTTAGCAAGTTCTTAAGTTACGGTCAGATTATCAGATGGTTGTTTGTATTAACTTGAGATATTATCTATGCTGTCAGCGGCATTCGGTGAGCTCCGATTGTGCAATCTATGCCAGAGCATGCAAATGGCACACTATCATTTCTTGAAATATCTTTGATGTTCTTGACAATCGCTGCACCTGTTCGAGGTATTGTGTTTATTATGCGCAGCACATGACGGTGCATATAATGACGGTGACTCGAAAACTGACAATGAATGAAGAACACCGGCTACTTCTCATTTATATACACTGCTTCATTCTTACATGATCACTTTCGTGGGATAGTGATCAGCAGGCACAAAGTGAAAGCTCAATACCTATCCGCAAGCAAAATATCCTTTTAGGAGGAAAGACGTGGAGTCTCCCCATATATACACTGTACTGCATACATGACAGCATAAACAGTTAGCCATCCTCCAGTCTCCGTGAACTGATAAGTTTTGTCTTCATCAAATTTCAAGTGCATAAGCAACAAGTAACAACGTATCTACACAGTGTCGCTCCTCCTTCTCAGGAAATACTATGCAGGGTATTCGGAAAGCAAGGCATCAAAGCAGTTATACGAGCATAGAAGCTTCCATTGATTTAAGGAGGTCACTTTGACTAGCAAAACCAAATATGCAAATCAGGAATAACTCAAGCAATAGGGGCCTATGTTTAAATTTAACTTTCACTCTTTTATTAATATACGCTTGAAAAGTAAAAAAAACTTGACATAAAAAAACACAAAAATAGGGCGCAACTTATACCCGATTTTTGTTATTACGAGTATATTCAATAATGTGAGCTTAAGTCATGTATTTTCGAAATATTTATCAACCTGATTTGCTTATGGCTCAATCTTCAAATTTGAAGTATCAAAATTTCTCCTATGCTCTTCTAAGAATTGATAAAAACGCAAATTGAGATATCTTGTCAGAAATAATGATTACTTCGTATTATTCTGTTATATTATTATTTATTCTATTGTACTACTATTATTTTATAATTATTTTATAACTTCAGAAGTAAACTAATCCCCATAAAATAATCAACATAACAATTATGTTGATTCTTTTCTGGGGATTAGTTTTCTTCTGAAGTTATAGAGAATTTACAAGCACATGCATTTCAGAATTTTTCAGAATTCATAGAAATTCAGAGAATTTTGATTTGTTTACAGATTTTAGCCTAAGTTCAATGTATGCTGAAGTAAAAAGATAATATCAAATCAAATCATGCTTTTGAATTCATAGTGAGATGAAAGCATACAAAATAATCATATGAATGCGCGAAACGGAAGTAAAGGGAAATAATTACAAGCATAACGAAATGCATCACTTGAAGTATTGGCGACGACATTTCATAAAAGATTCACTGTAACGAATTGTAACAGCATGGGTTGTGGTAATGATATTAAGAGATTTCTTTACGAATCGAACCTCTGTCTTAGAACATCAATGTCACTAATAAATGTAGAACTTAAGAGCGAGCTTTGAGAAGCCTATTATACACCCCTTTGATCAACTATCTAATTAATTCTAGAACTTTCGGTAATTGTGCGAACTAATAGGATATATAGGCTACGAATCACATCATAGGAGGTTGAATTAGTCATTATTTTGTGAAGTTACTTTGTCATAGGGTTTATTACTTATTATTTTTGCTCTTCATCATTGATGACATGTTAATTTATCTCCCATCAACATACGGTTTCCGATCCAACAGCGCCAGTTCGGGTACCCTCGTGTGTCAAATAACCGCTACAACGTTTAATGCACAAAACTCGATCCTGTCGGCCTATGCTATCTCGACATATCAATGATGTTTCGTTCCCTTAATCAGCAGTGGCGGAAGATGGAGGCTTTATGGCCTTAAGCCCCTCCACTTTAAAATGATGGAGCCGCTCAAGTTATTCAATGCCGAGAAAAGTTAAAACTGGCCATTCTTGGGAATCACCCAAGCAGTACTTCAGGTCTCAATATATGGAAGTCATCGACTTGTACATGAATGTTGTCGCTCGAAGGCTCGATGAAAAGAACCTTGAAATATTGGTAGTAACTGAGAATGCTATTATTTCCTCAGCCAACGGATGCGTCGACGAGCAATCATCTGCCTTGATTTCTTCATTTTACGAAAGAGATATCAACGGTAACACACTTCTTACGGAGCTTAAAATGTTTCATAGTGCGAAGGAAACGTACAATGAAGTGAAGAAAGAACACTTGAAAAAAGTCACTAGCATGCAAAGGCAAACCGTTGTTGAAATCTTAAAAACAGTACCTGGGGCCAGGCAGATATTTTCGGAAATCACTAAGGTGATAACAATATATTTGACCATTCCAATTGCCACTTGCACGTCAGAAAGATCCTTCTCTTTGTTGAGGCATATTAAAACATTCACGAGATCAAGTATGACTCTGAAGTGTTGAACAATTGGCTTCTTTTGAAACATTACCATGACATTACAGATAATATCTCAACAGAAAAAATTGCGAAAGTTGTGTATTTGGTAAGCGGTGATGGAAATAAGCATTCGCATTTTTGAAATCGATATGATTTATAATACCTTCACCGCATGAATATTTTCATAAACCAAAGGGACTTTCCATAGCTATTGATGATATACCATTGCCAATCCTTACATGAAAATGATAGCAATAATAATGGTTCATTGAAAATTCTATAAACCGTTCATTTATTTGAATTATCATTACAAATAATCGGATTATTTTTTCTTAGTATTGGGTTTATCAGCTGATTGAGTCAATGCTATTCTAATCAGTTAATATGAATTGTGTACGTAAATAGCAGCCTTACAAACTTAACATGAATAATAGCTCGAATACGTGAAGCATTGCTTTACTTCCTTAAGTCAAAAAATTATTTCCTCCACCAGAAACATACTTCATGTAATGACACGAATATTGATTTAGAATATTGTTTAGGTATTTTGACTATTGCTGGAATATATCTGACACGAAGATGGAGAAAGGAGAGAAGGGGGAGGGAGAGCGACAACAAATTGGATGAAGCTGACTTGGATAAACCCTCCCACTTTATTTTTCGTTCCGCCACCGCTGCCCTTAATACATGACATTCAGCATTGCAAAAAAGTGTAACAGTCTGTTCACATTGTATTTATATTTCAATTGTCTTCAATGGTTGGCTCAATTGTCAACTTGATGCGCAAAGACTCAAACAGTATACGTCACTATAAAGAGAAAAGGAAAATATATCTGTTTTGTCAAACACTTTCAAAACATGCCTAAAATGTTTTCCAATGACTTTCTCCAATGATTTAAGATGATGTAGAAACTCAATGATAAATTGCTTTTTCATGTAGCAGCTAAACACATATCGCAAGAGATGCTCTCTCAACACGGAAAATATTCTCCCATATGTTATGGAAAGTATTCAAATTTCTTCACCTTTTAAATGCCTTTGTCACGGCTTGTGATGCGTCCTTAGATCTCCAGTTGTGAGAAATTAACAAAGTACATATTAAGGAAAGTTATACCTCCATCCTGCTGACTTCCGACAGGCGTCTATGCACTTTCGCTCTTTGTTATTCGCAGCCTATTGTCTGCGGTAAGTCAAAAGTCTGTAGTGCAACGAGACGCTGTTTGCAAGAGAGGGCGATGGCATCAGAACATTTTCCAACGATCCTTCGCACTGACCTGTCTAAGCACTGAATCTATGAAGAAAGTGGAAACTTCGGTTTGCTTTATCTTAGAACCTTTCTGACACGTTAAGAATTATTCTATCGTGATATCAAAGGCATAAAAATTTCATTCAAGTTTTTATTACTTTTTTTGAAATATCTGATAGATGCATCCACATCTACAAATAATAGTAAAGAAAATTTGCTTAGGATAGATGTAATTTTTTTTCATTTCGCTTAATTGATGATGTAATTAACTTCTCACAATAACATCTCTCAATCAAAGTATATAAAAAGATAGGTGGTACTGATTCAAATGCGAACTAGATCAATCATGATCACATGCCATTAAGCAATCATGATTATGGTTGTCCAAGGGAAAGTGCAATGAATTATTGCCACAATATCCGATTATCTAGCTGGGAATTAGTGCTTTTGCGCCACAATTGCTTTTGTCACAGAGCATTTGCGCCACTCGCTCTAGTAAGTTATTCGCACATCAACGATTGTATTACTGAAGAACTGGCCATGCTCACGATGAAAATTGGAAGATGCGTGGCGCAAATACCTTGTAGGTGTGGTTGAGGCACAAATCAAGCACTATCTAGAGTATTGAAAATTCCAAAACTATGTAAATGCTACGTCATGAAATTACATCAATTGCACATCTCTAGATCAAAATTGATTTAAAATTATTAATCATGTTTTGATCCCATGATAGTTTAGCATTGGAGATAAATGTTTCCTCCACGTGATATCTATCTGTGTAAGTAGTACTAAGATATGAAATTTTTCATCAGCAGATTCAAACTTTTTAGGAATAACTACTTTGATTGCATAATTTCAAATTAAGGTCGAAAAGCTCCATCAATTAGGATGATTTCTACGCATCTGAACAAGCTACAATTCCATATTATCCCATTTTTGAATAAAAATCAACTTTCCGCTTTTCCTCAGGGCATGCAGGCAATACAAATTCAACAAATTATTATTTAGGCCAATCAAAAACTGAGATAAGTGTATAAAGTGGCCATAATTGTATTCCTCCTAAAATAGTGCGGCTGATGTTGTGCTTAAATTTAACGAAGATTGTTCCGTCAATTCATTTGACATCTTGGCACCCTGCAATCAATTTTGGACAAAATTAATTCCTTCTTGATGGATTTCCAATAGAATTAAAATGCACGTAAATCATTTTTGGTCAAAATATCCAGACAAGTTTATGAGCTGGCCAGTAACCAACACCTTTGTCAATGTTTCATTATGACATCTGGTGGTAAAGGGGAAGGGTCAAATATATGTAAGATAAGACATAAATTCTGTCAACAGCGTTTTTAATCTTAAGCTTTAAGCAATGAATAATGAGCATTTGTGCTGTTATTCAACAATGCATAACAAGCAACCTTTGTCAGTGATATGCCGCCATTACTGCATTGATTTTTACATTCCTGGCCTATAAATCGAATGCGAAGTGTTGGATAACGCATCGTGTAAATTTGATGCAATGCCGCAATGATGACGGTACAATTTACTGAGGGCTGGGCAAGCTTATCATAGACGTGGGCCGCGCAAAGATCCATTGAACTCTGAGGACCGTAAATTTCGGAGTAACGAGACAGCAATTGATGATCCTTAAGTGTACAGTTATAAATTTTATGACATTAAAAAGTAAATTTCTCTTTTCAATCGATAATTCCGATATAACTTTACAGTATTGCTTTTTAGGCAAAGCATGGGATGCACTTATGAAGCTTTTACTGCACACATACTTTTTTTATTACGCCATAGGAAATAAACGAAAGAAATCGATTATCCCTCTGGTGAGAAAAATGAGTCGATTGTATTCACGAACTTAGAATAAACGATTAAGTCGATGCTATGAAACAGTAGTTCATTTTTTTATCATTGTGAGCGAAACGCATCGACGAAGCAAATAAATAATCAAGATAATGGATCTAATAAATTGATGCATAATAAAAATCGTGAATTATATAGGTTCATGCTCTGGTTCATTATTTTTTGCGTCAAATAAATTGATTATTCAACTAACATTATGATCTCAGAAATAGTCTATTAAAAATTGTTTAATGCATGATAATGATATCCAGCAATATAATTTAAATAACTTAAATAAAACAACAGCAATAGTAAAGAAAAGTAAAGAGTGCTGAAACAGAAACACAGAAGCATATGGAGTTTCTTGAAGTTCGATGTTTCCAGAATTGTAGGTATATGTTAACTTGGACAATAGGTTCGATGTTTCTCAAATGAACAATAAATAACCGGAAAATTAGAATTTTTAGAGCAATGTGCTTTATGATTTTTAAGCAGGTACCGGTGTCCAAAAAGAGTAAAATTCAGTTCTTATGAAGAATTTCTTATTTGAGTTTCACACGAGAGAATGAAACTTAATACTCATCCTAGTTTTTCCATTCTCAGAAAGTTGAGCGTTAGAATAGTATAAGCTCAACCTAACACCAGCGAAGAATAGCTGCCAACAAAGTTTTGATGCTTTGATGACATCTGTCTGACAGTATGTTATTGAGTTGACAATTACTAAGTTAACTGAAATTACATGAGCCTAAATTAAGATTACAAGAATTTCATTGCGATCAAAAGAATAGACATGTAGAGCAGAATAAATTCCATTATTTTCTCATGAACTTGTGATATCAGCATGTTATAAATCATCTAGAATGCAATATTCATGGAAATGAGGATCCCAATTCATTTTCATGCAAATTTGTAGTGTATTGGAAATAGAAAGTTAAGACGAACATTTTCATGGATATCCTGAATAAGTTTTATAACATGAAAATGAAGAATTGTGCATGGAGAGACGATCAAAAGTACAGACACATGTTTTCTCAGTGAAGCGGAAAGGTGTTCTCTCTCTTTCACTCCACTCTGTATCTGAACGCCTACACTAGCAGAATGCATAAAATCTGTCAATATTTTAATCATCAGCTTGTGCAGAATAAATGAAGATTAGTCAGTAAAATTCGAAGAATTGCCGTTTTCAGATGCTAAGGTTTTATGTATCTGAATTAACATGCTTTTATGGTGTGCACAAATATCGGACTGCCATTCATCGATAAATAATAGGCCTACTCCAGGTATTTGAAGAATGTGCAAAGAGGCGATTGACATGGAAGATGGAAGACGCCTTATTCTGTGTGACAGCGACAGTAGAGTCCGCTTATTTGCGAAAGTTATGATTATGCAGACCAGTGAGCCAAATTTTAGTCGAGTGGATTCATCAATGGGAAGTAAAATCTCTATGCATTCAGGGGCGTAGACAAGGGGGGCCACCAGGGTCATGCCCCCTCCAAACGTTTAAGTAGTGTTGAAAAGTATATGTAAATTTTAAATCTGAATTTTAAAAAATATTTAATACAATTCTTCATCGAAGAAACATGTGGAACAAGTCAAATGACATAATTCGGCAAAACTTTATCTGAAACAGTGCATAGATTCTGCAGACGTATTATCAATATTTCAAATCATCACCTAAATAGCTCGGGTGTATTTTTGGTTGCACGCTTGTCGGTTACAGTGTATATAGGCTAATATTTATATTTACCCAAAGACAATAAGTGATCAACCGTCTTTGAGTTTAGTAAAGTTTATAGTCTAAATCGAACGATATGCATCTTTTTCCATCAAATTTAGCAATGGGACTAAGAACGTTACAAAGAACTGAATGTTTTATAATATAATTTACCTCCATAAACGTGTAGGCGCACATCTTTGTAATGTTCCTAAGTTATTCAGTTCTAACTGTAGCAGAAGCCAATCGGAAAATAATAAAAAAAAATTTGTACACCTTTTCCAAATCAATAAGCTTAATTCTCAAATCATCTGCAGGCATCTAATTTCAATAGAATTCTCATTTCAATAGTGTTGCGATTCTCAGTTTAATAGGATTATTAACTCAGATCATTAACAACAAAGATCAGATCAACAAGATAAGAGACGGAAATCTAGTGAACGGGAGTCATGAAGCTCACATCAATAAAAGACATCGCAAATCAACACAATCAGAATTATTGCAGTCATGTCAAGACAACGCATTTCTGTCGAAGACAAGCAACGGATCATCGATTGCTATAATCGTCAAGATGATTATTTCGTGCCAGCTGATGCTCATACAATCAATAGACGAACTGCATATTCAATTATTAGACGATATCTTAGGGACGGTCAAGTCGCGAGAAGACGCGGAGGTCCAAATCACGTACTTGTTGATGATGAAATGAGAAACACAGTAGTATCTATCGTTCAAGATCACACGGAATACACTGTAGATCAGATAAATCAAGAATTGAGGTTGCGGTTGCCCAATCAATGAGCAATCAATCGCTGCTGTGACACTTCCCAAAGTTCAGAATTTGAACTCTCACTTGCTTTCAGTTCTCCCGAAGTGTATTCGTGAAGAAGACATTCTAACATTTTAGTTTTGATGAATGTAATTTTGAAGTTACAATTTTTGAATAAGATGTCGGATCTTTGTCTTCACTAATAGGTGACTAAGTATTGCTGAATGACAATAAAACAATGGACCTGAAAGGGCATTAAAATCGTTCTTTAAGTATGTTTCATAAAAATCTTTAGCTTAAGTATATTCAAATAGTTGTACTCAGATCGAGGAAAAGTTCACACTGTGCACAGATAATCCGCTATCTTATTGATAGCGTTTCAGCGTGATTCTTGCAACAACTCTCATAATAAAAACTTGAATTTGTTAGCATTGGTTCTTTTTGAAGAAATCAAAGGTCCGATGCATAGCAACATCAATACACTTCGTTACCAGAAGCAGGTACATGTTCGGTATGTTCACGGAATCAATCAACATTCGGTTGCTATGAGTCCTCTCTCGAAATATGGCCAGTCTAACATATAATTCCAACCAGGAGTTTATCACAGACTTCTAACAAGTCTGTATAGCATCGCATTATTGAAATGAACAACTGAATTTGAATTTTGATGGAGAGCCTTCCAATTGATTTGAGATTCCTTCAAATGATTTTAAGTTTACGCTTATTGATCTGGAAAAGGTGTAGAAATATGGAAGAGCTATAATCCAATTTTATCGCAAAAAATACATTGAAATATTGAGAGTGATTTCTTTGTACATATACAGGCTGATCATAAAATGACGCAAGTGGATGAAACTACAATTTTCTAGATAAACAAGGTCCCATTTATATTCAATTTTCAGTTAGAGGGGTTTAGAAGAACACATTACAGGTTAAAGAAGATGTTGAAAATGCCCTCTTTTATGAGATTTACGGTAATGGGCGCGCTTTACGATATTGGATGACACATTCATTAGCATGTCTGAGCTAACACTCTTATTACAGGACGTAATGGCACTTTGCAAATCATTCAAACTTTTGGGGTTGTTGGCAAACACCTTATCCTTCACGTAGCACCACAAGAAAAAATCCATTGGTGTGAGATCCGGTGATCGCGCTGGAAAGAGTTGCTTGTCGATCAGTCGCTTTCCGAATATCTGAGTAAGATGTTGGGTAGTTCTTTGAGAAGTATGGGCCGTTGCATTGTCTTGCTGGAACCATGCAATATGTCTTTCGTTTTCAGTTAAGGTCACGGCGAACTGATCGATGAAGGAACAATACTTGTCACCATTGGCGTCGCTAGGAATCTCAGGTTGGGGGGGGCAAGGATATTCATTAAAACATCAGTCGGCCTATTGGCAAGTAGCTAAGTGTAGTAATGAAAACAAAGGCATTTTTATTCGCGGAAAAGAGTTAAATCAAATTATTCAACCCTTATACATCGATCGCTGCTCGTAGTCATTCTGCATCAGTGTGTGCATCACACAGGTCTTATAGGGAAACACATGCAAAACTTTTCGACAAATCTTCTGAACACTGGAGTAGGACATGTCGATTTGTTGGGAAACTTTTCTGAGCGATTTTTGAGGACTGTTTATAAGTGCACCTTGAACAGCTGCGACATCATCATCGAAGGACGGTCTTCCACTGCGTCTTCGGTCAAGCACGGATCCCGTTTCTCGAAATTTATCGACCAATCTCTTGATTGTAGAATCGTGCGGAACAGGAGCGGATGGATTGAGTTGAAAGAATAGCTTCCAGAACGAAAATAATTTTCAATCAAGCACACTCGTTCAGCAACGTTGTAAGCCATAATGAGTGACGAGGTGAAATGAAGTGAAGCGAAGAAAGATGTGTCTGACGCATTCGTATGTAGATATGCTAAGCCTGAAATTTCTAATGTTCATATGTAAAAAGTTGATCACATGAAACAATCAAGTAGTCACGAGACAACCCGTCCTTCAAATGCTCATATCTATGTTCACATCTATTGTATATAATCACGACAAATGATATTCGATTCAATTTAAACTCAAAACAAAGCATTTTCTTCACTTGCGTGACTTTATGATCACCCGGTATATTGGTTGACTTGATGCTTATCGAAAGAGGCATTTCATTTTGAGTTAACATTACACAATTCATTGAACAAGATTCGGCTTTTGGATTATTTATTCATGTGCAGACCAGGGTATAGAAACATTCATCTAATAATTTTGGATATAACATGTAAATGAGACGCTAAATCATGAAATGAAAATTGTTTTTTATCTAACAGGTATTTCAGATAAGCTTCAGATTCTAATGCGCTTACATGAAGTTATACAAAGTGTTAAAATGTATATTCCTTGAACGCCAATTAAAATCATAGGAAGTAGGTACTGTATAATATAATTAAATGCCAGTTTTAGGAATTGAAATTCATCAGAATCTTGCCCCCCCCAAACTGATTTTCTGGCTACGCCCCTGTATGCATTCCTACAATCTTTTGGACCTTTCATATTTACTAAACTTCGTCATTCTTCTTTTTAGAATCGAAGGATGAAATGGAAAAAGGAGCACAATATTTCCAAGCTTCATGGTCCTGGCTCTACCATCGAACAGTTGGAGAAGAAGATTGCAGATGGTGAATGTTATCTTTCCCGTGTTGACAATGCATTTCCAAGGGCCGCAGACAAAGAACTTGTTTCATCAGCGACCGTATGACTTTGTTTTCCTAAAGGAACTCTTGTTTTCTAACTAGCGGATTTCCGTGAATCTGATACAAAGAACTCTACGGAATTGGCCATTCTGTGGAATCCAAAGATCGATGAATCCAAAGATCAAAGCATCGATGGGGATGAGGAGAAATTATTATTAGATTCAAAGAACAACCACATGCATTTCAATGAAGCTCACATATGGAAAATGAACTTAGAAGTTGTAAAGAATATAAATATTAGACAGTGCCAGAAGATATTCTGAGGTGATTTGAGGAAGTTGAGAATTGAGAATTTGTAAAATCATATTTATTCAAAGAGAGTTGAGCTGCAATTCTCTTCAGGGCTGCGATTCGAAAATCTGTAGATGATGTTGCGATTTTTTAACGCCAGAGTGATAGCTGGCTGTTGTTAATGTAAATATTGTTGTTTAAATCTCAAATTATTCCTACAATATCATTTCTTATTTCATCAAAGGAGCACTCATTATTCCTATTTTGACATCAAATCATAGGTCAATCTTTAGCTGTATACAAACGGTACTCACGGTCACATATCATGAAGAAATTTCATGCGGCATGCTAGTTTTTTGAAAGCGAGTGCATTTTTTGTTTTATTAGTTTGACACGTGTGCAGTAGATTAATTTATCCCAAAGACATAAGTATATGTACTTTGAATTGAAGTCTGCAAAAGACGTCTGCGAACGATTTTGGTTTAACAGATATATGAAAAAGTAGAACTATTCCTCATCTTCTATTTCTAGATATTAGATGTCTGGACGGAAAATGCATCTGGAGGTCACCTTGAGATGTATGTTTGCATATACGAAACAGGGGCCTCCGCGAAAACGGCCATAGAAATCGCATCACCTACAACAAATGAAATTCAGATAGACCAGCTCGTTGATCCTTGATGTTTGATTGATCATAGCAATCAATGCAATAATGCACTTTCTATTATTCGACAAGTTGTCGTTGACGTCCTTCCGGGCGATTACTAGACGTAGGCCTATCATCCATGGCTCTGATATCTGTAAGACCATGTATTCTTTTGAAGCGACGTCTTTCCTGCCAACCGAATAACAGACGTCCAGCAGCCGTTTTCTTCGTCCCCAACTCATATTCTGAAGCCGTGAGTTTACGCTTTAAATGCAACGTAAGATTGATTTTAGATCATATTTCAAAACAGATAATGTGCTCTATCACATCTTCCAACTTCTTGCAATAATCTTTTGTCTGCATCATTGTGTCGTGTATGCAATCTTCCTTCTTACCTCAAATTTCTTCCTCCATGCGGTCAAGCATCAACAGTCTACATGTATTTCTGATCTACTTTGACGTTGTGATAACGTCTGAATCCTCTAATGCCAATTGTAAAGCGAGGGAATTTTCAGAATGTACAATAACTTGGTTGTTTCTGATTCTGTAAATATTTATCGCTCTTGTTTGCATGTATCTGTTATGTATTTTTTGAATAAACGATTTATCATAGCATTATGGACGATCCGCTTTCTTTGATGTTGTTCGACAATATTCGAATTTAGATTGCCATATGCGTAGATGATGCTAAGTCAGGCACAAGAAGATTGTAGCAATTATTTTTGGTTGCATCGACAAATAACACCTGGTAAGGTAGCTTATACTATTCTGTTGAAGTCAAGCGAGAAGTCTCGGGAGATCATTTTTGAATACAACACAATTGAAAGAAAAGGTTGTCCGCTGTTTAATTTTAAACATCTCAATTTTCAACTTGTAAAATCAAACAGTGGAAAGTTTTACTTTGAAATGATAGTTGCGCTCCATTTGAGATATATTTTCTACTTTTTAACAGAAAGCATGTGTCTATATTGCATTTCACGAAGAATGTTAAATATACAAAGTCACAATGTAGCTCACAATATGAGTACAGCCATAGACTCTAATTTGCAAGAAGCCGAGTGCCTGTTTTTGAACTGAAATTGGCTCAGTTCTGAAACTTTATTTTCATTTAATTGGAAGGAGCGTGAAAGTCATCAAATCACAGTTCAATTGTGACTTAAGCTTCTTATGACAATTACGTAATGCTGAGACGAATACAACTTATAAATATGTGTACACATGTCTGTCGATGTTGCTATCTCCAAACTGTTAAGATGGATGTACCGGAAGGCTCGACTTCAGGACCGCTTCTGTTATCTCATATGCATCAACTGTACTCAAACTTCTTTGCGGATTATACCACACTGATATTGAAAAGTAGAAGCATGGAAATTCTTTACGAGACTGAGCATGAAAGACTTATAATATTAATACTTAAGCGTTTATTCCTTGAAAATGAAAATCCTAGTTACACCAAAAAGTCATAAGCATATTAATGCAACCACCAATGATAGTCAATCACTTTAAATCGCAAGTAGGCCTAGATACCGTATCAAGTCAAAATATTCATTTTGGAAACTATCGCTTACAGCTCTTATCAGATAATGGGCCAGAGTGAAGAAAAAATGCTTTTTTCAAATGTGTGAAAAACTCAATACAATCGAATAATTGGATAAAATGATAGCAAAGCTATGATTCTCTCTTCTATGCGTCTACGCGACATTCACCATGATTGTGCTTCATTGAAATGGTGCAAAATTTCGGAGAACCGAAAATTTGAAATTATTAGACGTAATGATTGACCAAAACTAAACTTTTTAGGTGAATTCGCTACACATAGCAATTAATAGATTGAAGAAATTCCTTCCACTGCTCTATAATTTACGCTGGTGATGCGCAAGAATTCTTTTAAAAGTATACTATGGGAGTCTTCATTCGAAATGGAATCACTTTGGTCTTACCTATCATCAAGGAAATCAAGATGCGTTAAGAAATTGGCAAAGTTACAAAAGAGAATATCAAAATATCTCAAATACGCATATTTCTCAGACAGAGAGCACGGTAATGATAGATAGCATGAGAATTTTAATAATCATGAGCATATACAAAATAATGAACACTTAATAAATGATATGATGATGATGGAATAACAAATGACAGGCTACTGGAAGGAGAGGAATGATATTTTATCAAAATACAAATGACATTTGGGCAAATCACTGCATGAATCATTCCATGAATGAAATTGGAGATCATGAATATTTATCAATGTTACAAACGGTTTGATATCACATTAGTATATATGACAGTTTTCAGTTAATTTATGGCATCCGAAAATACAATTCACTTCTGGTTATCCTATTTATTAAGAGGTCCAGAACAAGATTTTTATGAAATGACATTATGCATTTGATCAAATGATATCTACATCCAATGCGGACAGTTTAGATGACAAGGAATCTTACCTGAAATGGAGCATGCAAATGACACTTATGTTCTCGAAAACCATAGGAATTGATAGCAGTAAAACCTCTAGAATGGAAGTAGAGCTTCATGCAATACACAATAGTGGCACAAAAATCGCACGCATTTTTACTTTGATTCGTTTGTCAACGGCTGTATGATTGGGTTATAATGAGTCACATGTGCGATTCTTAGCTTTTCATTGGTGGTTCATGTCCTCAACTTAGTTCCCCCGGATGTGCCTTGAGTCAATTTCCATTCTAGTCAACTTCAGATAACTAAGCAACAATCTGCGTCTATGCCGAAAAGCGTATGGCTATTCTGGTTGTGGTGGATTGACTGAAATCTTGATTGAAAAGTGCCGTCCTTCTTTTCAGCTAAACAGTGTTCACGCGACATTGTCCGATTGTTACAATAAATTTGATTTGACGTCATTTGCTGTTTCATGAATTTGCTTGATTTCACTGCGTTTCCAATATTTATTTTCTCCATAGAAATCTTGCTTCGTGAGATCGATAAGAAATGGAGTGAATTGTGTCCTGATATCGTCATATATCAAGCATTCACAAGCAAAATGGAACACAGTCTCCATTGTTCTATCATTGCAAATGTTGCATATTCTTTCTTCGTATTCTACTCTATTTTTGTAACTTCGTGTTCTTTCCGCTTAATTGTAATTTCCACATGTCATTTTCAACAAAGGTCCGAGATCACTTCGTTTCAAGTTAAGAGTTAGATCATGTTTAATTGTGCAATCGAATTGTGTTGATTCCAAATAATTGGTTCCAGCTTGACTTCCCTTGGTGTCATTTATCCATTCAGCTCTGAAATGATCTTTCAGCATATTTCCAACTACAGATTGTTTCATAAAAAATGGATCACCCTTAAACATCGCCTTAACTTCAACTTTGTCTAGCTCCGCCAAACTTGAACGAATTTCTCTGAAATTTGGAAGATATGTCAGTTGTGATTATTAATATCATTGTCGGAAATTTCAAGCATGAATATTGAGTTGTTTTCCTGTTATAGATAAAAAAGTAGTAGATAATTTGATCTTCATTTAGCAATGTTACACAAAATCATACCTCACTCTTATAAAATTACATTTGTTTCCTTTGTTATGTAATATGTTGTTCTACAAGCCAAAAGCTATCAAGCAAAAAAAAATAGAGAAAATCGGTCAATCAGAGCCAGTATAGCACCATTATTCATCAACAATAATGTAACTGCTACATGTGATTAACTGGACTTCATGTTCCATAGCTTCCTGACTTCGTTGCGGTGGTGTTGGCAGTACTCCTGATTGCTTTCAGCTATCTCTTACCGGTTACAAAACAATACAAAGCAGAAATGAACATAACAGAGAATCGCATTCACAAAAGGCAAAGTCTCAGCCTTCTAGAACTAGGGTCTTCTTTCTGCGAGCTGCAAGCAAGCGACAAAATGTCCCTTTCACAAATGTGCATCGATGGCATGATGATGCTTTTCGACTCTGTTTGTAAAGAGGGCTCTGGCCGTCCACGCAAAACATCCAAACGTAGAGACCGCTTAATTTTGAGATTTGTTAAAGATTCAAGTATCTAGTTTACTGAGATGGCTGCACTAGTCTCGTCTATTTCTAAGTCCACTATTCGTAGAAGACTTATTGAGTCGAATTTCAAGAGCTGTAAGAGGCCCTCTCAGATCGAATCATCAGATCAGCATACAAAAAGACGTCTCAGATGGGCAATGAGTCATTGTAACTGGCGAAATCAATATCCAATGGGTTGTCTGGGTGATGAGGGTCCTGGAATCTGATCAGTCCTCTGAAGGATAGATTCGATTGAGATTGGGATAAAATTATGGAAATAAAATCTGATTAGGAAATTCCGAGATTTACATCGTCCCGGGGTACTACAAGGTGGTGCTCTAACTGATTTTGGCCGCATTTGGACCAATGGCAGCAATGAACTTCATGAATTCAGAACGCTATGTGAATGTTGAATGATGTTTACGAATGAACATTGGCCAAATGACAATCAACTTGTGATCCATCGACTTGGTTTATTTATGGATGATACAGGAAGTAGAGTCAACTTATTCAAGCCTTAATTAGTGCTTAGGACATTATCTTGGCCAGCTCGTTCTCCTGATTTGAATCACATAGAAAATGTATGGAGTATTCTAAAACGTAACGTTCGTCGTTCACTGCTACCTACAGATGGCGTATCACAACTTACGTCACTGTTAAAAAGAGAGTGGAGAAAGTTAGATCAGTCAAAAATCAACGATATCATCGAATCAATGCCTAGACGACGAATTGGTAATAGGTCATTGACAATAAGGGTAGGTACAAAATATCATAGCTTATCAGATTATAATAAGGACATGTATCATAGATTATATAAGGACATTTAAATATATTAGGGACATGAAATAACATGAAAAAATGCTGTATGCCTCATACTTATGTTTATTTTAGTCAAATTTTAGGATGATCCTTTTTTATGAAACGGACTGTATATTCTTATATTTATGAAATCTCAACAGATGCAGCCACCACAAGACATGTTTCGGCCTGTTGGGCCTCATTTGTCGCCGGTAGGTTTGAACCAGCGACGTTGGAGATAGAGGACGTACAAGCATGCCTTCTAGCCACAAGACCACTTCACCATCTGTTGAGAGCATGAACTAGCCAGGAAGTCACTGCTTTAATGCAGGCACTGGAGGGCGGATCTTCAATCACTTAATACCGCATCCGAGATTGAGGGGCCTCACGCAGGCGCTACTCATTACATGGTAAGACAAGTAACCTGGCAATTGATAAATTTATCAAATCTCTACAGATGTAACCACCACGAGACATGTTTCGGCCTGTTGGTCCTCATCAGTCGTGGGTAGGTTATTCTTATAGCTTCTTACATGAACATATGATTTTGTAATACTTTCATCTGAAAATGATGAATTTAGTTGTATAAGGAGTAGTCTTCCTCTTCTCTAACACCTTCTCCTCCGAAACGCGTCCTCCTGTAGGTCCCTTTGCAGAATGCGTTGCTTTCACAGATTCCTCCACAGTTCCCGATTATGAGGTAGTTCGTTGAGTTGGGTCCAATCCAGTCCACTCCAATGTTTGATGTCATCTCTCCACCGCCGTTGGGGTCGTCGTTTTCCTTCGAGGAGTCCTTCAATGATTGCTTTGACTGACAACTTGCTTCGTTTCACTTGTCCATACCAATTCAGTTTTTTCCGGATGATGTCAGTTATTGCTGTCGTAATTCGTTGATGAATTTGCGATTTTGTGGTCTGTTTCCTGTCATGAAGCTCATGATGTGGTTTTGGAACACTTCGAACTTCTCCACTAAGGCTGGCTTCCATGTGATGGTCTTGGTTGCGTACATGACTGTCGGTAGTATGTAGCATTCGTAGGTTTTATGCTGTCTTCATGGACATGTGTCGACTGCTGATGATGCTCTTCTTTTTGTGGAGAACGCCCCAAGACTTACAGATGCGACTTTCGACTGCTTTTTTTGGCGTCGTTGTTTCGGGTTTGGCCGAGATAGTTGAAATGTTTTACAATTTCTAAAACTTGGTCCTTCATTTTGACACGCGGTTGCTGCTCGTGAACTCCTATTAGCATTATTTTGGTTTTCGAGATGTTTATATTTAAACCGGAGGTTGATGCTTTGTCCAACACCAATTATATAAATATTTATTATTAAATATATTGCTTGAAATGTTATCGAAGCAAGTTTTCATTATGCTGCATTCTCACTAAAAATTATTTTAATCTAAAGATTGATTGCGGCTTTGTCAAAATAGCATTCAACAGGAAGCCATCCAAATTCACTTATCAAACAATAGTTCGCTGTTGTAGTTGACAAATGACAGACGTTTGTAAAATTGAAACTGTATTTCATTCAATTCAGACAGTTTGTTATAAAGGCAAAACTCTCCACCGTATTGCATTTTGGATAGAGTTAGCATTTCAGATCTAATTTTTATTATTGTTCCATTTATGTTTCCAAGTTCTTTCAATTTTTGAGCCTTTTGTTTGCCTTTTTTAGAAAATGAAATTAAGTGCTTCTTCGTAGTGTGTGAGATCCAAAGTATTTATATTCCTTAACTATTTCAATCTACTTAACATCATCAAAATTAATGGTTATGCACGTGTAGTCATAATCATTTTGAATCATAACTTTTTTATCGTAGTTTATTTTTTGCCCGTTCTGATTGCAAAATTTCTGCACCAAGTTTATTTGTTTTATTAATCCATCTTTATCATTACTCATCAATAAGATGTCATCTGCGTATATTAAGCATGGTACATGGAAATCACCGATTATCGTAGTATTTTTTTCTTCAATATTAGAGTAAACTTCTTTTGCTAAGTCATTCATGAATACGGAAAAAAGTTGGGAGATAAGCTATCTCCTTGAGGCAAACAATTATGTATCAGATTCAAGACCATTAAATGACATTTTGTATTTCTTTTTAGCTAGAAGGTGGAGAAAGTTGCTGCTTGGAAGTATTGCATGCAATTTGTTTATTACAAATTTCTTAGGAATTGAATCAAAAGCCTTCGATAGATCTATAAAGCTCATTTATATAAAGGATGTATATAATTCTTATAGATTTGCAACATTTCTTTAACTACATAGATATTATCTAATGTTGAACTTTCTTTTCGAAATCCCGCTTGACAGTTCAGGATAATATCATTTTTTAAGCCATTTGTTTAATCTCTCATTTAAAATTTTTGTAAGTAATTTTTCTATATTGGAGCTTAAATTTATAGATCGATAGCTAGTTGCAGAATTTTCTCGCCTTTCTTGTATGTAGGTACTATCCAACTTTCTGAAAATGGGATTTCATCCTTATTATTCATGAGTCGGTTGAATAGTCTCTGCAGTATAGGCTAGGCAATGTGCTTTCAGATGTTTTCAGTAGGCCACTATTTCTGATGCAAATTCATCGGGACCACTCGATTTGCAACTTTTGGCATTACGATGTACTTAAATTTTTCTTTATTTCATTTATCGCTATATCTTCGTTTAAAATTTCATCAAAAATTATGTTTGAGGGTTGCAAAGGTTCTGAACCTACATCATTATGATTATAATGCAAAAGTTTATCAGATATTGTTAGTTCGATTAAGAAATTTGCAAGCGTCAAACTGCTTGCAACTTTAGTTTTCTTCTTATTGCTTATCAAATGCTAATGTGTTTTATGATCATTATTTTCTTTAGGAATTATTAATTACTTCAGATTATCGTTTTCCAATTTGCGTTTTTCACGTCTTACTTCTTTTTGTAAATTTTTCCTTGATAGCATAAGTTTATTCAATTTCTTATTTGATATATATTTTTCGCATTTTCGAACTTCTATTCTGTAAATTTTCCTTAATTTCGTTATGTTCTTAGAATATTTAGATTTGTGAACTTTGGTTTTACTATTATATGCATCACCATCAGTTAATGTCAAACTTATTTCTGTCAAATTTTAGGCAATTTTCTTGTGTCCATTTATAGGGAATTAAATTCTTGCATGAAGACTCGGGATTCAGATTTCGCATTTTTTTGTTAAAAGCTAATTTTAATTTTATTTTTGGATGTGAATGATCGTTATATAGAACGGAACTACCAATTTTAAAATCAGCCAATGTATTTAATATAGATTCTGAGATGATCAATCATAGATTTTCTGGCGACGTTGTTCTGAATACAATGAAACGTGCAGTCTCCTAAACTGTTGTTATTTTCAAATTTTCCGTTCGCTGTGATTAAATTGGATTCACTACAAAAAGTCAAGATGTCATTTCCATAGTTTTTAAGTATCATGTCCTCTGACTTCCTCTTTGGAAATCCATACTTTTTTATTATCATTCTCTCTAAACCAATTCGTCCGTTGAAATCACCAATAATTACTGTTCTCCATGTTATATTCAATAATATAATCCTTAATGCTTTTATAAAACTCCTTATCTGTATATTGCGATCCTTTGTTGCCTCGATAGCCTTTCAGTAAATGAATGTCTGATAATTATTCACACTTTTGAGTCATTTAATTTTTTCATTTTTTTATTTGTGCATTATTTCATTTTTTTAAAACGTTATTCTGAATAGTTTCAATCGATGATAATCACATTCATTTTTTCAAATGTGTTTCAGAAAATCAAAATGCATCTGCGTTGTCCATGTCCTTGATCATATCAGTATTCTTGACTTTATAATTATATAGGCCGCTGATATTGATATAACTTATTTTCAATTCGTTTTTTGTTATCTATGCTTGGTTCATCATCCTCTTCTTTTATCGGTGTGTCAAACGTGGTCTGATTGGTGTGGGTCGTCTGTTTCTTGGCTGTAGTAAGCGTCTTGGTGTACATCTTGAATGCGTCCGTCTGCATCTTCTATTCGTGATACCCTAAATCGCTCTTCGTCTTGCATTCTTACTACTCTTTCATAGTATCTTCTATTTTCTTGATTTCTTTCATTTTCATACCTGCTATGATCTTCGTGTCTTCTTTCATCGTACCTTGGTATTCTATTTTCATAAGTTCGTCTGCTGTTGTTGTTGTAGTTGTATCTGTTTCGGTAATGGCTGTTATTGCGATTTATGTTTCGGTTTCATGGAGCGTCATAGGAATTTCGAATGTGGTGACCAATTTTCCCCACAGTGGAAACACGTTATTCCTTTCAGTTGCCAATACTGTTGCTGTTGTTGTTGTTGTACTTGCGGTTGCTGCTGCGTTTATGAAAGTTGTAGCTCTTGCTGTCGTCTGAATTCGGAGTTTTTTTTCCTATCTCTTTTTCAGTATTGCCGATTTTCTTCAATATTTCGTTCACATCTTTCTTAATTTCGTCTTGATCGTCTTCACTTTCATCACTCCCATCCTTTAATCGAAATATTCGTCTTTCATCTCTTCTCCCGTATAATTTCATCTCTTCAATCTGATGATTTTTCATCAATATTTCTTCTTCTTCTTTTTGGTTGATCTTTGTTTCAAGGAATTTTAATGCCCTATTTGTTTGTTGCAGATCTTCCATCTTTGCTTGCATAGTTCTTAGTTTTCTGTCTTGTTTCTTCATCTCTATTTCAAAAGTGTCAATGAATTTCTGAAGATCTTGTCCTTCGACTTCATGTCTCTTCTTTTCTTTCTCAAGGTTGTTAATTTGTGTGCTGCTGCTTGCTTGCTTGTCTGGTTGCGTGTTTTGCGTTCCTATTGTGATGGCATGTTTTTCTGCTTTGTGTTTTGATGTGGACTATGATATGTTCTGTAGTTCAGTATTATACAGTTTTGCTATACATACTTTCCATGTATATTTTCTTTTAGCAAGTTTAATATACTTGACCAGTTCGCAATTGGGAAGAAGAGCACAATTCAGAGTGAAATAGTCACAACACTATTCACATTTTAAATACATATCACATATCAAATTCCTTTACCAATGATCTGCAGTTTCCACAAAGTCCAGCCATTTTCTCTGGCGTTGTTGGTTGTAATGAGATGATTGTAGCTGATGAGACTTCAGTTATCATTCTGAAATGGAGCATGCAAATTGCCGAGCAAACTTCTTTAGACACTTATGTTCCGGACCTCGAAAAGCGTATGACTATCTCGGCTCTAGTGGATGGTAATGAGCTGAGTAGAGAATAATAAAAGTCATCTTCACATCAAACTCATCAGAAGTTGATCTTCACATGAAAAATCAAAAAAAAATAGGAATTAATCACATGTACCGCTTTGTGGTTCTTAGCCTCCATCATAAACTGAAGCATGAAAATGATAGGCTGCGTCTCCCTTTTGAAAGGTGTTTGTATTAAATCTGATGACACAAGCGCGGAAAGAAATGTCACCAATTTAAGTGTAACATTTTACAGAGCAATCCTAGGTCAAAGAGCTGACATCTTCGGTGCCAAACGGAGCTGGAAGTGGGCCCTGACCTTGAGCTACTCTATGTAAATGCGCAAATGCACGTTAGCTTTGACTTTGTCAATTGAGCTACCGCTTTGTCAAAAGGATAAAAGTTCGTAGCAGTCCTAAATGTTTCAAATTTGCATTCATAAACCTGAGGTTTTAAACCTCTGATTTTCTTGAATAAGGTTTTATAATACTGTATAACGATGATATATAAATTTTTTTTTTGATATAGCCGTGACTTGTACTTCGCTTCATATTGCTTGCAGGAATAGTTTTAAATCCGTAATTTTGAACATGAGTTTTGCACTGCATCATAATTATAGTTGCTATACTATGCTATAACACATGTTCTCACACGTGGCTTTTAAAGCCGTGTTTGAGCACTAACAGAAATACGGGGTATATAAAGGATATCACATGCTTATATTCCGTGTACGTTGTGGCTCTAGAGTCTAGTAGAAATTCAGCAACTTGATGAGTTAGTAAAGACTTGTTGATAGGCTCATACATATTTTCTTTACAACAAGAGCAGATTATGACAGGTAAATCAGTAATCCTAATGTCTATCAATGGTTTACTAGAGAGGTTGAAATACTTTAATGAAATTGAGTAGATGTTGGCAAATATCAGCAAAACTTAGATATGACATGGAATCCACACTGCTGGGTCTTTATTTCTAATATTGTAAAGGGCAATTGTTACCGGTAATATTACGGTAATAACTAGGCCTACCGGAAATAATTTCCCAAACCAACAATTCTCGGCAAATTTACATTACATGAGTTATAGATAGCAACCGGAAATCCTATTGGAAATAATGGTAATAATTACCGGTAATAATTGCCGGAAAATAAAAATCATACATGTTTTTCTAAACTCCCTACAAAGTATCGATCATGCTACATTTTACATTATGATGAAATCCTGGGCAGGTCACGCAGAAGGATCACTTCAATTGTCATATTGTTACTATGATGCCTCCAGATAATTAGAGCTTCTGGTCGCTAAATATTCCATTTAATGACAGAGTTTTGACATTGAAAATATGCCGCTAGATTGACCACGCTAGATTACCTTTGTAAGCATTATCTCTAACAACAGAAAAGGATCAAACATTGACGACATTCTTGCTTTTTTCCTGTGGTTATCCACGTCAGAGAAGGCGTGAAAACACAACATTACAAAAAATTGGTATTTTAATTTGTATATGCTGGAGTCGGAGATTGCAAATATTTCAAACGATGATGAGGGGAGGAGGCGTTTAAACTCACTACATATTGAAATCATGTCATTTGACGGATGGAATATATCTCCTTTCATGTTACCGACATAGACTTCCGTTGGTGCCGCGTCAAGGAAACCCGTATACTGGAATCCGTCTACTCTACCGACAGTCTTGTCTCTGGCTATGCTCTTCAAATATCACTTTGAGCGTTACAGGCCGTGTATATTCCCACGCCCATTCTCCGAACACAAATTTGCCTAATAAGCGAGGAATTCATCATCATGTTACGTTAGACTATTACCACACATCTGAAAAGTTATAATATTAAATATTTAAAGATAATGACAACTATCTAGTCATTAAAAGCCACAACATCCCTGATTCCCGACGCACTCGCTTGACCCAGGAATTGAACCGAACTCTGCGGTGACGAGCTCGTACCTTCTTCACAAGGTGAAGCCAACGGTAAACAAGCGTGTGAAGGCAGAAGTCTCTCAAATTGATATCAATAACTTATTCCCCTGCTGCTTTTGACAGAATACTGTCTTGCTGCCGGGGTTCAAGGTTGGACCTTGGGTTTTGGGTCGACCTTGGGTAAGTGATACAAAACTTGGGTTTTCCATACGAAACTAGGGTCTGCTGCACTATTAATGCTGCATATAGGACCTACAAATTAAGTTATAAAATTGATATTTTGATTTGAATCTGGGGAGAACCACGTGATAAGACCATAAAGTTCTGATTTTTAATCAAAACTTCACTCAATTCACAGAATATTTCAAAAATGAACTACTTGTGATTATCAGCTATTTCATTTTGGGCTTGACATTCCGCGCATTGAAAGTTCGCACATATTGTCGTTCCTGTAAGCTTACATGTATCTTGCTGCATTGGTGCATGTTGACTTTTTTATATTTCCTATATTTTATATCTTCGCAGTTATCTTCACATCCTTGCATTTTCTGCAATAGCCGACATTTATCCAAAAATGAATTCATTCCAATTTCGTATTCTAAATATGTTTAACCATGTACTTACTACGCAGCTGCCATTTATTAAGTCTGTTTATATTTCTGAAAGATAAAATGAAGACAATTACTTTGTTATGAGCAATTCAATGACAATTAAATCAAAGATCTTCAATTATAGTCAGTATATCAGTGTAGGTTAAATTAAAGGAAAGTTTCATAGCGTCATACATGTACTTATAGGCTACTAATTACAACTATTGCAATCAAAAGTCGTTTCACACTAATACCACACTTCTGGGTCCAATAGGAATTTTGACATGGCAGCACAAAGTACAAAGAAATCACTTCGTTTACTTGATTCTACTCATTTATTAAAACTTGGGCTTGGGTTTTGACCCAAGTTTTGGTCCAAAAACAAGTTTTTGCCCAACCTTGCGGGGTTTAATCAAAAACTGGGTAAATCAAAAAGTTTTCATAATTTGAAAATTAGATTTTCTGATTCAACCTTCAGAAAAAAATATAAAGACAATTTCTCGAGTTATATGAATTATATGTACCTATTGCCGACACTTTGACATTATCCATATTGAAGTTTTTCTGTGCCTTGACAAATGTCGAACGTCCAAAACGTAGGCAATGTATTTACATATAATTCGAGAAATTGGCCTTGTATTCTTTTTATCTGGAGGTAGCATCGGAAAATCGAATTTTCAAATTATGAATGCAAAGCAACCCTACTCACGGCTCTTCTGTATAAATCAGAAAGTGTTTAGGTTCACAAATAAAAGTACATGAATATGATAAAAATTGACCTGATGACATTCCATGACAAATGGTATGTCTCCAAACTTGTACTTCTCACTATAGAAAACATGGAAAAGCATCACCCGGCTTTCCATTTGATTTCCATGCGTTTACCTTGATCCTGTGACCTCCTCTTCCTGTGGCCGCTTCATCTTCACTGCCAGCCAAATTTAAAATTGCAATAATATGAATAAACACGGAATCACTTCCATTTTGCGTCTTGAACATCGCTTTCTGATGAAAATGGAAATCTGCAGTACAAATTGATTTGAAGATAAATGAGAGAGAATTAAAAACTGCATTTGCAATAAATATTAATAAACAAAAGGCGCACATTTCATTCGAATGATTCAGAACAGAAAGAAAGAGGTTAAGTAAGTAGAAGATTAAAGTGATTAATTAAAAAATTCATCATTTTTGTAAAGTCAGAACCCACTTGTCAAGCAAAATGAGGATTCATTATTGATTTATTCGATTACACATAGCCATGGAGAGACAGGCCGCTTGATATAAATGTCATTGTGATATAAAGGCATCCTGTGATTCTTACAAACAGATATATATATAGCGAACATTTAGCATTGCATTGAACAATTTTGATTGCACACAGTGTACAAGTAGACGCTGATGCCGATATATTTAACACAAAGCAATCACAATCGCTAGACTATTATTCCATGAGTTCGTTTCATCAAGCGCCTGGAAGCAGCGGTTGCTCACTCCGACTCAGTGTGTCATGTTGACATGTGATGCTAATTCTAAATCAGGATATAGAGTAGTTGAAACATTTCGGATTCTAGAGAATAATATCTGCTTTTATTTATCTTGGTTTAAATGCATCCTGTTTGTACCAGCCCAGTTTTCAATGGTGTTAATTGTATTGCACGACTGATTTATAAGTTTACTTCATCCTCATGTGCGACTATAGTGCTAAACTTAGAGCTGAAATCAACAAGTTATTAAGACACATACAGTTGTAGCCTACTTGTAAAAAATAAAAAGAAAGCGTTGTGCTTAAATCAATATTTTGGATTGCATGGGGCGAAATTATCGGTCCATGTGAGCTCACAACTCTTTCCCAATTGTGCAGTTCGATCTTCATGCATTCCTAAAATGCCGTTTTTTTTTAACATAACCGGCAGGTTATATATAATTATTTTGCAATTTTTGTGCGATTGCATGAATAAAATTTCGGATAAGTGGCTTAACTCTTTATTTTTGGTGCTTAAATACAAACATTGTGCAAATTGATTATGAGGCGAAATGCGAAAGGGAGGAAATTGAAGAATGAAATAGCAGCAACAGAGACCTCTGGACGCAGGATTTGAAAGGAGAGCTTCAATGTTGAATGACGATGCAGCATTGACCATTTTTATAAATCTTTTTACGCAGTTTATGCAGTCACAGATTTATCTGTAGGGTAGCGCTGCCTGGAATTTCGGGACACCGCTAACTAATAAAAACTTCATCATTTGTTTCTGTGCAAGCACGGGGTAGCGCTGTAGAAAATGAAGAACCATTGGCATAACGGAGCTACCTCGCGTTACCATACGACTGCAGCACTGGCTTTATGTCTATTTTTTATAGAAATAGAAGTTTCATTTTAGCGATCATCGATTTTCGATTTATCATTTCATAAGAAAGTAATTCCCATTCTAAAGATATTATTGGGAATCATCTCTTAAACAAACATTTACTCGAGAATTTTTGAAGTCGATTATTTAGAAATCAAGAGCATATAAGAAGGCTAGCTGTTGAACAATTGGTATTGACAACACTGCCATTGTTAGACAATGCAAAAGCGTCAGATTTAAATTTAGTCGCACTATGGTAGTGGCTTTACAATAAACTCTGAAAACCTCTGATCTGATAAAATGATGTGCGGGTTCTATTCGAGGGCGGATTCTATTCAAGAAAATAATCGAATTCAGTTGTAATGGGAATTGTATACTCTTTTTTATCTATCAATAATTGCAGAAATATTTCATACTGACCCGCTGCTTTTTTAGTCTTTGCAGAAATATTGTGTACTTTAAATGCCACACACAGCATTTCTGATGCGGACGAAGCATCGAATTTTCGAGCATAAAATAGCTAATTCTACAAAAATCAATTACTTCAAACGGATGAAACCTGTGCGTGTGTCGGTACTTTAGAATTACGACAGCAACTCGATAAATTTTACAACTCTTCGGCCAATAGTTGAGAGAAGAGTGATCATAAACCACAATGCCAGGTTGAAGGTTTATGTCAAATTTATGACCGTCACGTTACTTCTCGACCGTTGTACGCTGTTAGAAGCGTTGAGCGATACCAAATGAGACAGAAGTCTCTCTGACGTCTGATGTGTCATGGGCAAGAGAATTGTATGTGATACGTGTTTATGTTGCTTTTGATCACGGCTCTTCTTATTCGGAATGTTACTTAGATTTGGAATATCATTTATCATTTCGAAATATGAAGGACAATCAGGTGAGGCTTTAGAATGAACTTCAAATTACCAACAAATGTGGAAACAAATGTTAAAATATTCATTTACTGACTGTTTACGTAAAACTTCCATTACAAACAACATTAGATGCGATGTACGCAAAATCATCAATATCCTCTTGTTTGTTTCATCTATGAGACAGATGAGATGAATTATTGAAACAGTTGCTTATTTGAAAATTCTAAGCAAGTCATAAATGAGGTAATAATCGTAAACTCGCTTTCATCAGGCGATTATATTTACAGTTAAATTTCATCGTAAATATCTTTGACCCAACATGTCCTTAAACTTGGAAATTACCAAAGGAAGAGAGTTGTAAAGGTTCATTTAGTTAACGACTTCAATTTTAGCCAAATGGATTTTGTGAATACGTATATGATTTGTGTATAGGACCACTAGTCTTCCGTTGCCTATTTCCTTGCATTATTACCTACGATTCGCAGTGACTGAGAAGTATTAACAAAAGTTTGCGAGTTTCAAATTTTACAAAGTATTTTTCAGCAATATTTCGCAATGTGATATGCTGAACGTTTATTATTTGCTTCTCCATGTCGGAGAGATGTCTCATAATAGTCAAACTTGTCACAGATGTATGGCAATATCTGTTATTAATAGTTGAGTTTGAGAAAAGATATATTGATCAATTTTCTTGACATTTCATTGTAGATGAAATTGATGTTGTTTCAAATCATCAGTAGCTCCGAAATCGATAGCATAAGATCAACAAGAATAAATAGATAGGCTTAATGAATTTCATATCAAATAGATTCAAAATATTATCAGCTAGAATCTAAAATTCAAACTTTTGAAATCTTAACTGAAAATTCAGGTTACTGGAACGGCAAAGAACTGAGCACACGCTCAGATTCGCAGTAGCCATGGCGTGCACTACATTATATGAAAGTGTCATTTTCGGCCTCGTTCCTTGCATAAACCAGTGGTGGCGGCCCGATTATATGGGTATCTGTCGACAATAAATGAAGGATTAGGAGGAAGGAGCACGAAGGCGATGGATGGCAAAGTTTATGGATGGACGCTGTGGAAAGATATCAAGCATGAGAAAATAGATAGCTTACTTCTGGATATACAGGACCGCGTCCATTGTTGACTAAAAGTATCTGAAAGGGATGGAGGAACATGCATTGCTTCGTCTCAAATTCTGACAAAAATCTAATAATTTAGCTATTACGACTTGAAAAGGAAATCTAATTGTTCGACAATTTGGTAAGTGACTGTTCCAATCCAATATATACGGCCTATAGGTGAATACTTAACAGATACCTACACTCATATTTACGAACAGCTAATTTACATATCTATATCAAGCATCAACGCATTTTGATTTCAGTTATTCATAAATTGCACCATCGTTATCAAAGTTGTTTGTAATTGAAACTTCCATACTTGGGAAAGACTTTGGTTCTGCCTCTCAGGAGTTCTAGCAATTCATTCAGCTGTAGTGCTGGTTCATCAAAGCTAATATGGGATTAAATACGGTACGTCTCTAAATAGACGAAAATCTCATGTTTTCAAGATTTCACAGAGGTTTGGGGCAAAATGTGAAAATTAAGTTCAAATAAATAAAATTTTAGTATCACAGATACTTACCGAATCCCGTTCATGCGGAGTTCTGATTTCGTTTAAAATATTGCATAGATCACTCGATTGTGCGACGATGAAGGGCATGGGAATATAAAGCTATCGTGAGATCAAGTGTTTTATCAAACTCAAACGTTCCTGAAATTATCTACATATCTTTAAAGACAACTTCCATCTTTAATTCAACGGCGCAACTTTTTGATCCTTCGTTGATTCTTCGTCATGAAATTGTCATGGAACCAAATTTGTTCAACTCGGACAGTTTGAAACAATATAATCACCAATATGCACGATAAAGAATCATTAATATGAACGGAAAGTTTAAATATGCATACTAGCAGCGACAGATGATAAACAACCGATAAAAATGGCCTTAAATCGTTCTTCTCTGAGAACAAAACCGAGTCCCCCTTTATGACAGCCAGGACAAGCGGTGGAAAAACTCTTAAGTTATTGGTTTATCAACAACTAAAATTGCATTCAAATCACTTCCTATGCAGTCCAATTTTCATCAAATTGTCAAAAAGTGTTTCACAAATACTCTGAGATTCAAATTTGTCTCACCAGAGACATTCATTTCGTCCTTCTTCTCGCTTTAAAGTGTTGATGTTTTAGAGTGACACGAGAAGAGAACTCCGCCCTTGCCTTTGTTGTTATTATTTATAGCATTGCATAGTTAACATTCTCTTTTGTGAAAATGTGAATTGGACTTCGAGAGATTCGTCTCATCCGATACCTCCACCTCCACTTCCAGTTTTTTCTTGACTATCGATGCCTACAACATCATTGCATGCCAAACTCTGAGCTTTGAGCGCTTTTGTCATCCTGTCATAGTGGAAGTCAGAGAGATTAGATTCTCAAAAATTGTTTGTCTCTCCAAGCGCGTCACCCGTCATGTCCTATTCGTATTTTCCACGCAACCCTAGACTAGCACGAACGACGATACGGAGCAGTGGGTGATCTTCAAATTTGATGATGAGCGAATATGAAGTTTTGTTGTGTAAGGATCATGTGGAATGATGATCTATTTTAATTTCACTTGCCTTCTTCTTTGCTCCTCTCTCTCTCTCTCTCTCTCTCTCTCTCTCTCTCTCTCTCTCTCTCTCTCTCTCTCTCTCTCTCTCTCTCTCTCTCTCTCTCTCTCTCTCTCTCTCTCTCTCTCTCTCTCTCTCTCTCTCTCTCTCTCTCTCTCTCTCTCTCTCTCTCTCTCTCTCTCTCTCTCTCTCTCTCTCTCTCTCTCTCTCTCTCTCTCTCTCTCTCCTCTCTCTCTCTCTCTCTCTCTCTCTCTCTCTCTCTCTCTCTCTCTCTCTCTCTCTCTCTCTCTCTCTCTCTCTCTCTCTCTCTCTCTCTCTCTCTCTCTCTCTCTCTCTCTCTCTCTCTCTCTCTCTCTCTCTCTCTCTCTCTCTCTCTCTCTCTCTCTCTCTCTCTCTCTCTCTCTCTCTCTCTCTCTCTCTCTCTGCGCTGAAATTCTCATATTGAATTCTTTTATAAAGTCGACCCCCTGAATCTCGTAATTTTCTCGTTTTAATGTCTTGGAAGTGTGACAGACATAGAGTGACTGGTGTGAGCGGCGCATATTGCGTGGTTCGCCCTGCAACCCTTTCGATTGCATTCTCTGTCTCTCCCTCTCATTCGCTCCCCCTCTCCCTCTCTTCCATATCTCTCTCTTTCTTGCTCACCTTCTCCAAGGATGTTTGGCCTAGCCCCTTCATGCCACCGGGAAAATCTATCGTGACTGATGTGAGCTCTAATTTCTCACAACTGTGCTAAATTTGACGAGTTTTTTGGCCCTATCGCTCAGTTTACGTGAACTTACTGTATCTCAAGACGTTACACTTTCACTATGAATATATCATCCCTCTACAGCAATGTGTCTATTGATAACGGAATCGCCTACATGTATGTATCAAGAGCTTTTACGAGACATTAAAATTCAAAACGACCTGAACCAACAGTAATCAGCATCTTGCGGTATGAGTCGGAATGCATTATTTTTACGTATACTAGCAATGATGCAATTATGAGACACAGCTACCAGCAATCTTCGCCCTACCCACAACCCATCAAGTTATTATAATATTATTATGATGTTCAAGTGATGTGCAACATTATAAAATATACAAAAATATTTAGAATTTTAGAAATATAGAAGTCCTTAAGAGGACTGAAAATTGTCCCAAGGCAAACTAGGTAAAATCAGAATTTCTGTCAAAACACATAATTGGAAAGTTAAAACATAACAGTGAGAGGCGAAAATTACAAATAAACAAACGAAAAACTCGACACCAGTATTTGTGGATATCATAGCAAGATTCATTAGTCTCTTCAATTAAACAGTTTGCTAAACCGATGTGTTTCAAATATTCAAAATGTCGAAATACACCCAAAATCATATAATTTATTCCATGCAATGAAATCTAAGTAAAAGTTGGAAACGGGTCCGGGCCTTGCACAGGCTTGGGCCTGAAATATCTAGCACCCGAGCCGATGTTGATTACGTTGGAAACTAATAACACTTCCCTCATTCGATCATTTGGATTTTCTGAATTAATTCATGTGATGGCTTATCAACTCTTAAGCAATAATATAAAAAACACATAATCGATTGGCGATTAGCAGTTACATTTCTATGAAATTTTGGTCACAAGAGTCGATTAAATACTGAGGCCAGTTTAACTTTTGACTTAGTGACTTCATTTTTTGAAATACATGTCTTCAGTGTTTTCGTTTTCCCTGCTTCAACAAACCGGAATATAGCTCGCAATAATAGGCAGCTATTGGTACATCAAATGAGATCCAAATTAATTGTGATAGGCGAGCGCATTAAACGTGCACACTATTTATATTTTTATTTTTTTGAAACAAATAGTAATTGTAATTTACTCTGCATTATATGTTTTAAAATTCACCTTACTGCTCAACAGCAATAAATTTGCTTGCAAATGGTGAGTACAGGCCCTACAGCATACAATCCCGTAATCAATAGTCAGCGTTTTAGAATGATTTTTAGGCGATTTCACTCAACTATCGCAATTGATATTTTTGTCAAGGATTTTCAAAGCTAAATTTCCGGTATGTCTCCCGGGCCTGAAACTGTGTAGTCAATGCGGGCTCGGCCGAAAAAAGCGGCCCGGTTCCAGTTCTGATTTAAGGTAATATTGCGATTTTCCCGTCCTGTTTGGAATCCACCGGCCCAGCCCAAACCCACTGTCCAAAGTCTACTGTCCATTCCTGAATGGTGATCAAAAAGAGAGAATCACTCCCGTATGTTGTAGTCTGTATTGGATATTCTCGAGAATCGCGTATTTTCGACATAGCTGACGTACATCATTAGTTTATTAACTTCAATTTTTAGGTGACTGGAATCACGCGAACTCACTTTTCGTTTTCCTCGGTACTGATCGGGTTGGCGTCAGTTTGCAAGCGCTTATCTATTGTCTTTTCATGTACGTTGAGAGTGCGCTACCCCTCTGCTTGTTTCCAACTAAAATACTTCAATAGTCGACTCCACTGCTCATCTCTCGTCAGGCTTTGTCAACCCAAATTAAAACTTTTGCTGCATGTCACTTAAATTGTCATAATGTCACGACTTCTCCATTCACTCAATCAGCCAGGAATGAGTAGTTCACGGTCGAAAAGAATTGGAAGCAAATGACAGGGAAAGTTAATCCGCATTTCGATTTGTTTTATCAATTGCAAATTGTGCTCTGTCTAGACAACCAAGATTGAATCGCATTCTTACCATTAACTCTTTTTCATTAAAACACAGCCGTTAGGGTAAGTATTCTGCAAATCTGTTTTGAGGCCTTCTCAATGATCTTAACCGTTTCACAGGGAATTGAATCATTGCGGTAGATTCTTCCTTTAGAAAGAACACTAACGTAATCGCTTGCCGGTCCTGTCAACGAGACATCCGCACTTTGACAGCTATGACAGTCAAAATTTGGGAAGGACGAAAAATGGGCTTCCTCTCCCAGATTCATAACGCCAGAATTTCCTAGGCGTTTTAATCTTCTAACTTTTTCATTTTTGATACCTTTTAAAGCTTGTTGGTTTCCATGAATGAAAATCATTTAGATGGGATGAAACTGCAATAGTTTGTCTTGACTGTACCACGATTATAAGTGGCTGGTGTCCAATTCAAAACTATGGGGAAGTCGGGGCACTTTCCCCTGTGTCAACAAGCAAGATTTATCGCCGAGCGAAGCTGGGAGACAATTAATTAATTAATTGTTTTTATCGGATATTAGGTCAGCCGTGATATCAAGAGAAAGGCTAGAGAAGATAGTAGGTGCTGAGCGAGCACGTTCCTGACTTTGCTTTTGAAAGCCTGAAAATGGAAATTCAAGTCTCACGCATTAATGAAAACCACACAAACGTCTCTAGAAAAAATGATTGGATTATATCACACGTATGTTCAATAAATTTATCTGCCTGTCAATTCAATAATTCATCTATCCTGCCGCTGAAACATCTAATCGGCATCGAAATCCCGGGGGATTCGAACTTAGCTTCATTTCTATAGGTTATTGCTTAAAAGAACACAACTTGTAAACATTTTTGGATGCTGCTTCGATGGCAATTTCGTCTAATGTCCATTTCATTATGTTATCTGTAAGCACGCTGCGGGTAGCCTAGAACGTTCGTTTGGGGAATGGGAGTTGGGAATTATATGCATACCAATATATATTACCAATATGCATACCATATATATTATAGTTATACATAATAGCTAAAATTGCTATATAATCATTCTTAAATGCACATGCGCATGAAATTACGTTTATAAATTAGATTTACTGGCATCATCAATGAAATTGTTTTTTTTTGCGCGACGCAGAAATTTATTGTTTTCAAGATTTCAGCATTTGTTGATAGAGGAAACGAAAGCGGATAATTTAACTCACATTAGAAAAATGTCTATGTATTTAACAGTGCTAACATAAAAATTGCTGTTTTAATGCTCATCAGCATTCAGCGGTGCAATGAAGAGAGAACATGGGTATCACTGCTCACTTAGTTCAATTAATAGACAAGCCCTTTCCATTATTTGAATTAATTTTTTGGCATTATTCACTTGTTCATAATATTTTTACCATCATGTTAAATATTCAACATTTTAATCAGCATGTATACACATATACAGTGTAGGCTGTTTATATAAATATATAAATCTAGAGACCATTTCCAGTTTTAAGAATTTTTCAGGTTATCGAATTAAACTTACTATATTTACTTTTTTATATTTTATTACTTTTATTTACTTGCTATATTACTGAACTTTTACTTATGAGAATACTAAGACGTGAGATAATGTTAAGATTATTGCATTTCAATTCCAGATTATTCATGATCAATTTTGACATTGTAGACTTGTAATGCATGTAATGATTTACGCACGGCCTTTTCTTACGATCCGTAGTATCATTTCACTTACTTGTACATCTCATCCTTAATCTTTCATTCATTGTATATAGACACTTTTATCATTTTACATGTATATACTTTTATTATATTTTGTTATACTTTTATCATCACATCAATGTTATGTATATTTGCATTACGTTTTCCAAGTTGGAAATAAACGTTTTGACTTTTGACCTTATGTTTACACGTATGTAGGGCCCAGATTTAGTTCTTGACCATAATTGCACACTTTTGGCCAATATTTACACTATAGGCTACATGCATATACTTGCTATGTTCATTGTTGCTCTTGTAACTGAAACTCCGCATCTGATTTGATAACTCACTTTAATTATGCCTAACTATTTTTTCTTTGGTCTGTATACTTTTTGACAGGCACCATTTTCTGAAAACATTCTCTAGCTTAGTTCTCTTCATAATAGAATAGCTTCATTAACATTCTCAATTTTCATGTAATTACATCTCTTCTTGCTGTAATCAACAACAGCAAAAGTACTTTCCAATAACGAGTGCAATTTATTCGTGCGTATACCGGCGCCAGCAAATAGGTGTAAAAGACTGGTGAAACTCAAATTTTGAAATAGTTCGTCATGCTCACGCTGGACAGTTCCTCAGTTTTCATTTATTCAAAAGTGAACGCACTCTCAGTTATCCGTAGCAACCCTTTCAACAAGGTCCGTAGACATTCACCAGAGAGTGGCTGTCAAGGAATTCATTGTTCACCGCTATAAGGTCCATTCACACCGAACGCGGCACGGTGCGTCCTATCGCGTCCAGAAGTTTCGTTCAGAACCTTATCAAACTTATGGGGATGCTCACACAGAGACGCGTTCGGTGTGAATGGACCTATAGACAGCTGGTGACAAGTAGGGCGTTGATTGCGAAACAATGACTCAGCTGTTCGATGTGACACCATGCCTCGCCGATTCCCGTCAGGAATACACATAACACTGGGCTATGTGTAAACTGGGCTGGTTTTCGATTTTGCAAAATTCCTAAAACTAGCATTGCAAAATTCCGTTCATATTCTTATACTTCCGGATGGGGAGGTCACCGGATTATCGGAGTCCGAATAAACGAAGTTTTGCTGCATTATCGCTTGCGTGACTATGGACGAATTAAATTAACCAATTCTGACCTGGGGTCATCGCAAATAAATTAAAGAAAAAATAGCCTTTCAAAGCATCCACTTCAAAATAGCCTTCAAATTGATCTTTCAGTTGGCAAAACTTGACGAAATTTTAACGCGATGTCACGAGTGCACCTGTACTAAAATTAGCATAATGTCAACATTCCTCGTTCATATTTGTAGTCATCATTATATCACTGAAATATTCGACAAAAACTGACTGGGCCCCTGTAGTGATCAGGCCAGTAAATGAACAATATCAAATGATACAAATCTTTGTCATTCAACTTGGATCGTGAATCGGTCACATCAGTATGCAAATCGACATCAAACACAAGTCGTCATTGATGTAAATTACACGTTATAATCACTTGAGAAGATTGCGTGAGCTGATTGCTCCAACGTCATGAAGCTACATTCCTCTCCCTTGATGGATGTTAATGTCATAGCCCCCAACCGCATCCCGCCCTCACCTGCGACGATGAGGAATGTCAAACAAGCCATACACAGATGTTGAGACTTAGGAACAATGACAGGCCTTCATAGTAGAACTAGAGATTGTAGGTAGAGGGTGAAGATGATATTTACCCGCTATGGTAGTTCATTGTCTGCCAATAATCTTCGTTTGCCTGCGTATTCTAATTCCGGGGACAAATGCCGCTCCACTACAAAGCCCATGCATGTTTGCGTCTGGTAAGAACTTTAATCTAAGCTGAAGTGCATGAAATTGGTAACAATTGAAGGTGAAAATTGCCATGGCATTGCGCACACCACATTTCCACCACTATAAGCGCGTCCGTCAATTTTGATTAATCGCAAAATCGCAGACGGTTAGCGATTGCGGGTATCAATGAGAGAGAATTATCCTCAAACTCGAATGAGGAAATGCATTCTGAGGTGAAACTTAAAGATTTAGAAAAGAAAAATATAAAGTGACGCGAGAAGATAAGTAGAAAAAGTCAAGGAAAAGTATGTTAAATGTATTAAAGAAACTTGTTCATTTAAACGGCAGTTTAACATTTCCGTCAAACAGTAAGTTGAAATTGGAGATGTACACGACTCATCAGTAACCGAAGCCAGTTGACGTTGTTAGCCGAAACCGTGATGGAAAATACTTACCGACCGCTACCAATTCGTTTTAGCCAAATAAGTTAAGCAGCATGTTTTTTTCTATTCACATGCTTCAAAGGAGTCAAAATAGATTGGACGGGAGCTACTGACACCTTCTTCTTAAATTCGCGCACAAAGGACTTGATAGCATGCATTTGTAGATCTTCAAGCGCTGAATACAAAAATGAAATTCTTAAGTGTCACAGCCAATCGCCTTCGGTTATACTCGTAGATAAGGTTAAAGGATTCCCATTGGAATGCAATGGTAAAATTCAAGAAATATCTGTGGATTGTGAAACACTTGGCAATTTTCGTACATTTTCCTTTGCAGAAAAAACTATTTATCAGAATGCCATGAAATTTGAAACATGATTAAGCTCAGAATATCAACTTCGATATAAAGTTGAAGTGATTCAGTATTTGATGTCTGAGAGTCTCTACAAAATCGGTAAAATCGCCAAAATTAAGTCAAAACATGAAATTTACTCATTTTGTAGAGGCTCTCAGACATCTAAGACTGAATCATGTGACTCACTTCAACTTTACATCGAAGTTGATATTCTGAGCTCAATCATGTTTCAAATTTCATGCGATTCTGATAAATAGTTTTTTTCCGCAAAAGAAAATGTACGTAAATTGCCAGTGTTTCACAATCCATAGATATTTCTTGAATTTTACCATTGCATTCCAATGGGAATCCTTCAACCTTACCTATAACCGAAAGCGACTGGCTGTGACACTAAAGAATTTGATTTTTGTATTCAGCGCTTGAAGATCTACAAATTAAGCCCTTTGTGCGCGAATTTAGGAAGAAGGTGTCAGTAGCTCCCGGACTACTACTTTCATCTCGGTCACTTCAATTTAGTGAATACTTTAAGCAGTTGCGTAATGATAGAGCCACCGATGCCTTATAAGGTCATCACCAAACATTTGATCAGTCAATTATCTATCAGATCTGGATTGCAGAGGAAATCACAGAGGATGCCTGGTATGTATTTCGCCGAAATAATGACAGTTCGGGAATGCAAGATGCATTTATCCCTTGCAAAAAATAATTTACCTCGACAACGTAGAAGATAGAGTTAGTGTCAAAATCGGATAGGATTTTTTGACGGACTTGGGCAGCCTCATCACCAAAAGTTCTGGTGCTGAAACAGAGCAGCCGCCATTTCTACAACGCCTCCCATTGGAAGTGCGAGTCCAACTTAATTTCTTTTTGATAGAACGCCTTTTCTTTTCATCCTTTATTATCTTCTCATAAGCTATTTTGTTTTGCAAATTTTTTATTGCTACTTTGTTGAAATATGTTATGAATTCATTTAATTTAAAAAAACACAGAAGATTGAATTAAAACATGTGTTAAGACAAAGACAAAGCACGAATACATTCAAACCAATCATCAAAGGAGATATGAATTATATGTACATGAAGAACAAAACTGCATCAAACGTGGTATGGAAGAAATTATTCCGATGGGACTTGGTTCTATGACACTAAAAAATCGACCGGAAAGTAGAATAGAGGATGTCATCTTTGAAATGAAAGTTTTATTGGTGCTTCAAACCGCTGAAAAAGCTCATAATCAAAGTCCGACGTAAGTGGCGACATCTGTTGCTGAAGAAATGTCTCATCTCGTTTATATATGGCATATATATGGCTTCCTATCATCTCCGATGGTCATTCAAATAATCATATGAAGGATCAATATAGAGTGGACAGGCATATAAAATCAAGCTACTGATGAAGCAGGGATGCACACTTAACCATTGCACTTGCTAGTTCTCCGCTTGTAACTCACTCGTGTATCGAAAAAAAGGAAATCTGATTCATCTCAAGATCTACCAAGATCGACCTAGATGTGTGCTTAGATGAGCGGCTCAAATGACCATCAGCAAACCACTATTGTCAATTCTAGGCTCACTAGCATAGACAAAGCGAAAAGTCCGATTTCCATGGTGTTAATCACATAATGATCGTGCCGCAACCTCATACATTTTGTTGCTCGCTTCCAAGTCACAGCATCATTGACTGGACGAATTGCTTATTGATGAATGATTTGCAAGCTATGATCGGCAATGATATCATTTTATTTTTTTATAATGAAAATATAGGCCAACCATTTTCTAATGAAATGTACGTAGGCCTACATCGTAAATAGATCGTCATACGAATTTTTCGATTTACACTGTTATCATACTACTTTTACTGCGCTTAGCAATGAATTAAAATTGTATTGCATGCAGCATCGATATATTCCAAATAATGGAAGACCGAAGAAAGCAGTTTAATCATACAAAGCTTCTTGTATATCAAATAGATTACAGTCAAGACTTCAAACATGAAGACATTGTTATTAATAAGTTGTTTGACAATTTGTGTGATAGACAGACTGACAGACAATAGCCTATTGCTTTTCGCTACATGAATCAGCCAGTGTGGAAGGACATGGGTAAAACAAACGAAGGGGACTAAATTTGCTTCAATACAAAATGCGAAGAATCAATGATTAGAAAATATAATGGAACAAATTTTTTTGATGGAATCATTTTGTATCATTTTTCAAAAATAAGATGATGTAAAATGATATCTATCATTTCTCCTCAGAATAAAATGATATCATTTTATCATTGCCGATCTTTGTTTGCAAGTACAGTAATATAACATGTACACTGTAAATCACTGGGTATGAAAATTTTATGCAAATTAATATCAACTTCCCATACAATTTGAAACTAGCAATTGATACGATATTCTTGTACATTTACATCAGAGATTTTGCATGTTTTGCATGTGAATGCTGACTTCTTTTCTTGTGTATTTGGTATGTAGCGGCACGAACATTTGGCAGATTGAAAACAACATACCAAAATACCCATCCTTCGTAAGTGTTTGGTAGTGAGCAATTTACAGTGTAAGCAAAATATGGAGTCTGTACACTCTGTTGACGTCAGCTGGCCTCTCTTTGTTGCAATCGCACTCTCTCATCGCACGTTGGCTGATCTTTCCAAGTGTGATGCCTTTAGCTCAGTTCAACTAGTTCTTTAGCTCAGTCAACAAATTTCGTGAAATCCCTCCAAATTTGCAAGGTGCATGAAAAATTGAATAAGATGTCAGCTTCCGCATTTTGCATATCTCGTCACGACTTTCGCATTTACAAAATTCCATTGGTCCAGTCTGCGGGAATGATAATGATTCAATGGTTATTACGAATCACCTGCGCATTTCTTTCTAATATTAATGCAGTTGACAGTGATTTTCTCTGTTAACATTCGACAAACAAATGAATGTAAATTACACATTTGAGGAGAAAAACTGAAAATCTTCCCACGCTAGTGTCTCCAGGGAGCCGACCATGTCGGCAGATCAATAGGACTTCGTTTACAGAATTTTGCGATTCAAATTTACGAAATTCTTTTAGATCTCATCAGCAATTCGAAATAAATTTGGAGATGTTCGGACTGTAAAGGTTTTCCTGGTAGGAAAAGATAAGGGATTCAATCTTGCCCAATTCGTATTCCTTGCTTTCATCGAATTCTGCCCCATCCATGCATCGTCCTGCATTTCTCATTTGACTACACCGACCTCTCACATCCTTTGAAGTTTGCCGACATCCGATGGTTCGGACACCACTTCTGCTCTTCGCCTTCCTGTAACTTCTGGGAACTCTTGATTGCCCTACACACGTGCTTCCTTGAGGAGCTCCTTTTACAATTAGTATTTAGTAGGAACAGCCCATTTGTTACGTCATCAAAGACACGTTTCGCGTAGATTTTTTAAGGCAGAATTTACATTACGTGATTTACGACTAGGTAGATAACTTCGTATCACTAAAGACATCAAGTCGGAAGTCTTTGTTGTGTTAAAGATTTTAAAGTTTACATCTTGAATGATAGTTTTGCCTGTAGTTAATGAAATTGGAAAAATAAGTAAACGTCAAAATAGGTTAAGGGCTTTCAATGTTCTATGTTATAAAGGGTAAAAACTTTCCTTCTTAAAAAACAAAGACTAACGGACGAAATCTGTTTTCACGTGGGAGTTTTAGATTAAGTACATCATGTATTCTAATCCAACGGAAATATGGACGAAGAAGTCCATTGATAGGACGTTTCAATGAAATTCGGCGGTCACTTTGATCTCCTATTCTAGTTACGGTATTTGAAGTTCCCGTTGGACAATAAATTGTCTCAAAAGAAATTTTACACACAAGAACTGACGCAGGCAAGGTCGAGGGAAAATTTGGCTGAGAATTTATCGTTGAGAAATTTGCAAATTTTGTCACATCGATTCTTATCCTTTTCTATCAGAAACTGTTCGATATCTGAATTTGTCCATTCTTATCATTAATAATGATTGTCATGTATCTATATGCAATAAAAGTGATTTATTGTTGTGTATTATTAAAAGTGTTATATTATTTCATAATTGCATAATTCTATTGGATAAACATAGACGGTGAATTGGCTTCTGGATTCCGCTGGTGGCAGACTGTAGACGGAGCAAAATAATGACCACTACTACAGGGCAAGAAATGTTGCTAAATGACGCAACTTTTTCCTTAAATCACAACGGCGGCAACGTATTCAGGAAAATCTTGGCAAAAAATCGCAAAGAATAAGCTGAATGATTCCAGCATTTCATAAATTCTTCGAAAATTCGGATCTAGAGGCAATAATCTGATATGAACAATATCCAAATTTATCGATGGGAAGCGGTTGTTCCTAGGGTCACTGACAAGCTCGTCAGGCTATTGAAATATTGACTTGGCTAGGAACTGTTGAATAAAAAAGTCAAATATTGAGCAATTCAAAAATGGGAGCAGATATGAATAGCCGTCATTTTATTCAACATCAGGAGTCATCAGCAGGTCTAGTTTATATCTCCCATTCCCAATATTGGCACAAATCTCTACTTAGTATTTAGACATACATTGATATCAGAAGTATTTAGTGAATAGGCCAGTCCTCAGAAATTAGTTTATGATAATTGTGTATATTATCAGATATCAGTGATAATTATTAATTGCGTATGGAAGTTACTAGTAATACGCAGGTTTTACGCCAGCTCATTAAAAATTAACAGAATCAATAACATACAAAGTATCAATAAACTGAACTGAGCTATAGATGGCTAAACAAATTCAGTCTATCACAAAGTTGCGTAAAACAATTCAATTCCATTAAACTATCAGCAATTTTTCTACTATGTAATTTAAATCTTATTCAATGTATTTCAGTTAATATGTGATCATGTTTTATCATTAGAAAAGTTATTGATTTGAATATATTTACATAACTTTGTAATAGGCTAATTTGTAGGTATTTGCTTCCAATTGACCTCAAATGTGAAATATTATGTTTTTGTCAGAATTTCTCTGACCTACCTACCTATTTATTTATACATCACTTTCATTTTGATATTATTGACATTTTCTGCACTACTATGAAACATGCAACGACATTGACAATCGCAAAGCATAATTGATAGTGGCGTACGGGACGTAGCTTTGTCCAATTCTTTGTATAGGGAAAAGTCTCTCCCAGTGTTTGTATCCGCTTGTTTTTTAAGAAAAGAGGTGTTAGGTAAAACTGTGTATACAGACAGACCTTTTGTAACTCGGTCACATCCTCAGCAAGAACAGAAATTAAAACTCTTTCAAAGTGAAAGTTCACTTCTGCATTTACAGGCACTAAGAGTCAGTGACAGAGTCATGAAACGTCTGCTAGTGCTTTACCTATCACTTATATTTATCTTTAAAAATACAAGTGGATAAAAACACTGGGAGAGACTTCACACAAAGAAATGAATTGCAAAACAGAAAAAATTATCGCAGTCTTGGCAATAGTTTGGAGAGCGTTGTTGACAAGGCAGAGCCTGGGTAATAGACATTCCCTTATTGATTTCAAACTACATTCAAAAAAATTAACTGATAGTGTTTTCGAGCTTTCAGAGATTAGACTTCATTTAATGGAAAGTGTACATGCGTTCTTGTTTTATTCCATCTTCGAAATCAGACCTGGAAAGTGGCCTGGGTATGGTCTGTCTAAAAATATTGCTTCTTCTGCCAATTTACATGTACATCATACATGTAAGCCTTTCTGAAGCGCTGTTACGCGAAATTTTGTGAAATTGCATCAAAAGACGAAAACACGGCATTTGTAAATTTTGTTATCTTTGAATACAAAATACCGAAAATCCAACATTTACTCACATGATTTCATGGGCCAAACTCCTAGCGATCTCAATCTGTTAGTAAAGGGCCATATTGTAGCTTAACTTACTGTCAAAGTTCTTCCAAATAAATGGAAAATAGAGATAATGTACATAAACATGTAACCTTGTGCATGAACTAATGCTGCTGTATGTTCTGCTTTTGAGAAGTTCTGACCATTTGTCGAAATCATTACTGCTTTGTACAGATGTACGGTATGTGCATGGATATACATGTATGATCGAGGAACGGCACTTTGTCAGTTAATCTTCCGATGCATCTAACTGGCATCCCACAGATATGTTCACAGGACTACGGAGGTATTATCCTTGGTTAAGATTTTACAAAATGAATGCAGACGTGGACTCAAAATGCATAATAGTGCCATGGTTCAAGTTCCATTTTTCCGTTTCCTCTGCTGTTGCTTCTTCAAAGAACGACAAACCATGGATAACTCCCATGATTAAACATGGTATAAACAAACGATATGCAGCCTTTCGATGTGAAAATTTTAACTCAACAAACATTATGAGGAAGAATTATTGATCAATCCAAGCAGAGATGGGTTGCATGCCCTCGCACAGGAAAAGCAAACTAGAGAAAAGCAAGAACTATATGAACAAGTCTCTCATTCGATCTATTTCATGTACTCACGATTTTCCCGTCACCTCATCATGTAACTTAAGTGACAAAAGCTGAGTTTTCAAGAAAATTGTCAACTGAATTTCATTATGAGATCAGTTTAATTATTTAATTCCATTTATTATTCATCCTAGTTTAGCCGACATTGTTTGGGACCGCGGTTGCGCTGTGCCGGATATTTGCGAACATTTGTTGAAGCTCAAAATACGAAGTTTGGAAAAGTGTGTTCTTGCTTTAACAAAAGATCATTTTCGTCGCCTCTATAGAGATGATCAGCTTGGCTTGGACACACTTATTACATCCTCATAACAAAAAGTTCAAGTACTTGCAATATCAAACTCGATGATCCTCAAAACAAAGCGTCACTTTTGATGGATGACCTTTGATAATTTTCATCACGAAAGACAGATTCCGTCACTTTCTGAAGTCACCCTTTTCATGCTCATTTTCCATGGTTCTGCATGCAAGCGTTTAGTTTATCCGTCAAAATAATGACCATATGGTCATTATTTCTCTTCTCATCCGAGACTTAGTTTACCTTATTTGTTTATTGAAATTCTTTCATTTATTGTTATTTTTTAAGTCAAACATTTATTTTTCCACCATGCTCACTGCCTCATCTTCTAGCATGAGCAGCTTCAACTCAATATCTCTATTCACATTTTTAGGGGATATTACCGCAGCCTACTGGATCAAAAGTCTTGTTCATGCGGTCATGATCATTGCCGTTGCTGTATCAGCAATCACAACACATTTGATGCTTGCATGCGCTTATCTAGTCCCAAATGAATTGATTCCATTAAGATCGATATTCGAAGGAAAAAGTGCGCATCAATTTGGGACCGAAAATCAAAATACTGGCCATAGAGGGAATAATATTGTAAGCATCATTGAAACAACAGTATCGAAGGCCAAAATGGTCCGTATTAAGGGTATAACAGGGTTCGAGATTTATCAGACACATTTCTGAATTGCATATTCTTTGCAAATGATTTGTCCAGACATGACAAGAAAATAACTACTTATGTAGAGTAATGCAAAGAAAAATTTCTAGAAAGATGCACTTCGGTATAAAATCTGGATAAGGTCAGTATTTAAATGGCACATATAAAGGTCCGAAGTAACCTTTATAATTAAGTACACTGTAAACTGTGTAAGCTACTTACGAAATCGATATACAAAGCGAGAATAACAAAATGTACGAAATCACTGTTGTTCGTGCTCATACACTACGAAAGTGATTAGCTTTCCTATTGAATGTTAAAGATAATCCAACAGGAAAGCCAATCGGTTTCGTTGTGTATGAGCACGAGCAATAGCGCTTTCATGCACCTTGATATTCTCGTTTTGTACATCGGCATCGTAGTCAAAATCAGTCAGCTTTCGTACTCTACAGCTCACAGTGTAGTCTGGATGGAAACGTACTTGAAGTGCAAAAGAGAAAACGGGTCCGATGAGCTTATAAGCAGTATTGTGAGCATATTTCACAGGTGCCAAAATTCTTTCTTTGATAATTGAAATGACAGACAAAGTCATCTAAGCCTCATTTTATTGTGGATAAAATGCATAGCTATCAAATGATTACAAGAATTGGAAAAAACTGTAGAAAAAAATAGACAGTTATCAATTTCATTACTATTTTTAGTTGCAAACATTTTGCAAAGAATTTAGACAAATTGGCAAATTAACCAAGGAATTAACGACAAATTGTCTTCTTGGTAAAGTGGTGGAAAGTGAAGAATAGGGTTAGTACGGTAGGTAGTGGGTAGGTATCTCAAGGTAAGTAGAAAAGTAGTAGGACCATAACTCTTTAAATCATTTTATCCTACACGTCACTATATGGACCACTTTGGACCTTAAATATGAATCCCATTGTAATGCGGACCCTTGCTGAATGCGGACCACATCCTCTCCGGACCTATGGATGCGGACCCTTTCGTTCCTTCAAAACGACCACTGTGTTTAACAGTGCAGTGCTCACAAATTTCTTTCAACAGTTGATCATCGCTCTTTTTAGCATGGTGTGCTAGTTTTATCGATACATAAACATGCATCAATACACATACCAAATAAATTAAAAACATATTTTTCATATTTCACGCACTATTTAAGGTTTCTTATTATCACTACTTCAATCATTAACGTCTTTGAGAGTTTAATCCTACACTGAAAATTTTCATGAGCTCAATTTTGAACAAATTCAATGAAAGTTGAGGAACAATCAAGTTTTTGCTACCTGTTTGATGGGATGAGTAGACGCTGAGGTCCCTTAAGTGTACATTTCCTGGCGTTGAACAAGCGCTTGCGACAATGGCCTTTGGACATTTATATCAATTAGGTAGACATCGACTCTCTTCTCTTAATGGGCTCGCAGTTGGCCAAGCGTTGAGCCGGCCAGCCCACAATAAACGAGAATGAAGGGAAAGCCAATTCTTGTCGGCTTCCTTCGATCTTCCGAGTGCCTGATGTTCGGCTTCGTTTTGTGTCTGTGTCCTAATGGCTTTTATATAGTCTCCCATATTCTTTATTTTTTATCAATCTCTGACATTTATCAGGGTCGAAATAGCCAAACAATCGAGAAAAATCTTGCAGCTGCTTCGTTATTTGAAAGAAACTAAATTTATCCTCACAAGTCCATGTTCTTCCTATTAACTTTGCATTCGTCATTCTGCGATGAGTCTATCACTTTCCCCTTACGGAAATGTTTGTATGAGTAGTACAATTCTTCAATATCTTAATGCGTTTTGAAGAACGACCATTCGTTTCTTCTTGCTGCACACTTTGCATACACGTGAGTTTCTTTCTAGCAGGATGAGAAAACACTTGGAAATATTTTATGACTCTAGCATTGGCAATAAAACATGCCTTATCGCACAACTACAGAAGTCTCTGATGGTTTCGGTCGACGCTATCCACGAGATGGTCTCCCAATGGTCTCCCGTTAACACTGACGAACAGTCAGCCTCGAAGATGTTCGATGGTTGGTTTTATCACAACTTCAACAGAAGACGATGTTTTGCACATTTTCTCTTCTTCTCTTCAACTTCAAAGCCGACCGCCCTTTGCTACTGAAAGTCAGTACGCAATACCGCTGTGCCTTCGATATTGGAAAGCTAATTAGATTGGGTGATTTATGGCAATGTGGGACCGCTACTACGAGTTAGGAGAGAGATGCAAAGGAGACGGAAGAGAGAGAGTGAGAGGGTTGCCGAGTGCTAACTGATGCTTCGCCCAGCGATGAGATTCGTCGAAAAAAGTGGTGAAAGGCGCATTCTCCTCGTCCCCTGTGGTTGGCAGATTGCTGCCCAAACCTCGAAAGTATAGAATACGGGATGAGCGAGATGGACAAAAACTTTCGACGTGCAAATTACAAAATTCAAAGTTCAATTTCCTCTCGGACGAATGGTACTACGTGTGAATTTTGAGTGGGATAGTGGAAAACAATAAATTATCGTCCAGGAGATGAGTTTCCGGAATCAGTTACCGACTAAGCGCTCAGCTTCTCTATCTCTGTTAGCCGTAGGACGCTTCAAATGTATAACTCATTCGCTGCTCGGACTTTGACTCTTTAAAGAATAAGAGGGAAATCTTCCATTCAACTTCTCTTTTCATCATTCTAATCTGTTGGACAGATTAACTGCTGCAGCGGAGACTGCGTCAACGGACAGTGTCTCACTTTCGCAGTTATTAAGAGCATTAATCAAGGTCTACTGTGCTCTGAGTAGTTTTATTTCAATATTAGTAAGGAACATCGAATTATTACTACGCAGCGATGCATGAAAGTGAATCAAAAAAAATTAAATCTTGTCTGACCCGCGATTATACTACTATGAGTAGTGCATGCTTAGTAAAAGTAGCACTTATATAAATAGCATATTATACATTCCGGATATTAAAATAATAATCTCCTTTTTTTGTTTATACCTAATGACATTTTCAGAAACACTTGACCACTCAGGAATCAACCGATTAGTATAATACCAGGTTAAGAGTAACAATATCAGAAAGGAATATAAGTAGTATGTCTGTCTATTGGTTAGTTATAATTATAAGCCTTTAGTTAGATATCAGTCTTTAGGTAGGCATAAACAACAGTCACAAGTGATAAAAAAATAATCGAACATTTTCAATCGCAGTAAGCTGCAATCAAATGCAGGTTAATCAATTGTATTCATAAGGAAACCCAATATAAAATTTTGTTACCAATTTCATTTTTTTGCAATAAGTTTAACCAGTGTAATGTGAATTACGGGTGCATTACTGATTACGATTTGTGGGATTAGTGTATTTACAGTCTCGCTTACGTAGAGTCTCGCTGGATCTATTTACGATGTGCAGAACAAAATATGCTTTAATTTGGAGATACAACTTCCTAAATGAAGTATTTTAATTTCTTTTTCATCTGTCTAAGGATGAAGTACTTGTCAACAAAAGTTGCCAATAATTTCAATTTTTGTGGTATTCTATTGGTCGCATAAAGTAGATAAAGAGTTCTCTTAGATGAATAAGCGAAATATACAATGCGTTGGCCTACACAGGTAATTATTCATGAAATGATAATAAAACTTTGATGCAGCAAATGTATATGCCCATTGATTAATTTCTATAAATCAAAATAATTAAAAAAAATCCTTTCAGACAACTCTAGAGTGATTTCTGTCAGCCGAGTTCAAGTCACATATATGACTGACATTAATTATAAAGACCTTTCTTCATAGTCGAAAATGAATCCAAAATAATTATCTTAAAAACTGTAACAAAAATTGCCGATTTTTGACCAGCAATCAAATTTTTGTGACATCAGAGCTCAGTATATTACATACATCTTTAACCTTAACTATGCAGGGATTTGTGCTGAGCAAAGTATGTAAATATGTTCGTATGTGAGAATTTAAAATACGTGGTTTCATGACTTAGGAAAAATTGTTCTTTTGTTTCAAGCGATGAAATGCATTTATTGTACACTTATTACGATACATTCGTTCGGCTCTTATGTCCAGTTTTTGATGATTTAAATAAGACATTGTCTAACTCTTGATTGATAATTGGGTGTGTAAGATTATCTACGATAGCAGCGAAAGAAAATGAGGTCACTATGCGAAAACCTAGTCCCGTTCATAGGAAAAAATGAAAAGGACATTCTCAAAGAAATCATCTCAAAATGACGTTCCAATTCCTTTCTCCAAAACTGAATGAGCTCGAACTTCCTTTGTTCGATTTACTTCTATGATTATATATGGTATGTGTTGATTTTGTATTTACTTTCAAGGCACACATTGAATATTTTTATCTTTCGGTAAAGAATAACAGGTATATCCTAAATGTTCAAATTTTTTTTAGAAATTCTTGTCTGTCATTCAAAAAACACTTGCTTACAGGATTTTGATGCACAGACAGCACTGAAGTTGAAATTATAAGACTGCGAAGGTCAATCAGTTACTTGAGTAAATGCATTTTATAACCAGTTTTTCGATTACTCTTCAATGATATTTTTTAAGAAGTTGACAAGCTTCAAACTTTTTAATGAATAATCCCAACACTGATTTTAAAGGCTGCATATATACTGTAATATACTTGCGTGTCAACTCATCATTAATAGATTACCATCATGTACATATAAATTGCTAATCCTATATTTTGACATAGTCTATATTTTGCGAACGTTAAATGATCAGACAGTGGACATGGCACATGCTCTTCCGGAAAATATAAATTTCCTATGTTTTTGAATTTCATGCATCAAACAAATAATTTTCAAGAAACAATTCTGAATCAATAAATTATGAGAATTTCTACACAGCCAGATGGTTCCTCCCTGATGACTCCATGCATAGCAAACTTAATTTTGGTTTATTGGGTTTCTTAATTTTCATCATTTGTTAATGTTTAGTTAACTTCTCGTCAAGTCCATGTCGAACTCTCATTTTACATCCTAGATTGTAAAAATAAAAATTAATTATAAGTATTAATTCATTCCCCTTCCCGTCTTAAGTTGGATCGGCTAGCCTTTATTCGTATATCATTTCCTACTCTGTACTGGGGTAGATTACTCCATGTAGTTAGTATTAATTCGTTAATGACTTTAAGTTGCCTAATTATTTACAGGATTCTCCACTGAGGTAGTTGTTTAACTTTGGTATCTTCCGTTTCCTGGATCCTTCGAATTTTTTACTGTGTCGTTTCTTTATTCAAATATACTGATGCTGATAGTTGTTGCTCAATAATTTTGTTCAATGAGCCTAAAGTTCATTTAACTGCTTCAGTATAATAGTACCAATAATGCCACTTTCTAGAAAGAAAAACGTAGCCATTGTTATTTATCAGAAAAATTCTCCATTCTCTGTGATTTTAGTATGACGAGATTTCGACTGCAAATATTCCTTCAATCACCGAGAAGAGTACAAATCTATGTACAGTGTAGCCTATAAGATGCATGTATAAACACATTGGGATAAGCACATGTAGTTATATACTTATTTTGGCATAAATTTATCATTCACATTGGCATAACATGGCAGCATTAGCATTAAGTCACGAGACCGACATGCAGAACTTTACTTCTTCACATTCTTATACTTTGATCATTCCGTCAACACCCCCTCATGCATGGGTTCCGTAATTGTTCATAGAAACATCCCTATCAACTAATTGACTATTATTCGATTTGTAGCCCTGCAATTAATCATGAATAGTATTCAAATCCCATCAAAAGTGCCAACTTACCTTAAGGAGAAGACAAACGCAGGCCATTTTGCTTTGCATGCTGCAGACGCGTATAGTCTCCTTGATTATTCTCCTATAATTGAAATCACTAAATGAAAGACATTTTTGAAGCGAGTTAAGAAGCGCAGAAATCGTGATCTTCAACAAACTTTAATTCTGCATTTCAAACAGTGCATATAGACCTGCAGTATATGAACTTGCACTATATAAACGCGGAGAAGTGGATGGCGCTTATCGTTGTGGTGCTGCTTCTAAAGAATAAGAGAGCAAGTTAACAAAGAAAAGAAAGATGTATAAATAATCAGTAATCACTACTATTTTAAAAGGTGAAAATTCAGAGTATGCAGACATTCCGCTACACCTTATTTCATGACTTACTGCAGCAACCGATCTCGAATTCGCAAAGAACGCGTTAGAAATGATAAGAGCTTGGTGTGTGGACATTGACAGGCTATTCGAATACTCACATCTTCATGTAGTGTGTAGCCTATATTATTTGCTTTCATTTTTTCAAAATGATTTACATGTACCTTCCAAATGAAAAGGTGTAGAGAATATTTCGCTTCTTTTCATTATAATGGAGTGGGAAGATGTATAACACTTGAAATATGATAAGAGATGACTATTTATTGTATCGCAATTTTGATTGTCTATATGAGGTAAGTTGTCAGGAGATTCATATAACCTTTATGGATAAAAAATGAACAAATACGTCCTAAAAGTAGTACATGTGTAAGACAAAACTGCCTTTCTTGCAGTTTTAATCACGGGTTGGTCAGTTGTATTTTGTACGAAAATGAAGTCACCAATGACATAAGAAGCAAGTCCGTCAAACTTGGCAAGAGTATATACTTGCACTTTTGAAGAGTGATACGATGAGTGCGACACTGCGATTGGCCAAAAGAAAATTCAGCGGACAAATTGTTTTATTGCTCATTGCTTGGTGGCTGCAGTTGCACAACACGAGCGTAGATGCGATTCTGAGCACCTTGTCTTCAATAATGTTCACAATGCCTTCGGTCTTGAACTCATGCGTTCGTTTCTTTGTCTATGAAGGGTCTACACAGGCCTTATAATGCCTCATAATGCATTTTGGCAGCATTTAGCTATACATTTAGCCACTTCTCGCACACATCACCGATCGGGAGCATGATAAAAACACATGCATATGATGCGAAGTATCTTAAAGACACTCCATGCCATAAAGTATGGTTTTATGTTTAATACTTTTCACTTGATGAGAGGAAACATAGAAAATCTCATCTATACGAAAACTTCAATCTGATTCCTTTTGGGTTAACATGTGTTTTAAACCGTCTGTCAAAAGAGGAACACGATAGAATTCGACAGACACGTAGATTCGTCGTATAGGCATAGGGTCCACATCATTCTGTAAACGTCTCATCTTCAGTCTCGCTCCTTGCAGAAACTCGTGCTGACGGCCTGACTATAAATACCAGAATAAAACTTCCTCTTTTCAAACGCGCATTGGCCTGCATACACCCCTAAAAACCAACTATTCTGTTTACAATCAGAACTGTTCTGGAATTAAGCAAATCAACTATAGCTGCGTCCATTGAAAGAAAATGATATGATAAAATACGTAATTCTTCCAAGTTAGACAGTCTGAATTTCGCCGAAGCCTACAAGCGTGCAGAGACGGTGACGCAATTTTAGTTCACAATACTGTCTGTATGCGTGATTTAGTACACTCTTAAGTACTTTTTGCGTGAAGACAATGTGCTGAGGAAAGTATGTGATCATAGGAGACATAGAAGAACCAGATGGAAAAAGGTGAATAAAAATCGAATTGAATTTTAACCGTACTCGTACCAAAGGAGTGCAGTCTCTCCTTTGTAGTCGTGTTTTGATGAACATCTGTTATACTAATCCAATTCAGCAGCAGTTTCCGCGACATTTAGCATCTTGAAATTTCACGAATTTCTCATCTAATTTCCCTAAATTTGGCGGACTGGAGGGGCTTATTCTAAGCCTGCTGTCCTGAATGATGGTCTCGTATTTTCTTTGAATTGCGTTTTTGCCAATCTTGTCATGCACATTTCCTAATGCATTTTTGTCGTGCCATTGAATTCCGCTCCTTAAAAATCGGTGAGTTCGATGTACACTGGTCAGCATATGCCTCAGATAGCTCCATTCTGATTTCTTCATTAGTTTTCCTTGCTATTACTAGAAATTTGATATCAGTTCCGTACTGCGAGGAGTCCATTTACACAATGAAATCGACTAAAGTGGTCATCGGAATACTGTTCATGCATCAGGCTTTGACCTGTAAGTACGAGAAACTGCCGAAACTAACTTCACAAATAAATGGCTTTCAACTGAAAAGGTTTTTTCAAGTAAAAGACTTTTAGACGTTAGTTTGCAGCAGTACATGAACGTGCTAACATGCAAAATAATGCATTCCTAGGGTGTATAGGAATTCGAACAACTGTGGGAATAAAATTCGTGTTCCATGGCAACTCTGATTACTAACGTAAACATGCGAACTATGTATATACAATGTATGCGATACAAAGTTTTTATGTTATAGGCCTAATGATATTTTGCTGAATGTATTGATTGATACCCGCCCACTAACTATTTTATCAAGTGTAAAAAAATGAATGACAACATCTTGCTATTAAGGGTAATCACCTGCCTTAGCAATTTTCCCCATGTGGGATAGTCTACGTTCAAAGCGTGTAGGAAAGTGTTTTATATATTTTTAAATTTGTTTATCAGTTTGTGAGTTGTGACCAATAAAGTATTATGAGAGACAGACGATCTTATTGGCATCTCATAAAACAAGAATGAAGAATCACCTTCTGTCAGCGTTCATCTTGCATATTTTGCTTTTCCAGTGTGGTTATATGTTTAAACAGTCTAATTGTGTTGAAAGTCCTTCACCAAAAGGAGCAAGACCAGTTACCACAGAATTAGATTGTTTAAGCGCATCACTTTGCTAGAAGTGCAAACTGATTCAAAACAATAGCACATGCTGGAACTTACTAAGTGGGCAAAAAAGAAATTTTTAATACCTTGCAGAGATAAGAAGAGTAGTCGTGCGCCGCTTGCGGATTGCTCTGAATTCCTTCAAAATGCTCCAGTCGCCACGATTCCTACAGATTCGAAGAATTCAGATCATTGCGCAAAAGTTTTCTCGATAATGTTGGGCCCTCCGATCATTATTAAAAAAGTTAGCAAGCGCACAAAAAAAACTTTCATAAACTTCTCTGTAGAACTTGACATCTACTGTGTCTCTTTGCTTTGTGATCCGGTTGATAACAGTCACTGAAACTTCGCACAATTGGCGTGTTTAATGTTGAACTCGCTGCTCATTGTTCGATTGCTATGGTGTTATGTTAGCAGATTGTGCCATTTCATTAACGTTACATGTTCCAATGCTTCCTTTGAGTCAAACAGAAGAAGAGACGACCTGTCTAATTCTGTGCCAGTTACTATTCGTAGAATTCCGTTGTCATGACAGCGACACCTAACAATGGTTATCGGCAGCAGTGCATTTTCAATGAACTTTGTAAAGATTTGCGGCTATTATCATTTATTTTTAAACATATAGACAATTTGATGAAATAACTTACAACACCACCTTTCTACAAGAATCTATAACTATTACATTACTCACAAAAATTATTCTTTATAATAACCAGCAACATTGACGTAAATCTGCGACTAGCCGAGCAGTTGAAATTACCAACAACAAACAGCTGTTGTCCATTCCAGTCCTACTAACGTAAACGAAGTTAAAGAGTCGGTTTTCTATGATACTCCTTCATAACATGAGGAATTAATTGCCTCCATTCAGCTTCTGACTATAAAAGTAGAAGGATGAATGATTGATCACTTGACCCGCATTACTAAACTGAATTTCCACTTTGATCCACTGCCCTCCGGTCCGGCATTCCGTCAGATATGTAACTTTTCCTTTGGTGCGAGTCTCAAAATTTTCAGACCGGTTCCACGTATTGACCACACTTATCTATTTGAAAATGCTAATTTGCTGATGTCCTATAAAAAGCAAAGTTGGCGGTTGTGAATTCTTTTTGCTATGATTTTCCAACAAATGTCAGATACGATTTGCCAAATATCATTCAGAATATGTTATAATTACTGCTGGTGCAGTTCAAGGCAGTGAAACAGTTTACAAATTATCCACCATCACATACTTCTTCCACCATTGCCTTCATAAGTTTTTAGCAGTGAGTGTTAGCGTTAAACTAACATCAAAGCAATAATTCAGCAGGATCTCGCGTGTCAGTCGAAAAGAAATAAAACGGAATCATTCAACACTATTGTTGTGATCAAATGTCTTGCAAAGTGTTTTATGTTCCAATGTTCCTTATTGCTCACGCACTCTCATGCAAGCTCGTACGCATGAAAAATAGTATTTATGGCTCAATTTTGAATATCTGAATTATTGATTCCGCCTTTCTGCTATGACAAATGTTTCTGTGATAGCAGATGATAGCTTTTATGAACGGCACCGCCCAACTATCGTGTTGTGATTCACATCAAATATAAATGAAGAGATCATGAAATGAAAAGGAAGCCTTTATAGAATCGATATTCTCGGAAGAACTAATTGTTTAGAGAGGCTTGATATCGATAATGATATTTTACATATCGAAAAGCTTTTTGCAGAAGTCTTCTTTACCGGTGCATTATAAAATTTATTTGTTTTAAGTGCTTTTATCTGTCTATCTATTACGTACATGTACATGCTAATTTTAAAAAAGCTAAGTTTCCAAGAGTTTTGAGAATAATAATTAATTTGATCTAAAAGCAACCTACTTGCATATACACTGTGCATGTACTTTGTCAATTATCTTTGTGCTATTATTAGATTTAGGTCTGTGCAGATGAAAGGAACGCAGTTTGCCTGCTATATTTTTATCTACATAATCGCTTGCGCAAATCCTTCGCTGTCAATGCTGTGCGATCGATTGACAGAAAAATATTTGGCTCACACGCGGCAAAGCCCACTTGTATGGCTTGAAAATTTGATTGCACTCAAAAACTAACCCGCTAGCCCGCTTAAGTAGTCAAATTCTGTGAGTTCTCCAGTTTATGCTTTTCATGCAGGACAAGTTATTGCCATTTATTTCCTCTTAAGACTCCGGTAGCATTGATTTTTGTCATATTGGCTAATCATAATAAGAGGCTGCGAGATTGTTGTTTTCTACGAGATATTTGTATTTGAATCTGGCATCAATTTTATCTAATTTTCGTATCCAGCAATTTAAATGAGATGTCATCAACGTTGCACACGTATGATTTCTAACCCAGTTCCATTTATGTTGACACTAAACTTATTTCAAATTTATGGCAATATTAAGCCATGAATATCGAAATATTGATAAATTTAAGAATAAGAAGTTGGGCCGATTTCTGCTACCCTTGCCCTCTTCTGACAGAGTTGACATTATCCTCAAGAGAAGGAATAATGCCTGGCAGTTTCCCCCTTGAAGACATGTTTTAAACTTTTTATTGGTACTTTGAACAAATATAATTGTTATATTGATGAACCTGTGTACACTAGCAACCTCTTTGCAGGCAGCGGCACAAAAGCATCTTCAATTTAGCTGTTCTTAACTGTAATTTCTATCGATCGACCTGATGCAATATACAATGCTGCCTTCATTTGCTTGCTGAAATACAGTAGTTTTTAATCTTGTCTATTTTCCATTCTAGTTATTAGTTTTGTATGAATGGCTAGCTAACATTTTGGTTCTGTATAGGCTTCATTTTAGAGTGGAGCACTTTCCGTTCAAATATTGGATATCATATCTCTTGTGTGTAGACATTATATAGACTTTGCAAAACTTAGGAAAGACAGTCCGTCGCTATATTATACATCTACCATGTGAGTTGGATATTTTAATTTTAGCTCATGAAACATTATCTTTTGAGGTTTGATATGCATGTAATTTCACTAAGCATATTTTCAGCATGAATTATATACATAGCTATATAACCACTTCTAGCAATATTCGTGGATAGGGATACACGTATCGGTCAGAAATTTCCCTCTCCATGAATGCAGCTCTAGAATTTTGACTCACCATGGTCCATGACAAACATGTGTAGAAACGTTGTTTACAACCGCAGTGCTCGTAGGGGAACGCGGAGTAACACCATTATGCCACTGGATTTTCATTTTCTACAGAGTTACCACGTTGCTTGCAGAGTAAGAAATTGCGAAGTTTCTATTAGTAAACAGAGCTTTGCGAAATTCCAGGCAGCGTTAAGTCACTGATACATCTAGGACTGCAGTGCTGTTTATGACCCTTTCTTGCGTATTAATATCTCTGTCATGAGGTCACAGTACCTGAGACTTCAAATTCATGATGTCAAAACCTATGACTTACTCAAAGCCTTTCATGCATTTCATAACCCCGTGTTGACAATTTTACATCCCATGACAGTCTTAAACTTGCATCAAATCTCTATTTCCAACAGAGAATGTGCATGTATTTATATTGGCAGATTGTTGCTAGACATTGGAACGTATTAAAATCAAAATAGCATTCTCCTAGTCCAGGGCCGTAGCCAGGAATTTGGAAAGGGGGGGCTAATTTTGGATATTTGATAAGGCATGTATTCTATTAAATACGCTTATTATAAATACATTCAAAGTAACTACCTGAATGTAGGTAGACAATTATATAAAATAAGTTTATTTCAAAAATTTTGGTTGAAAATTAAAATTATATTCGTTCGATCAATTATTCGCTGTTTTCACACGTTAAGTACATGTGTAGTAAAGTAAAAAAGACATACTTCAAGTTCGTTGGTTATGATTCTACAATGGCACGTTGTTCCGGGACGGTCTGACCAAAAGCGTCTTAGTCGCGGTCGATAATGTTACCATGGGGCTCGGCAGTCATTTTCATTTTATTAGGTATATTTGTTAACATTATTGATCATAGTCTTGTCTGTCATAATCTGTTATGTTTTGTTATTTCTGAGACTGTTAAGACTTTCTCTCCAGCGTTCTCCAAGTACAGGTCGTTCGAAGGGGGGAGGGAGCTGGTCCCAGTAATGAAAAAAGGATTTTTTCATAGGGGGATTCGTACCGTGGGGACAGACAAAGCCCCCCTGTCTTAATTTTTTACTCGAATATTTGTACTTTTTTAATCTATAGTTATTGAGCTTCTGTGGCTTTATTGATCAACTTTTAATGTTAAAAATTGTGTTCAAGGCAATTTTAGATTTAGCTATTGTGTAAGGATATTTTGTTGCAATTTTGAAAACTACCTAGTTGTTAAATGATCGTCGCTTTCTGTGTCGTTTTAATGATTCGCCTTTCTGTGTTTTCTAATAGATGTTGAAGAAGCATTATTAATTTAACATTATGAAGAACTTATCAGCAAACATTGTCATTCGATTCTGGGAAAAAGTTTTTACTCGACATTTCCTTGATGATTAAATACTTTCCCTTATTTGATGGATAGAAACTTATTCAAAAATTTGCTGAACTAGAAAAGGTAAAATTTGATTTTTAATATCTGGACTTGTGTAAGTTGTGAAGTTTGGAAGCATTCTATCTATCAATCATCAAAGCTTTATCCTTCAAAAATAAAATCATTAATAGATTCTCTAAAAAAGGAATCTCTTCATAGATGCATCGGTTGGAATATCGTCATTGTACGTACTCTTGGAATTGCACGCAATACTCCCCACACTGAAGAGCCTGTCTGGCATATCGATCTGATTTTTTTTTCTGTTGAATTTGGACTCAAAACGTTTGCGTATATGATTATGTTTTTGTACGAACTGTATATGACTTTTGGGGGGGGTTTTTTTTTTGCTCTTGAAATACTAACGCCATTTCTTGTTTGACCAAGATGATACTCTCTTTCATCATGAGTTGATTCATGAACACCAGCGCCAGTCAACTTTTCATACCGATTCAAGGGCTCAGAGACTCTGAAAGATGCGCAATATTTGCAAAAAAACCCACCTTTTCGTTGCGACTCGGCAAGCCATGGAAAAAACGGTCAAACTGGTTTTATTTATTTGCGGACTAGGCAAGACATGGAAAACGGTCAAACATTGGTTTTGTAAAGATATTTTCGACCTTGTTTCCGATTTCCAGTAAATCCGTTTTTAAGATAATTGTCATTATTGTGCCAAATCTTTTTTGAATTAATTCGTTTTTAGTCAAAATTGAAATTGCTAGATCTTTGATCGATGAATTCGCTACAACACAAAATTGACAATATATGCTAAAAACATTAACATATGTTGTTTATATTAACTTAGAGGAATATATTAGCTTGTATAACATTAACATACTTATATGAGTTCGGACTTTTTTTCTGGTTCTTAGGGCTTCTATCGAATCGACATTCTCTTTTATGGAAGTCGTAGCAGTCGATTTGTTTAGATTGATGAATGCTATTTAATGATTGGCTTTGCTATATAATTATTCGTAATTGATCGCGGCTAATTATTTAATTGGATAAGACTGTTCTATGATTTTACTATTTCTATAAATAACTCTACCTAATACTATTTCCTTAAAATATTAGGCCTATACTAGGGCTTTAACACAAATACATAAATTCATTGTCAAAAGTAAATTTCCGCGTTTTCGCAATACTTTTTTTTTATACAAATACAAATACCTTTTTAAAAGTATATTTGATAATAATTATACAGATTAACCTAAAAAATTGAAATACATATACAACAAAATACTAAATGTTTTTAATATATAAATAAAAAATAAAAATAACATATTTTTAGAAATACATAAGATTTTTTAATGACATTTAAAAATTTGAGACCCAGAATGAAAAAAAAAGGAATTGAGACCCAGAATAAAGAATGATAACTTACATTTTAAAAATTTAATAATTTTTTGTTCAATGTTTCCAAATTCTTCGCCCTTTTGGCTGGGTTTTATCTGGGAAAGACACGAGTTAAAAATGATCGTACACAAGGAGTGAATGAGATCGAATGAACACACACAGAGAGTGAAAATTCACCACAGGCAAGAATGTAGACAGACAATGATTCACACGTCCGGCGAATAAGGTTACACCATTAAACTGTTTAGCATAACACAGGATGCTAATAACCTGTTGAATTGGATAATGTGTCCGAAAATTTTTGATTTTACATTTGGATCCCGCTGGTTGGATCTCAACTTTGGCAAATTGGATCGCTGTCAAGGTGTAAACTTTTCTTTGGAAGTGCGTCAAGAAAAGGGTCTTGTTCAGGAACACATGATGAACACCAGACCTATTGCAAAAATTTGTTTGAGAAGAAATTTGTGAGGAAATTTAAATTGATTTCTATAGCTAAAGGGGGGTAAAAGTCCTAGTCTGCATGTTATTCATATCCACCTTTCAACCATGTCGGTAAATAGAGAATGCTGCTGACGGGCTGCTGATGGTGAAGACACATCCGACTCCCCTTTAGCCCTTGTCGAATGTGGAGCTTTATCCTTCAATAAATCCAATGCACTCCCACTCGATGGCTATATGATGCAATTGTAAGCAAGCATCTGGAAAATTTGAAAGATTTCATTTTTCCATCTCTTTATAATACCCGAATTCTTTCAATGTTCAAATTTATTCTCCGCCACGTCAGATTTTGATTTCTGAGGAAGTTTCAAAGTTTCACTTCTGAGAAGTTAATCTCCGCAAATGCTTCACATCCAAGCCTCGAGAGTCCGCCTCTACTTAACTTTTTTGATCCCTCCATCAAGGAATGTGAGATATCAAACCGTTCCTTTCTTTTCTTAATGCATTTCTTGTTAACTTGCTGCTCTGCAAGGCCAGTTTAACTAAGCTTTCATAATTTCGGGATACAAGTTCCGGTTATCTACGTCCTCACGCTTCCGCTTGTCTCTGTTGCTTGACCTCCCTAATGGCTTTCCTTGTCTTCGAATTATTTCTGTTCCTGTTCACCCTCACAGGACAAGGATTCGAACATCGAGCTGGATTATATCTCCGTTGTTTCATGAGTCTCAATCAAATCAAAAGGAAGTCGCCTACGCACATAGGCGCGGTTGATTTTAGAAAGAATTTCAATCGCGCAAGTAAATTCTAATGGCTCTTACGTTTTTGTAATGTTTCATTATAATATTTTGTTGCCTGGTCGACAGGTTCATGGCATACCTCATGACCGAATTATATTGAAACACTCGTAGGTTCAATGTAGGGCCTAGAGAAGAACTATAGGTTCCTAACTGAAAACTGAGATAATTTCAAGGATCACTTTATCACTTTACAAAAGCATGACTCGACCGGTTTGCAATCTCGTCCTGTGTCGACTTGAGACATTAGGCCCATACAGCAAGTATACCTAATATACTTACTCCATGGTTAGGCCACTGCAGGCCGGCATTTTAGTGTTAGCTTGGGCCGATTAACTGACGGGGCTTTCCCGGACCGGTCCGAACAGCAATTTTCTTTCCCTGGCTGCCAACTTATGGCAGATACTTGACTTTGACTTGGGCCCATTGTCTATTGGTATCCTTCACGGTTCTTTTGCATAGGCTTCTGGAAGTGCCTTGGCTGGCTAATGCTTGCAGGTTTGCACCACGCCACTGCCTCACGTCGTTTATCCACATCCGTCTTGGTCGTACTTACTAATTGTCTTCCGTTCCAAACATGGCGGGACGCATCAGTGGTCCATTTTTCATCATGCAGATGTATTTGAGCATGCTGAGTTTCCTATGCACCACCATCTGCATTAGGCTCTTTGTTGGTTGCACGCGCTCAGCACTTCGGCGCTTGCATCGTATGTTCAGCAGCAACCCTCTGTAGGAACATAGCTCAAAAGTGGTGATGCGCTTCACTTCTTCAAGATCCACGTTTCGGCCGTGTACAGAAGCAAACTGAGTGCATGTCTGCAGCACCATCATTTTTGTCTGAATACTTCTGTCCTTGCTTCTCTATATTCTAACAACCCAGCATAGAGCACTTATGGCCATTCCGATACATCTGTGAATCTCATTACTGGGATCTACTAGTCGTCAGTATACGATAGAAGTACACCAACGCGAACCGGTGTTGTGCTATTTACCCTCACCTGCACACAGTTTCCGATCGGAAATATGTGGGTACATGTATATTTCCGGCGGAAAGTATTTCTGTTCAATTTTGTAGTGCACTATTATTTTCTCCTATTTCTAAAATTCCCCGTAACTTTTTTCAGTATCTTGTGCTCTATAGTTTCCACTTTCTCAATACAGTTCTCATTTCAGTTCAAGACAGAAGTATTATTCATCCAATTATGCCGTTAGGTGTATTTGAAAGTACACTTGATAAGAGTCTACTGACAGCACCGTTCTCATCTTTCAGAATAAAACCTACCTTTATTCACATGAACAGTATAGATTTTGCTTGACCATGTGGTTGTAATGCCACCGCCCCTTCGATTGTCACATTTTTCGTTTGTTAATGATCATTTGAGTATAATTTGTACGTCAGATTGCAACTGTACTAGCACACTTGCCTACTTTCATCATCGTCGACGAAGATTTTTCAACAAGTTTTATGAGAAATACCATGATCCCGATCATCCTCTTTTTGACGTTACCGCACACTCGTTCACAAACAATCGAATTCCTGTTGAATTTTCATCCACGAAACGTAGACAGAACAGTTTCGCAGTTTTGTCAACTTTGCTTGCAACCAACTTGTGCAACTTGACCTGATATTATGAAATTTCTGATTTTCATTTGAATGTAATACATATTTCTTTCAAAAAAATTCTCAGAAGGACACGGTTTCCCATCACAAAATCGGTAGACCTACGATTGCGTTGTTCATGGTACAGCGCCATTCGCTCTTGTGACTCCTTGATCTTCGTAATCATTCTAGAAAGTGAAAAGAGTATTTACATAAACATCCGAAAGTCGTTCTCTTTTGGAGTTGACCAATTTCTCCTTCACTTGATAGCAGAGTTGGCTTCTGAATACTGAGTGCTTCGAAGCTTTGCTACGCAGTCGTCGTTTGTCGCCCTTCGAATCGCCGTCCGCATATACCTTTTTTGTCAAGTATTCTCTGACATGAACATCAGTAAATTCCATGACTTGACAAAGATGCGAATCATTGACTCAATTGCATTCTCTTATATTCTAAAGCGACTGTTAATTATTCACCTGCTCACTGAGGGATGACGGTCAGATTTTCTGTCTGGAACAGCCTCTGGTCTGGATCGTCTAGTGCGCAAAATGAAAACATTCACGAAATCATTTTCTCGAGGAGGAAATGAGTGCATACATTCAGCTCCCCCCGCAGGGGTAACCGATGTTTGTATGGTGTGATTATGCTGTGCAATTCATCTTCCGCCCCAGAAAATTGATGCAAGCTTTTCACTTTCCGGGGGAAAAATAAGTTAATGGAGAATATGAATAGTATAACACAGGTCCATTCAAAAATGATGCTTCCACGGCTACTCTCCAGTAAGTCAGGCTGCTTTTTATCACAATATTTCTGTTCATCTCTCATCAACGTAAATTCATAGAATGTTTCTAGTCGGCAACCAAAATGTGCTCTTATAAATTCCATACATGCGGATTTGCATAAAGGGACTCCATTTTCCACGATAATTGATTTTATTTGTAGATATGTTGATGCTGTTACTTGAATGGGATTCGACAGTAATGCACTTTCAATATGAAATTAAGATATTGAGGGATTATTTTAGTTAATAAATAGTACCATGAGCATTGCATCATGTATGGAAGTTGTGAATTCAAACGCGACAGCAATAGTTCGACCTATATTTTTGGTTTTGTTCTTATGGGAAGACTTTTTTCAAATTTCAGAATTTTGGTAGACATTTTAAAACGAAGTTCCGCACGCACAGTTGCAAAATCAGAGTTAAGACATTGTGAGATAACACAAATTTAGAAAATGGGTTCTTATCAGACCTATTATAACTGAAGTTCCCCCAAAAAAGATTATTTCTTGAAAAACGACTAGGTCCCTGATTGCATTCAAATTTTGAATATCTCATTCTGTCTACCTTTTTATTGAATTCTAAACGAATTATATGCTAGAAATTCCAAAGGTTGAAATGATTATCAACGGGAGCGTTTCTCATTCTGGAATTAACCGAGCTGTCTCGTAACAACCTAATCTCTGAGACCACGCAACACTTTTTGATACAGCAAATACATTAGATAAAATATCCTGAACTTAAGACACAGAAAGGCATTGCTGCAACTCGATTTAATCACATTTTTGGTGTGAAACGTCGCCAGAGAGTTAAAGAAGAAGCAAATAAGCCGGTGAGATCAAAGTAAAAGTGTTATGACGTGGAAAAGTTGTGATTCCGCCTTGATACATTATCACAATTTCAGATTTTCTGATTTACTGGACGTTTTACCTGCTTAACTTCAAATAAGCCGATGGACCTAGCCCGTGGATATTCAAACAGTGAGGAATCATAACTCGAGATTTCATCATCTGAGACACCTTAAGTGAAGACAGACGTCAATTTATTGAAATAGTAAAGTGTCAACAAACTAAGTCCTTATTGTAGTTCAAAAGCCATCTGGTAATGAATTTATTTCGAATGCAGATCCCGATGTGATGTTTTGACGAATTCAACTTGAACGATCTGAAGAATGAAAAAAGCAGTCGTACGACCTGATGATAAGAAAACGAGAAGTCATCAATCGATTGCCTGAAATCTAACAATAATTTGAAATTGAATATTTTTCTTTAATAAACAAGCGTCAATGCCATGGAATCTGTTGTCGGCAATTGCCAAATATTAGGAAGCATCTTGGGAGGTCTGTGAGGTGTTGATATCACTGAATTCTATATTACATAGACGACATGTTTGACAAGATGTCAAATCCTTTTTTGCGACAATGTGCAGCTGTTGTGGCTTCGATTCTTCATAAGGAAAGAAAAATGATAGCAATTCTATTGTATCTGAAATTTAAAAATATTTCATTTATACAGTATTTCAAAATATTCATTCATGAGTTTCTTTTCACGTCATAAAATTCGATGCAAAGTTGCACAGAGGTAGTTTCCCGACAGATTTTAAGCAGGTAAAAAAGAATTACTCTGCACTATAACTCAATACACAGCTAATTGGAATCTCTCAATCTCAAAAATGATTGAAATATTTGGCAAGATAGTCATGTACTACTCCAAAAGCAATAAAACTGAATAGCCAATTATGTAAGCCTATGAGTCGAATAGGCACTGCGGCAAACAGGCGCAAATAACAATGCGTCGAATAGGCAAACATCGACGCTTTGTGGCTTCCCATGATGAGAATTATCAAAAAGTTTCTTCGATGTCTACTTTTCGAGACGATTTCATTTTTCTTATTGATGAGATTGCTTTCTTTTGAAATGGCTATAAAATATTTCTCTGAGAGACAGATATTGCAATACCGATCACCACAGGAATAAGGTTTGCTTTGATGTACAATTTTCCATCATGTACAATGTCTTAGTTTACTCCTTGGTCACTGAGAGAGCTCATACATATTTTGATAGAGAAGATTCATTCCTATAATATACGAGTATAATAGTTTTAAACATACTGTTGCTTTTTATACTCGTATAATAGATTTAATATGATAAAATAGTTACGGTATGTAATGTCTAATAGTTTAAAATGATCTAAAATGAAGCATAAATTGAAGAAAGTTACCTGAAATACATGTTTATACACATGCAAATCCGTTTAATGGGTTTATAATTTTTCTTGATTTCTGACGGACAGTTACGTATGTATGATTCCTGATCGAAGTGGTCCCCTTGCAGAATGATCATAGCACTCGGTTTTGATGAAGGTGCCATAAAGCCTCAAATAGAATTTAAATGGTAGGAACGTGCTTGGCAATAAAGCATGTACTTCTGCTGAAATTGTATCCGGAAAATCAATGGCGCTTGACAGTTTGTGAGGATATACCTAAATAGGCATACTTTCAAACTGTTAGAGGCTGCTTTTCATATTTTCCGGCTAAAATATTTGCAGAAATGGATGCTGGTGGGACCTTTTCAATAATTTAATTTATATATTTTGAGGCTATTGTGCTTATTTTTTATTTAGACCATTTGTGAAGCCATTTTGACATGACACTAATTGAAACTCAATAAACCCATATAAACACATTTCTATTCGATTTCCTTTCTATATTTTAGTTCATCGGAGCTGTGATCATTTTATGCGCTCTACATACCATTCATAACATAATAATTTGTTCTCTATAAAGATTCAAACATCAAAACTCAATTTGAAAATTTGATTTTGCAGAACACATGACGAGTTCTCAGTGCATGCAAGGCGCTCACAATGTACGAGTAATTTTGCTTAAACCGTTGGCTATCCTTCATCAATATAGGCCTACACATGAATAAAGAAAATTTACTCTACACAGAAAGCTCAAAATCACTTAGTGAAAGTGCTCACGATTCACGATGATACCTATCATATACCGAAAACTGACACAGCGTTGTCCATGACGACAGCATGAATGATTGCATGTACTTGCATGCTGCGTACGTTGGAAGAACGCAACGCATATGGAACTCCTCAACTGACAAATTGATGAAGTTAGTGTTCAGAGATGCATATTTATCGGACAATCCGCACCCGAATCCCCAGCAACTTTTCATCTTCTAAATGAAGAGACTTGTCATGGCTCATTTGAAATTATAAGTCTGCGTTAGAATCCTTATCAATGTTATCATTGTTAGACCAATAGGGAAATTGCGCACTTTTCATATTTTCTTCGAAGTACTTAAATGTCTGAATTTCATATCCATCCACCTGTGTAGCTTTACAATCGTATACAGTGTATGACTTTGTGAATTGCAATTTCTAATTAGTGGGATTTTACGAAGCAGACATGGGATCGTGCTACGCTTCTGAATCTGGTGCAGGGTTAAGAAAGAAATGACTGACTTTAAGAGAACAAACTGTTGCTCCTAATGGAATTCTTGCAAATCGAAGTGAAGGCTATTCAGAAGAAAAAAAGAACAGAAGAAATTTTTCTTCGCACAGCGGAGTTAGCTGTGACCACAAAAACATCACCATTGGATGGCGGGAATCAAGGGCTCTAGAGACGACTTTTCTAAGAGCTGTATCCGCCTCCAACTTATACCAGAAACACGCATCCAAGTAAAAGGTCGCCTGCCTCCACTGCCCTCTAAAGCCTAATGAAGACTAAATGAAAAGTCATAGGGGCCTACATAAGTCGGATACAGACTGGTTAAGAAGCATGGCTTCATTTATGATTGTCTTGATTTTAATAACTTTTTGATCTAATTTTTTAACAAAATGACATCAGGAAAAAGCCTTTCATACTTCTCCTTCACTAAAATTGAATAGAAAAGAAGTGTTTTATTCAAAGATGAAAATCATAGTTTACACAAAATGGTGGTCACACATTCATAAGAGCAAATATATACATATGAACCAAAAACAGCAATGATTAACGATGAGTTAATAAAGTTGCAGTGAAAGGAAAGAAAGACTTCTGAAGCACGTCGGTCCTGCACAAGCGAATTAGAGGGACACCAGTATACAGTAATCTTTTCGAGATCATGATATGAAAGCAGTGGCTTGAATCTCTCTCGGCTCGCAAGTACAAATCTTTTCTGAGTTTTTGTCGCCGTTTTTCAATTTCGTCTGGAGCACATGTACATGTTTTGGCGTCGTTCCTAAAAATGATACAATGAGCTCTCTTCATTAAACGCAGAGACAATGTTTTTTTCAAAAAAACAAAAGAGGGACACGAATATTCATTTACAGAACGAATATTGGCCGTGTAGGCCCTATATCAAATGCAAATCATAAAAATTTAAATGCGGTCGAAGGCATTTCAAAACATAAAGGCGTTTCTTGACTGTTTTTAAAGTATTTGAATGTGCATATTCCATTTCAGATCTTCTGTAACAACGACACCCAAAATTTTTACGGATTGTACAATCTTTAAGGGGAAATCATGCTGATCTGGATCTTTCAAACGAGCATTTTTAAGCAATGAACAGCTTTAGACTTAGCAACATTTAAATACATATCATTGCAAATGCACCAAGCGTCCAAATTATCGGAAATTTGTTTTATCAATAAGTTGATAGAAAAAGCATCAGGATCCATTGCAGGTACAATTAAGGTCAGGTCATCTGCGTATATGACACAACGCACGTTCGGAATTAGAGAGCCATTACAATCTCCAAAGAAGGACGCAAAAATAAACGGAGCTAGGTACTAGTAACTAGTGCTTGAATGGATCTGATATTGAGTAGTTGCACATTCCTGCATTTACACTCTTCATTTCATACGACACAAGCATCGCAAGTTGTGCCTTTTACAAATTAGAGAAGATCTTTTGAAAAAATGACAATATATTTACTACACATAGTTCTTGATAGCACTAAAGTGCGGCGTTTATTAAAAGTTTTAACTCTCAGCTTCGGCGCCTATTAGAGGTCCGCGTTTAGTGGAGGAAATGCGGCATTTAAGGATAGTAATTACGGATAGTGATGACATCTGAAGTTGCAAGCACTAGTGGACCGATAATTTAACGATAAAATATTTTAAGGACTAAAAATTTCCATCATTGCTTACTGAAAATCAAAATAGAGATGATAGAAATCTATTAGTTTCCAGCTCATGAATATTGTCGTTTTCTTGGACTCAGGATTTAGGTATATTGACGGAGGTTACATTTCCAGTCACAGATGCAGTAGTGTATTTAGGGGGGAGGCCATCGGGCAATGGCCCACCCCCTTTCAGGAATTTGTAGTAGGATGGAGGATGATGAACACTTAGATACATAACAGCATATATCTATTGAGTTTTTACTAGGTTACTTTTTAATACAACAAGCATTCCTTCAACTTGATGTCTTTTTCAATTAATAGTTATTGCACAGCAAGCAAAGTCGAGCGCGAACCGCAATTCATAGTTTAGACCTGTTAAAGATTTTTGCAACAATCCCTGTAACGAACGCTACGGAAGAACGATCATTCAGTGCTTTAAAGCATCTGAAAAGTTACTTGCGATCGAGCATGGGAGAAGAGCGACTGAATGGATTAGCCTATCTCTACATAAACCGAGACATTCAAATCAATGGTGACCAGTATAGATAACTTTGCCATGCGGAGTAGACGAGTCAATTTTTGATTTTTTTGTGGGAACAGATTCTAAAAACCCATTTGTGTTTCCTTTTGGAGATATGAATTACAATTTGATTTGTAGAACTGCCAAAATTTTTAAATTTTGGAGAAGTTGTTTCTTTTTATTTTTTGCAAAATATCTGATTACGGAATACACTGTCAGTATCATAAATAGTATAAATTTATCATATATCAGCATATAAGTGTGCATAGAATAAATCAAATTACATGTAATTCAATTCAAATCATTAAAATAAGCTTGCAATAATTTACTATTGCATAATAGACCATAGGTTCGAATGAATATAATTTGTGCCCCCAACTCTGGAGGAAAATTCTGGATACGCCACTGCACAGATGAGATTCAAAAGACTTCCACAAGCGTGAGGTTACAAACCTAGTTATCATCATTAACCCATTAAACGCAGTGGCATATCCAGTACTTGTATGTGCCATGTAACTACCCTCCATTTATGCTTCATTTTAAGAATGAAAACTCTTTTTTATTATTTTTTTTATTTTTTATTTCTTTTTGACAAAACATTACTTGGAACGATTTTCAAGATTTGTGATGTGAAATCACCTTTTTATCTTCTTCCATTTGGCGGGAAATTCAAATTGTTTTTCAAAATGGCGCGAAAAAATATTCAATTTTGAGCTTTCAGAATCCTTTTGCGTCCATATATGCTTTATTTGGCGCATTTGCTAGGGCTGTGCACAAGTTCGATATTCAAATTCGACTTGGTTCGGTTGCAATGCGGCAATATGGGCTAGAATATGCATACACACATATATACCGCTACTGTAAATGTCAGAATGAGTATCTCCTTCAGACCAAAAACCTCAGCGATTCATGCGCTGTGTGATCTAACTAATAACGGAGAGGATGATGTCATGATATAGACTCCATTACAGGATTGTTAAGACAATGCAGAGAAAGTGGCAAAGATGACGAAGTGGCTTTGACGATAGTACATCAAGTAGGCCTAATTGTACGTACGTACAAATATGAATATGTCTATCGAATACCGTATATAGTTACACTTGATTGACAGCAAAGTTGTAAACTATCAGCTTGCTTGGATTTTCTGTTACATGTATTTTGTAATATGCAAATGGTGCACAAGGTATATATGAAGTCAACGACGTGAGATCATCAACCTCAGTAAGCCTACTCAAGGTTTGAAGACGATGGACGACACACTCTGAACACATTTGCACCACCATTTCCTTCCTCGAGGCTACCCCCCTAGTGTAAATCAGCATGTTAATTTTTTGAAGACAAGTTTGATGATGTTCGTCTTTTTTGAAGCAGAGTAGGCATGACACTGAAATTTTTGCGGCGCATGCAAAGGATAGTAGTAATCCCATCCCAAAATCAAGGACAAAATGAGCAACGATGAGTCATCATGCTGACTCACCCCCACCCCTCTGGAAGGAAGGAAGGGAGGTGGCCAAGGATGTGTTGGGAGGAATGGGTCCGTGAGGAGGAAAGCGTTTCCCTACCCCCCCCCCCTCTGGAAGGAAGGAAGGAAGTAGGAGCAGCAAGGGTAGGAATGTGGGAAGGATAGAGTTAGAAAAGGTGGGTTTTGGTGGTTTTGGGATGAGAAAGGCCGTTTCTAGGCATGAAGGAGGCCTCGGATGGAAAAAACGGAGGGCAAATTCGGAGTCTACGTGAAATTTTGGGTTAGGAAGGTTGTTTCCAGCGAAATCGGAGAGAAAACATTTTTGGGACTTCCCCCCCTGGACGAGACTTCCAACTTTGGTTCTAGAGATCGTAGAAAGTCGCGTGATAGCTCATTTGAATGCTAAGAGTGAGGAAAATGCTGTGAAAAGCTCAGTTTGGTCCTATCTTCCTGGGTTTAGAGAGGAAAATGGCAAGAAAACGCCAGAGTTAGAAAAGGCAGGTTTTGGTCGTTTTGGGATGAGAAAGTCCATATTTCGGTATGAAGGAGTGCTCGGATGGGAAAACGAGGGAAAACTCGGACTTTTTGCCCAATTTTGGGTCTAGAGACTTGTTTCCAGCTCAATCGGAGAGAAAAAGTTTTGACCCCCTTCGGCAGCGATCTTCCAACTTTGGTTCTAGAGATCGTAGAAAGTCGTGCAATAGCTCATTTAAAAGCTAAGAGTGAGAAAAATTCAGTGGAGTAAACGGCTTGATCATATCTGCCTTCGGTTGGATGTGAGACGCCATTGAAAATTTTGGAAATTGGCGACAAAACGACAGAGTTAGAATTTTTACGAAAATGGCTCTAGCGCATGAACGAAGCCTCCGATGGGAAAACAGAGACCAGATTTGGAATCAGTGTTACATTCTGCATCTAGAGGGTGAGTTTCAAGTAAGTCGGAGAGAAAGGGTTGAAAATTTTCTTCACAATGGGTCTCCACACGGGATTTTTCGTGAAAATGTTAAATTGTGGTCACCTTTGGCGATGAATAGCGGAGGATTGGAAGTGAATGAAGAGCTCCGGTTTCTTTTAGAGGCAAGACCGCACTTTGTTCTCTAGGATCCTATCTTTTCAGATGCGTGGAAGGTTTCGTATCCAAATGAGAGCATGTTGAAAATCGAATGTTTGCGCATTTTCCAAGATTTTGGAACTTTTGAAAAAACGACAGAGTTTCTCCGGCTTCTGGTCATCGTAGATAGTCGAGGGATGACTTAAATGAAACGTGAGAGCGAGAAAACATGACTGTTAAAATTTGAAGTCAATCGGAGCAGTAGAACCAGAGATAGACGTGTTTAAAGTTTTTTGATGATGGATATTACGTCATCAGCTGATCGCCACAAACTAATATAAGCTGGGAACCGACAGAGACTTGTCATTAAGACGAGAGAGATTGTCAAAGGTAGGTCGTCTCTCTGAAGCTCCGATGATAGCATCGGACATTCCAAATTTCGAGTTTCCACCGACTTAGAAAATTTCATTGCTGAAGTCAGCTAAGGCGTCAGACTTAGAGGTTCGCCAGGCGATGGCCTTCGTCTCCAGGCCATAAAAGACTCTAAAACTTTAAAGGCCTGTAACTTTGCTTCTACAAGTCCTTTTGACTTGATTCAAAAAAGATTCGATCGCTATTGATTAGACCTATATTGACAGACTATTTATAAATTTTTATAGGTAGTACTAAATGCTGGAAATTTTGAATTCATTATTTTTGGAGATTTTCTGGTGTTTTCGACCCTGCTGAAGTCAATGAAGGCATGTATAATGTAATGGAAAACGACCAAACGTGCCAGCAGAATATCATGTTATGAAAGCATGCATCGAGAGACTCATGAAATGCGATGAACACAATTTACCAGTGCGTCACATGCGAACTGTCAGAGAGGTCATAGAAATCTCACGACAACACCCCCACTCGAACTTGAGTTCGAAAATAAAATAAAAATTCAAAAATAATAACTACAAAATCTGTACACATAAATCACGTATCATAGATATTATTGCCATAAAAGTCTGGACGCCTTACGCTCCGAGAGAGTCTTTGTCGCGGTTCACTGTCTGACAAGTTTTCTCGTACCTCAGCCTCAGGAACCGGACGAACATCAGATACATGACGAGGTATTCCGCTCACCTCGATTTGACGATCAGATGGAATGTCTGTAATTCTTCCAAGGGGCCATATAGAAGTGCATCTTGCCGAACCAGGTTTCACGAACACTTTATCACCACGCTTCATGCCTCTTAGTTCTTCAGTTGATTGCTGATTGGATTCTTTGGGGCATAGGCCTACCTCAGGCAATCTCCATTCGTAATTATGGATGGCTTTACATGGCAAAGATTCAGGATTGGTTGCATCTCGAGGCGTTACGTTCTACCAATATACAATCTTCAAAGGATCCTGATTTGACCTCGCGGCCTTAGACTTGATCGTTCTGTGATGCCTTTCTATTATTGCATTGCCTTCAGGTCGGTAAGCACAGCGATACATTGGCTCCACGGACCATTCCTTGAGCACATTTCTCATAGCCGCAGATCTGAATGAAGGTCCATTGTCCATTAAGATTTCTCGTGGAGGGCCTCGCTCACGAAATATTTGAATTATCTCCTTCAAAATCGAAGATACCGATTCATCTGGCATCCGTCTCCAAATTGCGAATCTTCCGGGGCCGCAGTCAATCAGAGTGAAATAGCACGACCGGTTATAATGAGTGACATCAATAGCAATCCTCTGCCAATTCTGATCAACATCAAGAGCTCCCTTCTCCCACTTGACTGGTGCTGGGTCGATTGAACGGCATTGAACACATGCTGCCAGAACTTTAGAAACTTGATCTTTAGTAATTGACGAAGACCTCAACCTTGCCAAATATAATGTGCGATTGACGCCAAAATGATGCTGCTCATGAATACGGCGAATAAATTCTTCCTCTGAAGCAGATAGACAGCTCACGGGAATGCTCGATTCCTGAATTCGAAGCCACTTTGAACTGACTCGAGTCAAGACATCCGCTTTATTCTTCTTTGAATCCACCCATGTCACAGTTGCACGTATGTCATACTCCTTGCAAATGTCTCTGACCACTGATAGTCTTCTCTTCACTAACATTTCGTTCATGCTATGAGTTCGAATAGTGTGACTGTCGAAGAGGGCTGACTTTAACCAACTCGCAACGGTTGCCGAATCAGTCACTATCTCCAATTCTTGCAAACTCCACTTTGCAGCCATGTTCAAGCCCTTCAAAACAGAATCCAGCTCTGCCATATTTATATGATTTGAATCCTCTTTTCGCAACCATGCGCCGTCCTCGACCACGTCGCCATCGATCTCAAGAGCACAAGCAACTGCAAGCGAACTCGCGTCACACCATACTTTGCTTTGGCTTGACTTCACGTTCCATACTCCTTTGACCGGATCGCAATCCTGTAGTTGAAGCATCATCTCGTGTAGTATTGTCCTTGCCTTTTGCCCAACATCATCTTCCCACAATGTTCCTTCACTAATTCGCTTGACATAGCCGCAAGCTACTCGAAGCCAGTTGGCGACTGGGTAATGCCCAACAATTTGTCCACAAATCGAAAATAATTCCCGACGAGTAAGCTTGTCATCAATTGAAGGAATCGTAGGAATGCCATTCGCACGTCTCCATACAAGTTCACCATTAATTGATTTCTCCACCTGCAGACCAAGTATTCTGGCTCCCATGCGAAGATCTTGAGATGGTTTCACACGCAGACCGTATCGAGATAAATGCTGTTTAACCTCGTCAACGGCTACCACCTGCTCATTCACAAGAATGTCATCAAGATAATTGCTCGTACCAGTGCGTATCTTCTCTTGCATGGACAAGACCTTTTCAAGAATTCGACTCATGATCTTTGGCGCAGAATTTAACCCAAAGCCAAGACGCGTAAGATAGTAGCACTGGCCTTTATACTGTACGACTTGATGCTTCCACATCTTGTGGTCAACATACAATTGCAAATAGGCCTTCCGAAGATCAAGCAGGGACACATTCTGGCCAGTCTTTCGCCATCTTCTGATCGTATCGTCACATACAGCACTGTTACCAGTATGGCAGGACACGTATTCATTCAGCTGTTTAAAGTCGAGTACCGGACGAATTTTCTGTTTATTCGTTTGACGAACCGCCATCAGAGGGAGAACGGAATGAACTTTATCCGTTTCAGGGACAGGAACTAGGATCTCATCTTTGATCCACTCGTTGATCTCAGTCTCAAAATCACTTCGAATATCAGCATCAATCTTGTAAGAAGCAACACGGTTCGATAGTTGTGGTTCGGTATTGGTCCAATTCCAGCGCACTATCCATCTAACGCCATCAAATCTTGCAGTAAAATCTTGATCTTCTATCCGCAATTCCTCGCTGCACTTAGCTGTCAGTCCAAACTGTACCGAACTATCAGGATACACACGCAGACCACCAAGTAACTTCACTATATCCATTCCAAGGATAACGTCGAACTCAGAAATAAGATTATCCATCACTAAACACGAGATATTCAATGACTGTCTCTGTATCAGCAAAATAATCGAACCGATGCCACAGTTTACAATTGAACCATCCACCGCAATGACTTTGCCGATCAATTTAGTTCCTTCTTTCACGAAACGCCTGGATAGAATAGTCTGAGAGCATCCAGTGTCGACCAATGCCCGAACAAGAAGACCGCCTTCGCCACCGATAGTCACAGAAATAACAGGGAGCGCCTCTACAGCTTTGGGGAAACTGTTGGCGCAGGCAGTTTCCCATTGGCGTTTCCCTGGTTGTTCAACGGACAGTTCCTCGCAATGTGGCCGGGGTTGTGGCAATGATAACAAATAATGTCACGAACTTGATTACAAAATCGAATATGATGATTCCCTCCGCAGGCATAACAAGTCGCACGTCTTTGAACATCCCTCATGGCTTCGCTGCGGTCTCTGTGTTTCGTAGTTCTCCCAACTGCAGCCATAGCACCTTGAATTCTTTCATCCATTAGCACACGTGCTTGTTTAACGTGTTTGTTTTATTGGTAGAACGTAACGCCTCGAGATGCAACCAATCCTGAATCTTTGCCATGTAAAGCCATCCATAATTACGAATGGAGATTGCCTGAGGTAGGCCTATGCCCCAAAGAATCCAATCAGCAATCAACTAAAGAACTCAGAGGCATGAAGCGTGGTGATAAAGTGTTCGTGAAACCTGGTTCGGCAAGATGCACTTCTATATGGCCCCTTGGAAGAATTACAGACATTCCATCTGATCGTCAAATCGAGGTGAGCGGAATACCTCGTCATGTATCTGATGGAATGTCTGTAATTCTTCCAAGGGGCTATATAGAAGTGCATCTTGCCGAACCAGGTTTCACGAACACTTTATCACCACGCTTCATACCTCTGAGTTCTTCAGTTGATTGCTGATTGGATTCTTTGGGGCATAGGCCTACCTCAGGTAAGTCTGCCCCAGCAATGCGAGATCCAGCGCGCAGTTGCGAAGATACGTCTATTGGAAGTCCGCATATGAAAGCACAGCATACGAGTTCATCTGAGTCAATCTCTGCTAATTTTGCCAATCGACGAAGGTCAGCGAGGTATACGTCTACGGCTTCTCCGGCTTTCCAATCACGTTGTCGAAGAACATCGTAAGCGGCAAACTTGTTTTGACCGAAAGCTTGTACCAACGTTCTCTCAATAATATCACCATCGTCCTTATCTTTATCTGTCAATTGATCATATACCTCGAATGCTGGTCCCTCCAAATAGAGTGGAATTAAAGCAGCCAAATCAGTTATCTTCTTTATTCGGGCAATCAATTTCACCTTCTTTAGCCAAGTGACAATATCCAATGATCCATCGAACGGTTTGATGCAGTCATTGAGCTTTTCCATGCCGTGATAGCTTGTAATGGAAAACGACCAAACGTGCCAGCAGAATATCATGTTATGAAAGCATGCATCGAGAGACTCATGAAATGCGATGAACACAATTTACCAGTGCGTCACATACGAACTGTCAGAGAGGTCATAGATCTCACGACAACATATAAGTGTGTACGAGCCAGTCTTTCCATGATACGAGCGGCTTTTCACTGAAAGCGAGCATGACACGGAGAGTTTTGCTGTAATATTCCACTGACAGGGTTTTCCTTCGGGACGGCGGATGATGCCGTAGTGTTAAGTGTGGCAAGTGAGTGTGTCATATTTTAGACCGAAACCGCTGGGGCAACTCATGTCTCATGTTGGGCATTTGACAGAGTTCTCAACGTAGCACTTTGAACGCCAATCGGTTGAGTCTTAGCTATCTTGTCATGGGTGGCATCTAAACATCTCCATTGCAAAACGCTTGTGAATCACGGCTTACTATCAAGCTGATCAAAGCAACGACTTGCCAACCTCTTGTAAATAACTCCACCGGTTTTCATGTCTGGCTATCAAGTCATTGACGGTGCAAGTTACGGAGATTTTCGGTGTCATACTTCCTGTTGGTGGGCGTTCTTTCGAGACAGCGGTGAAGTCCGTAGCGATGAGTACTGCACGGGACGTTGGCAATTGTAATCCTTGTGAAACCTCTCTGCGTCGTCATGTTTGCAAGTGGTTGCCTTATCGTCTCCACGTTGTACTCTGACCGCCAGAGTGACATTTAGCTATCTGCCACAGGTTACCTCACAAAATCTCCATTGAACTTGTCCCCCGATAGTTGGCCATACATGCGAGAATGTGCCAAGAGTTCTTTTAAGGACTGTCTCTATCACGGAGACGAAATGATGAATGGAATGAATTGGAAGGGGCATTCATGCGCCACACGCAACCACAAGCTCATTTCTCTCTTCGCTAGTGAACAAGCTCTTGTTAGTGTAGTCAGAAAGTATATGATGTTGTACAAAAGTTTTACTGCAACACAGGTTGATGTATAGTTAGAAAGTTTGATCATGACGTTTTATGAAACACTAATGTCATAAAATGTAAGCGTTAGTGTAGTCAAATAG